>JAEQBH010001441.1:0-1200000 GCA_016808115.1 Tetrastigma voinierianum | reverse complement strand
GCTCTTTCTTTCAAACAGCTTGCGCTTGTCACGAAACAGGGCTTCCTTCAGCTTTTCGCGACACACTAACAAAAATGAAAGGCTTTAGGAAATTGAAGGGTGGTATGATAACATGATAAATTTAAGGACTGTTTTCGGACTGTTTCGGACTGAGTTTGTGTTTGGTTTTGATCCCGAGCCTGATGTCTTCGGGTTTTGTAGTGTGTTTTGGTATCTCAATAATTCGGTGATGAACCATGAAGGGACCAAGAGGTGCCCTATTTTCTATGGGTCCGAGTTTTTGGCCATTTTGTGTGTTATTGTTGGAAAAATGAATAACATCTTTGCTTTGTGATTTTAAGCCTTCACCACATGCCAGCTCTGTTAACTTTGGTTTTAACTATGAAATGGCATTGCATTTCACCTTTTGGAAACTTCTAGGCGTAAAGCAGGAAAGGTCAGCAGGGCTTTGTTGAAGTATTAGCGTTTACTTCAAAAAGAGCCAGAGGATGCCTTCACATTAAGCTGGCTGGCATGGCTTTGAAACTGCATGGGAAAGATGCAAAATCAAACTTTCCAAGATCTCAATGACCTGCTGAGGGTGCTGACTTAGTTTACAGCAGTCTGAGTGCTATAGCAAGGTCCTAGCACCCCCGAACTTAAGCTCAACTCACCTATTTGGAAGAAACTAACTAAGCAAGGATAAGAACACACCCTTTTTATTCATACCAAAATACCAAAACATTACCTAAATACCTAAAAATGAAAGAAAACTAGTGCTAAAAGTTTTTAGATGAGTGTTCCTATAAGCGAGAGATCCATTGGCGACTCCCCACAAATTGGTTAAGAGCACCAGGCTGGACTACCAGGACTGCTAAACTAGAAAGCATGGAAGGCTTCGAGGCCACACAGGCTATGGGAAAAGATTCAAAAATAACACATGCTGTTTCATGCCAGCGACCGGTGAAACGATGACTCTAACCCAGTGGGTTGGGGCATTGAAGAGGCTTCAGGCGTAAGTTCGAACAGACATCCCACTGTTGCCGACTACTACCTACCTGTTTGACCCTTTTTACTTTTCTTTTTAATTATTGACTTGCTTTTCTTTTCTTTTGATTTGAAGGGCTCAGAGCCAAATCTCTTTTGTGCAAGGTAATCCCATCACTTAGGTGGTTGGGAGTCCATGGGATTGGCAGGCAACCCAAAGCAAAGGGTCACTTAGGTGATATATTCCTTGAGAAATAGCATCTTCATGCACAGAAGCGACTACCAGAGCTAGGTATTCTTTGCTGCATCTGGCTTTTTAGGCCAGATCATTCGGCTGCTTTGGACCAGAATTGCACGCTGCCCAGCGCACAAGTAATTGTGTTCGACATGACAACACACCGAGGCTCAGAACATAAAACTGCCAAAACTTTTTTAGAACTCACTTTAAAGAGCTTTATGGGAGGCAAGAGAGCACACATTTGTTTAGAAGCGAGCTTACAACAAAACCCTAAAGACATGTAATTTATTCCGACAAACACTGAACAACTTTAAAACTGGCACGCACTTTCCCACGGTCCTCCGCTATACCAAATAAGGCGAGACTAAGACAAACTTGCAAACCACGAACGACGACTTCGCAGCGTTCATGGGCGTGGCTTTAAATACGACCTAAGGAGCAATATGCGAACAATCGAATCGGTAACAAATAATACGAAACCAATCACCCACCCAATTTGGGCGGGCAGTGCATACGGCTGTGAATAAGTAATAAAGGTACAAAGGGCTCCACAGGACCGTGCACAGGTGTGATCGGCAGCGGCTTGTGAACTTGGCCTCCACTTCTCTGACTCAACGGGGGCAGCGTTGCTGCCTGTTTTACGTTCCACTGACTCCGCAGAACTCGGCGGGGGCAGCGAACGTCTCTTTGGGGTGTGGAAATGGGATTAGACTCCTCATGTTTGTGGAGTGGTGGAGGCTGAATAGGACTCCCGCCTCCCTTACACTTCTTTGCATCTCCCAGGCTTTGCCGGATCTTCAGCTGCCAAATATACCATCAAAGTCTAATTCTTGGGAGTCATACACCTCCCTCTGTCTTGAGCATGGAGCTTGGCCACTTGCACCCTGAGCAGTTTGATTGGGTGTTTCCAAGCCTCATTGTTTTCCAAGGGCACCCTGACTTTCTTACATAACCCGTATATTAGGAAAGGGTGCCCAAGGTTCATTTTGGCATCCTAATTGTAGAGGATTGCATCCTAAATGACCTGCCCCACATCGAAAGGGATTGCATCCTTATTTGGCCATCACTTCGCATATGTTGGTAGTCAGAATGAGTCGGGAAGTGATGAAGTGGTGCTAAACTTTGGGAATGTGAGCAGAATTAACTTTGACTTTGACCTTAAATCCGGGGAGTTACTATTGCGATGCGTAGGGGTGTATAAAGTACCAAGTCTCTTGCTTTGCGTATTTTGGAGACTCAAGGTACCGGATTATATGAGAAGTTATGGAATTCCGGAACACATGTGTGACTGCAGGGCCTGGCTGTTAAATACACAGCAAAAGGAATTGCCGAAAAGCAAATCGACTAAAGCGAGAATGGTACCAAGTGGGATTTAAAGTTGGAAACTACAGGGCATAAGAACATTGGGAACCATTTTGACCAAGGAAATACTAAGGCTTATAAAGAAAGTAGAACAGGCTCTGTTTTGATTCAAAAAGGATTAGGGACTGATTGGTGAGGAGGCCAAAGAAGGGAGAAGGAAGAGAAGGAGGAGAGAGATCAAGATGGAATCACCATTTTGGTTTGAGCTGTGAATCAGGTTTTTTGGACAGGTCATTTCTCATTTTAGCTCCCAGTTTTGACAAAGGCTTTTGCCTAAGGCTTTATTCATGTTGGGGTTCCTGGGTGCCGGCACCCGAGCGCAGATTCTCGCATCAAAAATTTATGGGGGACGCAAAGAATTAATTGGACCTTAGAGTAGTGTTCTTGGATTTTTCACCCTAAGGTTTGTCTGACTTTGGGGTTCCAAGCTTTGTTAATCTTATGGAGTTCTTTTCCCAAACGTTCCGGAACCAGACGCGGTGCCATGGTTATGAGACGCATGGAGTGAATTAGCATCAAAAAGTGGGAAAAATAACAAAATACGGATAAAATATGGAAGGTGTACCCGATGCGTGAGCGATGAATGTACCAGTACACCCCACGAGCTTCAAAGTATCTTCACGAATTTGCCTGACGTTGTTCTGCTATCAGAACTTTGTTTTTCTTTGGACTCTCTGGTTTTATTTTGACTGCACAACTTGCTGAACTTTGCCTCGGTTTGGAGTGGACCAAGTGGAAAAGTCGCTAGACTTCAAGGAGAACCAAACATAAAGAAATAAGAATCGTCAAATTCTGACTCTAAGTGGCCCAACAATTCACTCAAAGTGGGACAGTAACAGGAAGAAAGATTAGTTTACAGGGCTTTGAGCTTTTCAGAAGCAATTTCCGGTTGTTTGAGCGTAACGGAGTTCCGGGTAGCTTTGAACGAGGTGGAACCAGTTGGAACGGAACGCCAGCACCTTAACTTTAAAGAGTACAAGAAGTGTGACTAGTCTGGGAAATGCACGTTAAGTTACTCCCGATTAATATGTGCGTCGTATTCGTTTGAGTTGTAGGTTAAAAGTAAAGTGGAAGCGTGCTCCAAGTTGCCTTAAGCAAGAGGTAGTGTTAAGCTCATTTTCCAAATACTAGTGTATTATTATTATTATTACATTTGTTTTTGTTATTTCATGGTTTGAATGCAACTAATTTTTCTGAAAACAGCGATAAGATTAAAAACGGCAAATGGTTTTGAGTTAAACCGTTTTTTGAAAGAAAGCATTGGTTTTAGGGTGTAAAACCATAATTAGAAAAGCAAGCAAATGAAGTAAATGGTTTTGAATAATTAAGCCATTTTTCAAGCAAGCAAGTAAATGGTTTGAATAATTAAACCATTTTTTCAAGTAAACAGCAATGTGGTAATGGTTTTGAATAATTAAACCATTTTGGTAGCCAGCAGTAAATGGTTTGAAGTGTAAAACCATTTTACAAAGAGCAAGCAAGCAAACAAGCGAGAAAGTTTGAGAAAACAAGGCCCCCACTGGTTTCTAAGCAAGCAAGCCGGTCGAAGAATTATTTAAAATGCGTGCCGCAGTGGTGTTAGGATTCTCATGCATTGTAGTTTTGCACGGTCGGCAAACTTAGAACGCCCATCACTTCTGCATTTAAAGGAGGCGTAGCGCGTCACGGGAGTATATAAGGTTATGAGCTCTAACTAGAATTATGGTGATGGCGACACGAGGTCGAGATTCACCATATTCATAGGAGAAAAGGTGATGCGGACAAAGGTCCTTCCGCAAACGCGGTTGAGTACAGTTCGTGTTCACTAGGGTATGATAAGCAAAAATAGTCCTCCAGTGGTTGATGTTTTACAAGCATGATATACGATTTTGAAAAATCGACCATTGGTTCCGATGCGCCCCGGGCTTAGCGGAGAGTTTTAAAGCAAATTGTTGAGCCCGGGCTCCGTTTAGATTTCAAAGCGTCCGGGTTGAGCCTGACTCCGTGGGATTCCATGACGGTTGAGCGTGGCTCAGTTTTATTTTGAGCATGGTTGAGGCGGCTCAGATTTTATGAAAAGTTTGAGAAACTTTTAAAGCGAAAGGTACATGAAGGTTTAAAGAAACTTTCAAGCATGATAAAACAAGCGAAGCAAGAAAAAGAGTGAGAAGTTTTATAAACTTCTAGCAAGCAAAAATAAGTTTAAGCTTTTAAAAGAAAAGCGAAAACTAAGCTCAATAGTATTAAAAGTTTTATAAGCAAAACTTTAAAAGCAAGTATGAGTACAAAAAGCAAGCAAGCAAAATTTTAGAAACTTTTAAACGAAACAAAGCAAAGAAAAGATTATGGAAAATAATTGTAAAAGAGTTTTATTTTGAGATGATACTAGAACAAAACCTTTTATAAAACGCCTTTTCCATTTGAGCTCGTTCATTTCGTATTTTGTATTTTAAAAAGCTATTTTAAGTCTGAGATGCAGGCTGTTTGGAGCACAATGGGGTTATCTGACATTGCCTGAGTGCTGTAGATTAAGAATATTTTGTAAGGGAAACACTTTGAATATATAATGGACATATGTATGTCATGGGGAGTAGTATTGTGAGAATGTGTTGGTAACTCTTTGGTTGCCATGTTTGGATATTTGGATTTAGAGTAAATTCGGATATACGGGTTTGGAATTAGACTATGTGCGTAGTCATCTTTGTCGAAGTTTTTAAACTGCTAAAGATTTTACAAATCCTAAGTTATAAATAAAAAAGAAAAAATTTTTATAGGAGGTTTAAGCAAGCGATACGACCGCTTCCGCGGGGATTTCTAGTCGTTAGAATTAGCGGTGGGGATTTAGTGGGTGGCACGGCTCTGCGCCGCATTGGTAGGGGTGGGGGTGTGTCACTTGAAGTGTACGTCATTCCCTTCATTATTGAGTTTCCATTCCCCTTGGCCATTGGTGAGCAATCTAAGCACCTCGGGGTAGTGGGGCCTCTTGGATTCTATTATGCAGCTTCATCGTCCACGGCTTCCCGATTGATAAAACTCATTTATAGATCTATGCTGAAATCTACCAATACCCTCTTACTCGACCTTTTCCACCACTTGGTACTGAGTAGGTGTGAAATTACTCACACCACCATTGTAGCGGCTAACTCACAGGGGGTTATTGGCGCCCTCGCGCTTCTTTGCGATAGTTTTTATAAAGAAGTTGTTGGGGTAGTGGGACATGCCGCCTTGATAAAATGAGCGGTTCTTGAAAATAGGGTTAACTTCTCCATGGCACCCACATTGTGGAAACTTTATGTTCTCCGAATTCCTACATTTTGCTCATCCACTCGACGACCATTCTTTGAGCTCAATTTTTGCCTTTTTGAAGACATGGTGTGTCTTAGTCGGTTAAGGGCGAAGCGATGAGTGCGAAACTTATCAAATTCACATCAAATTGTCACTTAATCATTGAAGGTGATCAATCCTCTCTTTTGTAGCAAATTCACTTGCCAGTGGTTACTAAGGCAATTTGTCGAGTAGGTAGGGAGTGTTGGGTGGAACAAGTTCCTTCAAACAAACCCTAACCATCTATTTCCTCACTACACCCACACTTGCTTATTTCCAATGTAAATCAAAGCCAAAGAAACACTAATTTGTAGTTGATTACCTTGAGATACCCTTAACCCGTAAATCTTCAAAAGTTCGAAATACCCTTAAAGGATGGAATAAAGCAACGAATTATAGATGGAGTGGTGTTCTGGAGTGTTCTAGGTCACTTGAGAGGTGCTTGTAATGCCTTTAGTTATGGAGGAACCCGAGAGAGAGAGAGTGATGAAGACAAAGAAGTACAGAAAATATAGTTGTTATTCGCATAAAAATGGGAGCAGCGTGTCAGCGACGGCTTTTAGGTCAACGTCTAGCGTTCCAATGGTGATAAAAATTATTTTGAACTTAGCGTCGCACATTACAGAAGGGTGAAGAAAATTGACATCGGCGTTCTTGAGGGGATTTATTTTATTTATTTATTTGGAGAAAGTAATAAAGTGCGCGGCTGTTGAGGTATATGTTGGAAAATTTTTTTCTAAGTATAATTTTTTTTCTAAGTAATAGAAAACTCCCTCAACTTTACACATCACGAGTAATAGGCTCTCTAGTTATCCCTCGTGTCGCATCAAATCTCGAGCACGAAAACACGCCAAAACCAAACCTGATTTAATGATTAGCGAAAAACCCACACAGAAACTTAAATCCACTAAAATGATAGAAAGAATACTTAAAAGAAAGTTAAAGAAAGAAAATTTTAAAGGATTGGGTTGCCTTACAGTAGTGCATTTTATGTCGTTAGCTCGTCGAGTTGCATCTCGATGGCGGTACTGAGCACGAGAGAAAATGTTTAGAATCTACCGATACTTTGATTTCGCGCTCCCGCGGTGGATGAAATATGTTGTATCTCGCCTTCGACTCCTTGGTTTCTTTCTTTCCTACACTGACCATATCCTTGCAGTCTACCAAAGTGACTAGACTTAAGGATGTCGTAATTTGGATCGTCATCTGGATGCTTCATAGCTTGGAATACATGGAACGTGACCTCATCTCCTTGAACTCTCAATTTAAGCTCACCATCTTGAACATTAATTTGAGCTTTTCAGTAGCTAAGAGAAATTACACCTAGTATGATGGGGACCTTATCATCTTCTTCCATGTCTAGGTATTGTCTGGCGATAAAGGGAAATTATCCGCTTTACTAAGGCGTTTTCCAATTATGCCTCATGGATGTCATGTAAGATGATCGACCATTTGTAACATGATTGCAGTCGGTTTTGCTTCCCCCAGGAATTCAACATTTTGGCTTATTGAAGCGACATCGAATTGATCACTTTGAGTTACAAAGTGCTTTACGATACTTGAGTTCCCGATAGAGAATGGTATGCGTAGCCCCAGGATCTTTAAGTTTTGTTGGAGCTTCTTTTAGAGGATTGCCTTGCGTTCACCGATGTCAGAAATAGTCTCATATTCAGAACTTCTTCTTATTTTACATATATTTTTCGTAAACTTCACGTAACTTGGCATGTTCTTAACTGCATCCATGAAGGGTATGTTTATATGAAGTTTCTTGAAGATATCGAGAAACATCGCAAATTGCTTCTCCAACTTACCCTTCTTTAACTTCTGAGGGTATAGGATGTGTGGAGTGGGTACTTGGACAGACTGCTTCTCCTTTTTATTTCGTTATTATCCTTCTTCTTCTTTTCCTCGTTTTAGGAGGGCTTTTTTCCTTGTAGCCTCCACAGTCTTTGAGGAAAAAGCACTTTTGTGAGATCTAGGAGTGGGTTATAGAAAGGTGCCTTAGATTTCTATTCCTTCCCTTTTTCAGCTACCTTTTGTGTTATCTCAGGCCTCGAGGATTGACCCGCTTCCATGTCTTCTTCCGTTTCTTTTCTTGATCCCTTAAGCTCTTTTCTACCTCTCAAGGTGATCACCTTGTAGTGTTATATACCCTCTTTTCTTGGGTTGACTTCTGAGGTACTCGAAAGATTTCCATGTTTTCTTTCGTTGAGTAATGAAGTCATTTTACCCATTTGCACTTCCATATTCCTAAGTTGAACGACTTGATTAGTTAAGGAAGTTCTCATCTAATTTTTGAACTAGTGTTGAGATTTCCGCATCTCTATTTGCATATCCACTAGCTGCTCCAGTTTCACTTCTAAGTTGGACTTCTTCTCTTGAGGTGGTGGTGAGGGTTTCATTTGCTCCATAGAATTTCCAGCATTAGAGTTCTTCCATGAGAATTTTGGGTTACTCTTCCAACTTGGATTGTAATTTTAAGCATAAGGGTTGAAGTTATGATTGGGAAGGAATTTGGATAATCTTAAGCCTCTGGATTGTTAATTCTCTGATAGATTCACCAAACTGCCATTCAGTAGTAGGTGGGGTCATGTAGCTATCACATGATGTTTTGTGGTATATGAGCTGATGCTTAGAGTTATGTAATTGAAGCGGCTGCAATGCAGAAAGTGAAAATCTGACTACAAATTAAATGCTTGAATCTAGATCATGCACCTCGGCCTTTAATTTAGCCTTTGTCTTCGATTGGCCAGGCAATTGTTCATTTATATTCTCTAGAATACGGTATGCTTCTATCTCGTTCTTCCCCAGAATAACTCCTCCCGTGGAAGCATCAATCAGAGTTCTCGTACGTACACTTAGCCCATTATAAAAATGATGCACTTGCATCCATTTAGGTAAATTATGATTATGGCACTTCCTTAAGAGATCTTTGTACCTCTCCCAAGTTTCATAAAAGGACTCACCATCTAGTTGGTATAAATTGTTGATGTTTATTTCATAACTTTGTTGCATAGCATAATAGGAAGAGCAAGGTCGAGCTTTTGTTAACTAGCTCATCTCATGATGTGATGGAATATGTAGGCTTCGTGGTAAGACAATGCTTTGCCTTATCCTTGATAGAATGAGAAGAAGCAGAGAAGGGTGGATGGCATCATCATTGGCTCAGGTATCTTCACCGTATACACTTGAAATTCGAGGATGTGACATTTTGGGTCCTCATGGGAAGTCGATCGTTATCTTTCCCTTGTAGAGGTTGGAGTGTGATGGACTTGAGCTCAAAGTTATTTGCTTGTATAGCGGGTCTCCTTATCATAGGCAGAGTAGTGGATGGCGGACGAGCATAATCTCTAATGGGTCTTAAGACCTTGTCCATCAATGTGTGCTCAGGTATCATGATTAGTGCCAAAAGTGCTATTTTGAACCACTATTCAAGATAGGTTTGGGTGCTTTTTGCGCCCATAATCATATCGGTCGCGATTGACGTGTGTAGGTCCGCCAGGCCTGCGATGCCATTTCGAGTTTGTTTTGGTATTTTGCAGGTTTTTGCATGCCTCGGCCACTTAGCTCGAGTTCGATATCTGATTATCTTATTTGAACCATGAAGGTGGAGACTATTTGCTGCAAGCTAAATGAAAGGAATGTGAAGTGATTATTGAAGGAAAATGGGATACGTGGCAAAGGAGTGCGGTGAGCAATGGTGGAAAGAACAATCGAAATTTTGCTTTACTGGTGAAAATTTATTTGGGATTACGAAAATTCTGGAGGCCACATTTCTCCTGCATCTTGCCTTTGATGATGGCGAAATTGTAATCTCGAGTGAAATTCGCTAAATTTAGCGAAATTTCGCTAGCTAGCGAAATTTACATTGCCTAGCGAAATTAACCAATTCCGCTATCTCACATAATTTTCGCTAAGCTAGCGAAATTCACTTTATTGATAATGAAATTTCTCAATTCAACTATCTGTAGAATTGCTAAATTTGCTTGAAATTTGTTAAGCCCCATGAAATTTAGCTATGCTAGCGAAATCCCTACATATGATCTTTTGCCTAATGGATTTTGTATATTTGATCTAACGACCAGTTTTGGTGTATTACCATTATAGCCCTTATGTAATTTAATATTTTGGAATTGTTTTAGTATTTTTTCATACTTTGGAGTTTGTCTTATATAAACCCCATGCTTTATATGCTAAGCTGACTTTTTCATTTTATACGGAGTTTTCACTTGGCTTTCATTTTAAAGTTCATTTTTCTCTTCTCACACCTTCTTTCTTTTCATTTTCTGAGTGCAAACACCCCCTTGAGGATGACAACTCAAGGGATGCTTAGCTAAGCCTCATAGCCTTGAAGAGGAGGGTTTACAACTGGTTTTGGGGCTCTATGAGGTTGTCCTCTTGTTTTAAAATGATACGGGTACTGCATTTGGTTCATACCTTCCAAACTAGGGTTTAATGCCATTTAATGTTGTTCCTTTGGTCAATACTTGCCATGCTTTAGGGTTCGAGTGCATACTTAATGCTAGATGCGCGATATCCTTTAGATGCCATTCTGAGCCATTGAAATGAGGTTGGTGTGGTTTTAAACTGAATGGGACTTTGAATGCATAATATAATGTAGCTGAATAGGAGTTATAGTACAAGGGTTAGAGTTTATAGCTAAACAAAGATCCGGTTTGGCTTGACTATAGGTCATTTACTTACAATGTAGAAAAAGGAAGCTGTAGAGACAACATAATACCCCGTGTTATCGAGTTAGTGACCCGAGCCTTGAGTTACCATTTCACACTTTCATTTAGCTATTACGGTCGGCCGATGAACAACCCGACCTCCCCTTGTTTTAACAAAATCCGAAAACCAAACTAAGCTTCACGAATTTTCAAACACTAACCAAATCATTAGTAGGATGAAAACCATCCCCGTCATTCGACCACTGGTAGCCTCATGGTAACCGGCTATATGGCCAGTGGGAGGAACATAGGAAACAAATTTTGTTGATTAATTTCACCTGCAAGGCGCAAATCAAATGGCGGGTTAAGTGGTGCCAAACTCATTATGATGAGTTGATGTGTACTTGTAATCCACATTACAAGTGTTGGTGACCTTCGGTCCTTTTTGAATCAAGTGTCACGAGGCTACTTGAGTTTTCATCACTTAGCGATCCAGCTGCAGCATTTTTGTTTCTTCTGATCGATTTTGTTTATCTGCTCTTGATCTTTTTGTGACTTTGTTGTGTGTTCTTTATTTGCATTTCATTTGTTTAACGAGGTGTTTATGC
Source organism: Tetrastigma voinierianum (assembly GCA_016808115.1). Lineage (NCBI taxonomy): Eukaryota > Viridiplantae > Streptophyta > Magnoliopsida > Vitales > Vitaceae > Tetrastigma > Tetrastigma voinierianum. The sequence continues at coordinate 1,188,853 of JAEQBH010001441.1, read as the reverse complement.
GACATTGGGACGGAACATCGGAGTGAAGCGCAAAGAGTGAGTGCACAGTTGACATTCTATGAAATCCCGGTGTGCCGGTGACAGATGGATCTACTGGAGCGACCAAGTCGACAAACGCCTCCATGAATCAAAAGGCATACGGTCGATGAGGGAACACATACACCCTCCGAGTTAGTACTCTGCATCCCATACCTCCTATAAGGATGTAGCGGTGAGACCTACAATACCCTTGGCACCACCTTTCATGGTATGAAGAATGAAAATCCATATTCACACATCACGAGTTTTGAGGAGTATGCTCTACTTTCAAGGAAGGAATAAGCCTGACATGGATTTTACGCTCAAACTGAAAGCATTTCCCATGACAGCGAAGGACAAAGCCAAAATACGACTCTCGATTCACTAAAGTAGGAAGCGATTAGAAGTGGAGTCGATCTTGAATGAATTTTGAAGAAATTCTTGATCTTGTAAGACCAGCGGTTGAAGAGGCAGATCTTCACACTTACTCGGCTTTATGACAATGAAAATTCTACACACCCAATCTTTGGAGAGATTCATGAGAGACCATTGGTGTATCCACATCATGGTTTGAAACACGGATGTTAGTGAATCATTTCTATAATGGTATGTCCCCTGCCATGAAACAATTGCTGAAACCATGTGTAGGTGATTTTTGGTAAATCGGATGAAGCTATGGATTTCTTGAGTTATGTGAAACTTCAAGGGTTGGGATAGGCCAAACCTTGAGAGAGAGTGGAGAAAATGGATGCTACCCCGCTGAAAGGGAGGGATTTTTACACTTTCGGAGGACATGGAAATGAAAGCAAAAATTTCGACCTTAGCTAGGAAGGTAGAGGAGTTAGAAGGAAAGAGGCTCCATGAAGTGCAGGCAGTGAATGAAAACCTTTGCCTGAGACTGACCCATTCATCAGTTGTCAACCCACGATTAGCCAGAGAACATCATCAGGTGCCCCTCGGTGAAGGATTTGATGCCGAGAATATCTGAATGTTGTAGGTGTCTGACCCGCGATGATACCCCATGGTAATACCTAAAATTCTGATTGGAAAAAATCACCTAACCTCTCCTGGAAACCTAATCCCCCTGCCTATGTGCTTTGGTGCCCGAGAAGCAGCCAGTTTGGTTCCTCATCTCAACCACGTGATCATCATCCTCTTCACGGTTAGACAGCGTCTTTGAATTTGAGGCGAGTGGTGGCGATTTTGTGGAGGGCAAGGGATCAATGCACAATTGGCACAAAGGATTGACAACGTAGAAAGTACATTGAGCAAAGAAAGAATAGATGGGCTTGAGAGCGTTTGTCGAAAATAGACAACTTCATGATGTTCAATCACAGATCAACAATATTACGGAGTACGGGGAGAGAGGAAGGTTCCCTTCGAGCATTACCAAATCGAAGATTGCATGAGATAGGTTCATCCAGTGATTCGAGGAATGGATGAGAATTCGAAATTGCATAATCGCACGAGGAGTGGAAAGAGGTTGATCGGCCCGATGCTGAGGAAGCTAGTTGAGAGCGAAAAGGAGAAGAATTGGGCGAACACATTTTCTGAAGGAGGACGATGAAACACTTTGCATGCCACCTCCATTTCTGAGCATGCTAAGAAGCAAGAAAGAAGGCATCAACGGCGAGGCATCTAGAAAGTCCCCAAGAGCGGTGAAGGTGAACATACCACTGGACATCATCAAACAAGTCCTGCGCATTATGCAAAGTTTTGAAGGATCTTTGTCTGATAAAGGATTGGGCATTGAGAAAAGGCATTTTTAAGCGGCAAGTCGTGCCATAATCGAGAGCAAGAACCCGATTAAATACAAGGATCCGGGATCCCCCCGCAATTTCGGTATTGGTGGGACTTGCATAGACAAAGCAACGCTAGATTTAGGAGCCGAGTGTAAACCTCTTGCCATACTGATGTATAGCGATTGGGTTTGGGAAGGCATAAACCTACCAACATCACTCTATCATTGTACGTCGATGTTAAGAAGATCCCTAAGGGGATAGTTGAGGATGTGTTGGTGAGTAGATAAAATACACTACCAGTAGACTTTGTAATTAACTATCTGGGAACGATTACCAAGTGTTTAATCATGTACCAATTATCCTGGGTAGACCATTTACGCCCTTGCTAATGCAATCATCGATTCTTAGAAATGGGAGTAATGCGGCTCACATTTGGCAACATGACATTGGGCTGAATATTTTTCATTTTAGTCCGCAACCTGGAATCATTGGAAGGTGAAATGGAGAGGAAGCGATGAAGTGCCTTTCGGTTGATCGAGTTCGGGGAAGCGAATGTCCATGGTGCGAGTAACTAACGAGGTGGAAGCGAGGTGTTTTGGGTTGCCATCATTAGCCCGCGCGGAGAAATTTGGTCGACCCCGAATTCAGCGGTGAAGCCAGATCGCGTGAGAATCAAGCATCGAGGCATCGGCATAGGCCATTCTTTGGGGGTTGAGAAATCCTTGCTCCTTGACCCTCGAAAGTGGTAATTGACTGACTTTGGGTTAGTTTGGTGTTCTCTAAACCAAATTGCATTTCAGGTATTTTACTTTTGTTTTAAATTGGTCGATTTAATAGTTACTATTTTTAGTAACTTTTTCTTTTTAAAAAAAAACAATTTTGTCTTAATTTTAAATTCATTTTAAATATTTAAATATATTTTTATATAATAATTTTTATTTTTAGTATTATTTATATTTTAATCTTTGAAAAAAATCAATTTGCGAGCTAGAGCAGTTGCTGTAAAGCATCCGGTGGCACCGGCTGAGCGCCTTTATAAAAGGAGGAGGAGGGAGGCTTTTTTTGGATCATGCCATTCCAAGGCCGCCCAGTGTTCGTGAGCTGGTTTTGCCACTGAGCCTCCGATGGCCAGGAGCCGGCTTTGCCCGTCTGCCTGGCAAAACCGGTAGGTCGCCAGGAGTCCCGCTGCCCGGAAGTCGTGACCCGGTAGCGGCGTGAGCCGGGTGCCTGCGGCTACAGTCCTTCTTGCTTCTCGAACTGAGCCACAGATCCGCTGCGGCCGTGACGCAGGAAATGCCGCGCATCGATTTTGACGGGTGACCTGTTTCGGTGCCTGCGCCGCAGTGGTCGTGCCTGGTCGGTCCAGTCATCGGCCGATGATACAGTTCGGTAGGTGCGACCGACGTGCCACCTTACTGATCGCGTGCGGTGGTGAGCCACTGGTCATTTGTCCCTTTATCTTTTCTACGCCTGCCTCTGTGTCCTTAGGATTACGACCATGGTGGCACGGGGTGAAGTCGCTGATACGTCGAGATTCGGCACTCGCGAGTAGGAGAAGTAGGCTCGATTCGGCTCAGTCCAGGCGATCCACGATGAGCCTCGAAGTTCGAGAGATACGAGACTTGAGATGGGACCAGTGCCCGCTCACCGGTGCCACGAGAGGAGATCGGGAGGGCCGGCCTCCCGAGCGGGCCATACTTCGGAGATGGGGTAAATCTTCATCCTAGGCAGGGCCGTCACTTGGTCGACGGCACCGGAGGCTCATCGCCCGGAATTATCCCAGGCCTCGAGAGATCGGGGAGGCCCTTATTCGTCGAGCATCCAGAATGTGGGCTCCACTTTAGGGATTTTCATGGGGAATGCATTATTCACGACGTTACGCTGCCCGACCGGTTAGGGACTCCGTGCGTGATAGAGCGTACTCCTTACGCGTTTATGACGCCTCGACGAGTTTACCGGGTGGTTCTTCAGTTCCTACCCGTTCTATGACCTCTCGAGGCGCTACTCAGCTCGAGCTTGATTCACTATCGATGATCGGCCAAGGAGTTCTCGGGCGCGGAACATTTAGTACGTGGGCTGCCCAGTGGTGGGCCCAGTGGGAATGTCGAGTTGGCCTCGTAGATACGTGGGAGATAGTCGCATTCTCGGTCGTGATACTACAGCAGGACCTGTACTTTTCGGGAGCGGCTCACTTTAAGATGCTTCGTTGATCATGCTGTTCAGACCGGCCTCTTCCCGCCCGACCTTCACGTGCAGCGTGGGGAGCCATACTCGAGGCTACTGTCTGGATCTGGAGGATGCGGTTCGGTCCCTACGAGTTAGTGATAGCCGCGTGCTACATTTTGAAGATAAGGTCCGCCATGAGGCTGCTGGCTGGCGAGAGAGTATACTTCAGCGTCTGCGACTTTTGAGCAGTCTGGAGCACTTGGGCTTTCGAGAGAAGCCCCGCATCGAGAGGAGGATCTGATGCCTCGGGTCACACATCTTTGGGCGAGCCATGGTGATGCACATTTCTTTCTCCTCCCGACGGAGGTAGGAGAATGCTTGGGATGGAGGCGGAGGAGGATTTCCAGGGAGAGATGATCACGCTCTGAGGTAAAGATGGAAAATCCAGTCTGATCTCTCCTCCATCTCCCTCCCTCCTACCGTACGACCCCTCTGGCGACACTCCCCGACCCATCATATCTGACATAGCACTCCTCAGGAGTATGTTCATGTCGAGTACCCCGGGGAGATAGGGTGTTGTTACATAGATCTTTGTCTGTTCATTTAGCCTACACCGCGGGCATCGATGGACGAGGAAGATTGACTCGGCCGAGACCACTTTGAGCGGTGTCATACCATGCTTGTGAGATCATGAGTCACCTCGGTCTCGCGTATTTCGACCATAGAGATGAGCCAGCGTGGCGTTGGTAGGCTTAAAGTCATCTTTGCAGTCCATTTTACGTTTGATTTTTTAATGTAAAAGGAATAATTAAGATGCGAGAATTATGGAATAACCCCAACCAAAGCTGACCCAAATGGCGAAATTGAAAAAGAAGAATTTTTGCAGAAAAGGGAGGAAAGGTGGATGAGCGTTAATGAGATAATTGGCCTGAATGATTACGGCCGAAAGAGCGCACAAAGATGAAGAAGGAACTGGTGTCGTGAAGCTTTGGCAGCAATCAAAATTCATATCGAGGTTAACGGCGGTAAAACTCTCGATCCCGAAGCGAAGCTTACTTGGAAACGAGCGGTGAGAGTTAAAGAAGCTCAGGTGAAGCGACGGGGAAATGAAGAAGAAAGACTTCATGTCGTGACATCACGGGCCATTTGTCGTGGTGGCGGCCGATGAATTAGCGGCGATCGCGACATCAGCGTGCAAGAAAAGAAGTCACGACAAGATCGACTAAAGAGAGAGAAGGTTGTGACATCAAAAAGTGAAGGAAATAAACGAAATTTGAGATGCAGCAGCGAGGAATCACGAATAAGCAGTGAGGGTTCGCGACTAAGGAATGATATGTGAAAGCATCGTGATGTCGCGACAGGGTTATTGCGACTCGGGATGGAGAGTCGCGACAAGAGAATGCCTTGGTATGTGGGTTTTGGAAGGATGAGCTAAGATTAAGCGAAGTTGTTGCGTCATATGAGAGGGCGAAGTCACGACAGAAACGACCGGTGAAGCTTCAGACATGGGCGATGTCGCGTGAGAGATTGAGATCAGCGAAATCATAAGCGTCGATTGAAAGGCTGCGAAGACTTGATTGATGTAGCGACGAATGCCGATGTCGCGACGCGTCGGGCGGGCTCAGTGAAACACGCAAAGAGCGCCAAAGTGATGTCGCGACAAGGATCGATGTCGCGACATCCGAGACTTATCGATTGAAAGGCGTTCCATTTAGTTGATGTCGCGATAAGAGATTGATGTCGCGACATCAGGAGCAACCATTTGAAGCCTATAGAAGACGTGAGCTGATGTCGCGACAAGAGATTGATGTCGCGACATCATGGACGACCAGTTCAAGACTGCATAGACTTAAGTTGATGTCGTGACGTGAGATCGATGTCTCGACATGGATGATGTGACATAAAGAGATTTGAGGTGTGACTTGAGTAACGAACCAGCAACTCTGGAATCCTGGAATTTGCGTGGAATTAGGGCCCAAGCGAAACCATAAATGCGTGGCTACTGAAGGAAGCGGCTTAAGCGGTGACCTGAGACGAGAGGTCGGTAGGCGAAGAGCTCGTTTCTTTATTTTCCTTTTAATTTTTTAACTCTTTCTTTTCTTTCTTTTCTTTTCTTGATGTTGATAGTTAGAGATTAGATTAGATTTATCGTTTCTAGTTTTTCGATTTTATTTTACGAGATCACGGATGTTATCGTTTTGGCCGAGAAGGCGAATGCGAGAATTCAATTCTTTTCAAATTACTACGGAATGTTTGGAGATTCAGGAGACAATTTAAAATTGACTCTTCGGTTCATAATGCAGTTATTCTTATGATCAGAGGAATGATGTAGTGTGTAATTCATTAATTGAATTGGCTTCCATGGTAAATGTTATAGTCAGAATTTATCTTTCACATGGTTCCAACAACTTGTGAATTCGAGTTCTGAATTTACTTGTGGTTATGGAGTTTCACTGTTTTGATGGAATATTAGTTTCTTATGCAGATTATAAGATTTGTCTCATTACTTTCTGATTTCAAGGGAGGCCCTCGGTGACCACAGGCATTCACGAGTTATGAACAATTTCTTGAGTATATTAACTTGCTATTTTGAAGATCTAATGAGCTTTGCAAGTTTACTTGATAAATCTCTTCTCATGAAATCGAAGAGTTGAATGAGTTATCAATTTAAACAAGCGAGGCAGTTCACCTCGGTCGAATAGTGAGAGGCCAATCAGGTGTTAGGCGAGATCTAATCAAGGAGAGGAGGTGATCTATTCTAATTTTGAGAAGAAGCATCTTGGAAGTTGTATATCATGCTTGATGATAACTTACAGGAGCTAAGGTTTGATCCATCAAAATGGGTATGAAGTACCGAAAAAAATACCGGATTAAGGAAATCCCTTTTAAAAGTAGTTATTTAATTTCACGTCTTCGAGAGAATCGGGAAAATTAGATAATGAAATGTGGAATATGGAATCCATTTATTTGTCTTAATACGCCTTGGACATATTTTAAAACACAGTGATCGAGAAATCTTATCGGTGTTAACTACCGAATTGATACTTCATAGCATTATTCTTTATGTACTTTCTGAAAGATATCTATTGATGACCTTTTATTATCCGATATTCGGCTATTCTTTATTCTTTATATTAGAATTATTTGATTGTTCATTCATTTCCTTGTAGTCGTATAATTTTCAGCTCATGGCTGGATCCAGCTATCATTTTATGGTCCCGAAATAATATGGAGATTGAGTGGTCGGGAGTAGTTGATTTAAAATTCTTGAGATCTACGTAGGATCGATATACGGACTTAAATCCATTTTATTACTTGTCGACTGTGCCTTGCGAATATCGAGACCCAACGAAATTTGAAAATGATTTACTCTAGGAGATTTTTGGTTTTATATATAGTATAATGTCAACAAGTTTTATGGCACCATTGTCGAGGATTATTTAATAGTCCTTGGTAATTTTGTTACAAACTTGTGTATATGTCATTTGGTCTCACTCAACAAGCTCTATGGCGCCTTTGGCACTGGTGTGATAAATTAGTACATGTGTTTTGGTTCGATCAACAAGTTTTATGGCGCCGTTGCCGGGGATCGAAAGAATTTGATAAATCAATATTCAGATGAAATAAGGAAATACTAATTTGGACATTTAAAGAAAAATAACAAAAATAGTTTTTCAAGCGGTAGTTCATTTTGACCGCTCTTTCTGACGAACCACATTGAATATGTCATTTTGACGATCAGTAATGGGAGTGTATTTTGCTTTTCAAGAGAAAAGCTTTGACCCTGCTAAGACGAAGCGTCGATTCGGTGATTACGAGATTAGAAAACGCCCGCGGCTTGAAAAGACAAGAAGCGAAAGAAACACCACCATGGCGAGATGAAAGCGAGAATCAAAGCGGGGACAGGACAACAGCAAGAAGACCTCCAATCAACGATACCATGGAGAATTTTGGAAGCCTATCATTCGGGATGAATACTTCGACAATCCAGACGGCCCTTTATCGATGCAGCAACTTTGAACTAAAACCCGACACTAATTCTGATAGTGCGGCGACACGGTTCTTGGTCATCCCACTGAAGATCCTAATGAACACTTGGGGAGATTTCTCAGGATGGCAAACACAGTTAAGTTGAATGGGGTGAGACCAGAGGTTATCAAGTTACATCTATTCCCATTCTCTCTAAGAGATACAGCAGCCACATGGTATGAATCTTTACCATATGGATTACATTGATCGCAGGAGAGTTGGTAGAGGCCTATTTTGGGCAGATTCTTCCCCCCATCACTCACCTCAGAAAGGAGGAGGGAAATCATTGTTTTTCAGCAGGGGGAAGATGAGAGCCTATATGTGGCCTGGGAAAGATTCAAACGGTTGCTGAGAAGATGCCCTATGCATGGAATTGATCTGAAGACCCAAATGGACATCGTGTATCATGCTCTGAATGATACATCGAGGCCTTCATGTTGTGGAGCATTCAAGCGTAAAAGTCTTGAGGAGGCTAAAGATCGATAGAGGACGGCAAAATGCAATATGAGAACTCATGAGTCTTCAAGGGAAGCGACGGAGGAAAGGGATCATGGAGCCTAGCCAGATGAATCTTATGGAAGCGAGAAGTTAGGATCTTTATTATGCATTGAATGAATGAAACGAAGGAGTTTGCACCTTTGTCCATGAAGTAGGAGGAGTTGAAAAAGAGTTGTTAAGAGGAAGTGCTGAGAAAGCTAATGAAGAACATTTCTATGATGCTGAGGAGCACTCAGGAACCATGAGAATTTCTCATATGGTGGAGGAGCTCTCGAGGCCCCGTCACGAGGATAGAACCCTCAGCCAGGGTATCACTTGACCACGAGGTTCGGCAACATCGTGAGGAAATGAACACATAAATGAATATCGGGTCGAGGAGGACCCGATCTTTTTAAGAACAGATCTTTGCATTTCATGGGGATAATAGAAGCTATTGAACCTCCATGAACAAAAATTTGCTGAGTTGGAAACAGCTGCTACCAATTCCACGAATTTTCAGACCACCTGAATGCATCCTTGAAGAACACGGAGACACAAGTAGAGGCGGCTTGCCCCTAACCTGTGAGAAACCCGGAAAGAAAGATGCCTTCCCAAGTGACACAAAGAAAAATCAAAGACATGGGTATGCGGCTAAGGGAGTGGGAAGGAAATAGAAAAGATGAAGAAAAGATGGCAATGACAAGAAGGAGCAAGACCGGGAAGGGGAAGAATGCTTGGAGAAAGAAAAGAAGGAGTAAGAAGGGAAGAACATCCAAGGATCACAACCTGCAATCCCATTTCAAAAAAAATTTGCGAGAAGAGAAATCAAGGATGGAGGAAGTGAGTTCTGAGTTTTGAAAACTTTAGGAAAGGCAGATGATATGCCCTTCTGAAGTGGTGACTCAGATGCCACTCTATGCAAAATTCCTAAAGGACATGCTGAGCAAGAAAAGAAAGATAGTAGAAGAAGGGATCGTGAATCTCACTGCCACTTGCAGTGCTGTGATAAAGAAAGAATTGCCAGAAAAGATGAAGGACCCAGGGAGCTTTACAATTCCTTGCATCATTGGAGGAATTGAATTCCAGAAAGCTCTTTGTGACTCAGGAGCTAGTATAAACTTGATGCCTCTTTCTATTGCCAAGCAATTAAGTTTGGGGGAGGTTATTCCCACCACTGTTACTCTTCAAATGGCAGACAGATCGATGGTGAAACCTGAAGGAGTCTTAGAAGATGTGTTGGTCACTGTTGGGAAATTTGTTTTTCCAGTAGACTTCATAATTCTGGATATGGAAGAAGATTCACAGGCCCTTTGCTCTTTTGGGAGGCCATTCCTAGCCTGCTGGTACTCGATTGACATGCAAAGGAGTTCTTACCTTGAGGGTTGGAAGAAGCTCTTTGCTTTTAACTTGATCAAAGTATGCAAAATATAGGCAGAGACAGAGGAAAGTTGCAATGCTTGATTTTGTCATGCTGACCACAATGTTAACGATGATTGTAATACTCAGTTTTTATCAATGAAAAGATGTAATTCCCGGTATACCGAAGATGTCTATTCTGAATTTCAAAATAGCAGTTTTCATTCTTTAGAAACTATGATGAGCTTAAAGCAAAACAGAAGTGACAATGGGGAAAATATTGAAAAAGAGGAAATTCATCAAGAAACCAGTGCAGAATGACTAGTTTTGAAAGAGTTGCCATGTCATTTAAAGTATGCTTACTTAGAATTACCAAAGAAAAAACCGGTGATCATTTCGACCAGGACTCGGTGATCTTGAGGAACAAGAATTGCTGAAAATATTCAGGAAGCATAAGGAATCATTAAGCTTGGTCCATTGAAATTTGAAGGGTATCGATCAATCAATTTGCATGCATAAGATTACTAGCCCCAGAAGAGACTTGAAAACCATCTGCCAGAACCTGAAGGGGCTGAATCGGTGATGAAGGAAGTAGTCGAGAAAAAAGTCACGAAATTGCTGAATGCTACAGTTTTTTATCTATGCTATTTGAACTGATGCCAGGTGAGCCCGATCCATGTGGTTCCAAAGAAGGGGTTCTTGTGATCGAGAAATAGAAAAAATGAATTCATTCCAACAAGAGCAGTGTGAGGATGGAGGTATGTATTGATTGCGGGAAGTTGGTCGACCAACGAGAAAAGATCATTTCCCTTTGCCTTTCATTGATCGGATGTTGAATGATTAAGCGGGGACATGATTAGTGCCAAAGTGCTATTTTGAGCCACTATGTTAGATAGGTTTGAGTGCTTTTGTGCACTAATCGTATCATTTATGCCCAGTGAAGTGTTCTAGTCTTCTTAGTAACACTTATGCCATTTAGAGGGTATTTTTGGTTGTTTGTAGAGGCTTTTGCACACTTTTGGAGTTCAATTTCAATACAAAAGGATGAATCATGAAGTTAGATTCAAGTCCTCGACCATCGACCAGCCACAGAATCAATGACGAAATCAAAGCCAGTGAAGAAAATTGGATCGCAATTAGAAGAAAGGGTGAAGATCGACAAAATTTGCCAATTTTGGCTAGAGTTGCGAAAATTTTAGCTAGGATTCTTGAAAATTTCGCAACCTTAGCGAAAATTTCGCAACCTAGCGAAAATGCCAAATTTCGCTAGACCACTCAATTTATCTTGTTCATGTAAAATAATTGATTTAAACATCACAAGAATTTCGCTGGCCAGCGAAATTTCGCTAATAGTGAAATTGCCCACCCTTCGCGGGAATTTATTTTAGCTGAACACAATTGATTTATTTAATTAGCGAAATTCTTGACCTAAGCGAAAATTGATGCCTCGATCATGCTTTGTAGTGTGTCAAACCGCCTCGAACTTGGTGTATTACTTAATTGTCCTATAACTTAGCCAATTTCATAGGTTTTTTGGTATTTTCATGCCTTGAGGTGGCCTATATAAGCCCCTCTTGTTTTGTAACCTAAGCAACAATTTTAGCAACAATTTGGAGGAAGAGAAGATATTTTTGTAAGTTTTCATTTTGTAAATAAAGTATTGTATTTTAGCTAGGGTTTTATTTTTCTCTCTTCTCTCTCCTCTTTCTCTTACTTTCTCGGCTGCCAAACACCCCTCTTGAGGATGACAACTCAAGAGATGCTTGGCTAAGCCTCCTTTCTTTGAAGAGGAAGGAAGCTAGCTTGGTGGTGGGGCATATGCATGTTGTCCTCTTGTATTTTAAACCCGCGGGTAGTGTATTTATACTTGCCTTATCTTCTCAAAATATGGTTAAGTAACATTGAATGTCATTTGATCTAGCGATACTCTCCATGCTTTAGGATTCGATTGCATACCTAGTATTGATGCCTTTGTGATTCTTTAGATGGTCTTTCTACGAGCCTCTAGAATGATGTTTAAATGTTAGGGTTTCAAAGTGAGGGTTGAATAGCACTTAATGTGTTATTGATTTGGCGATACTCTCCATGCCCGAGGATCTGAGTGCATACTTGTTGCTAGATGCCTTTGTGGTCCGATAGATAGTCTTTACGAGCCTACGAGATGATGTGACCGGATCATTAGGGTTTCTAAGCGTAAAGGCCCGTATATGCATGCTACATGTGTTATTTCGAATAGGAGTTGATTTCAAGGGTGAGGTTTGCTAGTTAAACATAGATCCGAGTTATGCCATGGGTATAGGTTGCATGTCAACGCGCGAGGATAAACAGAGGGCGAGCTTGTTTTTAACTTACCAAGTTGGTGACCTAAATCTTCAAAGTTAACTTTTCACCTTTTACTTTTAGTTTTACAATTCTCGATTTTCAAACCATTCCCCGCATTTTTGAAACACAATTCCAAAGAGTCGAATAAGCCTTATCTTCGTGCACTTATGCCAAAATCATTTTAGGATGAAAACCCATCCGGGTGTTCGACCCATACCCTTTATCTTTGCCGGTAGCTTGACTACGGCCATTAGTAGGAACAGAGTGTATATAAATTTTGTTGATTTTAAGCTCCGACTACTATGACGCGAATCAAATGGCGTGGATTCTTGCAGTGATGGTGCCAAACTACAATGGTAAAGTTGAAATTATTACTTGTGATCGACATCCGCAGTAGAAGGTAACCTTTTTACCTCTTTTTTGCAAGCGAGTTCGCGATGCTTTGCCGAGGTTTCGACATAGCGATAAGCTATGCTTGTTTCGAGTTTTCATTGATTAGTTTTAATTTTTGTTATTTAATTTTAATCTTTTGCAAGCTCACGTAGTTGCTCTTTACAGCTGTCTCCTAAATTTATATAGCAGTGTTTATCGCAGCAGTGGGATAAAGACACATCGAGGTAGATTGCATGGGATAGGTACCTGACTGACCCGACTAGTGAGGTTAGTGTACCGATACCATGGATCCCGCACACGAGAACAACGAGGAGTCAACCGGGAACCGTGAATCGAATGCTTATAGAACCATTGAGGGATCACATCCACCCTCTGAGTCGGTGCCCGTCACATCATACCTCCCCTGGCGAGAAGATGTAGCGTTGAGGCCTTATTTAGTACCCTACTCCCGCATATCATAAGGTATGGAAAACGAAATCCATGCGCTCTGGCCAGGGATTTTGAGGAGGTGCGCACTACTAACCAGGGAAGGTATGATTGACATATGGTTGCTTAAATAAAAGCATTTCCATTGACTCACAAGGAATGAGAGCCCGAGACATGGCTCGACTCATTGAGGCCTAGAACCATTAGAAATTGGGGGTGTTTGCGACGGGAGTCTGAAGAAGTTCTTCGATTGCTCATAAGACGATAATTTGAAAACAATTTACACCTTTGCAACTCCAGGATGGTGAGAGATTTTACGAGTGTTTGGGACAGATTATGAAACCATGGTGCATGTCCACACCATGGGTTTGATACATGGATGTTGGTAGACCACTTCTATGATGGTATGTCTCGACCATGAAGGCGACTTTTTGGAAACTATGTGTGGGGAGACTTTCTAAGTAAACATCTGATGAAGCCATGGATTTTTTAAATTATGTGGATGAAACTGGGGTTAGGATAGACCTAACCACAGAGAATTGGATAAGATAGAGACCACCGAGTCAATCGAGAGTGGGATGTATGCCTTGCCAGGAAGATATAGAAATGAGAGCTAGGATTTCAACCCTAGCTAGGAAGAATGAGAGCTTGAAGGCAAGCATTTCAAAGAGGTGCATGCGGTGACTGAAAATCTGCTCAGTCAATCCTTGCACGTTCCAATCCCACATTGCATCCAGGTAGAACCATGTGCTGTAGTGCCCTCTACAGTGAAGGATTTGATGTCGAATGTCGAAACACCGTAGGACAATTCAAGCCACAACAATCCAATGCTCCATACTGTTGTACTTACAATTCCAATTGGAGGAGTCACCCTTTAACCTCTCATGGAGACCCGACCCCACCTTTATGTACCCCGGTGCGAGCCTCGATTTGGTTCCCCCCTCATAATCCTGGCCAACCACCATCCTCTTCTCGGTAGAACCAAGCTATATTGAATTTGAGTAAGGTGGTGAAGCGACTTTGTTGAGGAACAAAAGGAATCAATGTGCAACTGTACGAAAATTGATACTGTAGAGAATACATTGAGCAAAGAAAGAATAGATGGGCTTGAGAGCAATCTCGACCGAGGAAAATTGACAACCTACGTATTGATCACCAAAATCAACAAGTTTGTTAGGCCTACGAGAGAGGGAGAGAGTTTCCATCACAAACACTTCGAATCCCGAGGAATTCATGAGGTAGGATCATCCAACAATTCGGGAATGGATGAAGTTAAGGCTATAATTACCCTGAGGAGTGGAAAAGAGGTTGATCAACCTATGCCAAAGTCTGTTGAAGAATCCAATCAAGGAGAAGAATTGCAGTCTGAGCATATTCTCCTGAAGGAGGATTCAATCAAATACCGCATACCACCTCCATTTCCACAAGCACTTAGAGGAAGAAGAGGCATCTCGACGACGGGCATTTTAGAGTCTCGAGAGCGAGTAAAGGTTAACATACCTTTCTTGGACCCTAATCAACAGTCCACTGTATGCGAAATTTTGAAGATCTTTTGCCTGATCAAAGGAAGGGATTAGGCATTGAGAAGAAAGCATTTCTCACTTTGAACATATCAGTGCCGTAATCAGAAAGCAAATAAGTCCAGAAATACAAAGATCTGGATCTCCCGTAATTTGATCAATATTGGTGGGAATTGCATAGAAAAGTCCTTGCTTGATTTAGGGACGGTGTGAACCTAATGCGTATTCGATTATCTGAGAAGTTAGTCTAGAGTGAACTTAAACCTACCAACATCACACTCTCATTGGCCGATAGATGGAGTGAAAATCCTAAGGGGATAGTTGAGGATGTCTTAGTGAAGATAGACAAATTCTACTACCCGGTAGATTTTTGTGGTACTTGACAACGAGCGATTGCTAGTGAACCCCGATCATGTACCAATCATCTTAGGAAGACCATTTACGGCCCAGCGCCAATCACGATAATAAATTGCGAGATGGAGTCATCTGCAATTAACTTTTGGTAACATGACCATGGAGTTAGACATCTTTCATTTGAACAACAAACATGAGTTCTTTAGAAATTGAAAATCAAATTCGATGAAGTTGTTTCAATTATTGTCGGTGTCTTGAGAAAACACAGTGTCCAGGAAATGCAAGGAGTAATTACCCATGGAGATGAAGATATAGCAATTCTTTGCCATAAACACACTTGCAAACCAATTTCTCGATTCAACGTCGTCAGCGAGAGCAAATCGACAATTGGGCACGAAACCATGGAAATTAGCCCGATTGCGGGGGTTGAGGAGATTATCTCCGCCGGCCCTCCTTGAGTAATTTTGGTATATTATTGGTTTGGTGTTCAAAAGTAAATTGCAGTTCAACAATTTTTTGTTTTTTTTATTTATTTAGTCAATTTCCATTTTTTAGCTATTTTTGTATGTTTCTTAATTTAGCAGCTTTCCATTTTTAGCAAGTTGGTAAGTATTTTATATTATCTTATAATTAAAGAATTATTAGATATATTCTATTTCCTAATTTTAATTTAATTTTTACTTTTAGTAATATATTAATTTTCATTCAATCTGAAAATTCGAATTGCAGGTGGTGTACTAGGTGTGAGTGGTGGCTCAAAATAGCGAAAATTAGCGGAATATTGCTCATTTTGCCGTTCTGACTTATATCAAGCCCGGGGAGGTTGGTTTTAGAATGCCCTTCACATTCTCCCACCCTCAGAGTCGGTACTTACTGAGCTCAGTGACCCTGAGTCCGATCTTGCCGCCGCCGTATCCTTTGCCGTAGCCAGACCACCTTCACGGGCTCTCTTGCCCGAGTTAGGTGTCCGGCGGGCGAGCCGCCAGCCCACACGGGCTTTGCCTAGCTGGGTTTCTAGTATAGCCGTCCTCGGTCGCCACGCGCACCCGATACGGCCAGGAGCCTTTAGTGAGCCTCCACCGCAGCGGCGCGAGCCACTGATTATTCAGCGCCTCGGCTGAGCCTTCCTTTGCCCGGGATCTGGCGTGCCCTCGGTTCAGCTTCTTGGTGCCCTGTCCCAGCAGGTGATCAGTTATCGAGCCTTGTTTGGTTAGTTCAGGGCCATTTCGGCCTCACGGTCGGTGAGCCCCGGTTGAGTTTGCTTTAGCCGGGGTGGTTGGTAGCCTCCGAGAGCTGGTTCGGTGCTACGATTGCAGCGATTATATTTTCTGTGAGTCGAGCTTTCCTCCGGAGTTTTAGTCTCATATTTGGTATGGTTCGGTACTTTCGGGAGGTGGGTCCGAATCTTCGGCCTCGCGGGTGAGATTCGCCGCGCGAGAAAGTGGCCCAGCTCGGGTCCCGGCTCCTGTACCATCACCGGTCGGGCGTGTCGAGGGCCTCGGGGAGTTCGGCGTTATCGAACCACGGGATGGGACCGGGCCACAGTGCTTTGTACCCGCCGGAGGAGAGTTAGGAGGGCCGGCCCTCCCGAGCGGGCCCGCACATCTCGGGCCCGGAGCGAGTCATCCACCCGGGCTCCACCATCTCAGTTGCTAGGCTGCGGAGGCGACTTCATCACCTCGGTGTCGCCGGCATCGGATCGGGAGGCCGTGTTCGTAGGAAACCCGTTCAGGGGAATGTCTGACCTCCGCCGCGAGAGAGTTTCGCCGAGGTCATTTTGCCAAGTCGCGTGGTGACCACCGAATCTTGGGGAGTCTTTGAGATTGATCAAGGAGTATTCACTCCTGCCCTTCATGACTCCGCGGCAGTTTTATTACCCAAGAGTGAAAATGCTGCCGGTTCTACCCTCCATGGCGTCGGGGAGACGAGCGGTCATTAGAGATTGATTGGTGTCGATGACGCCGCAGTTGTACCGAGACCCGGTAGATATTTCAGCAGCGTGGGATTACGCGCTGCCGCGCGCTGCTGAGAGGAGTTCTGAGCTTGGGCCCTGCCGCCACGGGGAGATGGTCAGAGCAGCGGCGGGAGACACCGCTGCTGGATTCCGGTATTTACGAGGGAGGCGACCTCACGCGCCCGAGATCTTTGTTCATCGACCGTCTTCACGTCTCAGGCTTGTTCCTCTGCGGCATTATGTGCGGAGGAGAATATATTGGAGGCTCTTTGCCGGATCAGGGATTTTGGTTCATGCCAGGCTAGTGATGACCTTCCTGCATTTGCGAGTTTAGGAGAAAGTCCATCGGAAGGGACTTGGCCGGCGGAGGCATCCTTAGCGATCTGAGACTCCTGCTATGTTCTCGAGGCCGGATGGGATTCCAGGAGGAACCCAGTAGAGATGAGGCTGGATGCCTACATGTAGTGTCGATGGACCGGGTTATGACTATGCCCGTCTCATTCCATATACGACCACAGGACCGGGAGGAGAGTGCAGGGTGTTTGGACCACCACATAGATGATATACGCCCTTAGCGAAGTGCGGAGGACTCCGGTGTCATATCGTTCACCTCCATCTCCTCCATACCCCATCAGCGGTGCGGCCAGATACTCCGGGCCTTCCTATTCAGCTATCATTCAGGATTACATCCGTACTAGCTCGAGAGATAGGCGGTGTGATGGATTATCACTTTCCTTGCGGCTGGTGCGAGGATCAGAGGTTGGCGGTGCCATTCTATCTTGATTTCAGTTATGACCCATCTAGGTCTTCCTCATGTTCTGGTCGGCGAGAGGAGCCACATACTGATGCGACTTCATTGGATGTTAGGCTGCGGCGGCCGTGGATTGAGACCCACCCTGACCACGGCGGTGGGGTGTGAGGTGGTTGGGAGGTTTCTTTACAATTTTGCATATTACCGGCTTTATCAAGAAGCACTTTACTAATTTTGTTTAGGATTTTATGTATTAGCCATAGTAGCGGTGATGCTTTTGCACGTTAACTTGTATTCATGTATTAGCTTCACTTTGGCTATATCTATATCAAAGCTATTCGGTATATATATATATATCTGAGTGGGAACTTTTATATATCATGTTTTGTCTTTGCCAATATTAATAAATGACTTTCTTTTCAATTGAACAATTGGTGCTACAATTGGACGGGGTGGACTAGGCCTTGGTTGGACAATTGGTGTTACCTAATTGGACAGTTGAATTGCTTTGTGGATAATTGAATCATTGTGTTTGTCACCCTTACATGCTAGGACAAATTCCATGCCTTCTTATGAACGGTTTATGAATGAGTTGAAGTTTCAAGTGCAATGTTGGCACTGAAAATTTCCTACTGTATCTTGTTGGCTTTGCCTCAGTTGATTTCCACAATAGGGTGAAATTGTGTGCCTTCTTCGCATAGAGCGCCAGTTTATCGACAGCAGTGGACAGTTCTTTATCTGATTGAGACTGAAGGTGTTGTCTTCAAAAAGGAAAGAAAAAAGAAAAGCAAAGAAAGAAAGAAAAGAAAATATAAAGAAAAAAGAAAATAAAGTCGTGAAGTGTTTGAAACCCGGGGCACGGTCCGAGGGGTGTGCCAATGGCCTTTGAAACCCGATGCCCTAAGCCTTAATTGGCTGGGGAGTCATCGATTTTGTGTTAAGTTACATGGGTGTGAGGATGGGTGAGTCTATACTGATAGTAGGTGCTTGATTTTGGAAGAAGTCATTTGGGTCAGGAATTGAAGCCTTTAGAGTTAGTGGTCATTGATCCTTTTGGCTTGATGCCTTAGGCAACCAGGACAGTTCAGGACATCGGTGGACCCCCGCGTTACACGGACTTGGTGAAGTGAATTTTAAGCATTGCATCCTACATTATAATAGTGTGGAAGAAAGAAAGAAAAAGTGTAACAATACTATTGTACTTCTAGATTGTTCAACAACTTAAGGCCATGGGTGCTAAGTTTGGGAGATTGGCAATTTTGCGGTTTATTAAGCTTAATACAGTTTTATAAGAATCATTAGACTTGGGTGGAAATTCAAGTTGAGAATTATATGGATCCAATATTGACCTAGGAGAATTGTTCTTGTATGGACTTTGATTCTTTCATATGGTTTCTGACTTTGATTTCAATTTCTCGGTTTAGGTATTGTTATATGTACATACTCCCCACTGAATCATAACCTTTTTTGAAAATCACACATGCATCTTCTTTTTGTTTGCATTGCTAAGGGACCCATAACAACGTTTCGGGTTGAAGTGTGTGAGTTAGTGCCCAGAGGGCAGCATGCTTTGGACAACTTTATATTAGATAGGTTTGGACAAGCGCGGCACTAATCATGTGTCATTTATGCCAATTGAAGTGTTCTAGTCTTCTTAACTGACAACATGTGCCACCATTTACAGAGGTATTTTGGTTGTTTTGTAGGCTTTTGCACACTTTTGAAAGGTTCAATTTCAATACAAAGGATGTGAATCCGCGAGTTGGTGGAATTTATAAGTTCTGGGCGGCAATGACGACCCTAGAATCAGGCGCAGGAAAATCAATGCAAAGTGAAGAAAATTGGATGCAGTAGAAGAAAGGAGTGAAGATCAACAAGGCTGGAATTTTTCGCTAGGTTACTTGTGAAATTTTCGCTAGAGATGCGAAAATTTCGCAGCCTTAGTAATTCGCAATAGCAATGCCAAAATTCGCTAGACCTATAAATTTCATAGCCTTTGTTCATGCGGAGATGGACAGATTTCGCTTCTCACAGAATTCGGTAGCTTAGCGAAATTTCGCTATGCTTGAGTACTGCCCTTAGCGAAATTTCTTGTTTTTTAAGCTATTTTTGATCAGTTTTACTGTGCGAATTCTTAGAGAAATAAACGAAAATTGATGCCTATGATGTTGATGAGTCAATTTTAGCCAGCCTCAAACTTGGTGTATTACTTAATTGTCCACATAACTTAGCAATTTGTGGGTTGGAAGCAGCAGTATATGGTGGCCTATATATGACCCCTCTTGTTTTTTAACCTAAGTAACAATTTTGTAGCAACAATAATTTAGCAGGGAGAGAAAGATATTTTTATATAAGTTTTTCATTTTGTAAATAAAGTATTGTATTTAGCTAGGTTTATTTTTTCTCTCTTCTCTCTCCCTCTTTCTCTAACTTACTTTCTTGGCTGCCCAGAGCACATGCCCTCGCAGGGATGACAACTCAAGAGATGTAGCTAAGCCTCCTTTCTTTGAAGGAAGGAAGCTAGCTTGGTGGTGGAAGAGCATATGCATGTTGTCTCATTGCTCTTATTAAAAGCCACGGATGGATGTATTTATGCCCTTATCTTCTCAAAATATGGTTTAAGTAACATTAGTGAATGTCTCATTTGATCGGCCAATACTCTCTCACAGCATGTTAGGATTAGGTGCATGCCACAGTGTTAGATGCCTTTGTGATTCTTTAGATGGTCTTTACGACCTACAGAATGATGTTTAGAATATTGGGGTTTTCAAAGTGAGGGGTTGAATAGCACTTAATGTTATTGATTTGGCAATACTCTCAGTGTAATAGCCTGAGATGGGGTGGCATGCAACCTTTTAGATACTGTGTGATCACGTGGAGAATGGTCATATTTCTGAGCCTACCGAGATGATATTAATGAATCTCTTGAGATTTTAAGCGCCAAAGAAGAGACCCTTATGCACTCATTTGCATTTGCAGGCAGGTGACTCGAATAGGAGTTGATTTCAAGGGTGAGGTTTGCCCCTAGTTAAGCAGCAGATCCGGTTATGTGCATGGACTGGGTTGCATGTCTGTAGGGGAGAAAATAAAACCCAAGGACAAACATTTGCCCATAACACAAGTTGGTGACCTAAACATCTTCAAAGTTAATAACACTGTATATATTTTACACTGGAGTTTTACAATTCTCGATTTTCAAACCATTCTGCCCCAATTTTGAAACACAAATTCAAAGAATGAATAAACCTTATCTTAGATTGCACTTATGCAAATCATTTTTAGGATGAAAACCATCCCAGGTGTTCGAGCCCACAGACCAGCATCTTTGCGATAGCTTGACTACGCGATGGCGTAGGGAAACAGGTGTATATAAATTTTGTTGATTTTAGCTCGACCTCTTGTGGCGCAGAATCGGGGACACACTACTCACTTTTGTTTTACGGATGGGTACTCGAGGATGTGTGTCCAGTTCTATTGCACGAGGATCAGAAGACCACATTCACATGCCTATGGTACCTTTGCCTTCGAAGGATGCCATTTGGGCTATGTAATCTCGACTACATTCAGTGTATGATGTGTCTGCTCTGTTCTCGGATTTGGTTGAAGAAGTGATGGAAATTTTCATGGATGACTTCACGTATGGCGGGTTCTGCAGATCAATGTTTAAACCTGTCCCGGAAAGCAGTACTTCAAAGATGCCCCGAGTAAAACAACGCTGCTTGAATTGGGAAAAATGTGTGTCATTTGTATATAGTGTGAGAAGGTATTGTTCTTGGGCATAAAATTTACACTTTTTAGTATGGACTAAGAAGTGGACCAATCAGGTATCTATCAAAACTCTTGCACCACCTACCACAGTAAGGAGTAAACTTCTTGGGAGCATCTTTAGTTTCAGGGTTCAAACCAAGACTTTTCAAAAATAGCCAAACAACATGCGGATGCGGAAAAGATACCTAGTTCTTGGTACATTGACTCTCATAGGATAGCAAAGAAATCAAATAATTAATTGCTTTACCTAATGGCGTGGGAGATGGGATGAAGGGATTTGAAATAATGTGTGTGATGCCGAGTGATTTTGCACCACATGGGGTAATGATGGGAGCGAAAAGATAAAGTGACCCGGGGCCATACCTCTGCTATGCTAGTAAGACCCGATGAAGCATAAGAGGAACTGCTCTCAACTGTAGCAAGGAGATGCTAATAACGGGCTTGCCTTGCCTTGTGGTACAGGCAACGACGGATCTCGTGTGAAGTGTTCACAGCGATCATGCGACGATCAAATACTTGATGTCAAAAAGGAAGCTAAACCAAGATTGATAAGGTAGATGCTTTGGCGACTGCGGGAGTTTGATTTTGTGAAGCTCAAGGATAAAGGGATGTGACAATGTGATAGGCGATCGCGCCGAGAGTAGAAAAAAGCGTCAAAGAAGAAAATGTGATGTTAACTGGAGAGAACTTCCCAGGATGAGCAATTGTTTAAGGTTTCCTTCGACTTCATGTGATCGTGCGAGTGTGAAGATTATCGCACGTGGGTAATGCCTTGAATTCAGCTACCAGCGAAGAGGAAGCTTCAGGCCCGGCGGATTTTGTTTGGGATGGCGTGCACTATTATTCAAAAAGAATCTTGACATGATAATAAGAAGATGTGTGCGGAAAGTGAACAAAGGCAACATTTAAATGAATGCCATGCATCACCATATGGAGGACATTTTGGAGAAAACGACTCCGCAGATACTTTTCAGGTGTGTGGGATTTTGTGGCCCATATATCTTGGGTGTGGACGGGTTAAATTATTGTGATAGATGCCAAAGATTGATGGGGTATAATGAATGGGGAGGGATGGAGTACTTTCAGGTATTATGGTGATACAAATTTTTAGTGTATGGGGAATATGAATTTTATGGGACCTTTCCCACCGCTATCGTGAACCTATACATCTTGCTAGCCGGTAGATTACGTTTCAAATGGGTGACGTGTTAACGTCAGGATGGACATGTGACATCTGAGTTGTGAGTTTCTTGCAAAAGAATGATAGCGATTTGGAACACCCGAACCTTGTGATGGGAACCCACTTTGCAAACAAAATATTTATGGGCTCAGCTCCCTTGGCTAGAGTATGGATGATTGCTTTATCACCTGTCTGAATTTGCATCTCAGCCCAGGGCGCGATGAATGACAGAAATTTCAACGGGGAATCTAAGAATACTGGAAACAGGTGAGCTGCTGAGGAGGATTAGTCTTCCAAACTTATGGATGTGATGCACTTTGGGCTTACAGGTTTGCATACAAAACCCCATTGGAGATATTCCCCATCGAGTTGTTTTGGCAAACCATGTCATCTACCTCTTGAATTGGAATACAAATGAGGCAATGGGCATGTTGAGAAGTTAAAGTCGATTTTAAATTTGCAAGGGAAGAAAAGATTGCTCCAAGCATACGAGAGCTGGAAGAATTGAGAAATTAAGCCTATGATAATGTGCTGGGAAAATATACAAGACAAGACAAAGAAATACTCTTACTTGATCAGAGAATTTTGAGAAAGAGTTGAGGGGAACGGGACCTGGCATTTTAACTCTAGGCGGGGGAGCTGTTTCGAAATTAAAATCAGATGGAGTGGAGCCATACACCGGTGGTGTCAAGTACTACATTTGGAGAATTTGTGATAACGAGGCCCGATAATAGGGGAAGAATTGTCAAGGTCAATGGACGGAGGTTAAAAGCATTATCATCTAAACGAGGAAGGGAAATGAAGAACTCAGTGGACTTAAAAAAGGAAAAGAAGAAGTACCTAGCGACAAAGTCAGCTAAGGACTCACGCGAAGCGACTAATGGGAGGCAACCCATAAGGATTGTTCGATTTTACTTAGATTTTGAAATATTTTACACTGCTTTAGTTCTTTGAAAAGGAGTGGGTCGATTTGTTTTTATAAGGATAGATTTAATTTTTAGAAATCAATTGTAGCAATTAAATTTTCTTGAATATTACGGAGTGAGCTTACGCAGGGTTTAAACATAAATGGCAAGGCAACTACGGGAACAATTCCCCGACAACTTGCGAGAGAAGTCACAACATGAGAAAAGGATTGAGCCTCCTAGCAATTATGTAGATATACTTGAATTGATTGTTAAATCTTTGCTTGGAGATGCTTGAAGAGATGTCTAAAAGGGTTAGGAACAATAAGAGAATCCAAGGTTCTTGAGATCATTGATTAAGAGCAGATGCACGTGAGGAAAGGTTATGTGAGCATACTGAAGTATTGTAAATGACAAAACATTGATGTGCGTGACTGTTTTGAAAGAAAGAGCGATTTGTGAAACGTGCTGAAGAAGAGGTATGTGGCGACTTCCTTTGACAAAGGTCTGAAAATAGCTGGAGGGGCTGTCATAAGCAGGGAATAAAAATGATGTCGCAACATGATAATCAAATAATTCCTAAAAAATCCACTGATGTCGTGACAAACTAGGCATGTCGCGACATAAAAGATTTTTTTTAATGCCATTAACTCACTTTAAAAAGCCCTAAATTCAATGATCTCAAATAGGCGAGAATTGAAGTCGCGACATGTTTTAATGGAGCAATAATTAGCCCACAAACATTGTGTTGATTACAGCGGTAGGAAACTTTATGTTCACTCCCAACCACATAGCTATTCACCTTCTTCCTCCTTCTGAATCTCAGCCCCTGAAAACCACAGCTTTCCGAACCTTTTAAAAGCTTTTTCTGGTTTCAATGCGTACTGAAATTCCCACCCTAGTCCCTAACTAGAGCCCGAGATTATGAGAGGAACATGAACAACCAGAAGAAAGAAACTAGTCAAAGAAGAACACTTAGGCGAGATTAGTCGGGAAGAACAATCGGGAGAGGTCTGCCATCGAGAAACACCCAGGAAACTCTTAGCGAGCTCCCGAGAAGAAGCCGCGAAAAGGAAAAGGAAAGGTGAGAAAGAAGAAAAAAATTAGAGGGATTTAAATTGTCAGACAGCGAAGGAAGGATTCTCCCCAGTGGAAAAATATATGCTAACAAGGGTTTGTCACATAGAGGAGATTCAAAAATCACCATTGCTCCTTTCCAAAGGAGATGATAAACAGAGGGTGGGAGAAGTCTCTGCGCACACCAAAATCGATTATCTGACCTTTGGTAAGAAGTTTTTATTGATTTGGTAGGAAGGAAGGATGGAGCGGTTTTTGTTGGGGACCAGGTTTATGTATATGACTCTAGAGGCCATCCAACGAGACTATGGCATGTGACGGGGGCAGAAGCGGACATAGAAGATATTCGAGAAACTTTTGGAAAGCAGTTTTGGAAAGATGCGGCCTGAAGCGAGGAGAAGAAAGGCTGAGGACATTGAGGGGAAGCCTCCTTGCGAGGAAGCGAAGGGAGGCCTGCTGGTTTTGAACTATAGCTTTTGTTTTGGTTCAACAAAACACGTGTGCCTGCAGTGAGAGGAATATGAAGGGCTTGGTTATGTATGCATGCCATCTAAAGGATCTGAATCGATATGCAGGAGGTTACATGTTAGAGATTGTATCATGGTATCATGAAGGGAATAAAAGAGGGCTTATTCCTCACCTAGCAAAAATCACTGTTCTATGTTTGAAGGCTGGGGTGAAAGGAGTATGGGAATCAGAAGAAGAAATACCCAGAGCTTCACCACTCCTTATGACAGGAGTTAGCAAAGGGCAGAGCTTAGAAAAAGAGTCTTTAAGTACTTGAAAAGAGATGTAAGCCCAGGTGAAAATATCTGAAGAAAAAGGAGACCGAAGAGTTCTTGATCAGGAAGCGAGAGCACCTAGAAAACTCACGACAACAATGATTTCATTTTGGACACATAGTGGAAGATTTGGGTTTGGAAGACAATAGACTTCTCATTCCCTTAGCCGAGTTCTCCTCACTATCTCGAGCGAAATTTCCAACATGGAGGAAGAGACTCAAGGGCACAAGAGAAACGATTTGATAGCTAGAGCTCTCAATGCCATGCAAGAAAAATGGACAGAAGAGAGAAGGAGTGGAACCTACAATGGGGATGGGGAGGCGATTATGAAAAGAATTGAAGGAGCCCGGCCCGGTGGGAGGAAGAGCTATACGGAAGGAGAAAGGAGCATGAGATGGATCACCACAAAGAAGAGACCAGCGGTGGGAGAAAAGGCCCCGAAGCAGGAAAGGAGCGGATGAGAAAATTTTTGAGCGGCAGAGGAAGGTTTAGAAAGAAATGAAGGAAAGAGATCTGTCTATTCTGAAACTTCAAATAAATCATGAAGCTTTTTATAACAATCGAGATTTGAGGCGTGATGATTCCTCGACTCTAACATTGATAAAGAGAAAGGAATCTGAGCAGAGAGAAAGCCAAATTTGGGAGCAAATCAAGGGGCTTCAAGTTCCTATACAAGTCTCTGGAACATAGCTGTGGCTGGATAGTATAGAGACAAAACAAGGATCTTGAATCACACAAGCGAATGAATTTGGAAAACTTGGATTTGATCGGCAATAAATATCTCACTCCAAATTCTTGAGAGAAATAATGAAAATGAAGAAATGGAGAACTACAAAAATGAATGGCTTGGGAAGAGGCAAGATGAGCTAAAAATATGAAAGGTTGAGATCCTTTGCTACTAAAATGAGATCTTCATTAAAGATCAAGTTTAGAAGAGCTAAAGAGAAAGGAAAAGAAGGAAATGGAGAATTTCCTCCATTCCCGACTCATTTAGATCGTTAGCTGTGAGATCCCCTAATATCTTTCTTTGCCTTCTTCCCAAGGGAAAAAGATGAACTTCTTCCCAAGCTGACTTTCTTTACCTTCAAAGCCCATACGTGTGTATCCCATTTGTTGCAATTGAATCATAAATAAAAAAATATGAGAAATTTGATTAGATTGTTGTGTGTGCTATTTTGAATATGTTTGTTCAATGTTGTGTTGCTTTGGTTATAGTTGAAAAAAAATAAGTAGAATTGGTTCGAGGAATAAGCTATTGAGATGTCTCTTTGCGAAGACGATTGAATGAGCAGTTAGATTAGAATAAAGCGAAATGTATGTAGAATAAGGCAGACCTATTGAATATGTAATTTTTATTGTGAAAACCGCAAGTGCAAAGTGATTTAAATTTATTGTTGAGTCCGAATAGAGAGGAGAAAGTAATGGGATTGATGTGGAAGGAACAAAACATATTTTTTGAGATTGTGTGGTATGAACAATGAGTCAAGGAACCTGTTGGATACTAAAGAGTTTAACTACTCATCAACAAAAATTAATCAGCAAGGAACTCTATGGTCGATATCAGGTAGCAGGATTACAGAACTTGTTGGAGTGTGATTGGCGAAATCTATATGGACTTGATACGACTGCACAAAAATGATGCAGGCCATTCTTGGAAAGTTTGAATAAAATTTTCTCAGCCATCTATCTGCCAATAATAACTAAACATGCTTAGTTCAACATAGAGATAAGACCAATCAAGCCTTATTTCTAAAATCAATGATTTAATTTACCCCACGAACCACCTTCCCGAAAGAATCAATCTTCCGGTAAGGAGAACACATGATTACCTGGCCCGAAGAGGGAAAGAAGGAAATCAAGTTTGGGGGAGGTTGTTGTTGAAGAACTCAGGAGCTGGAAGAGGAAGGGAATGAAAAGGAAAAGGGTCCCTAAAAAAAAAAAACATAAATATGATGAAAAAAAAGGGATAAGTTTTTACTTTGTGGCTAATTCTCTTGAACTATTAAGTTCTTAGGGGTGTTTTGACACCTAGTACCTAATGCCATCGGTGAAAAGCCATGGGGTTACTAACCCAAAGTTAGCTAAGGGTTTTTAAGCCGAAGAAGGTAAAACATTGCACTATCACGAATGGTGATGAAACGAAAATTTCCAGTTGAATTACAAATGAGAAATGGAGCATCACGATTACGAATGGAAGGAATCAAGGAGATGTCAAATGAAGTTTGGGAGTTTATTAAAGGAAAAAGCTACAGTGAAAGGGAAAAGGGCGGGTGAGTGAAAGAAGAGAGAAAAAAAAGGATACTAGGACATAATCCCTAAACGAGTTCCTTTCTATCCTACCCTTACCCCAGGCTTAATTACAAGCCCGAAAGACGATGATCTTGAAGGATGGAATTACCTACATTAGTGGAGATCAATATGAATTTAAACATGGAATTTGGAAGGGCAGTGGGAGTAAAAGAGCGCCTTGAAGGTTACAGGGAGTTAAGTGAATAATTATGAATATGAGAAAAGGAAAACAATTTATTTTTCAACGGGATCATGATTATGTGGTTTGTAAAAAACAATTTCTTGTTTAGTTTTGTATACCATAAAGAGTGGGTAACAAAATGGACTTAAAGTTGAAGTAATGCGAGAAAAACAATGCAATCCTTGTATTTATGGATTAGACATGGAGCACCTCTCTTACAAAGCACAAAATACCGAAATGTCTATTTGTTTTGAGGACAAACAATTCTTTCTTTTCTTTGCTTGAGAGACAAACAAAACTTTAAGTTTAAGGGGAGTTTGATGAGCTTAAAAGTCATCTATTTTTAGTCCATTTTTCATTTGATTTTAATGTAAAAAGGAATAGTGGAATCAGCAGAACTATATGGATGTTCAGAACAAGCGGTAAATGGCGGGAATTCAAGAAAAAGATTTTGCGAAGACGAGAAAGGTGGATGAGCGTTAATGAGATAATTAGTGAGAAGCAAGTTGCGGCGAGAAAAAGGCACACAAAAGATGAAGGAGAAACACAGTGTCGTGAAGCTCAGAAATCAAAATGCATATCCAGGTTGCGTGATAAAACTCCGGTTGGAAGCGAAGCTTATGGCGGTGAAGAGAAAGTTGAGGAAACTCGGGCGGAGGCGACCCGAAATGAAGAAGAATACTTCATGTCGTGACATGCGGGCCCGGTACATCATTGACGCCGGTGATGAATTAACGTGATCAGCGACATCGGCGATGAAAGAAATCCGCGATAAGATCGGCTAAAGAGAGAAGGTCGACATCGGAAAAGTGAAGGAAATAAGCAATGGTCGCGACGGGAATCGCAGATAGCGGTGAGGATTAGCCCAGAAGCTAAGGGAATGATGACTACTCGCGGGCGCTGACGTTGTCGTGTCTGGGGTTGATGTCGCGACTTCGGGATGGAAGTCGTGACAAGGGGCGCTGGGCGTATGGCGGGGTTTGGAAGGAGGTGTGGCCGAGGTGCGAAGTTGTTGTCGCGACGCGGAAGGGTGAAGTCGCGACACCGCTTGACCGGTCAAAGCTTCCAAAGACATAAGGCGATGTTGGGGCGGAAGAGGACCGAATTCTCGCGAAATCGCCAGCGATCGGTTGGGAGGCTGCGAGAAGACTTGGTGATGTCGCGACAAACGTCTGGTTCGCGATATGGAAGAGACCAATTGAAACACACCGTAAAGGCATAAAAAGTGATATGTCGACAAGGTTGTGGGCGACAACTAATAGCGACATCGGTAGCATCCGATTAGCTGCGGAAATTCCATTTGGTTGATGTGCGCGGCAAGATTGATGTCTGCGTTGACGCGCTTCGAGAACGCTCATTTGTGATATAGAAGGCGTGAGCTGGATGTCGCGACCTCATCAGACGACGATTCAAAGGCGCATAGACTTAAGTTGATACGCTTTGACGTGGTCGATATCGCGACATGGATGACAATCATCGCTGACGAGAAATTTGAGGTCGTGAGCTTGAAAGAACATTGGGCGATAACTTTGGAATCCTGTGGCGCATTGGAGTGGGGCCCAGCCCGAAACCAATAAGCTGCGAATGCATACTGCGAGAAGAGGAAGCCGGCTGGCGGTGACGGCTCTGCGAGGCGGGTAATTTGAAGGCTCCTTTTCTTTATTTTCCTTTTAATTTTTTTTTTCTTTTCTTTCTTTTCTTTTTTTTCTTCAATGTTGATAGTTAGAATTAGATTAGATTTATCGTTCATAGTTTCGTTTGCGAAAGCATTTACGGATCTGCGGATTTTGCTCTGTTTTGAGCGAGAAGAAATTTGAATACGAAATTCAATTCTTTTCAAATGCTACCACCGGAATGTTTGAAGTTGGACAATTTAAGAATTCGACTCTTCCCGAGTTTCATATCTGGAGTTATTCTTATGATAAGAGGAATCTTGTAGTGTATGGTCGATGAGTGAGGAACTTGAGCCTCCGTAAAGTAAATGTTATAGTCGAATTTATCTCTATGGATGTTCATGAGACATGGGTTGCCGGGATTTGTTTTTGTATGTTTTGGGGTTTATCTGGTTCCCTTTGTTTTTGAAATGAGATAGGTTTCTTATACCAGATTATAAGATTTGTCTCATTTACTTTTTCTGGACTTTAAGGAGGCCCTCTGGGTGACTGTGAGAGAAGGCATTCTGAGAGTTATGAGAACAATTTCTTAAAGGTATATTAACTTTGCTATTTGAGATCCTAATGAGCTTTGCACAGAAGGAATTTTACTTCGATAAATATCTTACTCACTATGGAGGAATAGAGGAGGGTTGAATAGGTTATCAATTTAAACAAGCGAGGGAGTTCACCTCAATTGAATAGTGAGGCCAATCCCGTGTTAGGCGAGATCTAATCAAGGAGGGGTGATCTATTCTAATTTTGAGGAGCATCCAGGGAAGTTGTGCATATATGTGTGACTGAATGTACTTGGAGCCTACAGGTTTCGTCCATAAGAAATGGGTATGAAGTGTCTTTGAAAGAAAATACAGGATCTAAAAAATCCCCTTTTAAGTGGATTCTGTTTGTTTATGTATATGTACAGAGAATGGGAAAATTAGATAATGAAATGTGGAGTATTGATTAGTGCCACGGTAAGGTGAGAGCTAAAATCAACAAAATTTATATACACCCTAAAAGTTCCTACTCTTTGTAGTAGTCGACTACTGCTGCAGTATATTCAATTGAGCTATAAATTCGAACTTCGGGGATGGGTTTTCATCCCTAAGAATGATCTCGCATGTCTGAGTGGTAAGGCTTTCTATTTGGACTTTTGGTTGCTTCAAAAGCAGGTGGGAAGTAGTTTGAAAAGTGAGGATGTCAAAACTGAAAGTAAAAAGTGTGAAAAGTTAACTTTGAAGATTTAGGTCACTAACTTGGTAAGTTAGGGCAAACAAAAGTCCTCGCGTTATGACAAAGCAGCAGCATATGGTCAAGGCATGGCTTGGATCTATGTTAACTAGCAAACCTCACCTAAAATCAACACTATTTGAGTCAACCTGTGGGTAACATGCATCACATGGCCCTTTTAGGATGATTTGAAACCTAACATTAAATATCACATCTGGCTACCGTAAAGACCATCTAATGAACATGGTGCATCCCCAGCAATAAGTATACCTTTGTATCCTAAGCATGGAAGTATTGGCCAAATCTAATAACATTAATGCTATCTCAACCTAATTTGAAGATAGGGGCCATAAATATACGGTACACAATGACTTTCTGGATTACAAGGGGGCAGCATGCATATGCCCCACCACCAAGCTAGCTTCCTTATCTTTCACTCAAAAGAAGGAGCAGAGCCAAGCATCTCTTGTGAGTTGTCATCCTCAAGAGGGTGTTTGTACTTTAACAAGAAAATAAGGGAAAGAAGGAGAGAGAAGAGAAAAGCAAAACCTAACTAAGAACGGATATTTGCAAAATATAAAAAACTTTACAAATTCTTCTCTCCCAATTGTTCAGCGCACTCTCCCCAAATTCTATTTATTACAAAAAGAGGGGTTTATATGGAAACCACCTCGATGCATAAGAAAGATTTCTTAAAAAAGCCTACAAATGGCTAAGTTAAGGTTTGAGGGAGAAATAGCCACCCAAATTTGGAATTAGGTTAGCATTAAATGCAAAAACATGTGCGGTGAGTGAATTTATTTAGGAGTAGAAGAATTTAGGGCTAGGTAACGAAATCACAAGAGCATAGCGAAAATAGGAATTTACCCATCATGGGCTTGAAAACAGATTTAAGCTAGCTAGCATGTAGAAATTTATGGCTTTCTTGAAATTTTAGGTGATAACGAAAATCATGAAATTTATTTAGGAACGGTGCTAAACGAAAACCACAGGAGGAAATTGTTGTCTAGCGAATCCTGATTCGGCGAGACTTTGCGAGGATTTTCGCTAAACTTGCGAAATTTTAAGCAAATCGGTAGTAGCGGGCTTAGCGGGTCTGATTCTTGGACTTGAAAAACTCATGCCTGCATCAATTTTTTCTTCACTTTGGCCTTCAGTTTTCATTGTTGTCTTGGGACTGCAGGTTCAAACTTCATGATTCATCATACATATCGATATTGAACTTCTAAAAAGTGCGCAAACTGCCAAAGCAATAATACTCTCAGGCGGGCAGGGCCCACTCTTGGGCTTTGGACATTCAGTGGTATAAATGACGGATTAATCTTGTAGCTTTCAGAAACCTATCTAATATAGGGTTGAAATTGCACTTTGGGCACTAGTACACCACCCCCAACCCGAACGTTGCTAGTCCTTAGCAGTGCAAAACTAAAGGAAGTCATGTGGTGATTTTTCCCAAAAGGTTATGATTCAAAAGGTATATGTACATATAAACATTGCTTTAAAATGAAAAGTGAAATCAAGTTTGAACATCGATATGAAATAACCAAGAAAAGCCACCACATACAGAGCAGTAATTTAATTCAACATTGGATCCACGACTCATAACTTCAAATTTCCACCTAAGTATAATGGTTCTTGCTGCTAACAGGATTAAGCGATAAATTGCAAAAATTGTATTCCCTCTGACCTAACGACATGGCCTTAAAGCGCATTGAACAACTAGTGAGGATAGTTACTCTTTTCTTTCTTTTCTAACTACATTATATGGTTGCAATGCTTAAGAATTCGAGCTTCACCAAAGTCCGTGTAGCAGGGTCCATATGATGACTCCCAAACCACTCAAGGTTTAGGGAATCAAGCTAAAGGATCAGCCGACCCACGGAGCTCTAAAGAGCTTAGCGCGGACTCAGACCAACCCCGAAAGAAAATCAAGCACCTACAGATGATTTAGACTCTACCTATCCACCCATGTAACGAACAACCAATCATTGATAGGCTCCGACCACTTAAGGCTTAGGGCATCGGGTTTCACAGGCTTTCGCCATACACCCCTCGGACCGTGCTTTCTGGTTTCAGGGAGGCAAAACTTCACGACTTTATTTTTTCTTTTTTCTTAACTTTCTTTTTTTTTTCTTTTTCTTTTTCTTTTGAAGCGACATTGGTCTTCTTCAAATATGGGTAACACAAACCTATCCTAGGACAACACATGCTAAGGCTGGCTTTGCAAAGAGAAGGAGAGATATAAATTCATGACCTATTGAAATAATGCGGAGTGCGGTCTGTGTGTGAATTAGTATAAGGAGGGAGAATTTTCAAGTTGAGCATCTTTGAGCCTGGCGACGACTTATTTGGTTAAGCATGGAATTTGCTCTAACATAAAGGTGACAAACTGTGATTCAATTTTCCAACTAAAGCAATTCAATTGTTCAGTGAAAAAAAAAAACATTTACACATGGTAAAGGCCTGAAAACATGATATATGTACACCAAAAATTTGTATATATATAGGCGAATAACTTTTGATAGCCAAAATGGCTAATACATGAATATAAAGCTAAACAGAAGAATATCACCACCTACTATGGCTAATACCACATAAGAATCCTAATCAAAATATAGTGTATTGGGTTGATAAGCTGGTAACTATACAAAAATCATAAAGAGAGAGATAACCACCTGCTAGCGTAGTAGTGATGGTAGATGCGAAAACCT
Source organism: Tetrastigma voinierianum (assembly GCA_016808115.1). NCBI lineage: Eukaryota > Viridiplantae > Streptophyta > Magnoliopsida > Vitales > Vitaceae > Tetrastigma > Tetrastigma voinierianum. The sequence continues at coordinate 1,155,570 of JAEQBH010001441.1, read as the reverse complement.
TCTTCTTTCTTTGCCCGGGGTGATCAAATAGTGTGCGTCTACGTGGTGGGCTCCTCTCTACGATCGGGGAACACGAGGAAGGCCCAGAGGTGCGTCATGTTCTGGCCGAAGCATAAAGTGACCTTTGGGCCAGCCTCACGATCTGAGGTACACTGTTGTGTGACGCTAGTGTCTGAATATTAGCATCATCACACCGGCCCTATCTCTCTCGTGGCCCGGCATGATGTACTCTCAGACCGAATGGTGTCTTTGGGAATAGGATCGTAGGGTGTGTCATTCTGACTCACCGATGTGGTGCAGTGGGAGGAGATAGGTGACATCTGTGTGGCTGGACTCCTTCCTCATTGCCCTAGGGCTGAGGGCAGGCATATGTCTCCCACATGGAAGTCCTCAGTCCTGCGACCCGGTACCTCCTCCTGGTCTGTGTGGGAGGTGGAAGACCCACGGGCATGGTCATCACCCGCTCCTGCCGGCTGTGACCGAGAGGGGGCCTCAATCTTCCTCAACAATCCTGGGCTCCTCTGGGAATCCCAAATACTCTAGAACTGAGTAGAGGGTCTCGAGGCATAAATGTGGAAGGCTCTCTGCTGGAAGCGGATGATGATGGACCTTCTCCTCGGCGCAAAGAGAGAGGCCTTCCTGCCAAACTCGAAAGGCGAACCAATATCCCCTCAGAGATGGGTAAGAGCGCTTCTAATATGGCTCCCCACTCCATTTGCCCGTAATGCTGCAACGGGAATAAGCTCGTCCGAAATAAATGGTCGATGGAGGGTGTGGGGGCTGCCTCCTATAAAATCTGGTGTTCAGCGGTGCAATTGTCACTGCCACAGCGGTGCTGGACCATCTCAGCGATGAGGCGGGTGGAGCTGATCTCGCAAACCCTACGTGGCCGGGCGGTATACGCGAGGCCAAAGCCTAACGAAAATATCTAGCCGCTACGAGAATTGCCTCATGGCCCGATCGCCAATGCGGGCGAGTTCAACGCGAGACTAGGCGATCCTGCCAAACTAGGCGTCATCGGTGGTAGGCTAGCGATGTGCCGGCTCGTGGTGATATGCGCTCGGGGTCTGTGAGGCAATAGCAAATAGTAATCTCTCGGGACAATCTCATGAAGGACATTCGTGTCTAGGATCGGCCCTCAGCGAGAGGACATCGTAGTACGACTCCTGATGGAACGGTCTACGATGGAGTCGTATTCCGGAATGGGGTTTCTGAGCATATTATAGTAGTGGATCTCTAAGCTGATGAGGCGTGTTGGTGATGAAGTCGCCTCCCCGACCGGATGTATTTGGTGGCGTTTGTGGGTGTGAGAGGATGATGACTCTCACAGGCCGGATGTGCGGAGCCCCAAACCCGGAAGGCGGGGCACTGACTCGCCCGGGCACGGGCGATGGGGCCCAGAGGTCCCAGTCGGTGTCGACTTCATCGGCCAATCCCGGGGCTCCACTGTGGTGCGACCTCGGGATCAGGCCTGATGGCTCATCTCCCCGGAGTCGGGACCCGAAGGCGGGGCCCTCTCTCTGGGATGTATTTGAACCTAACCCGGCGAATGCGGGGACTCACTGAATCACCGAACCATATCTAAAATCGGACATGGGCTGTAGGAAAGGTGCCGATCTCACGCCAAATGTAGGCGAGGCTCTACGTATGTCTGGCTCTTCGGGCTCTCACGGAGGTGGCCCGAGACTGAGTGGACACTATCAACTAAGGGGCTCACTAGCTGTGAGCCACGAAGTACATGGGAGGCTGTCGGGCGCTCGTGTCTTGTGATGAGTGGAGGGATCCAGTCAGAGGCCCACATTTGCCGGGGGACGGGCGGCGAGTCGGGGGCACGGTGACGCGACTCACGACGGTAAGCAAAGACGACTGGAAGTGTAATTAACATACGCCCCACGCGACTCCAAGCGGCCCAAGGAGGGAGGCTACGCAGTGGCTGGCACGGGCGGCTCACGGTCACGCGGCTAAGCGGCGGCGGTGGCGGTAGGAACGGCGGCGGAGGTGGAAGCTTCCGAGCTCTTTGTGGCGGGAGAGACCGGGGTTTCGCTAGGGAAGGGAGAGTATGAAGTGATCGTTTGGCCAACCCCCTCCCCCCTTAGACCTAGTTGAAGCAACCGAAGAGTCATTTCCTCATATTTTTGCCATTTTAGCGAATTTTTTTGTTAAAGTACATGACTCTGACCTGAGGCTTCAAAGAATTTTGCTTTAATATTGACTCTTTCATAAAATAAGATTATGATAAAATTTATTAGATGATATTACTATAATTAGAAATTTAATACAAATTACCATAATATATAAACAAAATTACTAAAAAAACAAAACTGCTAATTTAGGAAACTTTCTAAAAATAACTGAAATTATAAAAATTAACTAAATTAAGGCAGAAAGTAAAAATTATGGAATTGCAATTCGGTTTTTGAAAACAGGAGGAACGGTTCAATCTCAAAGTACTCAAGGGTCAAAGGAGAATAGAATCTCCTCAACCCATGTGACTGGTTGACTCTCTAATTGGTGTTAGGTGCAATGTTGATCTACTCCTACATGATGGCTTGAGTGAAGCGGTGGCTTTTGTGGATTTCGGACGGCGGATGGCAGACTAAACTTCTTCATCGCCCCTGTGAGGCGATCTTTCCTGCAATTCTGGACTTTTGCTTTGCCACCTAGCGACGGTGAAACAACTTCATTGGTTCTGATTTTCATTTTCTGGAACTCGTGTGTTGTTAGAATGAAAGATGTTCAGCCTCCAGGTCCTCATGTTACCAAGGTAAGTTGCCTTGACTCCGATGAGCAAATTGATGATTGCATTGAGCGTGTGTAAAATGGTCTTCCCTAAGATGATTGGGGATTAGGTTCAGCACCTGTAATTGGTTAGGTGTCAAGCACTACAAAATCCTCTTGGATAGTGAGAGATTTGTCTATCTTCACTAAGGCGTCATCAACTTTAACAACGGGACTTTCAGCGATCTATCGGCCAATGAGGTGTGATATTGGTAGGTTTAAGTTCCTAGACCCTAGCTGTATCTTGAATCTGACATGAGGTTCTGCTTGGCTCCTAAATCAAGCACAATGATTTCTCTATACAGATACGCACAATATTGGCCCAGGAATTGTGGGAGATCCTGAGATCCTTGTATTACAGCGAGAATTATTTCTTTGGATTATGGCATGACTTGTTCGGTGAGAAATGCCTTCTTCTCAATGCGTAATCCCTTCTTGATTTTGCAAAGATCTTTCCAAAATTTTGCAGCATAAGCGGGGACTTGTTGATTATGTCCAATAAAGGTATGTTAACCCAGCCACTTGCCTTAAGACCTCTAGGACTTTGCTTGTTGAGATGCCTTCTTCTTACCTCTAAGTGCTTGTGGAAATGGAGGTGGTATCGCGGTGTGCTATTTGGACTCACCTCTCAGTAGGAGAGAAATAATGCTCAGATTGCAATTCTTCTCTCCCTGCCTAGGTTCAACTAACGAGGTTTTTGACAGCATGGGTTGATCAACCTCTTTTCCTCTCCCCTCGGGGGTAATTATATGGCCTTAACTTCATCCATTCTGAATTGTTGGATGACCACACCTCATAATTCCCTTGGGATTTGGAATTATTTGTGATGGGACATATCCAACTTTCTCTTGTACCTCTAGCAACTTGTTGATCATGAGGTTGGATGATGGGATCCAATTTTACGGTTGAGATTGCTCTCCAGACGAAGAGATGTGTTTTTGTTGTGTATTCTCTACGGATAATTAAATGCGGACAGTGTGGATCTCCTTTATTGTTCCTCAACAAGTTGCCCTACCACCTTACTCAAATTCTAATATTGTTCCTTGGAGAAGAGGATGGTAATTTGTTTGTGGACAATGAGGGGTGCTGGGTGGTTGGCCCACAGGGTACATCTTGGAGGGTTGGATATCCTTGCAAGGTTAAGGGTGATTCTCCAATTGGAATTGTAGGTATTACCATATGGAGCATTGGATTGACATGGCTTGCCTTAGTGTCTTACCAGTGTTTGCACATTGACATCAAATCCTTCATTGAAGGGACTGTGGCGCAGACCTTTGTTGTCTACTTTGGATGTACGGGGATTGAGGTAGTGCAAGGATTGGTGTGTGGGGATTTTGATCCTTTGCATGGCTGCATTTTAATTGTTGTGCCTTGAGCTCCTCATATGCAGGGTTGAAATCTAGCTCTCGTCTCTATTTCTTAAGCGGTGGTGCGCATCCACCCCTTATGAGGTTGAGTGGTCTCATCTTTCTGGTCTCACAGGGTTAGGCTCATCCCAGCAGCTGGATTTCGACCCTACATAATTTAAAAAATCCATGGGCTTGTTTTCCGGGATGCTTACTCGAAAAGTCTCAACACCCGCGCTGGTTTGAAGGCGATGAGACACGCCACCACCGTAAAGTGGTTCCCGACATCCAGTGAGGTATGATGTGGGCATGCAGCGATGGTTTCCATAAATCTTTCAACTTCTTGGTAAAATCTCTCGCACCATCATGAAAAGGCATAAGGTATGTAAATTTGTCTTTCAAATTATTAATCTTATGAGCAGCGAAGAACTTCTTTGGGAGACCTCGACGGAACTCGGCTGGGACTTCTAATGGTTACAGGCCTCGATGAATTTAGCCAAATCTTGGCCTTGTCCTTTAGAATTCGATGAAATGCTTTAGCTTTGAAGAATCCATGTCCATCATACCTTCCTTAAAGGTAATTACAAACCTCCTCAAAATCCCTAATATGAGTGTATGGATTTTCGTTTTCCATACCATGATATATTGGGGGTAGGGGTACCAAATATGGCCTCTTTGCTACATCTTCAGGCGGGAGGAATGATCTGAGGATGGGGCACTAACTCTAGGGAGATTGGATGTGATCCCTCGTAGTTCTATAGAGTGTTGGATTCATTGGGGTTCAAGGGTACGGCCCCTACGTTGTTCTTCGGGTAGTGGATCCATAGTATCGGTGTGTACAGGCTTCCCTTGGCCCAGGTGAGTCGGGTTGTGTATGCGATTCTATTATGCAGTCTTGCCTGGGTTCCTCATGCCCAACACTTGCATACACAGCTGGCCTGGCGAGACACGATCCAGCCACTTGGATACACAAGCTGACCCACAGCCGGAGGCTTATAAGAGCACGAGCCAACTTGAAAGGTTTGGATGGAAGCAAAATGCGCCCATTGTATAAATAAAAAAGCTTAAAAGCAGTAGAGATTCATAGAAATCTTGAAAAGCGCGAGTTCCTATGGCCCGATTACAAAGAGTTAAAAGGTACGCCGCGTGATGTTGATCACATTACGCTTCGCTTATCGTGGCGTTTTGACCTTCATCGCGGCGACGGCGCGTGTGTTGATTAGGTACCACGGTAGGCTGAGCTAAATCAGCAAAATTTATATACACTAGGATGTATACTACTTCCGTGGTCAAGCTCTTTGCGATTATAGTGGTCTAGAAGTGAACCTACGGGGATGAGTTTTAAATCCTAAGAATGATACGCATGAGTGTAAAAGGTAAGGCTTTCTATTTGGACTTTTTGGTTGCTTCACAGTGGAAATGATTTGTGAGAATTTATGCTGAGAAGTAAAGTGTGAAAAGTTAACTTTGAAGATTTAGGTCACTAACGGTAAGTTAAGGCAAACAAAGTCTCGGGTTTTATCCTCGGCGTTATGACGAAACGACATAGTCAGGCATAAGGGTTCATATTTAACTAACGAAGCCTCCCACACAAAATCAACTCCTATTTGAGTCGACACGGGTAACATGCATCTATGGCCCTTTTCAGTTTGAAAGCCCCCAACATTAATATATATCATCTCGGAGGACTTAGTCAAGACCATCTAATGAACCACGGTGCATCTAGCAATAAGTATCTGCCTTGTATCCTAAAAGCATGGAGAGTATTGGCCAAATCAATAACATTAAATGCTATCGACCCTAATTTGAAATATGAGGGCCATAAATACGGTACCTGTGACTTTCGAGTACAAAGAGGACAGCATGCATATGCCCCACCACATGAGCTGGCTTCCTTCCTCTTCAAAGAGGAGAGCAGCGAACATCTGCTTGAGTTGTCATCCTCGAGGGGTGTTTGCGACTTGAAAATGAGAAGAGAGGAGAGAGAAAAGCAAAACCTAACTAAACAATCACGAGGCTTTATTTTGCAGAAAATGTGAAAACTTTAAAATTCTTCTCTCCACCTGGAACTTAGCTACTCCCGAAAATTCTATATTTATTACAAAGAGAGAGTTTTATATAGGCCTTACCTCTCAATACATGAAAAATACCGAAAAACCTACAAATTTGCCCAGCTAAGTTAAGGATAGGATAACCACAGAAATTTGGAGTCGGTTAGCATTAAATACAAAAACATGACGAGGCAGTGAATTTCTCTAGGAGTGAAGAATTTCGCTAGGTAGCGAAATCTGGGCATAAGCGAAAACAGACTTACGCTAAGGCTTGGCAATTCGCTAACTATGGCAGAAATTTCTGCTTAAGGCGAATTTGCGCGTAATGTGAAATCATGGCAATTTCGCTAGGAGCGGTCTCTTGGCGAACCTTTAGTGTAATAGCAAAATCAGGTTTTATTGAACTGGGTGTTTGCTAAACTGTGAAATTTTCGCAATCGGTAAAATTTGTGAGGCTTAGCGAAGTACTGGTTCGGACTTAAGCGAAAATATGTCTTCCTCGCGTCTGGTTCTCTTCGCACATTGAGTTTTTATTGATTCTTGGGTTTAGTTGATAGTGACACTTGAGTTCAAACTTCATGATTCATCATACATCCGTCTATGAACTTTAAAGTCTTAGCTTACAAAGCGAAGCTGAGAGCAACTTTCTAAATAGCATAAGTGCTACCACAAGGCTTGAACACTTCCAATTGTTCTAAATGACATGATAATGCGCAAAAAGTACTCAAAACCTATCTAATACTTATAGGTTCAAGTTGCACTTTTTGGGCACTATTAAAACAATGGAAGATCAGACAGAAAAATATTAGCATATGGACAAATTTTAAAACCTGAAGAAATGATCAAGAAATCTTAGCATCGGTGTGCTTTACGGAATTGATACTTCCCTGCTGCCTGCGGTATTCTTGATGTGTGCTTACTAAAGATATCCTGTTAGACCTTTTATTTTCTTAAATATTCAGGCATTATTCTTTACTAATATTTTCATATTCAAGATTATTTGATTGTTCCTTCATTTTCCTTGTAGTCGATTATAATTTTCCAGCTCTATTAAGCTGGATCACTATCATTTTATGGTCCAAATAGCGTATGGAGATTGAGTAGTCGGGGTAGTTGATTTAAGGACTCTTTGGAATCTCCCATTGGGATCGATATATATACGGACTTAAATCCATTTTGTTACTTGTCCTTTATTACCATACGAATATCATAAAACAAATTTTGAAAAATGATTTACTCTGGACTTTGGAAACGGAACGACATATAGCATCAGTTTTATGCTTTCGCGTGCCGAGGATTATTTAATGCTGTCCTTGGTAATTTTGTTACAAACTTGTGTATATCATTGGTCTCACTCAACAAGACAACGCTGTGCCGTTGCAGATGGTCGACTGGATAAACGGGCGACATGGACGTGATGGTGGACATGTTTTTGTGATTTCGATCAACAGCGACCTCTTAGACATCTTGGCCCGCAGCGGCAAGGCGACTTGGATCACCGCGAGATTGACCAGGTGATCTCACACTTCCTTGTCACCTCTGGCCTTTCTATCAACGGCGCAACATTATTATCAAATGCTCTTCTTGAGAGGAAAAAGATTGATGGGATAATAACATGGCAGATGTTTTTGCTTATGTAGTTTCGAGCGTATCAGCGCTACTAACACACATTTGGTTCATGTATTATTAGCCAATGTGGCGATGGACATTTTTGTTTGTTCCCAAACATGTTAGCTGACGCCATTTGTGGATTGCCTGTCGAAGGACTTTTGGCACTATTCTGATTATGAAACATTACAAAGTAGCTTCCTTGTCTTCTTACCCAGTGTATTTAAATGACGATTTGGACACAAGTTAGTTGAGTATATGACTTGTGATGAATGGTGGACTACTTTGTGAAGATGGCCTTGTTTATTACCTTACAATGTTAGAATAGTGTAGGGTTTTATGGAGTTCTAATAATGAAAAGCTTCATCATATGATGTCAGACATGGGACACCTCTCTGGCATTATTCTATATTATGGATGCTGTTTCAATAGGAAAATTGTTGCATCATGAAAAATATTGCTGTTGGAAGACCATATAGGCATACATGTTAGAGAACACTTAACATAATGAGTTGGCACTTTGCATGGAAGGACGAATGTTATATTTTGAAGAAAAAAGAAAAGAAAAACACAAGAAGGAGGAAGACTTGATGGAAGAGGCTTGCTTGTGAAGCCTTCGAACAGCGTGATCCTATGAGGGTGTATGAGCGAAGAATCACTCGTGATGCTACTAAGCAACATAATTCAGACAGAATGTTTGGAACAGTGTTAGTTGCATGATGAATGGCATCGTGCCCAGGTTGGCGTGTTGGCGTTAGCGATTCGAACAGTGCCGGTCACAGGGGGTGAAAGCTGCGGTTTAATGGTTAAGGTGGGATCGGCGAACCTTGATGCTGAGCCTGGTTGGTTTGGGTCATCTGGGTGGTTGGGTTGCGGATACTGTGTGAAAATCGAGTTTTAGCGTACTTCCGTGAAGGATCTCTGGACATGAGCTGATTCTCTATTGGAGCAGCCCGGCCGGGGTTAAAAACGCCGCCAGGGTGTTTGATTGGGAGGAATAGCTTTGCAGACTGTGGAGCTGATCACGGTTACATTAGAATACCATTATGAATTTTGGTGGAAATTGGTTGGTTTACCTTGGATCGATGTTAACCTAAAGCTTATTCTTGTATGTTTTGTTCTCATGGATTCTAACGAGGTTTCAGGGCGTTCTCGTTTAAGGTAATGCGCATCTTTCATACACTTTGAACCATATACTTTTTGTTGCGAAGGAACCTTTGCATGCATCCCATTATGTTTTAGCATTGCTAAGGGACTAGCAACGTGTCGGTTAGAGTGTGATTAGTGCCCTAGTCTTTATTTTGAACCCCATTCAAGATAGGTTTTGGTTCTTTTGCGCACTAATCATATCAATTAAATGAATTGACGTGTAGGTCCACTTAGTACCAGTGCCATTTGAGTTTGTTTTGAAAAAGGTATTTTGCGAGGTTTGTGCCTCGGCCATAGTTCGAGTTCGATATCAAGTTATGTGCTGAACCATGAAGGTGGAACTATTTGCCCTTAAGTAAAAAATGAAGGAATGTAGAAGTGGATTATTGAAGAAAATGGGATCACATTAGCAAAAAGGAAGATGCAGTGAAGCGTGCGGTGAAGCGGGAAGCCAAATCCAGAATTTATTATGATTGCGAAAATTTATTTGGGATTACGAATTCATAATCATAGCGAAAATTTTATGAAATCCTAAGAAATTAGGAGAACCTTCATTAGACTAGCGAAATTTCGCTAGCTAGCGAAATTTACTGTGCCTAGCGAAATTAACCAATTTCGCTATCTCACATAATTTTCGCTAGGCTAGCGAAATTTCGCTAGCTAGCGAAATTCACTGTTGATAGCGAAATTTCTCAATTTCACTATCTCTGTAGAATTTCGCTAGGCTAGCGAAATTTCGCTAGACTAGCAAAATTTTCGCTATGCTAGCGAAATCCCCACACTTATAAGCGAGTGCTTACAATGATTTTGTATATTTGATCCCAAACGACCTCGTTTTGGTGTATTACCATTATAGCCCTTATGTAATTTCATAATTTAGGTGTTTAGTATTTTCACACTTTGGGTTGTACTATATAAACCCCCATAACTTTGTAACCCTAGGCAACTTTTCATTTTATACAGTTTCCCGCAGCTTTCATTTTAGGGTTTCATTTGCACTCTTCTCTCTCTTCTTTCTTTCATTTTCTAGGCTGCCAAACACCCCCCTTGAGGATGACAACTCAAGGGATGTAACTAAGCCTCATATTATGAAGAAGGAGGTTCTTAGCTTGGTTTTGAAATTTCTTGCGGGTTGTCCTCTTGTTTTAAATGATGCGAATTACTACATTTATGGTTCCATACCTTGCTTCAAACTAGGGTTTAATGCCATTTAATGTTGTTCCTTTGGTCAATACTTGCCATGCTTTAGGGTTCAGTGCATACTTAATGCTAGATGCACTGATATCCTTTAGATGCCATTTACGAGCCATTGAAATGAGGTTGAGTGCTTGGTTTTTAAACTGAATGGGACTTTGAATGCATAATACTTGTCTTGACTCAAATAGGAGTTGTTATAGGGTTAGGTTTTATAGCTAAACAAAGATCCGGTTTTGGCTTTGACTATAGGTCATTTGCCCTAATGCGAGGAAATAGCAGGGACAACGTAATACCCCGTATTTATCAAGTTAGTGACCCAGGCCTTGAGGTTACCATTTCACTTTCATTTAAGCTATTACAGGTTAACGGTGAACAACCAGCCTCCACATTTTTAACTGAAATCCGAAAATCCAAACTAAAAGCCTCACCGATTTTCAAACACTAGTACAAATAATTGTAGGATGAAAACCCATCCCCATGTTGACCCTAGACCGCTATCTTTGCAGTAGCTTGACTACGCGTGGGGGCTATAGGAAACAAATTTTGTTGATTCCGCTCACCCTACCGTGGCACGAATCACACACCAACTCCCATTCTGGAACCAATTTCTTCTTCTTTGAATTCCTCCATATTTTCCATAGGCCGATGTTATAACTGACAAGCTGCTCTCTTATCTTTCCAAATTCTTCTCAAAGTCTTTTCTATTTCAAGATCCAATGGTATAAGATTTTCAGCTTGAAATCTTCACATGCAACCTAATGGTACCTAAGAATTCAAAGAAGATAACTAAATGTCAGAAAATAAAATAAAAATAAAAATAAAAATTGAATGAAAATTGAAAACAATAAAATTAAAAGATTTGCTTGAAGTACTAGAGATATATTTAGTATCGATATTGATTGAAGCCAATATTTGCATGATTTGTGGCTTGATTTGAGACTGATAAGTGATGATTAAGCGAGACCATGAATGATTTACCATTTAATTATCATGAGATAGATTCAAAAATGAGATTAGGTGTGGTATTAGGATTTCTTGGGTTTATTGCATTCCTAGGGTTTTGAGGTTGAGTAGAGATGCAAAATACCTAAATCCTAGGGGTAGTGTGTGGATGCTTGAGAAAGATCGATTCACATATGCATTAGTGAAATTGTCATCTTCATATGAAAATAAACATTGATTGATTGGGTTAGGAGGTTCGTATATGATTTTTTAGGTGAAATCTATGCCCTAAGACCTTTTAGTCTTATTTGAGTCATTCTTGCATGCCTAGATTAGTAGTGTCTTTGAGTTTTTCTACAAAATTTCCACCATCCAAATAGAGCCTAGGCTAGATTAGAGTAAGTACTTAGTAACCCAATTCTTCATGGGAATGATACTCACTTATCATTATATTACTTGAGGTGATGCGTGCACTTGCTCACATAGGCGTACACATTTTACATAGCATAAAATGGCCTATCAAGTTTTTTGCGCCATTGCTAGGGAATTGGTGCTTTTATTAATATTAATTCAAAATAGCTTTACTCTACTTTGGATATAGTTAGTCTTGTTTAATTTTCCTTTTTGTCCATTTTACTTTTGAATTTTATTTTTTGTTTTATAGCGTTTCAATCCGCAATGGATCCACATCATCGAGTTGAATGAATGCGTTGGCTCGCGCGAAGCGGCGGTAATATGGCAATTGGCCGACGAGCATCAAAGAAGAGTGACAACTCAAGTGAGGAGTCAAGTGTGGCAACCATATGCATTTAATGGATTATGCTCAATATGGAGGTACCCCATAATTAAGCAATCATAATTTTGGATTGAGCCACCACCCAAACACCTCATGGAATACAAGCTACACCACTCTTCAAATTTCAAAAGTAAAGATCAAAGGCTGAAATGGACTATTCTCAGGTTAGGTTGCCTAGGTTTCTTAATCAAAAGGAGAAAAGTCAACCTCCACAGGAGAAAATGACAAAGTTAGAGGCAACCATGGCTGATTTAGAAATAATTTATGCTAAAGATGCAACATCTGAAGTTCAATTCATGAGTGAGACAAGGGCAACTCTTCAAATTCAATCAGCCCAACTTGAGAGATTGGAGGTGCAAGTGGGAAAAATGGATAAAATAATCCTAGAAGAACAACAAAGAAGTTTGCCTACACTTGAGGAACCTATAAGAGAAAAGGAATATGATGACAAGGAATTGAAAGACTTAGCCGTCAAGTAAAATAAGCCAACTTCTCTGGAATCACATGAAAAGATAAAAGATGAAATTGAAAAGACTATTCCGGAGATGGCTCCATAGGGTGAGATGCATGAAGAGTTGAGAAATGAGAAGATGACCCCTATTCCCAAGGTAGAGGAGTGCACTATGCAGTTGTTTGAGGAAATGAAAGCCACCATTGTGAACAAAAGAAAATATATAGAAAATAAAAAAATAATGCTCTTGGAAGACTATGTGTTCAAGTTGCCGATTGAGCACAACTATCACCTCTTAGAGAATGACAGAAGCATAAATTACCAACATATCAGTAGTTGGTAGAGTATATCTAGACTCGAAAAACAAAGCAGCTTCTTGGGAGGCAACCCAAGTTCAAAAAGTCTTCTTTTTTTTTTTCAATTTATATGTTTGTTTTTTAATAAATTTTTCGTGCTTGATTTTGTTTTTCCATGTTTTAGTTTTGGATTTCAGGTTTTTAGAGATTTAAAGTTGGTTTTGGAAGCTAAAAGGTTGAAAGCTTGAAGTTCAATAATCCTGGGAAGCTTAAAGAACCAAAGAGGAAACTATATTCAAGCATCCCCTTCAGTTGGATTTAAGGTTTAACCCCTCTTAACATCTTTTCCTCCAAAGCAAGCCATATTCATTGGAGCAACTTCCGGAGACTTGATCAATCTCAGGGGAGTACTCATTATCCATTATTGCTTTTGTTTCACATTGAGGACAATGTTGATTTCAAGTTTAGGGGGTGCATTCAAGAATTCACAATTTTTTTTTTCAAAAATCCAATTTTTGCATCTGCTTACTTATTTTAGTTATTGTTTTATTTGTTTAAGTTGTTTGCATGAGTTTTTCTTTCCCTTTTTTTTTTGTTTGTTTTGTGTCTCATATGAGTTAGGTTGGTGCATAGTAATGGTTTTGAGAATGCATGCTTAAATTGTTTCTTAGTTAAATTTGGGATACCTTTGCATTTGTTAGATCTAGGAATTGAGTGTATCTTTTTGTTGTGGGAGACATGGCTTGAATATCCCCTTTGTTTATCAGGAAATCATTTATTAATGAAACTCCTATGCACACACACTAGGTCTCATTTACACACTTTGGCTCCGATCTCTTTTTGTCACGCCAGATTCGGTCAGGCCGTTAGAATCCGGCAGGTTTGGGCCTTGTATATCTTGGGACTCTTTACTGTTTTTTTTTTTTTTGAGTTGAACTTATACTTGTGGGTATACAAAGCGATTTTTGTAATAACCAAAATTATTTATATACAAAAAGGAACTACCAGGAGTGGTATCCATTAAAATCTATACATATGCTAAGTCCATTTACTTATACGAAATGTCACATATACATGTACATATCCATCTGAAACATCGGAGATCGCGGAGCAGTCTTTGGTAGGCACCTATCTACTGAGATGGCCACGTCTTGCGGTGTGAATATCCTGTCTCTTATCTCACTTCGGTACCTACACGGATTGAACACGTGCTAAACTTACGGCTTAGGTAGGAACATATAAACGGTAACAACCAATATGATAATGTCGTCCACGATCTTTTACGTTTACTTTTCCTTATGCATATAGCGAAGCTATTTCTTGTGTGACTTCTAACTTCGTATCATATTATACATGTAGATTTTATCCTTTTGATTCCATATCATTATCTTGTTCGTATTACTTCCATGTGTCATGTCTTTACAAGTTTCAATTCATATCTTTTACATGTATGGCATGTCAGATCATATTCAAAACAAACTTATACATATACAATGGCAAATCAGAATATATCAAAGTCATATCAAATACATACAGGGTCAATTTAGACTGATACATCGTTTAATTCATTTAATTATTGTTTTATTAAATTTTCGTTTCAAAAGTATGCGTGACCGAATCCCAGGCTGACAGTTTGGCGGATCAAGTAGGAACTGGTTTACTCAGATATTTTCAAAATTATCTTCTCAAAACATTTGTTTATATTTATTCCATTTTAGACTTTTTAATTACGTGAAACACTTCATTATGGGCAAGCCCATAAGCATTTATAATTAAATGCATTTACAAATAATGCCTTTATATCCACATATACTCATATATTCATTTCGCATGCTTTCATTTTACATCATTTATCATATCACAGCATGCAATTTCAATGCAATAATTCAATTCACAATTAATTATATGAGATTTAAGCATATACATAAAAATCACATTTAATGCGTCGATGTTGGTTATTTCCTTTAACTATTCAATTCACAATTCTAAGCAATTCCGTTTAATGAATCCGCCCTTATTATCATTCGTTAATGTACTGCATTTTACAATTTTAGTCTCCCATCGCCAGCGGATGTTGTTGGTGCTTCGAGCATGTGGTATCGATTATTGGTCTCCCGTCGCGACGGATCTTTGTTTGGTGCACTAGGCATGTGGTATCACTGTTAAATCTCCTATCGCGGATATCGTTTAGTGCACCGAGCATGCTGGTATCAATCATTCGGTCTCCCATCATGACGGATACTGTTTGGTGCACCCCGACATGTGGTATCACTTATTCGGTCTCCCATCATGACGGATGCCGTTTGGTGCACCCCGACATGTGGTATCAATCATTCGGTCTCCCATCATGACGGATTCTATTTGGTGCACCCCGACATGACATGTGGTATCACTTATTCGGTCTCCCATCATGACGGATGCCGTTTGGTGCACCCCGACATGTGGTATCGCCATTCGGTCTCCCGTCGCAATGGATGCTGTTTGGTGCACCGGAGCATGTGTGCTCGATTAAATGTCGATACGCCATCATGGCCGGATCTTGCAGTTGGTGCATCCATCCAAGTGGGAACATTTCTTCAATGCCATACACCATCATGACGGATGCCGATTAGTGCATCCCGCCAAGTGGGACATTGGACAATTTCGAGGTGCCTTCATGACGGATGCCGTTTGGTGCATCCTGTTAGGCGGTTTATTCGATAAATCAACCAATTCACATTTATGACGGATTCCGTTTAATGAATCCCATCTTTATCATCATTCACATTCATTCGGTTCTCAAATATCACATTTCAATTACACATTCACTTTCGTATTCACATCACATTTACGACTTATCTCGCTGATGAATCCCATCCCTATCATCGCTCACATTCATCTCTGGGCTTTCAAATTTCCCTTACATTTTACCCCATATTCACTTTCGTATTATCTTTTCAAAGATATACTCAATCTATGTACTTATTTCATATACTCATTCACGTACTCATTTCATATACTCATTCATATACTCATTCACGTATACTCATTCCTATACTCATTCACGTATACTCATTCATATACTCATTCATATATATTTCCTATCATTTGTTATTTTTTTTGGTTATATGTGATAATAATCATATATAACTTAACCACATTATCTGTTCATGACAAAATGCCTTTCATGTTCATATTCATGTTTCAGTTAGTTTTCATTTTCCATATCACATTCATGTTTCATGAACACATCTATACATATTGCATTTCTTGTTTATATCTACATCCTTTCTTACCATGTATTCCAATTAAATTTAACCAAGCGATTAGTACACTTGGTGCAACAATTCAATTTTCAAACAAGATGTGGGCACCAAATGCCATTAAATAGAATATGGTTAGATTCTAGACTCAATGAGCTTTCCATAGACTCTAAGAATACCCATAATGGAGTCCTAACGAAGGAGTTATACAAGTTGCAAGCCGTGACAAAAATCAGCGACTTGCAGCACCTGTAGCAACCACCTTCTTTTGTCATTTTCGGGGATCTTAACTTCACATTTGACACTGGTATTTTGTACTAATTTGAATCCAAGGTGCTAAGGGTTCTTCTCCAACTGGAATCACCCAAATCGGAGCACCGAAACTCAAGTTATGTCCTAAACAACCCGGACTACCCTATGTTCAAAAACAGAACCAGAAATTTGGCTTGAACATAGCCCCACTTTGAGTGAATATTTGGGACACATAGAATCATAATTTGAAGGTACCTATTTTAGGATGTTTAGTTCTCCTTGAAGTCTATTTTAATTAGAAACTTGAATCACTCAAATCGGATCAGAAATGAGCAAGTTACGGACAAATTACTTAACACCGGTCAAAATTAAAACAGAACACTACTCAGATCGATACATCCTCGACTACCAGACAAATTTCGACTTGCCTGTAATGTGGGTTTTTCTTCACTTTTTCCATAGATTGCTACCCAAATCAACTCAATACTCTATATACACTTCAAAACCACTCTAAATTCATCTTGAAATCTCAATTTTACTCAATTCATCTTTCATTACATATCTTTCTTCAAAACTTTTCATGAATTACTCCCAAAACAAAATCTATAATGGGTCATAACCCATACATAAACCAAATACAAGGATTTGTTACGGTTTGTTCTAACCCAAACTCATTTACTTTGCAATTAAACCATGAATCCAACCTCAAAGGGAGGATTCCATGTTTTTCTTGTACATTTGGGGTTTTACCCACCATACTTAATAATTTTTGCTACATGAAATGCTATCAAAAACCCTAGAAAGGAATCAAATAACAAGAAACCCATGTTGGGATGAAATTTTATCAAGCCCTAGGTTTGGGGCAAGCTACTAACCATGCAATTGTATGGAAATTCATACAAGAATTAATAGTTCCATACCTTTTGCTCTTCCTTTCTCCTTCTCTTCCTCTTCCTCTTTTTCTTCTTCTCTTCCTCTTCCTCTTCCTCTTCTTCTCTCTCTTTTACGTTTTTTTGGTTCTCCCCAAATGAGACCAAATTTGGTCTTAAATAAAATGTCTCTCCTTAAGTCGTGTTTGGCTCCCAAAAACACATTTTTTTGGGTTAAGTTTTTATTATTTCACTTTAGTCCTTTGGTTCTTCTTTGCAAACTGCTAGGCATATTCTAATTCTAGCTTCTATCAACTTTGGACTTTATGACTATTGGATCCTTCTTTACATTTTTGGTCTTTCAAAAATGAGACACCAATTAACCTTATCCATCTTTTTTGAGTTAAGGCCATGTTTGGCCTTTGCATTTTTAACTTCTTTTTCTCATTTTTGCATTTAGGTCCTTTAACTCTTTCTAATTTCTATTCCATATTTTCTCAAAATTCATATTTGCATATAAACTTATTGTTTTATGCCTTTTATGTCCTCAAGTGGTAAAAGACCACTTTACCCTTGGCTTTATTATTAATTCCGGGTCTCTCGTTTTATTTTTAAAAAATTCCATTTAGCTTTTAATATACCCTAAACAAGCCCGAAAACTGCTAGGGCATATTTCGGGGTGTTACACTTTTTCTCCAATTGAGCTTACCTTGAGAGACCTTAACTTCTATAGTGATGGGACACCTCAATAAAGAGGATTTCCAATGTTCCCCAACAAAAACATAATAAAATAAAATAAAAATAAAAAGAAAAATAAAAATAAAAATAAAAATAAAAATAAAAATAAAAATAAAAGCAAAAAGAGAAAAAGAAGGAAAAGAAACAAATAAGTGAGTTTACTAATGAGTATCTTAAATACTCATTTTATCCCCATTTTTTTAATAGGGTTTAGTAGTTTTATGATATAAATAAGTGTTCTAATGCTCTATTTTCTCAATTTTGTGATTAAGCCAACCATTGAGCGAAAACGAGCGAAATTGAAGAAAAATCGACAATGTCATCATGCAGTCGTAGAAAACATGTGATCATTTAACCTATGTGATGTCCTTCTATGGCTCCCTCGTTGGAATGGGTAGATTCTAGACTCCGAGGGCTTTCTATAGACACAAAGAGCACGTGATTCGGAGTCTGGATGAAGAAGTTACGACCTCGGGAAGTCGAGAAGTAAAAGGAAGAGCAACTGGTCAACCAGTTGCTCAAATGGTCGACCGTTTTCTCAAAAAATAATCAAGAAGAGTGAGAAACTCATGCCATAGAGTGAGAAACTCATGCTTTAGCGTTAGTGCTCTCATGCTTTAGCGTGAGTTCACTCACGCTTTAGCGTGAAAACACACAAGGGTATTTTCACAGTTCAACGTGGTTTTGTTTCTTCTCCTCTAGTAGCGTCCCATTTTTCACCATGCTGTAGTGTCAGCTCCATCATGCTACAGCGTGATGCCAAGGCCCATTTTCTTTGCTAAAGCCCATTGCTTTCGCTCGCTTGGTTTTGGCATAAAGGGATCAAATTAGGGGATTTAGGAAAGTGAGGTGGCCAGAGATGAGTTTGGGAGGAGCTCTTGGAAGCAAGGAAGAAGACCCCTTTGGGAGGAAACACCTTAAGGCAAATCTCTCTTAGTGAATCGATTTTTGGCCTTGAAGAAGAAGAAGATTTTAAGAGAAGAAATGGGTTTCATCTATCATCTTCTCCTATTTTCTTGCTTTTTTTCATTTTCTTTGGTTGTTTTTCTATCTCCATGAATTAATCCCATTTTCTAGGTTTTTAGATGTAGTTTAGTTAGGATTTATGTATTTGGGATTTGATTTACTCTTTATTTAATGTTTGGAATATAGTTCTATTAAATGTTCTAGTCTATTTCCTTTATTCATGTTGATGATTAATCACCATTGATATGAGTTGTGGTTCAATTTGAGACTGATAAGTGAGTTTAATTAGACCATGATTAGAATATCACAAAATGCCATTGATAAGAGATTCTCATGGGTTTTATGTGGTGATTATGGTTTCCTGGGTTCATTGCGCTATTAGGACTTTGGGGTTGAGCAGAGATGCAAAATACATAAGCTCTAAGGGTAGATTATGGATTCTTGAGAGAGATTCACATATCCTCGATACATGGACACTTTTCTAAAATTCCTTAGCATTGCTTCATATTTTTTAGTTTTAGTTGTTGAATAAAAGGAGCTTTCTTATCCCATTTTAGTTAATTTTCTTTCAAATATAGTAAGTTGAGTTTGGTTGAAGAGTGTTTTGGAACCTTAGTCTATACCTAAGCTCTAAAACATTTTGCATCAGTTCTTTAAGGAAAGAACTATTGAGGGCTTGGGGGAAAAACATGCTTGGATCACCATACCATTTGAATGCCTTGTCTTTTAGAGATGATAAATTTTTTCGGATCCCATTTTGGCTAACGTGTTTTCTTAGAACATTTCCAAGCTTTCTCTTAACTTTTTCTATCACCATACTCATACTCATATCTATCTTAGTGTTTTTGTTTTATGTTTGTATTTGCTTTTCTTGAGGACAGGCAAAGATTTAAGTTTCGGGGTGTGATGAGTATAAAAAATACTCATTTTAGCCCTATGTTTTACTTAGTTTTAAGTAGTTTTTATGTTAAATAAGTGTCCTAATGCTCTAAATGTTTACCTTTGTGATTAGGTGTACCACAAGGAACAAAATATAGGTACTTGGATTTTATGAATATATTGGAAATATTGGTAAATATCGGTGGCTATTTTGACAAAAATATCGATAAAGCTAAAATTAAAAATACTTGAAATTCATGGAAATATTTTATTGAACTATAAAAAAGACATAAATAAGCAAATATACACTTGTTGAAGATGATATTCATTATAATTTATCGAAAAATTAGTATACAATAGTCATTTAAAACAAAAATGAAGACCGATGTGTCTCCATTACCTTATTCGATGAAGGGATCTCATCTTGATGAAGACAATATTCATACCAAGATATTCAAAATATTGAGATAAATCACAAAGAAAAAATAATTTGAGAGTCAAATTGAGCTTGGATGTGCATGGATGAGTTTGTAAAGAAATTGTATGATTTAGGTAATATAGAATTTTTTCGAGTCAAAATAACTATTGGATTGCCAAACCATCGTGGGATTTAATTATAACCCTGGATTTGGATTTTGGTTCAAATCTGACTGTTGGATCATCATATATCCGTTGGAGATCAATCTAAACCGGTAGATTAATCTTCAAATTTAAAATCAATCGTTGGATCATTATACATATGTTGGAAATCAATCTAAACCGTTTAATCAAGCTTCAAATTTAAAATCAACCGTTGGATTTTATCATATAGCCTTTGAAGCTTTAAAACTATGAAACTGGACCTTTGACTGAAGCAAGAATGAATCACCGCCGATTTCGTGTGAAGAAGTCAAAGGCAAGCACGATCGATATTTTGAAAATATCGCTGATATATATCCGATATTTCCGATATTTTACCAATATATCTCCGATATTTTATTGATATATCTCCAATATTTACCAATATATCTCCGATATTTACCGATATTTTACTGATATTTTTCCAGAAATTCCAACCTCACACCCGACGTGAGATACTGATATCATTAAATTTTGAAAACTCTGATATTCACGTGAATATCAACATTTTATCGATTTGGGCGATTTTAATAATCGACTGGGCTATAAAATCTTGCCGACCGCCGATATTCGATATTTTGGTGATATATCGGCCGATATGTCCATTTTTTTTGTTCCTTGGTTAACCATTTGGCGGAATTGTGAGAAAAAGAGCAAAAAAGATGAAAAATCAGCAACCAGTCCAAGATCACCCAAATCAAAGTTCGGATGACAAAGTTATGGCCTCGAGAAGTTGGGAGTGCTAAACAGGGAGTTTTGCACAAAACACAAATAGTAAATCGGTTGCTCGGGGACCCATTATCAAGACATTTGCTGATAGGCCCATTTTAGGTTCGATTTTAGAACTATAAAAGCCCCTATAAACTGTGGGTGATCGATTTTTGGGAGTTTTTGGGGTGAGAACAAGTCCCTCTTTGGGTGGAAACACCTTAGGGCACAAATCTTGAAGAGGAAAAGCTTGAAGAAAAATGAGATTGAAGAAGAGGAGATGGGGCTTTCACTCAAAATCATTTACTCTCATCCTCGTTGTTTGTTTCTATTTCTTCTTAAAGCTTTTCCCCTTAAAGATATGTACCCCAAGGTGTTTCCACCTAAAGAGGGACTTATTCTCACCCCAAAAGCTCCCAAAAATCGGTCACCCATAGTTTTTAGGGCATTTTGGCTTTTATATCTCTAAAATCAGACCCAAAATGACCCTAAAATGGGCATATCAAAGAAACACTCGATAATGGGTCCCTAAGAACAAATTTATCGTTTTCAGGTCGGCAAAACCTCTTGCTTTACACTCCCAACTTCCCGAGGCTATAACTTTGTCATCCAAACTTCGATTTGGGTGATCTTGGACTCATTGGAAAGAATAGAGAGTGCATAATCCATCCATATAAATCTTGATTCCATTTGAGCTCATCATAAAGCTGAAAAAGTTTGAATACAATGGCTGCTTCTTATGCTATGTGGGAAATTGCTTATTTTTCCTATTTTTTCGCCATGCGTTGTTCAAGGGGAAAGAATGAAGTAATTTCATAACTAGGATTTGCTTATTTGAAGGGATGGCAGAGTTTCTAGACTCTTAGAGATAGTTCCACAAGTGTCAATAGGTGGTGCTCTTAATCTAAGAGGATCTTTGAGTGATAGTGCTTTTGGGGTGCAATCGAGCTTTGGGTTTTGAGTGGTTTTTATGAATGAATATTGTAACTCTATTATACATAGTGAATTTTCTCACTACTCTCTGATTGTGATCGTGAACGTAGGCTTATAACCAAACCACGTTAAATTCTTTTATATCTCATATTGTTTATTTATTTACTCTATGTTGTGATCATGTAGTTTCAACAAACTGGTATCAGGGTAGGAAGTTGTTGGTTCTATCAAGTCTTAGTATCCTATATGGTTACATCTATTGACCAATTTTCCACATCATAAAAGGCTTTTGAGATTTTTTATTGCTTAAGGAAACCATTATCTTGGATAAAGTTTTGAAGTAGGCAATACAATGGTAGCAAAAGAAAATTTAATTTAAGTAGAATGGATTTTGGGAGAGGGTCACCGTGGATCCCCTAGTATGTTTTTGGGGCAATTTTCTACGTTCCGTCTAAGGAGATTAGTTCTTTGAGTAAAGGGCAGAGACCCTACTAGTCTTTCTTAGGAACTGTGTTAATGGTTTTGTAGAGCTCCTGGAGAACAAGACTTGAGGAGGATTATAATGACTAATAAATTCAACGGGGAGAAATTGATTTTAGCCTATGGCGGGTTAAAGTGCGCACTTTTCTGGTTCATCAAGGTTTAGCCAAAGCCTTAAAAGGAAAAAAAAAAAAGGCTCGCATGTATTCTATGAGATAGTAAAAGTGATGAGAGTATGGAAAAAGAATAATGTATAATTTTGTTTTTTCTTGGGAGATGAAGTTTTGCTAGAAGTACTCGAGGAGACTATAGCTGGACTATAGTTGAAGCTTGGAAGTTTGTATATGGAAAATTCACTCACTAACAAGTTGTATAATTGAAGAAGTTATATACTCTTTATATGGAAGGAGAAAAGATCATCAAAGTGCACTTGGATGAATTTAATAAAAATTTTCTTGATTTAAAGAAGATTGGTGTTAAAATCATTGAAGATGACCAAATAATTATTTTTTTGAGTTCCTTGCCGAGTTAGTATGAACACATAGTAGATACTATGATGTACAAGCATGAAACTCTAACAGTGGGGGAAATAAAAGCGACATTAAATTCAAAGGAGTTGCAGTAAAGAGTATCAGAAAGTAAATTATGAAGGCTTGACATAAAGGTTTATTCTATAAGGACAGATAGACAAAAGAAACCCAGATGACTAAAAAGGCATATCTAGGTCAAAATCCAAGCATAAACCTAGAAAATTCTAGCGTTTCCATTGTCACATGGAAGGGCACTTGAAGGAGGGATTGTCCAAAGTGCGAAGGCATAGAAAAGGAGAAAACTTCAAAATTTACAAATATAGTCATTGCAAATGACTATGATAATGATAATGTTCTTATAGTTTCGAAACAAGATAAAAGTGAAGAATGGATTCTTGATTCTGGTCGTTCACATTACATGTGTCCCAGTAAGGATTCATTTCATACATACCAACCCTTACATGGAGGCATGGTGCTACTAGGCAATAATGTAACTTGCAAGGTGGTCGGGATAAGAACAATTGAAATAAAGATGTTTGATGGAGTTCTAAGAGTATCGCCGACAAGTCAGACATGTTCCAAAGTTTTAAAAATAAAAGATTTTGATTTGTTTGGGGATGTTGGACACAAAAGATTACAACTATAGAGGGGGTAGAGCTATAAGAGTCTTAAAAGGTATTCTTATCATAATTAAAGGAAAAAAGATTATTGGCGTCTACATCTTGCAGGGAAGCACAATAATAGGTGAGGCACAATAACATCAACTGTGACGCCCCATTTCCGAGGGGTCTCGTTGACCACCGTCAACCTGCAGAAAACCTTTGTGTCTCACCCATACATGAGTAAAATGGCCACGTCGAGCCCATACATTCATACTCACCAAAAGATAATCAACTATATTACAATAGTTACAAGAGTAGTTACATCACTCTTAATCAAAACATATATCAAAATTAAGAATTCTAATACATGTTTTTCAAAATATACATCAAAGCCACATGCTCTGATTTCTTCGTGCGGCCCTAGTGAGCGTCGTTCCTAAACACTCCCCGTAATTCGAAATAATTTTCCTCGACAGCAGGAGTAAATGCCCAAGAGTGATAACCTCCCTACATGGGTTACTCTTCCCATCTAAGTGCCTGCGCAATGGAAACACACACATTCAAGTGAATTCATGATTCCTACTCGAATGTTTATATGCCCAACCCCATGTCTCGAGTCCTCACCGACTCCCTCACACATGCTTGGCTCGCCAGGATTATACGGTCCGATCACCAGGAATTCTAGAGAGAAGGTGGACTCTCTCTCTAACAAAAACTATTTTCTTTTCTCTCTCTTTTTCCTTCTCCCAAACCTATTAGGAGAGTTGCCAAGAGGACTTGTCCTCTCATGCTTTTCACCACAGCTGCTAACCATTAGCTGGCTTGGATTGCTATCCATCATCCTCTACTTTGGGATTTTCATCAAATGCATCATGCCATGTGTTCTTATCATAATGAAAGGAAAGAAGAATACTGTGTCTACATCTCAGCAGGGTGAAGCACAATAGTAGGTGGAGGTGCATAATAACATCAAACCTCTGCTTTCTATCATGTTACATAATCATAGTATATGTGTCTTGGCAACATTAGTGAAAGGAATATATGAGCTTACAAGAGACTGCTGTGTGGTAAGAAAACTAGACTTCTATGAGCATTGTGTATTTGAAAAGTAGTGTCAAATGAAGTTTAATACAACAATCCATCAAATAAAAGACACTATATTTACATCCTCGTATTAGGGTCCGTCTCTGTTCCTCTTGGAGGTGGTGGTAAGTAAATGATAACCTTCTTCTATTGATGATTACTTAAGGAAGGTTTAGGTGTTTATTTTGAAACATAGAGATGAAGTATTCTTCGTTTGAAAGTTCATGAGAGGAAGGCCTGATTACAAAGTAGATCAAGCACTTGAGAATGAAAATAGTAATGGGAATTCGTGGCGATGAATTGGAACAAATGTCAAGGACCACGATACTATAAGACATTGTACAAGAAAGAACACTCCATAACAAAAACGCCTTGTGGTAGTCTGATGAATAGAAAGCTTGTAGAGAAATCAAGGTGCATGCTATTAAAACATTAATAAAATGATTTACTAGCCGTTAGAGAAAAGCATAAATATTTCTAACAAAAAAGTCAAAACGATGCATTTAACTCTCCAATTTCCTTATACTAGGCTGAGACTTGAGAGTTTTAACTTTTAAATCTCTCCCCAAACGACTTTTCCTTCTGGGCTGGGATGCTTAGAAACTTCCTTCCTAACTAAGTCTCTGGGTTTTAAGTTTTGACATCTTTTCAAAAAGAGTTTTTAACTTTTAAATCTATCCCCCCGAAACCCCTTTTTCCTTCAGTCTAGGTTTTGATTTTGGATCGAAGCGATGACCCTTTGAAGCTTCAATGAACAAAAATATTAATTACAAGAAGTTATAGCGCCTTAGGATTCGGAAGAAATCCGCCACCTACTTAATTTACTCCATATTTCCTCGTTTGATCCATAGAAGGTGATCTGCTCAGAAGCTCTTCCTAGTAAGACTAAATCGCACCTTATGCGAAATTCAAATGTTAGATGGATACAAAATAGGATTATTTTTAAGCAATTGTATTCTCAATTAATAATTGCTTACTTCCTAGCCTTCAGAACTAAACTATTTTGTTTTTGGAAATTCTCTTTAGATACAAAAATTCGATGTGAATCTTGTTAGATTAATTTATTAATTACGGACTAATCATAACTATATTACGCTTAATGTATAATTGTGCATGTTAATTATGGGCCATTTTGTGGAGCGGTTTAATATTAATCCAGCTAAGTGGGACATGGTTATATCTTCCTTTACTTTAACTGATTAGACTAAACCCCACTGTTCATTTGTACTCACATTATATATAAGTAAATAGTCCCAGAATTCAGCAAGGCTCAGAACACACTTTAGGGAGAAAGAAAGAACTACCTCAACCTACCTTCTAAGCATTTCTCATCCTCAAGATTTAGAGCACATGCTCCCAACACCCTCTGATCCATGCAAACTACTAATGATATGCTTAATTGTTTTAATAAAGTACATTTTGCAATTTATTTATTAGGTTTTTTTATATTATTGATAAATTGTTTTGGGGATCAATAAATACTCTTGGTTTTACAAAATAATCTAACAATTGGTATCAAAGCCACTTTAATTGACATTTAAATTGTCAAATTTTATTTTTTATTTTTTCTTTTAGTTTGTTTTTGTTAAATATAAAATTGATGAATAGAAATGAAGCCTTATGGTTTTGGGATTCAAAAATTCAACTCAATTTTGAGGCATATGCTAAACAAAAAAAATTGATTCGTTTCCCTGTTGTTTTCATCCATCTAGATAGACATCCTAATTTGTTTTTGGGATTCGAACGTACATCTTTGAATCACCTACCAAAGGTGAAGATAGATAAAGTTTAAAAAAATACATTTAATATACTATATTCATGGCTTTAATGAATGAAAACGTGAAAAGAGATGGTGGAATTTAAGAAGTATTTGGAATAGTTTTTATTTTTATGTTTTTCAATAAAAAAAAATAAAAAAAAATAAAAAAAATAAAAACTTGATTTTTTTATTGATTATCAATACATGGCTATCTTTGAGACTTACAAATATCCTAACTTTATTTTTTTCCATTAACAAAGCATTGAATGCCATGACAATAGTTTTGTGCTCCTTCATAATTTTACCTACCGCTACTCATGATCTCGTTTATCTCTTTCATTCATCTTTTATGTTTCTATTGTCAATTAGTTGTATCTCGACCATGAATAAATTTTTGACTTACATTAAGAATTCTTGTTACTCTCTCTACAAACCTATGTCGTGGCCAAATCTATCTAAATCAAACCATTAAATTTGGTTATGTGAACAAAATAAAATTTTACCCAATTTTACAATATTTCACTATTGTTTACATATTGCTCTAGCAATTTATGTTACATATTTGTGATTATTTATAGCATCATGTTGTGAATAAGATTAAATGCTTGGTGAACTCGGGGGTAAAAATTGAGAAATGTTGAATGCTTATGAACTTACCTCTGTGAGTCTAAGCATGTCGATGTTGAATTGATGCGCCGCAAATCGTAATTCCTGCCTTGTGCATCAATTTTACTAAGATCCATACCTGATAGTGAAGTCAGTCTAACCGATGACTCAAGTTATTTGGTATGATGCTTAGTTTGGTGAAGAGATTTCACTAAGTGTCATGAACAGCTTAATTTAACTACCATATCGATAGGAAATTGACGCATTTGGTTGTGAAGGCTGGTGAATTGCTCTTACCTGTGTATGAGTCTTTTTGTATTTTATAAACTCTAAAGATTACAGGTGACCACTTTTGTGGGTTGGTTTGGTAAGTCAAGAATGGAGCAATTTCATATGTCTTTTGTTTTATATGTATTATTTACATTACTCCTTTGTTTGTTCTTCAACTTTTAGCTTTCCGTTATCAGATCAAGAAACTTAATGGGACTAATTACAAACCATGGGTCAAATCTCTCATGATGAATTTGGCGATTATGAAATTGAACTTGACTTTGAAAGTTGAAGCTCCTCTAAAACCCACTACTGAAAGTTCTACAAAGGAGAAAAAAGTCCTATGAGGATTAGGATTATTCTAACAGTTGTTCTTTGATGATCATGGAGAGTTCCATTTATGCAAGCATTCCCAAGATCGAGAATGCAAAAGATTTCTTGTATTATATTAGCAATAAATATAAAAAGTTTTCAAAGAATGGGAAAAATGAGATATTTGACAATCATTAGGTGAATGCTTGTTTTGAATCCAATATCATTGATGTGCCATTTGATACTTGGTGGTTAGATAGTGGTGCTACCATTCATGTTTGCAATTTT
The DNA here is from genome assembly GCA_016808115.1 of Tetrastigma voinierianum. Classification (NCBI taxonomy): domain Eukaryota; kingdom Viridiplantae; phylum Streptophyta; class Magnoliopsida; order Vitales; family Vitaceae; genus Tetrastigma; species Tetrastigma voinierianum. Next base: position 1,127,821 of record JAEQBH010001441.1, on the reverse strand, counting down.
ATGCAAGAGGTGATAAGCAGTAGAAGTCTAACTAGTTTGGAGCAGTATGTGTACATGGGAGATGGTACAAGAGTTCAAGTTGATTTTCTGGGAGTTGTTAGATTGCAGCTTAGTATAGGAAATTTTTTGAAATTGCAGGGATGTACATATATCCTCTATCGTGAGAAATTTGATACCAGTATCTATTTTGGATAGACTTGAATATCGTTTTCTTTTTGGAATTGGAAAAGTTAAATTGTACCAAGATTCACTATTAATCGGCATTGGAGTACTTTGTGGGAATCTTTATAGATTAGAGTTATCTGCTTTGCCTTCTATTTCTACTACCCTCATTGTTAATACTGTTAGTAACTCCAAACATTTGAGATTGAATGAAAAGTCTTCTATTATTTGACACAAACATCTGAGTTATATTTCCAAACGGAGAATTGAGAGATTAATTAAGGATGAGATTCTTCCAAATCTTGATTTCTTAGATTTTGATACTAGTGTAAATTGCATTGATGAGTCCAAACACTCATCTGATTTTTAATCCATTTTTCTGAGCATATTACAAGATAAATGTTGATTTATATGCAGAAATGTGAATATTTTACTCCAAATTTAATTTTGCGTAAAAGTACACAGAACCAAATTCTAGCAAAAACCGTAAGAGATCACTACAAGCGTAAATGAAGTCGCACTGAAAATCGGAGTGAGCTGGCTGTGAAAGCTTATTTGTTCAAGCCATTTCCAAGTCACGACGCCACCAAGATCGCTTTGGGGAAGAAATAGAAGACCTTAGCAAGTGAAGTTGTGACTCAAGCCGAGCTTATGACCGTAATGACCAAGGCAACAAGTGAAAGAGGTTGCGACAAAGGAAGTGTGGTTGAGAATAAAGGAATTATTCAAGGTAGAATCTTCACTGCGGACACCACTCCGGCGCGTCGCGACGCCACCGAATATAACCGAGGTCGCGACGCCAATCATGTCGCGACGTGATCCGTCAATGAAGCCACAGCGAGTCTTGCAAGAAACTAAGTTGCAACTAGTTTTAAATGAAGGGCTCTTATTTCGAGGTCACGACATCGCCGCAAGGCTATGACATGAAAATGGAACCGAGTCTCGGCTGCAAAGATTGGAAGTTGCAACCAAATTAAGAGTTGAAGAACACAAGGGAGATCGCAACCTGAAGTGAAGCCAAACGAAGTCCTTGCAAAGAAACTTAAGTTGTGGTCATTTATTAACCAAGGATCACAAACGATGTCGCGACCACTCATTCAGTCACGACCTGAAGAAGAACTGAACAGAAAGAAATCCAGGTCGCAACTAATTTTGAGCAATTGGGACTATATGCGACGAGAAAAATAGCAACATGAGGTCGCGACATCACCTTGAGGTCACGACCTGGAATAGAGGTTGGAAGGAGGTAACTGGTTACAACAAAGAATTGAGGTTGCGACCAGAAGAATGGAAATGAACATCAAAGGAGGTCGCGACCTAAAACTGAGGTCGCGACGTACAGCGCAACAAGGAAAAGGAGTCTTGACTCAGAACTGAGGTCGTGACTCATAATGCAGAAGAAGGGAAAGACAACAAGGTAGCGACGTGAAACCATGGTCGCGACATCAACTCTTGAGAAACGCTGAGCCAACAAAGTCGCGACATAATGCATGTCGCGACCTATTAATCCAAGCAACCAGAAGGAATCGTCGCAATGTAAGCAACAAGGTCGCGGATCGAACAAGAGCAAACAAGGGAAACTATGTCGCGATATCAACTCGAGGTCGCGACTCAGACAAGAACTCGGGCTTTTGGAAATTCCACTCAGAGTTTTTCGATTCTACTAAATTTCTTTTGGATAAAGATAAATAGACAAGTGCTAGGAATAGTAAAGTAGCTTATGTCTTCCCTACCCAAAAAAGGGGAACGAAGAGGAACTAAGTGTATAGTTTAGAGTAGAATTTTCTTTATTTTTTATTTTTTTATTTTTACTTATTTTCAGGATCTACTTCTGCTAACTATGCAGAAACGATTAGAGCTGAAATTTTATTTATGTTATTATCTTCTTAAAATTGCTGCCTGGAAATTTATGAAATTTATAAAAATTTCTGGAGTTCATTTTTTCTCAGTTTCATTGCGGTTATAGTGGTTGTACGTGATCCGTGCTCTATTTCTTTAATCTAATGCAAGAATTGGAATACGCTTCGCTAGATTGAATTATAGTTATTGCGCCTTTTCGCAAAAACTGAGAACGTTATTCGGGTAGTGATTTACTTTGCTCGTGTTGTTTCTAAATCAATAAGTTCCCAACAAATTAATACCATTTTGAGGGAATGTATCTTTGCTCACTCTTAGATGCCCTCGCGTGATACAAAGACTCCGAGATTCCCCGAGAGCCGAGAGCATTCTTTTCGGGTATGTTGATTACCATTGATTAATCACAGCTCGGAAGTTAATTTAATAAAATCCCCATTTGCTCATAATTGAAGTTGAGGAGTATTTAACATAAATAATCGTAGAGTTTACCTTAATCTAAAGGGAAGTTCCCAAACCTCAGCAAGCAGCTTATATCTAATCAAGGGAAAGGACGAACCAATAGATCCTCGGGCTGGCGAGCCACTCAATTGTTAGAACTTTGCTAAAACTCGAGAAGGATAGCAAAAGATCTGTAGTCATCAAGAAATGGGTGTGAAGTATTGAGAAATAAAAATACCCAGATCTTGCAAGAAAAACAGAAATACAAGTTACTGGGGTAGAACTTGATTTCGAAAGAAGTAAGAGTTTCAACCAAAGGAACGTGGAGAAATCCCCATCGCAACATTTAGGCAATCTCGACAACCGATCCCATCAATACAATAGAGCAATATACTTTTATGCAGGAATTGACTGTTTCATTATAATTCACTAGTGGTTTTCGCTTTCTAACAGGAACAAATTTTAGATCCATGGCTTCTAATTTTTGTAGTTTATTTCGTATTCTGTCAATTTCTAGTTTTAGTTAACAAATCTAGGATTTATTATCTAGTATATAAAATTTCATTATCGAAAGTTCTTTAGTCCTAAATAGTGATAGAACTTGGTAGTTTGGGTACTTGGATCTCTAATTCATAACAATCACTGTGGAATGATACCTGACTTATTCGCATTTTGCTACTTGTATGACCTCACAAGACTTTGCAAAGGTCATGCATCAAACCCAATTTTAAAATCCTAAACACCAAGACAAATTTATTTAATTAAGCAAATTTATCCAAAGTGACATGGGTGCATGAGAAGTGTAAGGTTCTTGTAACTATGTACATTTGAGGGGGTTTTAATCTATATAGAAAAAGGCAAACAAGTTTTATGGCGCCGTTGCCGAGGATTGAAAGGATTAAATAGATCAATATTCTAACAAAGAGGAAAATGCTAATTTGGACATTTTATAAAAGAAAAGAACAAAAACAACTTTACAAGCAATGGCTATACCAACCACTGATCTTTAACAAGCCATGTTGAAAATATTTTTTTTTAAGTTTGACTAATCCTATTAATCTGAGTGTGTTTCAATTTCAGGAGATCCTTTAATGCATAGAAACAAAGATTCGACCTACCGCCAGCAGACACTCACTGGAAAGAACACCGTAAGTTTAAGAAAGACTAAAAGAGCGTAGAAATTGCCGGCGGCGTATTTGGTGAGACATGACCATTGCAGGGAGTAGAGGACAAGAATGAAGGCCTCCTATTACCGACATAATGGAGGATTTCTCGGGAGGCCTATCATTCAGAAGAATATTCTCGCAATCGTATTACCATCATAATGCAAATAACTTCAAACTAAAGCCGCCTTTAATAACAATGGCGCAGTTAAAGATCAGCTTCACCGTCACCCTAATCACAAGACCCTAATGAGCACCTCGGGTAGATTTCAGATGGCAAATACAGGAAGTCGAATGGTGGGAGGCCAGAGGGTGAATAAGTCGTACTCTCTTCCCCATTTTCCTAAGAGATATAGCCCACATGGTATGAATCATTACCATATGGTTCGCTTGGATACTGGGAAGAGCTAGTAGCTAATACCAGCTGTTCTTTCCACCTCTCACCTCAGAGAGAATAAGAGAGATAATAGTGTTCCAACAAGGGGAAGATGAGAGCCTATATATAGCCTGGGAGAGATTCAAGAGGTTGTTGAAGAGGTGACCTATGCATGAAATTGATTTAGAAACTCAGATGGATATAGTGTATCATGCCTTAAATGATACATCTAAAGGCATTATCGATGCTTCATGTTGTGGAGCATTCAAAAAAGCACGAAGAAGCTAGGGATCTTATAGAAGACTCTGAATAAGTGCAATATGAAAGCTCCATCTGAGTTTTCAAGGGGTAATAGCAGAGGAAAAGGGTCCATGGAGCTGAGTAAAATGACAGCCATGGAGGCAAAGTTAGATGCCATCATGCACATGATGGACAAACAGGAGAGAAAAATGCACACTGCTCATGAAATAGGAGCAGTGGAAAGAGAAGCAATGAGAAGAAGTGCTGAAATACCAAAAGAAGAGGACGCTTATGAGGTTGAGGAGGCTAAGTATGTGAATGAACCAAGAAACTACCATTTAAAGCCAAATCCTAACCTGCCCACACATTACAAACAAAGATTTGATGAACCATGAGAATCTCTCTATGGTGGAGGGCATTACAAGGCCTAAGGCATGGACATAATCCTCAACAGGATATCGCAGCTCACCAAGGTCCAAGAATAAAGAGATCAAGGAGGTGAAGGCAGAATTACTATCAAAGGTCATAGGAGGACTCAACCATTCAAGAACAAATGCCGCAGCTTATCAGGACAACAAGAGACTTATACACTTTCATGAACAGAAACTGTCTGACTTGGAAGCTTTCAAGTCTGATACTCAAGTATTTCAAAAGAATACAAGTTCCTCATTGAAAAACTTGGAAACACAAGTAAGCCAGCTGGCCCTTAATATGCCAAATCAGAGTAAGGGTACATTCCCTAGTGACACTCAAAAGAATCCAAAGGATTGCATGGCAGTTCAGTTGAGAAGTGGGAAAGAAGTGGGCAACAACAGCAAGAAAGAAAGGAAATAAGAGAATCCCTTGCTCCATAGGGAAATATGAATTTAAGAAGGCTTTATGTGATTCTGGTGCTAGTATAAATTTGATGCCTCTATCAGTGGTGCAAAGATCGAGCTCGAACTTACTCCAACAAAGAATTACATTGCAAATGGTCGACAGATCAATGGCACAACCGTATGGGTGTTCTTGAAGATGTAAGCCATTAAGGTGGGAAAATCTTATTTCTCAGGATTTTTTTATTATGAAGATGGAGGAAGACACCAAGTTCCTTCGGCCGCTAGGGAAGACCTTTCTAGCAACCTGGAGTGTTTCCTGATAGATGTGCGTAAAGGTGAACCGACACTAAGGGTGGGGGAATGAAGCAGCTGTGTTCTTAATCTTAATAGGAGCTTGGAAACATCCCGATGTAGATGCAGAAGTCAGATAACAGAGAAAGTCACAGTCTCTCTCGCTTGTTGAGTTGAATTCTGACTATACTCTTCAACATTCTATCAATGAAATTGAGATGAATTTTCAGTATCTTGAGAGTATTGATTGTGAATTGTTGCCTTCAAAATTTGTATAACAAAGAAACAGTCTCGAGTATAAATGAAAACAATCAAGATGATGTATGCAGCCAGGGACAGGAAACTAGTGCAAAAGGGTTAATATTGAAAGAATTGCCCAGTCATTTGAAATATGAGTTCTTAGAACCAGAAAAGAGAAAAACAGTCATCATATCAGCTGCATTGACTGAATCAAGAAAAGAAGTCGCTAGAAATTTCGAAATACAAGGGAAGCTTATTGCTTTTGGTCAATCGAGGATCCGAAGGTATCAGTCCTCCATTTGTATGCACAAAATATCACGAATGATAATGCAAAACTTCTATTGAGCATCAAAGGAGGCCGAACTCGTGGATGAAAGAAGTTGTCAAAAAGAAGTTCTCGAAATGGTTGAATGCAAAGCTATATATGCTATATCGTATAGTTCTCGGGGCGCAGCTCTAGTACATGTGATTCCTAAGAAAGGTGGATTCACTGTGATCAGAAATGCAAAGAATGAACTGATTCCTACAAGAATTGTGACAGGATGGAGGGTGTGTATTGACTACAGAAAACTAAACACTGCAATAAGAAAGGATCATTTTCCCTTGCCTTTCATTGATCGATGTCAGATAGGTCAAGGTGATTCACCTTCACTTTTGTTTTCGATGGATACTCCGGATATAACCGATTCTATCGCACCCGAGGATCGAGAAACCACTTTTACATGCCCATTTGGTACTTTTGCTTTTAGAAGAATGTCATTTGGTTTGTGTAATGCTCCTGGTACCTTCCAAAGATGCATGATGTCTATATTTTTTGATTTAGCAGAAGAATATGGAAATCTTCATGGATGATTTCCACAAAGGTATGGATCGAGTTTCTCAATAAAGGCTCTGCATAACTTGGGGACAGTACTTCAAAGGTGCAAGGACAAGAATCTAGCTCTAAATTGGGAAAAATGCCATTTTATGGTTATAGAAGGAATTGTCCTTGTAACGCCCCAAAAATACCCTAGAATTTTTATAATAATTTTATTATATATTCTGGGTATGAATTGAGCCAAACTTGGATTGTTCCGGGAAAATTGATAAATTGACAAGTTATGAAATGATAAATTTAGTGAACCCGAAAATTTAGCACTAGGAACAAGGATAAAATTGAAATTTTCCATAAGGGATATAAAAAATCAAAAGGGAGAGAGGATGGCCATGACAGAAATAAAATAAGTTGATTTCTCAAAAAGGGAAGAACATAAGGACTCAAGCAATTAAATAAAACTTAAAGCAAAATGGGTTTTTGACTCTGGCCAAACATATCTTAACTTAGAAATGGGATTTAAGACCAATTTGGTCTCATTTTGGAGAAAAAAAAAACGTGAATGAAGAGAGGAGAAGGGGAGAAGGAGAAGAAGAGGAAGAGGAAGAGAAGAAGAAGAGAATGAGAGAAGTTCAACAACCAAAAAGGTATGGAACTACTAAACTTGAGTATGGATCTTTGGTTTGTATGATTATTATCTTGCCCAAACCTAGGGTTTTGCTAGGGTTTCATCCTAACCCAAAAATTATTGAGAGTAAGGTGGGTAAAACCCCAAATGTACAAGAAAAACATGGAATCCTCCCTTTGAGGTTGGATTTACGGTTTAATTGCAAAGTAAAGGAGTTGGGTTAGAACAAACCCTAACAAATTCTCATATTTGGTTTGGGTATGGGTTATAACCCATATTAGAGTTGTTTGGAAGAAATTCATGAAAGTTTTGAAGTAAAGATAAGTATTGAAAGAGGAATTGAATAGAAAATAGGTTACAAGAGGAATAGGAAATGGTTTTGATGTGTGTATGAAGTATAGAGTTGGTTTGGGATGGAAAAATATGGAAAAATGGGAGAAAAACACACATTCTAGGCATTTTCGGGGGACATGTACAGGTACACCTTGGACATGTACCGGTACACCCTTCCAGGTTCGAACATGTGTACCTAAGACAGTCACATGTACCAAGACACCTTTGCTCGCTTTGACCAAGCCATATTTTAGCCATAACTTTCTCATTTCTTATCCAATTTGAGTGATTCAAGTGGATAATTAAACTAAACTTCAAGGAAAACCAAACATCTAGAAATAGGTACCCTCAAATTCTGATTCTATGTGGCTCAAAAATTCACTCAAAGTGGGGCCATGTTCAAGCCAAATTTCTGGTTCTGTTTTTGAACATAGAGTAGTCCGGGGTGTCTAGGTCATAACTTGAGTTCCGGTGCTCCGAATTGGGTGATTCCAGTTAGAATAGAACCCTTAGCACCTTAGATTTAAATGAGTACAAAGACCTAGTGTCAAATATGAAGTTAAGACCCTGGAAAAATGAGTAATACAAAATCAAGCCCCTAGTGTAACTCCAGAATCGACTAGTTTGGCATGAAAATGCCATAACTTTAGTCGATAATCCGATGTGAATGATTCCAATTCCTAAGTAAAGTAGACTCAGAGGAATAAGAATGAGGCTACAAAAATGTATTTAAGATTTCACCGCTTCTTAAAGCTTCGCTTTGCCTCTAGCGATATTCGCTAGGGCAAGTACGATTATTTGCATAACCACTAAGAGGAATAAATTTGTATTTGACTAGGTATAAAGACGACAACTTAATTTGTACTGATATCGGCAAGGAAACGGAATGGATAATTGGTTTGTTCTATAACTGATCTTTATTCCAGTTTGTTCTATATTTGTTCTTTATTCTAGTTTGTTCACTACATGTTCTTTATGCTCATATTGCTCTCTATTTGCGAAATATGTATATATATATATTGATTCGAATGATTAGTATTTGAAATGTTTGACAAATATCTGCATGTATGCGTGTATTTGAGCTACAAGTGAATTCATTGCATAAAAGTAAATTGATTTGAAATGTATCATTGAATGACCGACATGACGGAATTCACCAACTGAATTTGTCATGAAGGTAACTGTATTTGTCTAATGCGAAATCACATTGCTACTGAATGACAAATGTGACAAAGATTCACCAACCGAATCGGTCGTGGAATGTCGACTTATACCATATGTGGTATTGCATTATTGAACGCGAAATCACATTAATACCGAATGACAAATGTGACAGATTCACCAACCGAATCTATCGCAACGCTGAATTCTATAGTCATATGTGAGACTAGACATTGGAATGTGAAACCACATTACTACTGAATGAAAATGCAGGATTCACCAATCGACCGTCAGATGTCGAATTCTATAGCTATATGTGGAATCACAAACCGAACAACGAAACGATGGTATTGAAAAGTGTATTTGTATAAGTATCTTTACATTACACTGATATTGTATAAAGGCATTATTTTGATAAATGCATGATTTATATGAACGAAAATATAATACAAAACTGTATAGAACCACTAAGCATGAAAATGCTTAGCGTATTGTTTTTATCAATGCGCAGGTACCAAGTGATAGACATCGAAGCAAGACCCAAGATCGAGGAGCTTAGAGTCATAGAGAAGGAATTACGGAGTATGTTTCACATATGCATTACATCTATTTCTTCGAACATTGACATTTTGTAAAACAGTTTGAACTCTGGATAATTATTTTTGTAAAGGCATTTTGTTAAATGTAAACGTTATGAATCTTTTGTTAATTGTAAATGTTTTATGGGCTTGCCAAAATGAATTGCTTCCGCGAAATTACTAAATTTAAAATGAATAAAACAAAATGTTTTTATTGAAAATGTTCTGAGTAAACCTGCTCCCATTTCTTGATCCGCCAACCTGCCTAGTCGGGATTCGGTCACGACCTTTGAAAACTATGATTTCACAAAGCCGCTAACTAAAGGATTTGATTGATGGCTTTAAACGAGCGTCCCCGAGGTTTCGGTTCGGACTCGCCAACCGAGTGGGGCCGGGCTCGGGGGGTCGCCACAGTCCTAGGGCACATGATTTCTACAGCAGGGCTAGAAGTAGAGCAATCAAAAGTTTCAATTATAAGAAATCTGATACCACCCACTACAGTCAAGGGAATTAGAAGTTTCAGGAACATGCCGGATTTTGGCGAAGATTTATTGTAGATTTCTCAAAATTGCTGTGACCACTATGCATTGCTCGAAAAGATACCAAGTTCAATTTTGATGCATCATGCCATAAATCTTGGAAGAAATCAACTAAACTAGTCAGCTCCCATCACGGCAAACCGCATTGAACAGACCTAAATCATGTGTGATGCCATTGATTTTGCAATGGGAGCTGTATTGGGATAGAAAGTCAAAAAGTATTAGCGCCATATAGCATAGCAAAACATTCAATGAAGCTCAGAAAATTAATCTACTAATTAAAAGGAGATAGCCAGGGCAATAGTATTTGCATATGAAAAATTTAGGCCATACATTTTGGGGTCTCATGTTATTATACACACTGATCATGCAGCAATTAAATATCTAATGGCAAAGAAAGAAGCAAAGCCAAGATTGATCAAGTGGGTATTGTTATTACAAGAATTTGATGAAATAAAGACAAAGGGTTGTGACAATGTGGGATAGCTGATCACTTGTCAGAGCGAGAAACCACCAGACAAGAAGTTAAGAAAGAGAATAGTTAAAACTTTCCAAATGAGCGCTATTCCAGCCTAATACCCAACCCATCTATATGCCTGATATTGTGAACTTCTTAGTTTGTGGAATTATGCCACCGTGATCCAGCCTACTAGCAGAAAAGCTAAGGATCGACAACAGTACATATGGGATGACCCACTACTGTTTAAAAGAAGAGCTGATATGATCATAATAAGATGTGTACCAGAAGGTGAGAAAAGCAAGATTTTACAAGAATGTCATGCATCACCATATGGAGGAAATTTTGTAGGAGACAAAACAGCCCGCAAAATTCTCCAGTCAGGATTTTATTGGCCTACTATTTTTAAGGACTATTTTGAATGGGTGAAGCTATGTGATCAATGCCAAAGAATGGGAAATATCAGCATAAGGCATGAAATGCCCCTATAAGGTATCCTGGTGGTGCAATTATTTGATGTATGGGGAATGGATTTTATGGGACCTTTTCCAGCTTCATTTGGAAATATATACATAATTCTACCAGGATTATCCAAATGGGTTGAGGCAAAAGAATAGTCCCAAGAATGATGCTAACACAACAGGGATATTTACAAAGAAATATTCTACAGATTGGGACACCTTAACTATAATCAATGATTAGGAGTTTCACTTTGCAAATAAGGTGTTTGAAAAACTCATGGGCAGATATGGTATCAAACACATTATGTGCTTGGCTTATCATCCTCAAACAAATGGGCAAGCTGAAATTTCCAATAGGGAGATAAAGAAAATTCTTGAAAAGACTATAAGCTCCAACATAAGAGATTGATCTCTGAAGCTTGATGATGCACTCTGGGCATACATGACTGCTTTTAAAACTCCCATTGGAATGTCCCCATACAGGCTGGTCTTTGGAAAACCTTACACCTCCCATTGAAATAGAATATAAAGCTATGTGGGCCATCAAGAAGCTAAATTCTTGATTTCAAGGTCATGAAGAAACAGAGGCTATCTAAATGAAAATGAATTGGAAAGAGTCGAGGAATGAAGCCTACATAGTGCCGTAATCTACAAAGATAAACAAAAGTGGCATGATCAAAGAATTTCGAGAGGGAATTCAGTAGGAGATCAGTCCTCGTTATTCAACCTGCATCAAGACTCTTCCAGGAAGCTTAAATCAAAATGGAGGGACCATATACAAGAAGACGCTAACACATTTTGGGGGCAAGTACACTTAGAACCAGAAATCATGAGGAATTCAAGGTTAATGGTCAAAGATTAAAGCACTACCTTGGGAGAATGCAAGTTGAAGAGTGACTCTTAGTTCGAATGAAAAACTTGAAGAAACAATACAACAAAGAGGGCAAGTCCAAATTTAAAGACTAAAAATCGAGCAAATTTTCTGCGGAAGGCAATCCACATCGCTTTGTTTTAAGCTTTTCCTATTATATTTTTATGTTTAAATTTCTAATAGCCAGGTAATTTTATTCATTATTGATTGAAGAGTAGGTAAATATTTTTCTTTTTAGTTTTTCAGGGTGACAATAAAAATGTGCAAAAGGGGGAGCATCTACAATCAAACTTCCAATCTGCAAAAGAGACAAAAAGGGGCAGTATAATTTTCTTGAATTTATTTAAATTTTGTCTCTGATATGACATGATTGAAAGTTTGGGGGAATTTTAGTTTATTTTTGTGCTTAAATTTTGAATATGATGCATAGTGAATGGATTTGTTGAATATTTGAATGATAAAGGTGAATTGAATTGTATTTGTTTTGATTGGATTTGAATAAAGTGAAATTGCTGCGAAATTGATTGTTCAGGGAGACCTGAAAATCTTTCTGGTCGCAACAACAATCCATAAGTTGCAACCAAGAATGCTGGATATGGAAACAATAAAGTAGAAAAGAAAGTCGAAACAGTGAAATTGAGGTCACGACTAAAATAACTAAGGAAAGAAAAGTATAAGTCGTGGACATCAAGTTCCTCGTCAGACCACATTTCGTGTCGCAACAAAATCTTTAGGTTGCGACTCAGAATATTTGAAACTAATAATAAAAATAGTTTTTTTTAAACTCTTCATTTTATCTCCAAAGATTAAAAATAAAATTTATTATAAATCATTAATTAAGAGGCTAAAATTTTAATGTCGCGAATTTCATATCAGCAATCATAAATATCAGCCTAACTTCCATTCAAATTTTCATTCAACTTAATTCATCCCAACCTTTCCAATTCGCAAGATTCATCATTTAGAACCCTCAAATAAATTGTTATTAATGCGTAATCCAGAAACCAAGCCTTTTAATTAAGAATCAATTTAGTTTGCTTAGTTTCAAAAGAATAACCAGTGAATTAATAACCTCTAAGCACGATCAAAATCTTCCAAATTTTCCCAAACTTCTTGTTGGAAATAGCCAGACGCCGGAACTGGAAAATGCATTCAATTCATTCATTGAAATACGCAAAGAGAATTAAACTATCGTTTCCAAGAGAAACCAGATCACTATAAAAGGATGGGAAGGCAAAGAAAGAGTAAACAAAGAAGATGAAAGAAAAGGAAAATGAGAGAAAGGAAGAGTTCCAAGGTTGAAAATGCAGAGCGTATGGAATGAATGGAGTTGGAAAACAAACCAATTCCATTCATGATTCCATAAAACGCTCTGTAATCAAGAGAATGGATGATGGGAAGGGAATTGGAAATAAGGGTTAATTTAACCCATCATCCGCAGGAACTCAATGTAGTTTAAAGGAAATTCCCCACTTGTTGAACAACCTTAGCACAGCCCTTCCTTCCGCAAGTTCAGAGTTGGGGAATCGAGCAAAGGGTTACAAAATTGCTGGGGAGGAAGATATAGGGTTTTAGATAAAGAAATAGATAGTTTTTTTTTCCCATTGGATTGGATACAGTTCTATTTGTAGTTTTTGTATTAGATAAAGAAATCAGATTGTATAAAATTTAGATGTTTTGATATTTGAATAAAATGCCTGTTGATTAACAGATTTATTTTTTTTTAGGTTCAGAAATTGATATACTGAATTGTGGGTTTGAGTCATTACTTGTTTGTATGCTAAAAGTTCAAACTTCTTCACAGACAAGAATTCATGACCAACTCTGCCTCCCAAGAACAAAGATGCAGGAAAATAAGAGCATAGCTAACAACCGAATTAGAGTTGCACTCAATGTTTAAATCCAAATGATTGCAAAAATTGGAAAATGGATATCACAAGGAACAAATAACTTGGTTGAAATAAAGGTAAATAAACAAGAAGGGCATAAGTCTTGAAGAAATAATAAACTTTGTCAACAAAACTCATGAAACTTTGAGAGGAATTAGGAACATGTTCTGGGAAATTCATGATTAAGAGTCCATGGTCCTAGAACTTGTTAGATTATTGATTGAGGCGAAAATTTAGGTAAAAACAGCCAACAGAAAGGATAGAGGCCATCCTCGCGCCTTGAGCTTTTCCAAGCCTACCCTCAATATATGCTAAAACATACCCTTTAGTTCCATGATTTGAGCCAAACAAGCCTTATTTCTTCAATAAACAACAATTGAAAACCTAAATTCCCTTCCTTGTAATAATCCTACAGTAGAGAGCCCAAATTATCCAGTTTCTAGTACACAAAGGTCTACTGTAAAGGAAGAAACAAGTATGGGGGAAAAATATTTCCAAATATTACAAGGTAGGAGGAGAAGAAGTAAATAAGCATAAATTAATGAAAAAGGGAATAAGTTTTGTCTTGTGGCCTATTTCCCTTGAACAATTAGGCCTGTAGGGGTGTTTTAACACTTCGTACTCTAATACTAATTGGTATGGGAGTTACTAGCCCAAAGTTCTCTAAGGGTGATAGAAAGCCTAAGAAGACAAAACATTGCACTATTCCCAACCATAGAAAAAACAGAAGCAAAAGCAAAAGAGTTCTAGAACAAGGGAACTGGCCTAAATAAAGTGCAAGTGGAAATCAAAATTCCATAAAAAGAATTCAAAAAGATGAATCAGGCCAAGATTGAGGAGAATCAACAAAGTACAAAGAAGAAAAAGGGTGATAAGTACAAAGAAAAGGTGGAAACTAGGTGATTTGCAACTTAAATTTTCTCATTATCTACCCAATTACCTAAGCCCAACATTAGAAGCTCCGAAGACCTCACTGGGATTCAAGGTTGAATTTACTTCACATAGCGGAGATCAATATGAAAATAAGCCTTATGGACTCAATTAACAATCCAAGGAGACTCTAAAGATTTTCAATCACTTCAACATGAAGATGAAAAGGATCAAGACCCGCACACACAATACGTACAAGACTTGTTGAATAAACCGTTTACATACATTATTTCCATCAAGAAATTTTAGATAGAATTAGAGACTATTCCCTTTTTCTCGAATCTAAATGATGCCGTTTATCTCCTATTTCAAGCCGAAGGTGGAATAGGAAAGACTGGTGTGAATAAGAAAATGTCCTTAAAATTTAAGCTTAATTGTTCGAGGACAAACAATTCTTTTCTTTCTTTCATTGGGACAATCAAAAATTAAGTTTAGGGGGAATTTGATGAGTCCAAAACTCATCCGATTTTTTAATCCATTTTTCCGAGCATATTACAAGATAAATGTTGATTTGTATGTGCAGAAATGTGAATATTTAACCCAAATTTAATTTTAAAAGTACAAAGAGAGCTAAAATCCCATGAAACTGTAAGATCACCCTATAAGGTAATGAAGTTCTGAATTGAAAATCTGAGTAAATGGCTGTGAAGTTTATTTATCTGGGCCATTTCAAGTCACGACATCACCAAGATCAGCTTTTGGGAAGAAATAGAAGACCTTTAGCAAGCCGGGGTTGTGACTCAGTTGAGCTTATGACTAATGACTCAAGGCAACAAGTGAAAGAGGTTGCGACAGCGGAAGTGTGGTTGATAAGAAGGAATTATTCAAGGTAGAATCCTTCGGTCTCGATAATTCACTGGCGTCATACCAATTGAATATAACCAGGTCGCGACGCTGATCCGATGTCGCCGACGTGATCCGCTAATGAAGCCACAAGTTTAAGTCTTCGGGCAAGAAAACGGTTGCAACTAGTTTTTAAACGTAAGGGCTCTGACAGGTCACGATATCGCTATGGCCGCGATACGAACGGAGCCGGAGTCTCGTAGAAAGATTAAAGGTAAACCAAATTAAGAGTTGAAGAACACAAGGTGAGATCGTGAACCCGGGCGGAAGCTAAACGGTCTCATAAAGAAACTCGGGTTATAATTACATTTATTAACCAAGGATCAACGATGTCGCTGACCACTCATTCGTGTCACACCAACAAGAATCAGCAGACAAACTGTGTCGCAACCACTTCGGCACCAGACTATATGCGACTTAAAAGAGTAGAACATGAGGTCGTGGACATCACCTGAAGTCGCGACCGAATAGAGTTGGAAGGAGGTAACTGGGTTACAAATAAATAATTGAGGTTGCACTGCAGAATGGAATGAACATCGTTGAGTCACCTAAACCGAGGTCGCAAATTACAGCCAAGAACAAGGAAAAGGAGTTCGAACCTTCGTAATCTGAGGTCGCGACTCGTATCACGTAAGAAGGACAGATGAATGCTAGTCGCGACGGAAACCATGGTCGCTGAAGATCAACTCTCGGTGAAACGCCAGCCAACAAAGTCGAGACTACAAAACCGATGTCGCACCATTAATCCAAGCGTACCGTATGAATCCGTCACAACAAGCAAATAAGGTCACGACTGAACAGGAGCAAACAAGGGAAATCCATGTTGCGACATCAACCCGAGGTCGCGACCTATGACAGTAAACTGGGGTTTCTTTTGGAAATTCCACCTGGAGTTTTTTTTTGGGATTTGGCCCAATTTCTTTTGATAGTATAAATAGATAGTGTTAGAATAGTAAAGTAGCTTCTGTCTTCCCTACCCAGAAAAGGGGAACGAAGAGGAACTCAGTGTATAGTTTAGAGTAGAATTTTATTTATTTTTCATTTTTTTTATTTTTAATTATTTTCTGATCTACTGCGAATCGGTGCGTAAAACGATTAGAGTTTAAATTTTATTTCTCAAGTATTATCTTCTCTTAAAATTTCGTCGAAAATTTGCGGAACATGCATTGAAATTTATGGAGCTCATTTTTCCCCTCGCCTATCATAGCTTATACCGGGTTGTACATGATCGCCGCCCATTTCTTTAATCTAATGCAAGAATTGGAATACGCTTATGCTAGATTCAATTATAGTTAGTTACGCACTTTCTCTGCAAAACCCTGAGAACGATAGCCTGGGTAGTGATTTACTTGCTTGGTGTTGTTTCTAAATCGATAAGTTCCCAATGGTAGTACCAAATACCATTTTGAGGGAATGTATCTTGCTCTGATTTCCAGGATGCCTTCTACGTGATACAGAGACGGAGATTCCTGAGAGCTAAGAGCATTCTTTTCTGGGTATGTTAGACTACCATTGATGAACCACTGAGCTCTGAAAGTTAATTTTGACAAATCCCCTATTCGCTCATAATTGAAGTGGGAGGGGAGTATTTAATAATATAAATAATCAGAGAGTTCACCTTAATATAAAGGGAAGTTCCCAACCCCGTGTTAGCTTAGATCTAATTAAGGGAAAGGACGAACCAATAGATCCGGGTTAATATCACTCAAGAAAGTCAGAGAACTTTGCTAAAATCCCGAGAAGGAAAGCAAAGATCCTCAGAGTCATCAAGAAATGGGTGTGAAGTATTGAGAAAGAAAAATACCTGCATCTTAAAAAGAAAAGCAGAAATACAAGTAACTGGGGTAGAACTTGATTTCGAAAGAAGCAAGAGTTTCTAACCAGTGAATGTGGAGAAATCCAACTGCAACATTTAGGCAATCTTGGACAAATCAGATCCATCAATACAATAGAGTAATGTAATTTCATGCAGGAATTGACTGTTTCATTATAATTCACTGATGGTTCGCTTTCTGGGTCAGGAACAAATTAGATCCAAAGATTAGTTTTAATTTTGTAGTTTATTTCGTATTCTGTCAATTTCTAGTTTTAGTTAACATTCTAGGATTTATTATCTAGTTGATAATATTTAATTATCAAATTTTTTTAGTCCAAATAGCATAGAACTTTAGTAGTTGGGGTACTTGATCTCTAATTCATAACAATCTCTGTGGGAATGATACCTTGACTTACATTGAGATTTTACTACTTGTATGACCTGTGCACTTGCAGTGTCAAAGACTAAACCCAATTTTAAAATCCTAAACATCAAGACAGATTTATTTAATTAAGAAAATTTATCCAAAGTGACATGGGTGCAAGAGAATTGTAAGGTTCTTGTAACTATGTACATTTGAGGGGCTTTTAGTCTATATAGAAAAAGGAAAACATGCATCAAGGGTAAATTAACCGCCAAGATTAAGAAAGACAAGGTTGATAGATGCAATCGAGTTGCTTCAAGGTCTATATAGATATTCGGTGCATTCCCTCCTCTTGCTATGGATGGCCCCAAATATTTCATTACGTTCATTGATGATTATTCCCGTTATGGTTTTGTTGAGCTCATTCAGGAGAAGTTTGAATCTTTGGGGGACTTTTAAAGCTTTCAAAGAAAAAGTTGAGCTCCAACAAGGGCAAAAGATCAAAGTGGTTCATTCTGACAGAGGAGGTGGGTATTATGGTAGATATGATGATATGGGATGCAACCCTAGACCATTTGCGAAGTACCTTCAGGAATGTGCCATTGATGCTTAGTATACAATGCCTAGTACTCCTCAATAAAATGGGATTGAGGAGAGGAGGAATTGCACACTTCTTCATATGGTGCGATGTATGCTTATTAATTCCTCACTACCTGAGTTTTTATGACATGAAGCTTTGAAAAATACAACTTATATTGTGAACCAAGTGCCTAGTAAGTCTATTCCTAAGACTCCATATGAGCTACCTGAGTTCTTATGGGGCGAAGCTTTGAAAACTGTAGCTTATATTTTGAACCAAGTGCCGAGTAAGTCTATTCCTCACTACTTGAGTTCTTATGGGGTGAAGCTTTGAAAACCGCAACTTACATTCACTCATGGTCTAGTAAGTCTATTCCTAAGACTCCATATGAGCTATGTATCGCTGCAGGAATCCTAGTCTCGCCACTTCCATGTCCGGGGTCGCAAGTGTTGAAGTGAGACCGTACAATCCGCAATCCAAGAAACTTGATCCAAAGACCATTAGTGGGTAATTTTTATCAAGCACAGGGGATCAAGAGGTTTCAGGTTTTATTACCCGTCACTAGAGTGATTGAGTTAGATCGAGCTATCTATTTTGAGAATGATATTTGTACAGGCCTAGGGCTAAGAGAAAAAGTGTTCAAAGAACCCAATTTTTATTCCTGTGCCTATTGCTTCATTTCCGATCTCTAGCCCTATTGTTGAACAGCATCTAGTAGCCACTACAAATGATGAACCAATTGAGGATGTAGATCTAGTAACCCCATATGTAGACATAGTAGCCCCAGATGTAGTCATCGATATACCCTTTAGGAGGTTAGAAACGATGTGTAGGCCCGTAATTTCAAATGACTACATTGTCTACTTACAAGAGCATAAGTATGATGTGGGCGATGTGTTAGATCCGACTACCTACAAAGAAGCCATTGTTAGTCCTCAATCCAACTTCTAGATCGATGCAATGAAAGATGAGATGACTTCCATCTAACGAGATAAAGTGTGGAGCTTAGTAGATTTGCCAGATGGTTGTAGACTTATTGGGTACAAATGTGTGTTCAAGACTAAGCTCAATGCCAAGGGACAGGTAGAGAGATATAAACAAAGAGTAGTGGCTTAGGGTGATAATCAACGAGAAGGTATTAATTTTAAGGAAACCTTCCCTCCCATGTCCACTAAAGACTCTCTACGCATTATTATGGCTATAGTGTCTCATTTTGATTTATAGTTGCATCAGATGGATGTGGGGACAACTTTCTTGAATGAAGACTTAGTTGAGGATGTTTACATGTCTTAACCTATTGGTTTTGAGGAGGCTGGTAAGGAAAACATGGTTTATAAGCCCGTGGTCCACGGCGGTCTTAGCGTGCTTCAGGCAAGTGGTATCTCTGCCACAGTTGTCACCGCCAATGATTTAAGTAAACATCGTCAATCAATGTATATATGAAGGTCGTGCGGGAGAAAATACATATTTTCGGTTTTATATGTTGATGATATTTTGCTCTCAAAGAATGATACGACACATTGCTGAGACAAAGTGAAGTATTGTTTGGCATTTTGATATAAAGGATCTTGGGGAAGCATCTTATGTCTTGGGCATACAGATATTTCACGATTGTCTCAACAGACGTATATTGAATGCATTCTGAAAAGGTTCAATATGCAAATATGTTCTTTTGGTAAGGCACCAATTGTAAAGGGTGGCATATTTTCCAAAGGCCAATGTCCTCAGAATGATATTAAGAGAGATTAGATGAAAGTAGTCCCTTATTCTTCAGTTGTGGGCAGCCTAGTGTATGCTCAAGTATACACACGCCCTGATATTACTTTTGTTGTTGGCGTGTTGGGTAGGTATTTGAGTGATCCTGGTCAAAGCCATTGGAAAGAGGACAAGAAAGTTTTGAGGTATATTCAAAGTATCAAGTATCTCATGTTGACATATTGACATACCAACACTCTTAAGGTGGTTGGTTTTAGTGATTCCGATTATGCAGGATGCGTGGATCATAAAAAGTCCACTTTTGGTTATATATTTATGATGGCTGAAGGAGCTGTTTCATGGAAAAGTGTCAAACAGACACTTACAATTTCTTCTACTATGGAGGCAGAGTATGTGGCATGTTATGAGGCTACTTGTCATGCAATATGTATATGAACCGGTTTCATTTTGGAAGTTGTTCACTCATTTCTATACCCCTAAAATTGTTCTGTGATAATTTTGCAACTGTATCCTTCGCTAGGAATACTAGGAGCACTTCTTGCTCCAAGCACATTTATGTGAAGTTCTCTTTTGTGAAGAAAAGCTGCAGTCCCCATTTCAGCTTGAGCACACGCCTCACGAGTAGCATGGTCGTACCAACCAAAGACTCACCTATTTGTGTGTTTCAAGAACACGTCACCAGCATGGGATTGTTAGGAGCCTATAATCTTTATTTTAGTGAGAGTTTTACCTTTTCATGTATTTTGTAAGGAAAGCTCATGTTTTTTTGTTATTACATGTGCATTTTGATGTTTGTCATTATCTTATGATTTTGTGTCATTTTGACCATATGAATGACAAAATTATGTTTTTTCTTTATATTGAATCAATACTCTTGTCATTGAAATGCTTCTAGATTAGCAATGCCTGATTATATATGATTTATACATCCTCTCGATGTATTAATTGTATATGATTGGTTATGACTATGTAAGTCTCTTGTTGAAGCATTTGAATTATGATTTTGATTAGTAGCGCTTGATTATGTACGATTTATGCATCCTCTCGGTACGTTAATTATAAATGATAGGTTATGACTATGTAAATCTATTGAGAAAGCATTTGAGTTATGATTATGCATTCTAAGTGGGAGAATGTTAGATTAATTTATTAATTATGGACTAAGTATTACAATTTTAATTGTATAATTGTGCATGTTAATTATAAGCCATTTATGGAGCGATTTAATATTAACTAGGTATGAGCCTATATTTATCTTCTCCTTACTTTGTGTTTCTCCATTAGACCAAAGCCCAATTGTTCCCTTGTGCTTTATATATTATATATATAAGTAAATAGTCTTGGAATTTTACAAGGGTTTGGTATAACACACTTTAGGGAGAAGGAGAGAACTATCTTCAACCCTAACCTTTCTATGTTTCATCCCTTGCAAATTTGGGGATTAATGGTAGCCAACAATTTTGGATCCATGCGATGTATGTTTTCTACACACTACGAATTTATATTTATTGGGCATTTTGATTATTGATCAACTGTTTTTAGGATCAATAAATACTCTTGAATTTACAAAATAATCTAACAAATCATTTTAGAGACAAGGGGACAAAAAATCCAAGGGTTTAGCCTTTGTTGCATGCGAGGATCAAAGAAGTACTACTCATGGTAAGTTAGTATATTTTTCATAATCATCAAATATTGTTTTCGATTTGCTTTCTTTTAATTACATAGCCACAACGCTCATCCATTTCAAGATATATATATATATATATATATATATATATATATATATATATATATATATATATATATATATATATATATATAAATTTATTTTTTTTTCCCGACAGATAAATTGAATGGAGCATAGATTCTTGGACGAATTATAAGGGTTGATCATGTTAGCAACTATAAAAAGAAAGAAGAAGAAGAAGAGACGAAGAGGCAAAAGAGGGAGGCTCAAGACGTGTGCTTTGCTTTTGAGAGTGGTGAATGTAATCAGGGAGCCGGATGCAAGTTTTCACATGATGAGCAAGTATGATTCGTAGTCTCTGTAAACTGACTTTATTGCTCTTCTCTTATCTAGATTTTTCTTGCTTTTACTAGTTTTATTAAGTCTATTCATGAATGAAAGTGGATGTACTCAATGGAACAATGAGTGAATGAACTTATTGGGAATAGTTTATTTTTTACTTCCATTATTTTAGCTATCATCTTTGATTCGCCCTTTTGGGGCCTTTTCTTTATCTATCACATTGGCTGACATAATAGGACCCTAGTGATAGTTTGTATAATATTTTATCATCATTTCATACATAGCTATGCAGTTGCATTCCTACACTATTGTTTCCCATTGTTAGTTTTTATATAATTTATGGCACATGTCGTTAACAAGGAATGATCCATATATGACTTGGGTCTAGTTCCCTTTTATAGTAGATAATTGTCGCTCTTGATGATATACTATGGTGTTGAATTTATTTTGTACTGTTTTCTCTCTTTTATGGTTGTTCTTTGTATGATTTATTCCCGAAATGTCTAGATTTTTCTTGCTTTTGCTAGTTTTATTAAGTTTGTTCATGAATGAAAGTGGATGTATCTAATCGACAAAGAATGAGACTTATTGGAAACTAGATCAATTTTATTTCCATTATTTAAATAATCTCTTGAGTCGCCCTTTTGGGGCCTCTTCCTAATATATCTTTTTCTTTATCTATCACATTTGTTGGCATCATAGGACCCTAACGATTGTTTGTATCATTTTTTTTATCATCATTTCATATATAGCTAAGTGGTTTCATTCTTGCAATTTTATTTCCCATAATTTTTTGTTTTTATACAATGTATGACACATGTCGTTAACAAGGAATGATCCATATGAAAACAAACAAACAAACCATGTTTTACAACTCTTGGAAACGTGGAAAGTAACTATGGAAATAGTCTAATCCTAACTACATGTCCTAAATAATAAGGATTATTTTTAAAAAGAAAGCTAGAGCGATTCTTACTACCCAACAACTTAATTGATTCTGACTACCCCAACAATTCCTCCCCTAAACTGATTGCAGTAAGCATTCAGTTTACTCAAGGCCCCTCACAAACACCAAGTAACTTACGCAACTTTAAAAACGTATCAAGCTTAAGAGTTTTAGTCACAGCGTCTGCAACTTGATCTTGTGTACCACAATATTTCAGTTCAACTACTCCATCTCTAGTTAAGTCACGTAAGAAATGAAACCTTACATCAATTTGTTTGCTACGTCCATGTAAGCTTAGGTTCTTGGACAGCTTAATGGTGGAGCTGTTATCACAAAACAATGTGATGCACTTGCCTTGAAAATGACCAGGCTTCTCCAATATTCTCCTCATCCACACCCCTGACATAAATAAGATGTAGCTGCCACAAATTATGCCTCAGTAGTAGATAAAGTAACCACAAGCTACTTTTTAGAGGACCATAACACACTCCTTCAATGAGTAGAAACACATAATTGAAAGTGCTTTTCCTATCATCCATGTCTCCTGCATAATCACTATCTGTATATGGGAAACAAAAGTTGTTCACTGCACTTCCCAACCAAAGATGGACAACTCGCATCCCCACCTGTGATTATGTTTCGACCAGAGTCATTTTCGACCTCCAAAGGTTAATCCGCTAGACATGTTGTTTGGTTATTTATCTTTTGTTGGAATTAGTGCAACATCTGTTGGAATGGGTCCAATAGGGTCCGAAGTGTCGAGGGCCGCGGTTTTCAAAGTTAAAGATCGGGGGTTAGGAATCATACTTTCGAAAAAGAGGCTGCGATAATGGCGGTACCACCACCGAGCTTGAAGGCTTGCCTCCCCCACCTGTTGGGGTTTCAGCATCCTCTACAAAGAGCAAAGGACTGGATAATTACAAGCAAGGGCAATATGCTGATGTAATTAAGTGGCTTCTTTAAGCTTAGTTCTTCTCGAAAAGATAGTTATGATGTCGGGTCTACGAGGTTCATGTCGAACTTCATGTTATAATGAAGTTGGGGAGTATAAGAAACATATGGCTGACTATAGTAAGGTGCTAGAACATGACGAAAAGATTGTATTTGTCCTCAGACAGAGCACTTCTATGAGAGGCGAGAAGTACAAATCAGCAAAAGACTGAGGGACCTGCTTTTGATATATGATCCCTGCAATGGTTGCAAGAAGTACTATTCACCGATTGGCTAAAATTACCGAAAGGGTGAGTTTACATTTCTATTTGATTTAGCCGCTTCATTTAGTACAAAGTCAATACCATTTTCCTCTCGTTACTAGAAAATTCAGGGGGAACTATAATATTTTGCTTGGATAAATGGTCAATTATGATAATCGTGGTTTAAAAAATTTGTTAATGGACTTTACCTGAGGTCCGGGACAACAAATGAACGAAAGTGCTAGTGTTTCAAGGGCGCACACAACATATGAGGTGGGGAGAATATCGTGTCTACTTCGGGCGTATGGTCGAGTCGCGGCGCTACTTTCCCAAAGGTGCACACAAGAGCGTCAAGACACATAGAGTCGAGGCATCACCCGCCGTGAGCCTGAGGTGAGCGCGAGCCCATCAAGAATGAGGATTTGACTATGAAGGCGCGTCGTCACCCACGTGAACCGGTCGACCGAGTCGCTTCCAATGGCCCCGGTGTGGCGAAACTAGTTAGCATGGAGTATGAAGATGGAGGTGGGGAAGGTTGGGTCCCTCGACAGGTGTCGAGAGGGGCCGCGGATAGGCCATGCCATTGTGAAAAGTTAGGCTTGTGACAACACATGACCTGGGTCTAGTTCGCTTTTATAGTGGATTGTGGCCGCTCTTGATTGTATACTATAGTGTTGAATTTCTTTTTTACTGTTTTTCCTTTTTTATAGTTGTTATG
Organism: Tetrastigma voinierianum; assembly: GCA_016808115.1. NCBI lineage: Eukaryota > Viridiplantae > Streptophyta > Magnoliopsida > Vitales > Vitaceae > Tetrastigma > Tetrastigma voinierianum. The sequence goes on along the minus strand of JAEQBH010001441.1, from coordinate 1,103,367 downwards.
CTCTAAATGGTTATATTTTTCTTACTTTTTCTAGTTTTGTTAAGTCTGTTCATGAATGAAAATGGATATACTCAACAAAACATAGGATGAATGAACTTACTGGGAACTAAGATAATTTTTATTTCCATTATTTTAGTTGTGATCCTTAAGTTGCCCTTTTGGTGTCCTCTTCTTAATATATCTTTTTCTTTATCTATCACATTGGCTGACATCACAGAACCCTAGTGATAGTTTGTAATGTCAATATCATTTCATATTTAGCTATAATAAGATTCTCGCACCATGTTTCATCATTTGTTTTTATACAATATATGGCACATGTGGTATACAAGGAATGATCCATATATGACTTAGGTCTAATTCCATTTTATAGTGGATAGTCGTCGCTCTTGATGATATACTATGGTGTCGAATTTATTTTTTTTATTGTTTTTCCTCTTTTATGGTTGTTCTTTGTACGATTTATTCCTATATTTTTCTTGTTTTTGCTGGTTTTATTAATTATGTTCATGAATGAAAGTGGATGTACTCAACAAACAAAGAATAGGTGAATTTATTAGGTCTAGTTCCCTTTTATAGTGGATTGTTGTCGCTCTTGATTGTATACTATTGTGTCAATTTCTTTATCGCTTTCTTCTTTACGATTGTTCTTTGTATGATTTATTCCCTAAATGTATGAGTATGTGTCAAACTTTTTCATTTTGTCGACAAGTTTTGATTTAAACATGTGACATTTTTTTCATAGAGGAAAAAATTCAGAGAAAAATACATTGAAATTTGTCCTACTGCTCATGATTTAACTTTTTCATGGTTGTTTTAATCTTTTATTTTTTGATAGGTAAATGTTTAATTTTTCTTTTTGTTCACATCAGGACTTGAACTTGGAACCTATCATAAGATTCAATCCCATCCCTTTACCACTTAAGCAAGGCCTCAAAGGGCTTTATGGTTGTCTAAGTCATGTAGGCTACTTTTGCAAGGATTGAAGATAACTGAGCATTTGGTTTGTGTTAAATCCACATGAAGACCTATTCACAGATGCACTCAAGGATTGTTCTGAAGTACATATCAAATATTGTGCATATGTGCATATAGTCCACTTTATGTTGTTCATAAGGGAATGAAATAGCAATGTCATAACTATGAGTTGCTTATTTGAGGGGATGGAGAGTTTCAAGACTTAGAGTTCCCAAGTGTCAATAAAGTACTGATCTAAGAGGAACTTAGAGTGAGAGTGCTTTTGGGGTGTAATCGGGGCTTTGGGTTTTGAGTGGTTTTTGTGAGTGAATGTTGTAACTCTCTTATACATAGTGGATTTTCTCGCTACTCTCTGATCGAGATCGTGAATGTAGTCTTATAACCAAACCACGTTCAATTCCTTTATATCTCATCTTGTGTATTTATTTACTCCATAGTGTGACCATGTTGCTTCAACAAACTGGTATGAGGGTAGGAAGTTGTTTGTTCTATCAAGTCTTAGTATCCTATATGGTTACATTTATTGACCAATTTTCCACATCATAAAAGGCTTTTGAGATTTTTTATTTCATAAGGAAACCATTCTCTTGGAGAAAGTTTTGAAGCAGGCACTACAATGGTAGCCAAAAGAAAATTTAATTTAAAGAGAATGGATTATAAAAGGGTTCATTGTGACCCCTCTAGTATTTTTTGGGCAATTTTCTAAAGTTCTATCTATGGCGGGTTAAAGTGCGCACTTTTTTTGGTCCATCAAGGTTTATCCAAAGCCTTAAAAGGAAAAGAAAGACTCGCATGTATTCTATTAGATATTGAAAGTGATAAGAGTATGGAAAAAGAACAAAGTATAATTTTGTTTTTTCTTGGGAGATGAAGTTCCGCTAGAAGTACTTGAGGAGACTACAGCTGGATTATAGTTGAAGCTTGGAAGTCTGTTGATTAGTGCCCAAAAAGTGCTATTTTGAACCCTATTTATTATAGGTTTTGAGTGCTTTCTGTGTACTAATCATTCTAATTAACCTGATTTGCACATTAAGGTCCCTACTATTCTACTGATCGCAATTTGTGGCTAATTTTATAGTTTTTGCAAGCTATTTATGTCGAAATTGTTAAGTCGATCCAAGCGCGTAGAATTCAAGTCAAACTCAGCATTGCAGATTAGAGACCAAAAGGAAAGAAGGGTAGAAAATACAAAGAAAATTTGAAAGGAGCACAAATCTGGGTGCAAAATTGTCTCACAAGACTGCTCACCTCATGAATCGCTCTCACCCCATTGCCACTGTTCACATTTCCTGCAATTACATGATTTTGCCTTTTTGTTACAATTTTTTGCTTCTTCCTATTTTATCCCTTATAAAAGCTTTTGTTTTGGTTTGTTTTGTAATTTCTTGGCTCGAGCGTGCAAGCCTCGCCAAGCCCTCGATCACTCAATCAACTCGCAATAAATTTTGGGGAGAAGCTACCTCCCTAAGTCACGCTCCCTTCTTTCATTTTATTTTACTGGCAGCCAAAACACCCTCCGAGGATGACAACTCGGAGGATGAGCGGCTAAAACCCGTTTCTCCTTGAAGCGGAAGGCTGCTGGGCGCAGGATCTGAAGGCTACTAGAGGTCCCCTGTTCTTCACGCAGGTACTCACTGCCAGTTTTGTGTTCCCTTTCTAACTATAGGTTTTTATCCCTTCGAATCCCCTTGAATGGCTATTATTTGGTAAGCTTTTAGGGTTCAGTGGATGCTTTTTGCTAGATCCATTGAGATTTATTAGTTACCCTCTATGACCCATTGAAAGGGGAGTCCAGGAGACTTATTCTTCACTGTCGATGACCACTGATGGCCAGTAGATGCCATTTTTCAAAAGGATAAATATTTTGGGTTAGGTTTTATAGCTAAATGAAGATCCAGTTCGGGAGATGATTATAGGTCCTCCTCCCCAACGTGAGGAAATGAACCCTGGAAACCTCGCTTGGGCTATAAAAATCCTGCCCAGATCACTCCATGGGTCAAGGAGATCTCTTTTATTATTTTTCTTGTTTTAATTTAGTTTATTTTTAGTTTTCATCATCAAAACCCTCACTGTTTTTATCACCACCTTAAAATCCAAATTGAAATTCACCATTTTTGAACCTCATCAAATCATTCAGATAAGAAAACCCATCCCCGTGTTCGAATCTAGATACCCTATACTCCAAAGAGCTGCTACTTTTATTGGGAGGAATTTAGGATACAAATCTTGTTGATTTCGATCACCCTACCGTGGCACGAATCAAATGGCGCCGTTTGTCGGATGCAAGTCTTTATTGCTACAAATGATGAGTTGATGAGTACTTGTAACCCTAATACAAGTATTGGTGACCTTTAAACCCTTTTGAATTCCATTGTTTAGAATTCTGCTTTTATTTCTCGCAGTCACCATGGGCTGTTTTTTTATGAATAATGCACTTCATTTTTTGCTAACACTCCATCTTTTGGCAAAGCCTGGCTGCTGTTTTTTGCTTTGTCTCTTTTGTTTCACATATGTTTATGTACCACCGGGATGTGAGGTATATCGTATATTACAAAAGAGTTAGTACAATTCAATTCAGTCGTTGAAGTTAGTGTATACAGTGAGCAAATGGATCCTCTACCTGAAGAACAACAAAGTCAGCAAGGAGCTCCAATGAATCCTACAACATATAGGTCAATGAGGGACCACATACACCCTCCTAGAGTGAGTGCACCTTCCTGCATCATACCACCTGCTGATGATGTGGTAGTAAGACCCTATTTGATGCCCATACCCTATTTGATGCCCCTGCTTCCCACTTTTCATGGAATGGAGAATGAAAATCCATATACGCATATCCGGGAGTTCGAGGAAGTATGCACAACTTTTAAAGAAGGTGTATCCGACATGGACTTGCTTAAGCTGAAAGCATTTCCATTGACACTAAAAGACAAGACTAAGATTTGGCTCAATTCACTGAGGCCGAGAACAATTACAAATTGGGCCGATCTTCAAGCTGATTTTTTAAAGAAATTTTTCACTACAACCAAGACCAACAGTTTGAAGAGGCAAATCTACACTTACTCGTCACGAGCAATGAGAAGTTTTATCGTTGTCGAGAGGTTCATGGAGACCATCGCATGTCCACACCATGGTTTCGACATAATGGATGCTTGTGAATCACTTATGATGGTATGTCTCGGCCATGAAGCAACTATTGGAACCATGTGGAGGGGACTTTCTTAGCAAGAACCCGAGAAGCCATGACCTCGAACTATGTGGCGAAAACTCCGCTGCATAGTGATCGAACCGAATCCAAGAGAGGCTGAAAATGAGGCCTTCAACCCACCAAAGGGAGGACAGGCACCTTCCAAAGACACGGAGATGAAAGTAAAACTGACCACTTTGACCCGAAGGTTGGAGGAGCTTGAAATGAGAAATCAGCATGAAGTGCAAGCACGGATTGAATTGCCTGCATCTCACCCAACTGGCTTAATCTGTCATTGGCACATCTCTGGGAGCATTGTCCAATGGTTCCTTCAGTGAGGGATTTGATGCTAGAGCATGCCCATGTCTTAGGTCAAAATAAATCACCAACAAATGCTCTGTATGGCAACACCTATAACCCCAATTGGAGGAATCATCCGAACCTATCATGGAAGCCAAAACCCCCTACATATGCCCCCCAAGGAGCACAGAGCGCTTAGTTCCACTCAAAGACAAACAGCTAGCATTCTCCACCTTCTCCCCGTTGAGCAAGCACTGAATTTAAGCAAGGTAGTAGGTACCTTTGTGGAGGAACAGTGCTGTCAATGTTCAAACTAATCAGAAAATTGAGGCAAAGAGAGTCACCAACAAGAAAATAGACAATCCGCATTTTGGCACATCTCCAACAAATACGACAATTTGCAAACTCCATTTATTGTGTTGTCTAATCCATACAGGTCCAAAGGAAATTCCCTTCCCTTATTGGCCAACAAAACCCGAGGGAATGTGCATGAGATAGCCCCGCCAAAGGATCACAATGCAAGAATTGATGAAGTCAAAGCAGTAGTAACATTGAGAAGTGGTAGAGAACTAAGACCAACAAATGCTAAGTAATCACTAAGAAAAGCTCCCACAAAGGGTCGAACCACTGCAGGAAGACTATCCACAGGGAAGAGGTAAAACACGGTGTACCCCTCCTTTCCCACAAGCACTTCGAAAGGAAAATTCGGTTAACCAAACTGAAATTTTAGAAGTACTACGGCAGGTGAAGGTTAACATCCCTCTTCTCGATATGATCAAGCAAGTCCCATGTATGCAATGTTTTACTGACCACGCACTGCAAAAGATTTTTAACGTGAACAGAAAGGCCTTTTTGACTGAGTAAGTGAGTGCCATCATTGCGTGCAAGACTCCTGTGAAGTATAAAGATCCGGGGTGTCCTACAATCTTTGTTAACATAGGCGACACTTGTGTGGAAAAGGCATTGCTAGATTTGGGGGCAAGTGTTAATCGTCATTTTTTCCATGTATGCGCCTTGGGCTGTGGCGAACTTGCCAACCACCACTTTGTTCAGCTGATAGGTCCATCAAAATACCAAAGGGGACAGTTGAGGATGTTTTGATTCAGGTGGACAAATTCTACTATCCAAGTGGATTTGTGAGCGCTTGATAACGAACCAAAGAGCGCAGGGCCAACCATGTGCCAATCATCCCGGGAAGGCTATTTTTGGGCCACTTCCAATGCGATCATTGAATTGCCTGAATGGGGTGATGCAGCTAACCTTGAAAGAGATCTTGTATTCAATATCTTCCATCCGAGCAAAAAGCACATGCACCAACAGAGGATGATGTAAGATGTTCAGGCGACAGAGGCTATCTCAAGAATTAAGCAAATGAGTTGTCAGTAAGATGTATTAACTGGGTGGAGTTGGTTGACAAAGAATGAAGACCAGCAGTGAGCTTTAGAAAGTGAGCTCATCGTAGCTGGACAATGGAGAAGAAAGGTTGAAGTTTTAATTTACCATCGGAAGTGAGGAATGCTGGTCCTCACGCCCAGATCTTAAGCCCTACCATTGACTGTTCATGCATTTTTTGAGGAAAAATGCATTGTCCAGTAGTGATTTCTTCACTATTAAGAAATCCACAAGAGGTTAGTTTGCTTCAAATCCTCCACAGGAACAAGAAAGCAATCGGATGGAAGATTTCCGATTTAAAAGGCACGCCCGACCAGATGCAATCCATCATATTTACTTAGAAGAGGAATCGAAAGCCGTCGATGCCCACAAGAGGAGATCATTGAACTGCATATGCAAGAGGTGGTACGAGTGGGAAGTGTTTAAATGTTATGTTTTCCAAGATCATATACCCCATATCCGAGTAGCTCTGGGTAAGTTCCTAACCCAAGTAGTACCTAAGAAATCAGGGTTACTGTGGTACCAATGAGAAAGGAGAGGAAATGCCCACCCGACTTACTACAGGCTGGAGGGTATGTATCGACATGTATACGAATGAGGTGAAGCAAAAGGATCACTTTCCCTTACCTTTCATGGACCAGCTCCTAGAGAGAGTATCAAGTCATCCCTTCTACTGCTTTTTAGATGGGTATTCCGGCTATTTCCAGATCGAGATCGCTGCCGATGATCAGGAAAAGACCACTTTCACTTGTCCTTTTGGTACATATGCCTATAGGAGGATGCCCTTCTGTCTATAATGCACCCCAGCCACTTTTCAGCGTTGTATGCTCAAGATTATGATATGGTGGACTATTGAGGTTTCTATATGAGATATAATGTAGCCACGGGAAAGTTTTTCATAGAACGCCCAAATTATCTTTGAAACTGCCCTCCACAGATGCATCGAAAAGAACCTAGTACTAAATTGGGAAAAATGCCATTTTATGGTAAATCAAGGCATAGTGTTGGGGCACATCATTTCCGAGAGAGGAATTGAAGTGGATAAGGCCAAGGTAGAATTGATCTCGAAATTCATCTCCCAAGAATGTGAAGACAAGTGGGAGGCACTGGGAATGTGTTTCTATCGCAGGTTCATCCGAGACTTCTCGAAAATAGCTAAGCCGCTCTACAAACTCCCTTGAAAATATGGTGTTTGGAATGGGATGCGTAATGCCAAGAAAAGTTCCGAGGAGCTTAAGGCATATTTGACTACAAAGACCTAATGTGAGACTCTGACCGCACTTGCCTTTCGAGGTAATGTGTGCGATGTTAGTGACCTTGCCGTTGGAGCCGTCGACGAAGTAGAGGGAAAGCCGTGGCGGTATTATGAGAAAACGCTAAATGAAGCCTGTGAGAAACTACACTACCACGGAGAAAGAATTGCTAGTCATGGGTCTATGCTTTAGATAAGTTCCGATCTTATTTGATCGGGTCGATATCAGAATCTTCACAAGAGATCATTCAAAGATCAAATATTCACTCATAGAACAAAATTCCAAGGCTCGGCTTATTAGATGGGTTCTATTGCTATAAGAGTTCAACATCCAGATTAGAGATAAGAAAGGTGTGGAGAACGTTGTTGCCAATCATCTATCCAGATTAACCATAGCACACAATACCCACAACCCTCCCATAATTGATGAATTTCCCTGAGAGTCTCACCGAATGTAAAGGAGTATAGCACCATGGTAGCTCACATTGCCAATTTTTTTGTAATGTAAGAGTTACCAAAGGGAGGACAAAGACAGACAAGAAGTTCTTCCATGCAAGGGTCTATTCAGACATTGAGGAGCCGATTTGTTCAAGTATCAGGTCAACGATAATAAGGAAATGTGCCTTAAGAAGAATGAAGGATTCTCACCATTGCCATGATAGTGCGTGTGGAGGTATTTCGCTTCACGTAAAATAGCCATGAAAGTAAGCCTATTCGGATTTTATCGTCATTATCATAAGAATGCCTACACCATGCTAGCAGATAAGTGCCAAAGACTTGTGAAAGATTTCCGTCACACATGATGCCCTCAACCCCATTTTAGTAGCTGAATTGTTTGATGTATGGGGCATCGACTCTTCATGGGACCATTCCCTACTTCCTTCCTAATATACTCTACATCCTTGTAGTGGACTACGTGGTCCAAGTGGGTCAGCAAGCATGCAGGCGTACCGACCACAAAGTCGCATAAATTCGAAGGAGAAAATTTTCTCTAGATCTCTGAGTTCCCAAAGTAATTATCGCTGATGGAGGTTCTCACTTTGTAACAAACCCTTTGAGAACCTCTATCCAACATGGTGTTAAGAACAAGGTAGCCACCCCGTATCATCCTCAAACCAGTGGTCAAGTGGAGCTCACCAACAGAGAAATAAAGACCATCTTGATGAAAGTCGTTAATTCTAACAGGAAGGATTGGTCTATGAAGCTTCTAGACTCATTGTGGGCATACAGAACAACATACAAGACCATCCTTGGCATGTCCCCGTATCGCTTAGTTTATGGCAAGGCTTGCCATTTATCAGTAGAAATCGAATACAAGGCGTGGTGGGCAATACGAAATTTGAACATGGATACGAACCGAGATGGCCTAAGAAGAATGCTTGAGATTGACGAGTTAGAAGAGATGAGAAACAACGCCTACTTCAATTCCAAAATTGCAAAGGATAGGCAGAAGAAGTGGCATGATCAGCTCATAACCCGGAAAAATTTCCATCAGGGGGATCAAGTCCTCCTGTATGATTCAAAGCTCCATCTATTTCCGGGCAAGCTCAAATCGCTATGGACATGCCCATTTATCATCCATCAAGGATATCTGAATGGTTCGTCGACCGCTGTCCGAAAGACAAAGAGTATCTGCTGCCACCCGCAACGAAAGGAAGCCCTATGTTGTTCGCCACTCTATAGAAGAGGAGGAGATATCCCTCCCGATCCTCCACATCGGGAATTGAAGCTACCGAAATAAGCTGTGCCCCACCGAGACCAAACCGCGTACCAAATTTTTTTTTCTTTTAATAACTTTTAATTTATTTTATTTTTATTTTTATTTTTTCTTATTTATTTTTAGTATTTTATTATATCTTTAGTTGTTAGTTAAAATCCTCTTTAATATTATTAGCCTAATGTTTATTTATTTTTTTTATTTTGCAGCCGTCAAGAAAGGGACTACACATAAAGAGGCGAAATTTCGCCCTACTCAGCCTTGGCGCTGGTCCCAGCCTGCCCACAAGCAACATAAAAGCCCTCTCCCCCCCACCCTATTCTCATAAGCACCGACAAAGATCCGACACCTGAGGCTGCTGCCAAGGCTGGGCCGAGCCTCCCCGCGCATGCCTCACAAGACTCGAGCGCTCCCAGACACACCCGGCCGCCTCACGCACGCCTAAGCTTCCCGCCATGGTTCGCACCCGCGGAGGGCATCGATTCAGCCCAGGGTTCAGACCCGCACTCGCTGTGAGATGGGCATGGCACTTCCAGGCTAACAAACCACTCTCCAACCTCGTGGTTCCAGCCACCTCCCGTCATTCCCCTCACATGCCATGATGCGTAGTCCACTACCGATATCTCATGAGTCCAAAACTCATGAGATTTTTGAATACATTTTTCGAGATTATAATGAGAATAATGATGAATCACTCAAAACCGATAATTGACCCAAATTCCAATTTGCGTGAAAACATAAAGATAAAATCAAATTTTAGCAAAATTCATAAGAAATCACCGTTATAATTGAAGTCAAACCGGAACTTGCTGCTACAGGAAGTGTGTTTAAAGAATCAAGTCAATGCACTCAACAAATTTGGCTTCAAGAAGAAATCAAGAGTGAATAAGGAAGTCGCACCCGACAAGGAAATTGAGACAAAATATGACTTGGTCGAGATTAAAAGAAGCAGTCAAATGCAGAAGTTCATGTCGCGACATCATTGCGATGTTGCGACACCAAAAAGAGATAGATGAAGTTGTGATACCACCATGAGGTCGCGACAAGGAGCTGACTATAAATCCACAAGAACAGCCCTCTCAAGTGAAGGAAGTCGCAACTAATTTTCAAAAAGGTCTTCGATGTCGACCTTGACAAGAATGAAGAATAACACCAAGGTCGCAAATGTAAACCCAAATCGGGACGGCACTGTGAACTAATGAAGAAAAGGCATAAGATGTCGCGACACCACTTCGAGGTCCCGGAGCAAAATTGAAAGTTTAGCAGACACGGTCGTGGACACCGATTAGAAGTTGCAACAAAGATTTTCAAAGAGGCCGAACATAGAGGCTGGTTACGCTAGGAACGTATAGAGACATCAAACATCGACCAGGCGATGTCGCGACGCCCTTCGCGGTCGCTGACATCGCAGGCGAAAAGGTGAAGTCGCGACGTCCTTTAGTGGTCGCAACATCAGTTACAATGAAAGAAGGTCACGACGTCCTTCAATGGTCCGACATCAGCTGCAAAGAATGGAGGTCGCGACATCATTTAGCTGTCGCGACATCATACCCAAGAGATGCTGAAGACAAGTCACGACAATAGAAAAACTTCCACAACATCGCAAAGAGCCTATACAGCATACATTAGTCGCCACGTATGATTGAAGTAGCGACCTCAAAAGAGCTCACAATGAAGAGCGAGAAGTCGCGACGCCATCTGAACCGTCAGCGGGATCAATCATAGCGAACGAAGGTCACGGCATCGCCAACCGTCACATCATCCAAGGGGTGTTAAAGGCAAGTCGCGACCGCGCTAAGCTTATGCTACGTAATGCAACGTAAAACGGTCACATGTATGATTGAAGTCGCGACCTCAAAAGAGATCACAATGCAGAACAGTGAAGTCGCGACGTGGAAGAGAAGTCGCGACATCAGAATAGCTCATAAACAGAACAGTGAAGTCGCGACGTGAAAGAGAAGTCACGACATCAGAATAGCTCATAAACAGAACAGTGAAGTCGCGACATGGAAGAGAGGTCGCGACATCAAGTCAAGGTCGTGACAAACAAATGGAGTCATGGCTACGAACAAACAAATGGGCGCTTATTTTGAAATCCACAAATAGTGCATCGAAGTTAGGGCCCAACCTAAACCCTATAAATACGCAGCCGCATCAAAGAAAGCATATCTCGCGCCAGAAAGAGAAGTCCTGCAGCCGGGTTATTCGTAGTTTAATTTTCTTTTCTTTTCTTGTTTTTCTCGTTATTTTTAGATTAGATTAGAGTAGATTGTTATTTCTTTGAATTTCCGATCCGGATGTTAGTTGTTGAAGTTAGTCGAATGCAGAATGCTATTTTCAAATTATCAGCTCGGTTCGTTTGAAGTCCAAACAAATTTTGGAATTTAAACTTCTAGTTTCTGATCTACAGTAGTTCTTTTGATCAAGGAGTTACCGTTAGTGTAATGAAGTAATTTATAAACCCAACTTCCATTGAATTTACTATGTTGTTAGAATTTATCTTTTCTGCTGAAATTTATCAGAGTCTACCGAACCCGCTCAATCATTGCCGGTTTTGTTTATTGTTGTATTCGATCCAAATATTAGTGTCCTATACCGTAATAGGATTGTTTCATGCCTGATTTGGAGGCCCTCCGAGAAGGACATAGAGAAGGCATTCCTGAGAGTTTTGAACAATATCTGAAGGGTATGCGAACCTAATATTGGGGATCTAATGGGCTTTGTAAATTCTAATCGATAAATCTTCTTCTCACTTGAAACCGAGAATGAGTTGAATGACTTATCAATTAAAATGAGCAGAGAGTTCACCTCGATTCGAATGTAAAGAAGTTCAACTCCGTGGTTAGCAAGGATCTAATCAAGGGTGTTGAACTGCTTCCAATTTTGAGGATGAGAAACCAGTATAGTGTAAACCTATGCTTAGCCTATGTCTTAGGAGCTAAGGTTTACAAATTACGTTCGGGGTATGAAGTATTGAAAAGAAAAAAATACCTGCACAAAGCAACTCGTGATTAAAAGTAGTTAGCCCAATTCTCCGTGACTAAAAGAAACATGGAAGATTAGATGATGAAATTTATTTCACATGAGAGATCCACATGGCATTACCTTCTTCCCGATGGATTCAAATCAAGTTCATAGCTAAAGCTAGAAGAAAATCACAGGAATTGATGTTTCACAACAGCTTGTATTTTTCTAATGCTCTTTAAAACTAATCGATTGGTCTATTTCTTTAAATTTTTTATTTCGTTTAAGCATTATTTCATTTGTTCTAGTTTACATATCTTTATTCTTTCATTATTTTCAAGGTTGCTAGAATATATCAATTGTAAATCATAGTCCAAATAGTATAAAGCTTGAGTAGTCGTGGCAGCTTGATTGAGAAATTCTTGAGACTGTGGGATCGAATCTGACTTAACCACTTTATTACTTGTTCGACCAGACACTTGCAAAATCATGGATCAAAACCGTGAAAAGAAATTTATCTAGTCTTAAGGAAACCATTTTTAATCAGTATAATTGCAAAGAAATATAACACACAAGTTTCATGGCATTATTGCTGGGGATTAGACAATAGTCCTTTGGTAATAGTGTCATAAATTTGTATATGTCTTTTGGTCTAAGTCCAACAAGTTTTTGGCTCCGTTGCCGGGGATCGAAAGAATAAATTAGATCAATATTCTGATGAAAGAAGGAAATACTAATTTGGACAATTTTAAGAAAAGAACAAAAATAGCTTTTCAAGCAAAGGACTACATTGGCCATTGAATTTTTAATAAGCCATGTTGAAATATTTGTTGGGATTTGACTAATCCTATTAATATGAGTATGCTTTTTATTTCAGAGAACCTTACCGCATAGGAAATAGGATCACCTGATTCCGCACAATCGACTGGAGAGAACGCTAAGGAGCTTAAGAAAGACAAAAAGAGCGTAAAAACGAGCTGGGCGGCGTAAGAGAGACATGACCAAACAGAGGAAATCGAGGGATAGTAGCCGAAGACCCCCATTACCGGACACACAATGGAGGATTTCCGGAGGCCTATTATTCAAGAAGAGTATTCTCAGAATCGACAAATTTACGCTGATGCAAAACAATTTTGAACTAAAGCACCACTTACAATGGTTCAAAGAATACAGACCGGTCATCCCAATCGAAGACTCCCAAATGAGCACTGAAGATTTCTCAGATGGCTAATACATTGAAGTCGAACTGTGAGACTACTGGTGATAAAACAACATCTCTTCCCATTTTCTTTTGAGAGATATAGCAACCTACATGGTATGAATCATTACCATATGGTTCATGATACTTGAGAAGAGTTGGTAGAAGCTTACTTCAGGCGCATTCTTTTCCCCCATCTCTCAATTTCCTGTAGAGATGAATGTAGATAATTGTATTCCAACAAGGGGAAGATGAGAGCCTCAGATGTTGCTTCGGAAAGATTCAAAAGATTTGTCGGCGAGGTGCCCAACATGAATAGACTTGAAGACCCATGGATATAGTATCACGCTCAATGATACATCCAAGGGTAATTGTGCTCGATGCTTCTCTTTGTGTGGAGCATTCAAGCGAAAGAAGAAGCAGAGATCGATAGAGGACACGGCAAAATGCAATATAGAAAGCTCCATCTGAGTTTTCAGAGGTAGTAGCGAGAGGAAAAGGGTCATGGAGCTGGCTGAGATGGCGGCCATGGAAGCTAAGTTGGATGCTATAATGCATAGGATGGAAAAACAAGAGAGGAAGATGCACCTTTGCTCTCATGAAATGAAGCGTTAGAAAGAAGTGATGAGAAGAGGTATTTGATGTACCAACAGAAGAAGATTCTTTGGTCTTGAGGAGGTTAAAGTACGTGAGCAGCCCGAAGATTGTCATTTCAGCCAAATCCTAACACTGCCCGGCCTCTGATCCGGCGTGAGGAACCATGAAATTTCTCTCATATGGTGGAGGGGCATTATGAGGCGGGGACAACATCCTGCAAAGGGATATCAGCGACACAAGGTTCCCGGCAAGGGGTGAGGGCGAAATGAATTTTAGGATTCGGGAGGAGAACCCGACCATTTGAGGATCAAATCTTTGCAGTTCATGGGGGATAACAGAGGTATTACAATTCCATGATCCGGCTTATCGACTTTTGGAAACTTTTCAGTCGATGCCCGGATGTTTCGAGAGAATGCTAGTGCTTCAGAAAAATCTAGAGATACAAGTAGGGCAATTATTTTAAATAATACTGTCGAGCAGGAGCATTCTAGTGACGCGGAAGAACCACAGCGTGAATTTCAATTGAAGTGGAAGAGGATTTGGCTGACAACGAGAAGACGGATAGAAAGCGAAGAGGCGGGGCTTGGGAAGAGAAGAGGCGAAAAGAAGAAGAACAACCTGATTGAACAGATGAAAGGAAGAAATGACCAGAAAAAGAAGGGAGTACTAGCTTATGCTCCTGCAGTGCCATTCCCACAGAGACTTCAGAAGTCAAAAATAGAAGAACAGTTTTCTAAATTCTTGGATATTTTCAAGAAAATCGAAATAAATATCCCATTTACAGAGGTGATCAGTCAAATGCCTCTTTATGCAAAATTTCTGAAGGAGGTGCTAAGCAAGAAAAGAAAGATAGCTGAGGAGGGTATAGTTAATTTAGTACTTCATGCGAGTCACCATTATTCAACGAAGCTCAATGAAGATGAAAGACCTGGCGGTTTCACTATTCCTGTTCTATAGAAATGTGAGTTCGAGAAAGCTTATGTGACTCACGGAGCAAGTATAAATTTGATGCCCCTATCGGTTGTCGCGAGACTTGGTTGGGGGACAACTGACGGCAATTACTTTGGATGGGCGATAGATCAATGGCACAACCGGAGGGCATTACGGAAGATGTACTCGTCGAGTTGGGAAATTCATTTTCCGATAGATTTTGTTATCATGCGGATGGAAGAAGATCCTCAATTTCCTACATTTGTTAGAGAGGTGCTTTCTTAGCAACGGGGGTGGCTTGATTGGCGTGGGTGAGCCATTTTTCGGGGTTTGGAATGAAGCGAGTGCATTTTAATATTAATATAGTGGAACATCTAATGTAGGAAGAGCAGTTGTATGGTTGTAAGCAATAGCCTTCTCAATGATGAAGTGAATTACGATTGTATCATTAAAACTCCATCAATGAGAATTGAGATGAATTTTTCGATTACTTTGAGAGTTTTGATTGTGAGTTACTGCCTTAATTTGTTAATAATGAAAGCAGTCTCAGAGTATAAATGAAAGCGATCCAAGATGAAGTGAGCAGCCAGAAACAACAAACTCATGGGCAGGAAACTAGTGTAGAAGGGTTAACATTGAAGGAGTTGCCCAGTCATTTGAAATATGAGTTTTTAGAGCCAGAAAAGAGAAAACCAGTTATCATATCAGCTGCATTGGCGAAGGCGAACGACAATTCTTGGTAATTTTGAGAGAAAATACGAGAAGCGATTGCTTGGTCGGTGAAGTCTGAAAATTATCAGCCCTCTATTTGTATGCACAAAATATTCTTTGGAAGATAATGCAAAAACTTATGTTGAGCATCAAGGAGGCTGAACCCGATCATGAAAGAAGTTGTCAAAAAAGAAGTTAAGAATGGTTAAATGCGGAGTTTTATATATGCTATATCGAGGACCAGTTCTTTGAAGCAAGCCCGGTACATGTGGTTCCCTAAGAAGGTGTGGATTCACTTGTAATCAAAATGAAAGAACAGACACCTTCCTCTGAAGCCTTGTGACGGGATGGAGGGTTTTGTATCGACTACGAAAATTGAATCTGCAGCGAGAAGGATCATTTCCCTACCTTTCCTCGATCAAATGCTGGATAGGTTGGAAAGACACCCTCATTTTTGTTTTCTTGATGGATACTCTGGATATAACCAAATAGCTATTGCACCTGAAGATCAGAAGAAAACGACTTTTACATGCCCATTTGATACTTTTGCTTTTAGAAGAATGACATTTGGACTGTGTAATGCTCCTGGTACCTTCCAAAGATGCATGATGTCTATATTTTCTGATCTAGCAAAAGAAGTTATGGAGATCTTCATGGATGATTTTACAGTGTATGGATCCAGTTTTGAACAATGCACATAACACAGGGACAGATTACTTGAGTGTGAACAAAAATCTAGCTACGAATTAGGAAAATTCCATTTTATGAATTCTGAAGGATTGTCTTGGGGCATGGTTTTACGCGTGAGGGCTTAGTAGACAAATCAAGGTTTCAATTATAAGAGACTTAATTCCACCCACTTCACAGTCAAGGGAATCAAGAAGTTTCTTAGGGCATCTTGTGGATTTTATAGAAGATTTATCGAATTTCTCAAGAATTGCCAAACCACTATGCGAGATTCTTTGGAGAGAAAGATAGTAAGTTTTATTTTGATAAGATCATGGCATTGAAGAAATAAAATCGGACTAGTGGAAGCTCCCATTATGGCAAAACCCAGTTGGAGCAAAGAAAGAATTTGAGATCATGTGTGATGCAGGTGATTTTCTGTCTAGGGTATATTGGAACAAGATGAAAAAAGTGTTCAAAGGCCATCTACTATGCTAGCAAAACCTTTAATGAAGCCTGAGAAAAATTACTCTACTATTTGAAAAGATCTTGGCAATGATGTTTGCATGTGAAAAATTCAGGCCATATATTTTGGGGTCAATGTTGTTATACACCTAACGATCATGCGGCAATTAAATATTTAATGGCAAAAGAAGGAAGCAAAGCCAAGATTGATCAGGAGGGTATTATTATTTGCAGGAATTTGATTTAGAAATTAAGACAAGAAGAGCGTGTGATATGATAGCTGATCACTTGTCGAGTAGAAAGGAACCATTGTACAAGAAAAAGGAAGTGAAATATGAAATTTTCGAGATGAAGCGATTATTTTATTGCTCACTAGAATCCTACAGTATCTTTGATATTGTGAATTTCTTAGCTTGTGGAATTATGCACCAGAATTCAGCTACCAGTAGAGAAAAAGGTTAGGACTGATAAGCAGTGCCATGCGGGATGATGTATTTGTTTAAAGAGGAGCTGATCGATTATAAGGAGATGTGTACGAGAGTGAGCAAGAAGATTTTACAGAATGTCATGCCATCACCTTATGGAGGACACTTTCTTTGGAGATAAAACAGCCCTGGAATTCTCCGGTCGAGTTTCTTGGCCCCTCTGATTTTTAAGAGTACATTTTGAATGGGTAAGTTATTGTGATCAATGCCAAGAATGGGAAATATCAACAAAAGGCATGAGATGCCCATAAGGTATCGATGGTGCGATTGTTTGATGTATGGGAATTGATTTTATGGGGCCTTTTCCAGTTTCAAATTTGGAAATATATCACATACTCTAGGCTGTAAGTTATGTATCAAAATGGTGAAGCAAACAGCTTGTCTAAGAATACTTAATACAGTTGTGGGGTTCTTACAAAGAAATGATCTTAAGCGATTTGGGACCTTTGGAACTATAACTAGTGATGGAGGAAGCCATTTGCAAAATAAGGTGTTTGACAAACTCATGGCCAGTGTAATTATGGAACTGCATTATAGGCTTGACTAATCATCTCGAACAGGCAAGCTAAAATTTCCAACGAGGAGAAATAAAAAGTGGAAAAAATGTGTGTGAGTTCTAGCGGGAAAGATTGGTCTTTGAAGCTTGATGATGCATTATGGGCATAGAATTGCTTTAAAGCTCCATTGGAATGTCCCATACGAGACTTGTCTTTGGAAAACCATGTCACCTCCGTCTTGAGCTGGAATACAAAGCCATGTGGGCCATCAAGAGGCTGAATTTTGATTTCAAAATTGCAAAGGAAGACTTCTCAAATGCTTGAATGAATTGGAAGGCGAAAGCGAAGCCTATGACAATGCTAGAATATATAAGAGACGAGACAAAGAAATGACATGATCGGATTACGAGGAAAGAGTTGAGAGGAGCGGGGATCGGAGTCTTCTTTGTTTAACTCAGTTAAAGTTATTTCGAGGGAAAATTTGAAATCAAATGGAGTGGACCATATACGGTGGTGTCAAGTACTATCTTTGGAGCAGTAACACTCGGGACGTGTGGGGAGAATTAAAGTTAATGGGCGAGAGACGGAGAGCACTATCTCGGCGAGAAAGAGCAGGGAGAACTCAGTGGTGAATTGAAAGAGAGAAAACTTGGCTTGACTAGTCTAGCTAAAGACTCAAAATGGGCTGACTCATGGGAGGCAACCATATAGATTTTTAGTTTCTTTATTTGGGCGATTTTTTTTTGTACGTATTTTTGAAAATTTTAGTTCTAGTCATGGTTCATGAAATTGCTAGGTTATTACTAGATTAATTTAATCCTTTTGAATTGTTATATCTGTGATTGAAGAATCAAATGAAACAGGCCGAGAAGGAACAAACTCGGGATTGCTGCAACACTTCAGGGAGCCAGGAGAAGCTCGAAAAGGGAGTACTTTTCTCCTACAGGTCTGTGAAAATTGAATAGAATGCATTTTTTTTGAATTGCTGTGTGGGAATGATTAGAAGTGGATGCAGAGAACAAGTGTAAAGGAATGAAAAGATGTCTGATCATCAAATTTAGGGCAAGTGACGGTAAGTCGCGACCCGGTTACATGCCGCGGCGGTGAGGTCCGCGACGAGAGTTGGTGCCAACTTAGTCAATGCGGAAAGGAAGAACAAGGGCACGGTAGCCACCAAGCATTTATGTCGCGGCGCCGTAAATTCGCGACATAAATTGGTTGTATTGACGGTCAGCGACAAGAACCATTCCTTCAAAGAAGTTCATGTGTATTTCGGCTATAAAATACGATGTCGCGGCTGATGATAACTTGTCCTCCCACAGTTTACTTATGTCGCGACAAACAAGAATAAGTCGCGACATCAGAGACAAGTATGCCAGCTGGGCAGCTTTTAATTTTGCCCTAAATTTAATGACAGCACACAATCGCAGCATGAAATTAAAGTCGCGACGAAACCTGAATAAATGATAAGCCAAGAGCCCCGCAACCTGATAATTGAATTGCAATTGTTGAGAAGCACCCTCCTTTACCATCTCTCCTTCTTGAAGAAAATACAACCTTTCATCTTTGCATATTCTCTAGTTCCTGTGATTCTTGCAAACCTAAGCCAGACTTCTTCCTAAAGCATAGATTTCTCTAATGCTTGAACCTTCAGCCCCTCATCCAAACTTTGAATGGAAATCATGGAGGAGTATACTGGACTGAAGGGAAGTTCATCTTGGAACCTGAAAGGAGAACATGCCGTCGGAAGCAGCTTCAGAAGTTCAGCAGGGTTACAAGCAGCAGGAGGAAGAAGGAAAGGAAGCGAGAGAAGAAGAAGACGAGTTCATCTCAGAAGAGGCTTTCTCCATATGGAAAAAGTACTATGCTGGAAAGGGATTTGTAGGAGAAAGAGGTTTCAGCCAACTCATCTCACAGTTCAAAGATTGATAGAGCAAGAGGTGGGAGTGCATGACATCAAAGTCTTGTTATACGGTCGTATAAGGGTGCACTCCGATGGTTGGGAGGAAAGAGAACTCTGTTTATGTCGGAGGGTCACAGGTGCCTTATGGAGGCGAAGACTATTAATGAGATGTATGGGATGGAAGGACGAGAAAAATGGATCAAAATTCAAAGGCTGATGTGAACAACCTACTTGGCTGAGGAAGCTTGCGAGAAAATTCATAGGACGGTAAAGGGCGGGTGGAAGAAAAGAAAGGAGGAAGCCAAGATACTGAGGCCGGGGAGGATTTGTGAGAGGAGGCAAGGTGTGGTTCTGTTTCTGTCTCATTACGGTCCCCTCCTGACACGTCTGCCTGGTGAGCAGAAGCAATCCTTCTCTGTCTGCATCTTGAAGGGATCTGAGGGTTGATCTTGGGTGATTGTGAAGAATTCTGTGGTGTCATGGAAAGGTAATAGCGGGGTTTAGATCTGCCAGTGACCATCACGAGTTATATATTAGAGTGGTGTAGAGAGACAGGAAGAAGAAGAAGGAGTGTCCCAGGCTACCACTCACCTTGTGGGGTAGCAGGGACGAAGAATCAACGAAAAGGGGGTCATAGTAGAAACAGATTCGAGGATGAAAATGAAAAGTGCAATTAGGAAGAGACACAGCTACGGTGGCGGAGCGGGGAGAAAGTCTAGAAGCACATCAAAGGAAATTAATACTTTTATGTTTCAGCGGAGGATATAGAGGCAGAAGATGAAGCCCGCAGTTTCTCAGCTCCAGCGGCTGGCTCTCCCCGATAAGGAGCGGTAGTTTCAGAGGAACCTGGTGAGAAAGCTCCAAGGGGCCAGGCGATAATCAAATAATGGAAATGCTCAGTTCAATTCAGAAAAGCATGGAAGAAAGAGAAGAGAAATGGAACCTCAAGCAAAAGTTCAGAGAAGAGGTTTATGAAAAAGAATTGAAGAGAAGGGATCAACATTGGGAAGAAGAGATGAACAAAAGAGAGGAAGTACATGAAGCTGAGATGAAAAGAAGATATCAACAATGGGAAGAAGAGATGAGCAGAAAGGAGGAGTAGATAAAAAAGATCCTGGAGCAGTAAGAGGAGAAATTTAAAAAGGAAATGGAAGAAAGAGATCCAAGATCTGAGAAGAAGTTAAAGCTAAAGTCATGAATCATTCTCTGACCAGTGTTCTCGACTCCTCAAACTCGTAAGGACGAGGATGCGAGATCAAAAGCAAAGACTAAGGAGGAGATCAAGGGATTCAAGTTCCTATACACTTCAATGTTCAAGGATTTTGAAAAGAAGATGAAGGACAGAGATCAAGAGCTTGATGATAAGGATGCCTACAGAAGAAAAGTTTGGCTTGAAAATTTGGATTTGATTAACAACAATCTTTCCAAATTTTAAGTCATGACTGAAATCGACCTTCTTGAACACACTTGGGCATGAGACAAGATGATCTGAATAAAAGATTGATCACAAATGGGTGATCCTTGAAGAGCGGATCGAAGGGAGAAATGTCGAGAAAGAAGAAGAAGGCTGAAATAAGAATTTCTAAAATTCAATCTAATTTGGCTACCCTTGATGGTCCCAAACATCTTTGTCCTTCCTCAAAAGAAAAATAGACTTTCCCATTGATTTATCCTTCTTTTCTCCTCTTTCTTATTGTTGTTCTCAATTGTTGCATTACATCATTAATAAAACAAGAAAATTTGTAAAAAAGGAAATGTTTGCTTGCTTGCAGTTAGCTTGTGTTTTTCCACTTTTGCTTGACTTGTTGGAAAATGACATTGGGATTTTAGTTCAAGAATGAAAATTTGAAATGTCATGAAATCTGAACTAGTTGAAAGAGGTTGTTAAGATAAACTTGAGACACAATAATTGAAATCAGGGCATGAATAAAGAAGCTGGAATTAGGGTATTTGCGTGCAATTTTAGATTCATTTTAGTTGAAAAATTGGAAAATTTGTTATTGCTGATGAACCAATCTTGTTTAAAATAATGTAAGTATACGTTGAATATAAGTACAAGTCTTGAAAAATAATACACATCGGGTCAACAAACTTATGCGAACTTTGACAAATTAGAACATCTTCTGGGGGAATTCGTGATTTAGATCCACCCTAGAACTTGTTTGATTATTGATCGAGGCTTAAATCCTAGGTGAAAACAACCAACGTGAAATGATGTAGACCATCCTAGCGCCTTGAGCCTTTTGGAGCTCATCTTCAAAATATGCTTACATATTCTATAGCTCCCGATTTGAGCTAAATAAGCCTTATTTCTTCAACAACAAAGAATTAAAAACTGAAATTCCCTTCCTTGCAATAAACTCCGCAAGAAGAACCCAAATTATCCATTTTCTAATTCGAAAAGCTTGGGCAGATAAAGGAAGAACAAGCTCGGGGAATAATATTCCCATTTTCGACAAGTTAAGGGGGTCAAGAAGTAAAGAAGGAGAAGCTAGTGAAATAAGGAATAAGTTTTGTCTTGTGGCCTATTTCTCTTGAACAATTAAGCTCGTAGGGGTGTTTTAACACCTAGCACCCTAATGCCAACTAGTATGGGAGTTGCTAGCCCAAAGTTCTCCAAGAGTAATAGAAAGCCTAAGAAGACAAAACATTGCACTATTCCAAATCCTAGAGAAATAAAGGCAAAGGAGTTAAAGAACAAAGAATCTGCCTAAATCAAGTACATATGGAAAGTGAGATTCCATAAAAAGAATTCAAAAAGAGGAATCAGGCTAAGATTAAGGAGAATCAGAAAGGAACAAAGAAGAAAAAGGAAGAAAGTTGGAGGCAACAATGTAGAGACAAGATGGAACCGGGTAATATACAACCAAATTTCTTTTCCATTATCTACCCACTACCTAAGCCCAACATTACAAGCCTGAAATACCTCATTGATTTTGAAGGTTGAATTTACCTACATTAGTGGAGATCAATATGAAAAACAAGCATATGGGACTTTGATAAAACGCCTAAGAAAACTCCGTAAGATCAAATCAAGTTCAACATGAAGCTTGAAAAGGATTGATGACTCCGCACATATACACGTAATAAGACTTGTTAAATAAACCGTTTAAATACATTAGTTTATTAAGAAATTTTGTAATAGAATATACCATGCCTGTTTACATCAAACCGAAATTTGAAATATGATATTCTAAATTCCGCATCAGAGTGGAGTGAAAAAGAATGTAGAATAAATCAGAAATGTCCTAAAAATTTTCTAAGCTTATTTGTTTGAGGACAAACAATTCTTTTTCTTTGCTTGGAGACAAGCAAAATTTTAAGCTTGGGGAATTTGATGAGTCCAAAACTCACATTTTTTATACTACATTTTCTGAGTTTATAATGAGAATAATGACAGAATTGTTCAGAAAATCGATAATTGACCCAAATTCCAATTTGCAGAAAATACAAAGGTAAAATAAAATTTTAGCAAAAATCATAAGAAATCAGCCGCAGCACTAGTCAAAACTGAACTTGCGTCACGAATAGAAGTGCGTTTCAAGAATTCCAAGTCACGACCTTTCAACAAATTTGGCTTAAGAAGAAACTAAGAGTGAATAAGGTTGTGACCTAAGAAGGAAATTGACAAAATATGAGTTGGTCGAGATTAAAAGAAGCAAATAAATGCATAAGTTCATGTCGCGACATCATTGCGATGTCGCGACACCAAAACGTAGATAAACAAGCTGTGATACCACCATGAGGTCAGCGCAAGAAGAGCCGACTATAAAAAGCCGCGCACAGTTCTGGCGGAAGGAAGTCGCACCACTTTCAAAGAAAGGACTTGATGTCGCTGATCTCGATGACGAAGAATAACACCGTTGTCGCAATGTAAAACTCCAAATCCACAAATTTTAACTAATGAAAGAAGGCATAATATGTCGCGACACCACTGGAAATCCACAAAATTGAAAGCTTAGCAAGCATACGGCGTCGTGGATCGATTAGAAGTTAAACTAAAGATTTTCAAAGAGGCCTGAACATGAGGCCGCTGGCGCTTAGAACAGAGCAGAGACATCAAACATCGACCGTAAGATGTCGCTGACGCCATTCAGCGGTCGCGACATCGCTTGAAGTAAAGGTGAAGTCGCCGACGCCCTTACTTGTCGTGGACATCGCCACAATGAAAGAAGGTCACAACGTCCTTCGTCACACGCAGCAATGGAGGTCACATCGCGCAATAAGAGATGTCAAGACAAGTCACCACAATAGAAAAACTCCACCGACATCAAAAGAAGAGCCTACGGCTACAATATCGCCCGCACGAGGACGAAGTAGCGACCTCAAAAGAACTCACAATGAAGAAAGGAGAAGTCGCGACGTCATTCAGCTGTCGCAACATCAATTACGGGGGCGAACGAAGGTCACGAGATCAACAAATTGCCGCGCGACATCGATCGGCGTGTTAAAGGCAAGTCGCGACCAGATAAAAGCCGCATGTGACGAATAAACGGGTCGCGACGTATGATTGAAGTCGACCAAAAGAGATCAATGATGCACGTTGAAGTCGCTGACGTTAGGAAGAGAAGTCGCGGTGATCGTATCACCTCATAAACACGTTGAAGTCGCTGACGCGAAAGAGAAGTCGCGACACGTATCACCATAAATTACAATGCTGAAGTCGCGACATCGTAATAGTCATAAACGGGGACAAGAAGTCACGTGAAGAGAGGTCACATCAATTCACATCGTGACAAACAAATGGAGTCGCACATGAACAAACAAATGGGCCGCTTATTTTGAAATCCACAAATAGGTGCATCGGCTAGGGGCCCAACTTCCAAACTCCTATAAATACGCTGAGCCCTTAAAGAAAGCTTCACAGCCAAAAGAGAAGTCTGTGGCAAATGCAGGTCTGCGTAGTTTAATTTTCATTTTCTTTTTCTTTGTTTTTCTGTTATTTTTAGATTATAGTAGAGTAGGGGATTGTTATTTTTTCAATTTTATGGACTGATGTCATTGCTGAAGTTGAAGTCAATGCGTAACGTTATTTTCTTCAACACGCTGGTTCGCTTGAAGTCCAAACAAATTTTGGAATTTAAACTTAGCTTGATCTACAGAGTTCGATCAAGGAGCGCCTGCTAGTAATGAAGTACTAGAAACCAACTTCCGCAACTTACCTCTCTGTTAGAATTTATCTTTTCGTTAAATTTATCGAGTCTACCTAACTTCATTTCTGAATCAGCTTTTGCTGGTTTGTTTATTGTTGTATCTCGATCCAAATATTATGCTGTGTCCCATACTGTAATATGATCGCTTCATGCTCTCGATTTCCAGGAGGCCCCTCCTCGAGTGACACAGAAGGCATTCCCCCGAGAGTTTTGAACAATATATGAAGGGTATGCGAACCTAATATTGGGTGGGGGATCTACAGGCTTGTAAATTCTAATCGATAAATCTTCTTCTCACTTGAAACCGAGAATGAGTTGAATTAATTTATCAATTAAACGGCGTAGAGAGTTCGGCTACCGATTCAATAGTAAGTTCAACTCGTGTTAGGGGCGGATCGACCAAGAAAGAAATGAACTGTTCCACTTTTAGGATGAGAAACCAAGATAGTGTAAACCCATGGTTGAATGGCGTCTTAGGAGCTATAGCCATACCCATGTTCGGGTATGAAGTATTGGAAAAAGAAAATACCCGTAACAAGTAACTCAGATTAAAAGTAGTTATCTAATTCTCTGCATTCGAAAGAAACAGGGAAGATTAGATGATGAAATTTGTCATTAAGGAGAGATCCACATGGCATTACCTTCTTCCTGATGGATTCTAAATCTGAAGTTCATGAAGTAAAGCTACAGAGTTGTTATAGAATCGATGTTTCACAACGCTTGTATTTTTTCAATGCTCCTTTAAAAACTAACTGATTGGTCTATTCCTTTAAATTTTTATTTTAGTTTAAGCATTATTTCATTTTGTTCTAGTTTACATATCTTATTCTTTCATTATTTTCAAGGTTTCTAGGAATATACTAACTGAAAATCATAAATTCAAATAGTATAAAGCCTGGAGCAAATGTAGTTGATTTGAGTACCTCCCTTCAGACTCTGGACTGAGACCGGACTTTAAATCCACTTTATTACTTGTTCGATTTGTACACTTGCAGAATCATGGATCAAAATCTGAAAGAAATTTATCTAGTCTTAAGGAAACCATTTTTAATCAGTATAATTGCAAAGAAATATAACAAACAAGTTTCATGGCATTATCACTGGGATTAGACAATAGTCCTTCGTAATAGTGTCATAATGGTATATGTCTTTGGTCTAAGTCCAACAACATTTCAAAGGAGCTCAGAATGAGCCCCATCCAGACGATACAATACCCGGTGGGACCTCACTTCTCTCCTATGCATCCACTTACCCACTGCGAGGGCAATCGCTTCCAAGCAGTCTCTGACACATCCAGCCTTAGGGAGTCTTTCTTCACGTGCCTAAACCTAAGTTTTCGCGCCTCAACCGCCTAGAGTCCTGCACAGTCATCTCCTCAATTATCCCCTGCTTTGAGGATTAGGCGTCCACTATTTCACTGTGACCCGATACTCGGGATTGTGGATTATCGTGCCAAGGACTTTCACGGAGAGTCCTATTATGATATACCAAAGAATAGCAATAGGACCCAAGATTCCAGATTCTATGGTTGGGTCCACATATTCACCGCCTGTTACCCGAGGCAATTTTTCTATCCTCGGGTGGTTCTTGAGTTTTACCATACTATAACATCCCGGGGAGTGTCCAATCCTATGTAGCTTCATTTCAGTATAGATGGCCATCACGGGATCTTTGCGGGCCTCATATCACCTTGCTCCTAGGCCTGCAGGTGGTTATGGCTAACTCGGCCGGTGCTCGACCAGGTGGCCTCACCCCTCACCTAGAGAGATGGTTCTCTCTCTCTCTATAAAATCTGACGGTGGGTCTATCCTTGTTGGAGGCGGCTTCCTCATATGCTCCCACGGACCATTGTACTTCGGTCTAATACGATTTCCCAGCTTGACACTATTTGCAGCGTAGAGGACCTATTATAGAGGAGCTATTCTAGAGGCTCTTTTTCGGATATCTGAGGGGTTCTGGTTCAATTCGGCAGAGCTTATCATGACCACCTTACTTCACTTCGAAAGGTCATGAGGGGCATTCGTCTGAAGGCTATTCCCCTTTTGATGCTGAGATTATTATGGCATGTGTTAGAGCACCTTGGGTTCCCGGAGGAACCACGTATTGAGCGTCGTCATAGTTGTCCTATGATTGTATCCCTTGAGCGGACCCTATCTATGCCACTCTCTTTTCTTTTTCACCAGTAGGAGAATGTCGTGGATGATTATGTGGAGGACCTGCCTAGGGATGAGCAGCTTATCCCAGTGGTGGAGGTGGAGGGAACCTCAGTTCCGGATTCATCCCTTCTAGTTCCGTCTCCTACTGCCCCAATTCTTCCTGAGGCTGATGATCTCCCGTCAGCATCATTAAGCACATCCACATCACTTCTGAGATTTCTTGGTTGTTATGAATCTTTGTCAGCGCACTCGCGCCACTTCTACATCTTTAGCGGCTTCTCAGACAGCATTGGCCGAGCGGATGGCCTGTGCCGAGGTCACTCTCGCATAGAATCAGGCTATTCTTCTTCAGATACAGAGCCACCTTGGTCTCCCACCGATTCACCGTGACCGACACATCATGCGACCCGCGCTCATGGGCGGTCCCCAATCGTGTGCTTCATCGCTCTTTGGATGTCCTGCGAGCCGTAGACGGCTATTGATCCGCCCGACTAATGAGGAGGTCGCACTTCCTTCTCCTGGCTCCGATCCTACCTAGTGAGGACACGGTGATGCTTTGGGGTTGGGGGGAGAGTTAACATCAGTGGCATTTATCATACTTATGTTTTTGTTTTGTTTTATGCTTTTGTTGTTTTTGGTTTTATCCAACTACCTGCTTGTCTTGTGTAGGACTATTTGTTAAGTATATGTATTAGCCAATAGTAGCGTGGTTTATTTTGCTGCTTCCCACGTGTGTGTTAAGCTATTATAAGCTTGTACTAGCCTTTTTGATTATATTAAAAACTTTATAGCAGTATTTGCGTTTTCTATTTTAGCACCCATATTTTTTTTTTTTTAATTAACTTTTGTATATGCATAATGTTTAGCCTTGCAATTTGATGAACTTAAGCCTTTCCTAATGGTGTCGGCGTTAGAAAGGTCCTATGCCAAGTTGAGTGGATGACTAGTCAAATTCTTGTTGTGTTTTTACTTTGTCTCTTCATGCTAGCTAACCCAACCACACACACACCGAGCACGTTAGGTTTAAATGATAGGCTAAGAAACGACACAAAACCTCTCTTATGATCACGAGCCCTTTCTAGTGTATCGTTTACTCCTTGAATGGGTTGCGGACCCCCCCATGCAAAAGAAGGCCAATGTGTCTTCCAAAATAAAAGAAGAGAAAAAAGAAAAAGCAAAGAAAAGAAAAGAATAGAATCATTTAGCTGCCTTGAGAGCTGACAACGTCCAGGGGGACTATGGCGAAAGCCTTTAAAGAGCCGATTGCCACTAAGCCGGTGATTTGTTGGAGGCCACCAGGCTTAGTGTTCACTACCTTGAATTGGATGGGCGGAGTTTGCGAGTTGTAGGTCTTTGGAGGCTCGAAATCGTCGAAGTCGGGGTGAAACCTATAAGAGTTTGTGGTCGAAAGATCCCTCGACTTGATGCCCTAAACCTTGGCTGGTTGGGAATTATTCAGTTAATCAAATTACCACGGACTTTTGGTTAAAGTTAGACCTAGACGTACCCTACAACGCCAAAAGAATTGTGTAATAAGGACGAGGTGCTAATCTAGGGTTGGTTAACATACAAGGTTATGGCATTAGCGGTTGGGGGGAGAGTGTGCGGTTAAGTGGTTTATGATTGAGACCTGATCAAACAAACATGTAGCTTTTTGTAGAAGAGCCCAGTTCATGCCTCGAGGAGGGAGCTTGTTGAGAATTCGATCAACGCGTTATGATTTAATTTCTTCCAGTAGTTGTGAAAAGCAGGTTTCGTGATTCTCATCATAGGCTATGCATTACTTGTACAAATGTTTTTGACCTCCCATGTTTTTGTTCTCTACTTGTTGATTACTTCTAGCATTGCTAAATTCATGATATTATTATTCGGTTGGGGTGTGATTAGTACCCAAAGTTCTATTTTGAACCTATTTAGGATAGGTTCTAAGTACTTTTTTTGTACTAATCATATTCGTTAAGCCAGGTCTTGACACGTGTAGGTCCCTTTGGTATTAATGATTGTATTTCGAGGCTATTTGTGGTAGTTTTTGCAGGTTTCAGAACCTATTCTATCATATCAAGCTAGGCATATCGAAGTTGAGCTGATTTTAATCGAGTTCGTATGATTTATCTTCGATTGCATCAAGCCGGGAATGAAGAAATTGATCGGGAGCAAGCAGGAGCAAGCAGGAGCAAGGGGCAGAAATTTAAGCTACAATAAGCGAAATTTAAAACATAAATATAGAAATTTTCTCTTATGTAATTTAAAGCTATGGTGATTTTCCACTCTGTGTGAAATTTCTCTATGTGGCAATTTCACATGCTGAAAATTCTCAGCTCCTTTGTTTTTGTGTGTACAGGTAGTTCAATTTCATTTCTACCCTCAACGTAATTATACTATTTAGGTTGGGTGGTATTTTCACCTGTTTATAAGGCTATCTAAACCTTTAGACATTCATAACTCTCTTTTCATTAAAGGCATTTCCATTACAGGCCCCTGTTTTTGGCCATCATTTTCTCTCTTCTCTCTCTCCTCTTTCTCTCACTTTCCTAGGCCACCAAACCACACCTTTGATGATGACAACTCAAAAGGATGTTTGGCTGGCTCTAAGCCACTTGAAGGAGGGTTCTTGGAAATGGAGTTGATAAGGGTTTGCGGGTGTTCCTACGTATTTCACGGCAGTGCGTGTATTTATGTTTCAAACTTTCAAACTAGGTTTAAAAAGCTATTTGTTATACTTTCATTGTTAATGCCATGTAGCTTTGAGTTCAGTGTTCTTAGTGTTAGATACACGACATCCATTGGATTGTCATTCACGAGCCATTAGAAGTAGGGTTCAATCTTGAATTTCAACGAGAACATTTAATGCTGAGTAAATGCTGTTTCAGAAAGTAGTACCCTAAGGGTTGATGTAAGTTCAACAGATCCGGTTTGGAAATGACTATAATTCATCTTCCCTATCTGCGAGGAAAAACCCTAGGACACCTTTGCAACCTATCATACCAAACTAGTGATGAAACTAGGACTTCTTTTTACATCTTATTTCAAATTGCCTTCAGTTAGCATAATGAAAACAACCACACTTTTTATACAAATCCAAAATCCAAATAAAAGCCTCACCATTTTGGCTCATTATAAAATCATTTGTAAGACCCATCCACAATGTTCAATCCTAGAGCCTCTATCTTTGCCGGTAGTTACGCTCAGTGATGCAGAGTAAGTTCAGTATAAATTTTGTTGATTCATAACTTTCCTCTTGCAGCGCGAGATCAATGCATTTGATTGTTGCGACCAGAGATGATAAATCAACAAAATTTATCTATTATCTCTTGTGACAACCCTTCTGGTATGTGATTCTAGGTCATTTCTGAGGGGATAGGCTATTAGTACAAATGATTTACGATGAGGTTAAAAAAGTGAATTTGAATTTAGTTTAAGGTGAGTGATAAAAACAGTGAGGGTTTTGATGATGAAAACTAAAAATAAACTAAATTAAAACAAGAAAAATAATAAAAGAGATCTCCTTGACACATCAGGAACCTGGGCTTGGGATTTTACAGCAACTGATGGTTTCCAGGGTTCATTTCCTCGCGTTGGAGAGGATGACCTATAATCATCTCCCGAACTGGATCTTCATTTAGCTATAAAACCTAACCCAAAATATTTATCCTTTTGAAAAATGGCATCTACTGGCCATCAGTGGTCACCGACAGTGAAGAATAAGTCTCTTGGACTCCCCTTTCAATGGGTCATAAAGGGTAACTAATAAATCTCAGTGGATCTAGCAAAAAGCATCCACTAAACCCTAAAAGCTTACCAAATAATAGTCATTCAAGGGGATTCGAAGGGATAAAAACCTATAGTTAGAAAGGGAACACAAAAAAGCTGTTTGTAGTACAGCGTGAAGAAACAGGGGACCTCTAGTATTGGATCCTGCGCCCCGACTTTCATTCAAGGAAAGCGGGTTTTAACCGCTCATCGTCCAGAGTTGTCATCCTCGAGGTGTTTATTTGCCTAGAAAATAGAAAGAAAATGAAAGGGGCGAGAAAAAAAGCAGGAGTGAAAGCTTCTCCCCAAAAATTTATTGTGAAATTGATTGAGTAATCTGGGGGGGCTTGTTGAGGCTTATGTACGCTCCAGGCAGAGCTAAATTCTGAAACAAACGAGAACAAAAATTATTACAAGGGTTAAAATTGGAAGAGGCAAATTGTAACAGAGCAAAGCGTGCTTGTAGGAAATGCTGAGCAGTGGCTTATGGGGTGAAGCAGTCATGAGAGGGTGAGCAGTCGCCGCAGAGACAATTTGCGATTTATTGCTCGCTCCATTTTCTTTGTATTTTCTACCCTTATTTCCTTCTGGTCTCTAATATGTAATGCTGAGTTTGACTCGAATTCTACGTGCTTGGATCGACTCAACAATTTCGACATAAGTAGCTTGCAAAAACTATAAAATTAGCCACAAAATGCGATAAGTAGAATAGTATGGACCTTAATGTGCAAATCGGGTTAATTAGAATGATTAGTACACAAAAAGCACTCAAAACCTATAATAAATAGGGTTCAAAATAGCACTTTTTGGGCACTAATTCCACTAACCTACACATTATAGTCCCTTAGCAATGAAAGAAAAGAATGAAAGAAAGAGAGCATACAAAGCGATAACAAAATGATGTTCTAAAATTATCATATATTTCAAGCAGTTTGTGAATGAGTAATGCCTAAACACTATAGTAAGAATCATCAAGCCCTTTCAATCCTACTTTAGGGAGTAATGAATGGCATACAAAATTGAGTATCAAAAGCCTCCTTCTCAAAAGATAATAGGAACTTCCACCAAAATCTAAGTGTTTGAGTGGTCATCAACAATAGCTTCTGTTGCACTCTCCACACGACGAGCTACGCCCTGACCTAGCATGCTAACCAACTTAAATAGATCAGGACCCACTCTTATTCCACAACTCTTTTTGTGTTGTAGGGGTGCAATCTTTGTCGGCCTCACCAAAGTCCATGCGGGGATCCTGGGTGACTCCCGACCAATTGGGCTTAGGGCACGGTCATAAGGATGCTCGGCCATTGCTCTTCAGGTTTCACCCGGACTTAGGTGATTTGAAACTCCGGCACCTACAACTCGCTAAACCTCACCCATCCACCCATGTAGCGAGCACTCGGTCGGTGACTCCCAACCCCGAGTTAAGCTTAGAGACACCCAGGGCTTTAAGGCTTTCCATAAACCCTCGGGTAGGTGTTGGGTTTCAAAAACAGCGTTGCAATTTTCTTCTTTTGCTTTTTCTTTTTCTTTTTTTTTTCTTTTTTTTGGAAGACTCATTGGCCTTCTTTCCACAGGTTCCTTAACATATTAAAGGTAGTCAACGACACAAGGATAGGTTGTGCAAAGTAAAGGGGGTTGTGCAGTTTTTCAGCCTATTATTGAAACCTATTGTGCTTAGTGTGTGGTTAGCTAGAGGTGGAAGAAAAAGGTCGAAATCAATAAGAATTCAACTAATCATTCACTCAGCTAGGCATGGAACCAATCTAACAACGACAGAATTGGACAAAGTTTCAATTTTTCAAACTGTATGCTAGGAAAAACACACAAAAAAATTTGGGTGAAAAATGGGTCTAATTTTTGAAAAAGTAAGCTGTATAGTATAACAGCTTCACAAAAAGGAAAACCAGCAAGCCACTGACCATCACAAAATGGGCTTGCTCAAAATAATAACAAAAACATAAATGTAAAAGCCACTTCATTCGCTAACTCACCCCCTAACCAAATGTCTCATGCCCGCAATGGGGCTCGGATTGGAAAGTTAGAGAAAGAAGTGCTACCTCCTTGATTATATGTGCTCGTTTTTGGATAGGAGACTTCACAAGCTTTCCATCGACACCTTATTCACTCCGTTTGGTTTTCAAATAAACATGTTAGGAGAAGAAAAGAGAGGAAAAAAGTAACCAGTTGGAGAATTTTGAAAATTACACCTTCATAAAAATTTCAAAAGTGTTCTTTCTGGCTATATTTGGATTCTACACTCTCTAAGCTTTCCAAGGAGACAAAAATCACCCAAAACCAATATCAGATGAAAAAGTTATGCTCAAAACAAAATCAGGAGGCAAAATAGGGGAGAGGGAGCGAAATTTTCGCTACAGTAGCGAAATTTCGCTACGTAGCAAAAATTCACTCTGTAGCGAATATTTCTCTCCCTGCTTTTCTGATCTTCATTCCTGCTTCAAAATTTTCACTCAAACTGCAAAAGTGTCTGAGGAAAATTAAGAAGTGCGAGAAAAGTGAAAAACAAGCTAGAACAAAGATTAGCCAAAGATTAGAAAAAAAATCTAAAAAGAAAAAAAAAATAAAGCAAAATAAAATAAAATAAAATAAAGTAAAACATAATAAAAATAAAAATAAAAATAAAAAGGTGAGTGAACTCCCTGAGTCAACTCAAACCAGTTTCTTAAGCCTTGTTTGTTGGTCTTTGGAGCGGTGGGCTTATTATAGGTGTTGAGGTCAGGTGCTCAAATCTGAACCGGCTTTTAGGCCATCCACTGTGCCATGCAGTATAAGTAGATGTTGATGTCTTTGATGTAGTGGCAAAGGTTTGGACTGTGGCCACTAACTTCCTAAAATTGTGTAGCCAAGGCAGTGCAAATGGGGTGGCCTTTGGAGATGGTGTTTCAGGTGTAGGAAAAATGTACACTTGGTCAATGGAGGGAGCTACTGGTAGTGGGTTGTTGGTGGGAAATGGATTCAAAACAAGCTCTTAGGGCTCTTCCACTGTTTCTTTTCCACTACCCTCCTTAGTTATAAAGGGAAGGATTTCTTCTTTCTTCTCCCTTGGAAAAACAACGACACGCATATCCGAGAGATTGAACTGACCCTTGAGACAATTCAATAAAATCCTCTATAAGCCCCAGTGTAATTTGTTGTGTGCTGCTCCTACCATGGTGTCACTTTGGCACTCTTCCTCACGGTGGACATTGACTGCGTCGATGAGGTTTCGATGGAGTCTTGCGGGTTGTCCATTTTATGCTCAAGTCATTTTTCAGCCGTCTAATTTCTTGTTCAAATTGTCTTCCACCCAGTGACAATTCTCTTATTTGAATGGGCATTAATCCGCACGCTCTGCCACAAAGGTCATCCGCTATACGGGTAAGGTCGAAATGGCTTGTTCAAATGGAGGGATTGATTGTGGTGGCTGAGGTGATTGAGGAGTTGAAGCATCATATGGAGGTTCAGGAGGTGCATAGTGTGGAGGTCTTGGTTCCCATGAGGAATTTATTGATTCCCTAACATATAGTTGTAAGTACTACCATATGGTGAACTCATCCATTGGTTTCTATAGTCCCTCATGGACCTATATTCATTTGGATTCCTCTCCATGGGTTGCTAACTTTGCCATGGCTGGTTTCTGTAATCCCTCATGGACATATATGCACTAGGGTTACCCCCTGCCACATGCTGACCGTACTGTCCCTCTTCCATTAGGTTTAAATTCAACCTTGATTAAGAAACTCTATTCCACTGGAACACGAACCCCTACAACAAGAACAAAGCAAACACCAAACAAGGAAAAAAAAACAACTCTACTAAAAGGGGTAAAGTTAGCTAAAAACAAAATAAAATGAAACAAAATTAAACACACTGAAAAACACTAAAAAGATATATATACAAGAAAATTCACCAGAACTTGTGATGAGGATCACAAGTGTTCAACTGGTCATCATTCGCACTTAGGCCCCATCCTTGGCAACAACGCCATTTGATTCGTGCCATAGTAGGTGTTATGAATCAACAAAATTTATACCTAAACTACTCCTATGCTTGGTAGTAACTCTTTCTCTTTGCGGTATAGCGGCTCTAGGATGAGACACAGGGATGGGTTTTCGTCTTACAAATGATTTTATAATGAGTCAAAATGGTGAGGCTTTTATTTGGGTTTTGGATTTGTATAAAAAGTGTGGTTGTTTTCACTATGCTAATTGAAGGCAATTTGAAATAAGATGTAAAAAGAAGTCCTTGAAGTTTTGGGCCACTAGTTTGGTATGATAGGGTTATAAAGGTGTCCTCGGGTTTGTCCCTCGCAGTAGGGAAGATGACTTATAATCATTTCCAAAATCGGATCTTTGTTTAACTTTAAAGACTAACCCTCAGTACCATTTCTCTTTAAAACATAGCATTTACTGAGCATTAAATGTTCTTGAAGTTGAAATCTAGCATTTAACCTACTTACATTATTAAGTAAATGACAACTAATGAATGTCGATTAATATTTACCACTAAGAATACACTTGAACCTAAAAAACACCCAAGTATTGACCAATGAAGAGTACATCAAATGGCTTTTAAGCCCTAGTTTTGAAAGTTTGAAACATAAATCTGCAGTACCTCTTAGTGAATCTGAGGAGGAGGAACAAGCTGCAAACCTTATCAACCTACCTAGCAACCCTCCTCTTTAGGTTTTTTAGAGGCTTTGCCAAACATCCTTTGAGGTTGTCATCCTCAAAGGGTGTGTTTGGCACCTAGAAAGTGAGAGAAAGAGAGGAGAGAGAAAGAAGAAGAAGAAAGAGAAGAAAATGAGAGAGGGCCAAAAATAGGGGCCCGTAATGGGAAATACCTTTAATGAAAAGTTAGGTTACAAATTGTTTAAAAATGGCTTATATAGTCTTGAGACGGTGAAAATACCAATCTAACCTAAATAGTACTCATCACAGGTGAGGTAGAAATGAAATGAACCAAAAGCAATTCGTTAGTACACAAAAACATGGAGGCGAGAATTTCGCTACGGGTGGAAATTTTCTTCTATGTGAAATTTCGTATGTGAAATTGCTATAATGTAAATTCGCTATATGTGAAATTCACCCCTTGCTCTGCTATACGATCAATTTCTTCATTCCTGGCTTGATGCAATCGAAGATAAATCATACGAACTCTATGTAAATCAGCTCAACTTTGATATGCCTAGCTTGATATGATAGAATAGGTTTTGAAACTAGCAAAAACTACCACAGACAGCCTCGAAATACAATCATCAGTACCAAAGGGACCAACACGTGTCAATCGGCTTAACTAATATGATTAGTACACAAAAAGTACTTAGAACCTATCCTAAATAGGGTTCAAAATAGAACTTTTTGGGTACTAATCATTTGTATGTGTAAAACCCGAGAAAAATCTAATTTTTTGAAAAAGGGTAAAATGGTAATTTCGGTCAAAATCCAGAATTTTTCTAGATCTCGAATGACGAAACAAACTTCATTGTTGGAATCGTCTCGCAAAATCTAGCTACTACGTCGAATTTCATCGAATTCCGAGACAGTTGGAATTTGCACGTTTTTTGAAGCAACGAGCGTAGTACCGGACACTTGGCTCATTTTGAGTGGCTCACAGTGTGCCGTGTCAGGTGCAGAATGAATCAACTTGAGCTCAAGTATGGGGCCCATGGGTGACATGTGGCATCTTCTAATTAGATAGAAATCCAAAGTAGGTGGATAAAGTGTATAAGGAATCCTATCAACTAATGACAATTGGACATGTGGCAATGAGGGGCACAAAAGAAGAGCTTTTTTCTCCATTTTTGCTGAATCCGGCAGTGGGGAGAGGGGAGAGCAGATTTTGAAAAATGGAGGGTTTTTAGAGAGAGAAAGTGCAACTTCTCTATAGATTTCCCGGCTTTCGGTCTGTCAGTTCGCTTCGGGCCAAGAAGCAAAGTTGTTCTACGCAGAAAAGGCTACGTGTGGGCATCGGTTTTGTGGAGTTTCGACAAACCCAAGAGGTAGGGGTTTTCTCCTACTCGGTTATTTTCGGTTTTAAGAGCCTTGTAAATGGTTTAGATGATTTGAGGCCGTGAGTGGCCGTTTGGTGGATCCTGAACTTGGGGTAGTGTTCAGAAAAATTTAGGAACACGTCTGGACAGCCACTTGCTCATTTTAGGGACCCATTAAAAGCAGTCCCCGGTTATTGTTGGGCCAGGAATGGCCCATGTGTGTTGTAAGTGAAAATTTTCTTAAGATAAATGGTTTGAATTGTGTGGAAAATAATATGTTAATGCATAGAATTAAATGTGTTACCATGATGTTGAATTATATGAAATATAATTGTGTGTGAGCCATTGGAATTAAATTGTTAATTAGCCCATGTGAGCTAATTTTGATGTTATTGCCATGGATTGAATAACATGATGTATGTGAGTTAAATTTTTGTTGATATATTGGCATGTGTTGCATGAAAATGGCATAATGCATTTCATATGCATCGGGGCAACCTAGAATAATAGGTATGAGTGCATGACATTAAAGAAAATGAAAAACGAAAATGGTTGTGAAAGGAATTTCAAGGAAGATTTTCCAAAGAATTTCTTTGGAGAGGTTTCCAATAGTTCATCTCGGAGGCGGACCCATGACTGTTTCGGAGGATTACCTAGCAATTCGCCTCGGAGGGTTGTCAATGATTTTGCAAGGCTTCAGTGATGCGTTTCGAACAAAACCTTTTGTTTTGAAAGCAGTGTGCACACCTCTCACATTTAGAAGCAGGCATGCGTGAAGTCGGTGAGGGCTGAGAGAGAGGGTGGGAAAGGGTGAGTCGCATTCTCATCCATATCACGCAGACATTCAGAGTAGGATCATGTTGCTTGAATGTGTTTATGTTGAATCATTGCATGTGCACTTAGGTGGGGAGTAACCCATGTAGGATAATTTAACTACTGGGCATTGCTCACCCTGTCGAGGGAACATTATTTCAGGTACAGGGAGTGTTCAGGAAGACGGCGCTCATTAGAGGCCACTTTGAGAAGAAAGCAAACATGTGGCTTTGGTAGATACTTTTTGTATAACATGTATTAGAACTTTAAATTTTAATATATGTTTGTACTAAGAGTGATGTATTAACTCTTGAACTATGGCAATATAGTTGGTTGGATATATTTTTAGTGGGTATGGATGTATGGGCCAATATGGCCATTTTACTCATGTATGGGTCTCATGACATGAGACGTAGGTATTCCGCGGGTTGACGGGTTGTCAACGGGACACCTTGGGATTGGGGTGTCACAGAATATGGAAAATTCACTCACCAACAAGTTGTATTTGTGGAAGAAGTTATATACTCTTCATATGGGAGGAGAAAAGCTCATAAAAGAGCACTTGGATGAATTTAATAACATTATTCTTGATTTAAAGAAGATTGGTGTTAAAATCAACGAAGAGGACCAAATAATTATTTTTTAGAGTTCCTTGCCGAGTTACTATGAACACATCATTGATACTATGATGTACAAGCATGAAACTCTAATATGAAGTAAGCGAATTAAACTCAAGGTTGCAGTAAAGAGTATCATAAAGTAAATTATGAAGTCTTGACATAATGTTTTATTTTACGAGGGCAGATAGACAAAAGAAACCAAGATGACTGAATAGGCAGATCTAGGTCAAAATCCAAGCATAAACCTATAAAATTCTCGCATTTCCATTGTCACATGGAAGGGCACTTGAAGGAGGGATTGTCCAAAGTGCAAAGGCATAGAAAAGGAGAAAACTTTAAATTTTAGAAGTGTAGTCACTGCAAATATATTTGTAATGTGCAAAATATTCTTATAGTTTCAAAACAAGATAAAAGTGAAGAATGGATTATTGATTCTTGTTGTTCACATCACATGTGTCCCAATAAGGATTGGTTTCATACATACCAAACCTTAGATGGAGGCAAGGTGCTACTAGGCAACAACACAACTTGCAAGGTAGTCGAGATAAGAACAATTGAAATTAAGATGTTTGATGGAGTTCTAAGAACATTGTCAGATGTTAGACATTCCAAAGTAAAATAAAAAATAAAATTATATATATATATATATATATATATATATATATATATATATATATATATATATATATTTTATTTGTTTGAGATTCACTGGACACCAAAGATTACAACTACAAAGGAGATTGGAGCTATAAAAATTCTTAAAGGTATTCTTATCATAATGAAAGGAAAGAAGATTATTGGCGTCTACATCTTGCAGGGAAGCACAATATTAGGTGAGGCACAATAACATCAACCTATGTTTCACATGAACAAAGGCAAACTTTAACTAAGTAAGTTGAAATGCATTTATCTTTGATTTCCTAATGGTGTGAAGGATAAAGGTATGATCTTGAGCGAAAGAAAGTGCATTGATGATTAAACATGTCACTTTTAATTAAAGCGAGATGCTTCAAATTCCACAAAGTTTGTCAAAGAAAATGAAGAACCAAGTGTCTCAAATAAGGTGGAGTCTTTAGAAGAAAATTTGATTGACCAATAAGAAGAGCAAGTTAACATTGAAGAAACAAATAGACCAGTAATGCTCTAGCATTAGTAGGGAATAAATTGACAACAAATTTTAATAAAACCTCTTGCATGGTGCGGCCATGCGGATTTTAGCATCTTATGTTGTTAGTATTGGTGATGGGAATTGACAGTTAAAGCCACAATCATATAAGTATGCTATTACAAGAAAATTGTTTCATTGGATTACTAGGATGATTGAAGAGATAAAATCGAATTCATAAGAATTATGTTGGAACATGTTAAAAAGCGAAGAACCATAACGTTGTTTGAAGTAAATGGAGTTCTAAGAAGAAATAATAGATTCTAACTAATATCAAGGCTTTACTCAAAGAAAATGTGTCGAATACAACAAAAGTCTTTTCTCGATGGTAACATAGTTCAATCCATTCTACTTGCTATTTTTGCTCATTTCAATCTAAACTTGAACGGTTTTTCCATGGTGAGCTTGATGAGCATATTTACATGAAACAACATGAGGGATTCAAGGTATAAGGTAAAGTGATCATATGTTTGCTTGGTAAAAGAATCTTTATGTGGTTTCAAACAGTCTCCTAGACAATGGTACTAGTGATTCTTAAATGACCTATAATATGAAACAAGAACTGATATATGCTTTTATCATTAGAGTTTTACTATCTTTTTATTCTGATAGAATGAAATTGATTAAAAAAAAATTGAATACTATGAAATTGAGATAAATATAAGAACTTTCTTCTTAAAAAGTAAATATGACATTTTTTTTATAGGTAAAATATTTTGCCATTTTAAAAAAACTTTAAAATATCTTCAATTATTTTTTCTTATTTTCTAAGCGTTATGTTAAAGGAAAAAATAATTATATGTGAAGAAATTAAAATATAACATTAGATATTGAAATTACTTTAAAATAATTAAAAAATAACTTGAGACACCAAAATAGAAAAAAAATCACAATGAAACTGCTTAAAAACAATGAAATTACTTAAATGAACTTTAATGATGCTAAAAGGCAATATAATGCTTTTGTCATTAGGGTTTTTACTATCTTTCTATTACAATAAGAAAGAAATTGATAAAAAAAAAATTTGAATATTACGAAATTGAGATAAAAATAAAACCTTTTTCTTAAAAATTAAATATGACATTTTTTTTTCTATATTTAAATAAATATGACATTTTTAAAAAAACTTTTAAATATCTTCTATTCTTTTTTTCTTATTTTCTAAACGTTATGTTAAAGCAAAAAATAATTATATGTGAATAATAAAAATATAACATTAGATATTGTTATTTTCAAATGTATATTTAAAATAATTAAAAATAACTGAGACACCATTATAGAAAAAAAATAAAAATGTTGACATACCATTTTTGTAATTAATCCCATCGAATCGCTAGCACCACTGTCTAGGAGAGTGTTTGAAATCTGATTAGTGCCCAAATAGTTCTATTTTGAGCCCTATTTATTGGAGGTTTTGAGCACTTTTTGTGTACTAATCAACTTAATTAATCTGATTGGCACACTAAGGTCCCTGCTATTCTACTAATTGCATTTTGTGGCTAATTTTGTAGTTTTTGCAAGCTAATTATGAAAAAATTGTTGAGTCAATCCAAGCACGAAGAATTCGAGTTGAACTTAGCATTGCAAATCAGAAACCAGAAGGAAAGAAGAGCATAAAATGAAAGGAAAATGGAGCCTTGCAAAAATTTGAAGTATAAAATTTTCGCGACAGAAAATACTTCTTACATTTGGTTTGCTCTGTTGACCCCCGTTTGACTTCTTTTTTGTGATTTTTCCAAATTTGCCCTTCATGTATTATGGGTATTGAGGGTATTTTTGTATTTTTACTTATTTGAGCACTATTTAAGCTCAAATCAAATCTTATAGAAGCTTTCTCATTTTTTTTTTCTTTGTTGGATATAGAGCTTCTAGGCGGGAGTTTTCCCTCTACTTTTTCTTTCCCTCATTTTCTTTGCTTTTTTTGCACTTTCCCACCTGCCAAACACCCCTTGAGGATGACAACTCAAGGGATGGTTGGCTAAAATCCCCTCATCCTTGAAGAGTAGGGCTACTGGGCTTTGAATACGAGGTAATCCAACGGTTCTCTTGATTTTTATGATCATTTATTTTCCCATCTCTCACTCTAGGTTTAAATCTCTTAAATGTACCTTGATTAACCTGTATTTGGCAGGCTTTTAGGGTTCAGTGGATGCTTATTGCTAGATCCATTGAGATTCATTAGTTGCCTTCTATTAGTTACTGTATGG
The DNA here is from genome assembly GCA_016808115.1 of Tetrastigma voinierianum. Lineage (NCBI taxonomy): Eukaryota > Viridiplantae > Streptophyta > Magnoliopsida > Vitales > Vitaceae > Tetrastigma > Tetrastigma voinierianum. The sequence goes on along the minus strand of JAEQBH010001441.1, from coordinate 1,062,272 downwards.
TAGATTTAGGGGATATGATTTTACTGTCCGATAGCCTTTATGCTCATTAAATGCTATATTTCAAAAGGAAAAACTATTAGGGTTTAGTGTTTATAGCTAAACAAAGATCCGGTTCAGGAATTGACTATAATTCATCCTCCCCAACGCAAGGAAAAGAATCGCAAACCTCTCATTTACCTTAGGACCTCAACCCCAGTAGCCCGATGCTTCAAGGAGTTCTTTTTCATATTTTACATTTGTTTATTTTCAGTTTGCAAATCACCAACTCTCACCGTTTTTACAAAACCCAAAATCCAAATTAAATTCACCATTTTGGCCTTAACTGCAAATCATTTGTGCGAAAGCCCATCCTTGTCATTGAATACTAGAGCATTTATACTATAGTAGCTATGCTACGGCAGTAGGAGGAATTAGGTTATAAATTTTGTTGATTCCGGCATACCCTACTACGACACGAATCAAAATCACATAAAGATTCCTTTAGAAAGCAAACATATGATTGTCTTTAGCTTGTACCTTGAATCTCTCATGTTGTTCCATGTAGATTTCCTCATCAAACTCACCATGCAAAAAAACGGTTTAAACATTCAACTATTCAAGCTCTAGATTGAAATGAGCAACAATAGCAAGTAAAATACAAAATGAACTATGCTTTACCACTGGATTCGATACTTTTTTTTGTTTTTTTTAGTAAGCCTTTCAATATCGGGGAATTCATTCATATTTTGATTGTTCTTAAAGAAACATATAGTTGTGGCTTCAACAGTTCTAGTATAATTCATATGGAAGTGATTTTATCTCTTCGATCATCATAGTCACTTGGAGTTACTTTCTTGTAATAGCATACTTACATGATTCTGCCTCAAAACCATCAATTTCATTAGCAATACTAACACCGTAAGATACTAAATCTTCATGGTCATACCTCCGCGAAGGTTTTATTAAACTTTGTTGTCTATCTCTTCCCTACTGATGCTAGTGCATTATCGGTCTATCTGTTTCTTCAATATGAGCTTTCTCTTCTTCTTAGTCAATTGAATTTTGTTTTGAAGGCTCCACCTTCTCTAAGACACTTGGTTCTTCATTTTCTTTTGACAAATCCTTGTGAATTTTAAGCATCTTGGCTTTCATTAAAAGTGACATGTCAGCTAATAATGCACTTTCTTTTAATTGCGCAACATAGCTTGTATCCTATTTCACATTATTAGGATATCCAAGAAAAATACATTTCAATGTACTTAGTTAAAGTTTGCCTTCATGTGAGCCTAATCAGGAAAACCAAATATTTTTAAGACATTATATTTAGAAGGGGTTCCTAACCACACTCTTCAGGAGTCTTGAGACCAATAGATGTTTTAGGACATCTATTAACCAAGTAACAAGTTGTTTTTACAACTTCAACAAAAAATTCTCTTCCCTAATGCTGATAGCATGCATGTTCTCTCTATAAGAGTTCTATTCATCCGTTCTACAAGCCCATTTTATTGTGGAGTGCTCTTTAATGTACAATGTCTTACAATGTAGAACTTATTAAATTCACTACCACAGAATTCCAAGCCATGGTCAATTCTTAGACGCTTGATATGCATTCCATTATGCTTTGTAATCAAGGCTTTCCACTACTTTAACTTGACAAAGACTTCATCTCTATGTTTCAAAATGAACACCTAAACCTTCCTTGAGTAATCATCAATGAAGTTAGACATACTTACCACAACCTCTAGGAGGAAATTAAGAAGGACCCTAATATGAAGGGATGTAATCTATAGTGCCTTTTATTAGATGGATTGTTGTATTAAACTTCACTTGACACTACTTTTCAAACATGACAATGCTCATAGAAGTCTAGTTTTTTGACCACACAATAGTCCTTGCTTAACTCATCTACTCCCCTTTCATTGATGTGCCAAGATGCATATGCTATGATTATGTAACATTAGAAACAAAGGTTGATGTTACTTTGCCGCTCCTACTATTGTGCTTCCCTATAAGATGTAGAGGCCAATAATCTTCTTTCCTTTCATTATGATAAGAGTATCTCTTAAGACTCTTTATAGCTCCACCTCCTCTGCCAGTTCTGATCTTTGTGTCCGGTATCCGTAAAGAAATCGGAATTCTTTTATTTTAAACTTTGGAACATGTCTAACATCGACATTGTTCTCAAAGCGCATCAAACATCTTAATTTCAATTTTTCTTATGTCGACCACCTTACAAGTTGCATTGTTGCCTATAGTATTACCTTGCATGTATTTAAGGGTTGGTAAGTCTAAAACCAATCCTTATTGGGACATATGTGTTAGAACAACTAGAATCAATCTATTCTTCACTTTGATCTTGTTTTGAAACTATAAGAACATTTGCATTATCATAACCATTTACAACAGCTGCATTTCTAAATTTTGAAGTTTTCTCAAGCCTTTGTGCTTTGGACAATCCCTCATTCAAGTTCCCTTCCATGTGACAATAGAAACAAAAGAATTTTCTAGGTTTATGCTTGGATTTTAACCAAGATTTGCCTATTCAGTCATCTTGGTTTCTTTTGTCTATTCAACCTCATACAATAAAACTTTATGTCAAACCTTCATTATTTACTTTCTGATACTCTTTTCTAAAACTCCTTTGAGTTTAATGTCGCTTTCACTTCCCCACTAAGTTAGAGTTTCACGCCAGACATCATATATCAAAGCTATGTTCATAGTAACATGACATGAACTCAAAAAATAATTAGTTGGTTTCTTTATCACTTATTTCAACACCAATCTTCTTTAAATCAAGAATTTTATTAAATTATCCACAGAGCAGATATATATATATATATATATATATATATATATATATATAGTATATATATATATATATATATATATATATATATATATATAAAGGTATATATATATCTTCTTCCTCAAATACAACTTCTTAAGTGATGGATTTACTATATATAATCTTCAAGCTTCAACCAATAGTCCAAAGACTTCAGAGTCTCCAGGTACTTCTAGTAGAACTTTATCTTCCAAGAAAAACAAAATTATGCTTTGTTCTTTTTCCATGATCTCATAACTTTTACTATCTCATAGGATACCTGTGAGCTTTTCTTTACCTTAAGGCTTTGGATAAACCTTGATGAACCAACAAAGCAGGCACTTTAACCCACCATAGGCTAAAATCATTTTCTCCACATTGAATTTTCTAGTCATCATAATCCTCCTCAAGTCTTGTGTGACGCCCTGATCCCGGGGGTCCGTTGACAACCCGTCAACCCGCGGAAAACCTGTGTCTCATGTTATAAGACCCATACATGAGTAAAAATGGCCACTTTGGCCCATATGACCAATATCACTCAAAATCATACCAACTAGGTTGCTACATAGTTCAGAAAGGATTACATCACTTCTTAATACTAACATACACGCGAAGATTTACAATGTTAATACATGTTATACAAAATAAATACCAAAGCCACAATCCGGCTTTCTTCTCAAAAGCGACCTATAATGGGCACCGTCTTCCTGAACACTCCCCGCATTCGAAATAATGATCTCGATGCAGGAGCAATGCCCAAGAGGGTGATAATCTCCTACTATGGGTTACTCCTCACCCAAGGTACATGCAATGATTCAACATAAACACATTCAAGCAAATACATGATCCTACTTGAATGTCTACGTGATATGGATGAGAATGCAACTCACCCTTTCCCATTTCTCGAGCCCTCACCGACTCCCTCACGCATGCCTAAGCCAAATGTGAGAAAAACATCGTTTTCGAAACAAAAGCTTTTTGTTCTTGAAAACATCATACCGGAAGTTTTGGTAAATATATTTATTCATCCTCCTGAGGCGAATTGTTGGACTTTTCCAATGTAACATGGGTCAAATTTCCAAGATGACCTCATTGACTACTCTCCAAGGCAATTCTTCTAAAATCTTCTTCCTTGAAATTCCTTTCACAACCACTTTCCATTTTTCTATTTCTTTCATCCATGCATTCACACCTAATTTTCAGTTGCTCGCGCATATGAATGCATTATGACATTTCCAAACAATTCATGTTAATATATAACCAAGGTATGTACTAACATAAATTTACCCACATGCATCATGTCATTCAATTCATATACTAATCACATGTTATTTATTCTTATCAATAACATCAAAATTAGCTCACATGGGCTAATCACAATTTATTTTAATTCCAATGGCTCTTACACAATTATATTTCATATAATTAAAACACTCATGTTAACACATTTAATTTTCATGCATTAACATATTATTTTCCAAACAATTCCAAGCCATTCATCTTAAGCAATATTTTGCTTACAACACACATGGACCATTTTCTTGTCCAATTAGGCTAAACCGGACTATTTAATAAATTTCCCAGTAACGAAAGGAAGTGGGTCGTTTCGTGGGCAAAATTTTTAATTACTGCCATTGGTTCCACTTTATGAACCGAAATCCATGGCCAGCTTCTCATTTAAAAACATCCAAACCATAATTTATCGCATAAATTATCACACACCACCCAAACAAATTTCTTAAACTGCTCCTAAATGGTTCCACATTTTCTGAACAATTGTCCCAAATTTTGGGATCGACCAAACGGCCATTCACGGCCTCAAACACTCCGAATCTCATTATAAAGCCCTTAAAATTAAAATAATATAGTAGGGAGAAGACCTCACACCTCTCTCGGAGTTGTCAAACTCAAAACCTGTCCACGCTGCAGCTCTCAAACAGAGAACAACTTTGCTTCTTGGCCCGACAAGAACCGACGATCCGAAAGCCAGGAAATCTAGAGAGAAGTTGGAGCTTCTCTCTTTAGAATTTGAAAACCTACCCCCCTTCGATGTACTTTTTGAGCTCCAAAATGAGAAGAGATTGTCTTGTCTCTTTTGTTTTTATTCCCCTTATGTCCTCTCATTACCACTTGTCAAGCCATCATTGGCTCATTGGATTTCTTATCCACTTAATCCACCCACTTTGACATTTCTACCCAATTAGGAGATGCCACATGTCCATGTGGGCCTACACTTGAGCCAAAGTTGACTGATTCCCGTGATTTGACATGTGGCACACTATGGCTACCCAAAATGCGCACGCACTACGCCGCGCTCTAAAATGCAAATTCCACCGCTCGAATTAATGTGAATTCAACGTGGTAGCTATATTTCGTGAGACGATTCTAACGGTGAAGTCTGTTTCATCAACCGAGATCTAGAAAAATTCCAGATTTTGACCGAAATTACCATTTTACCCTTTTTCAGAAAATTAGGATTTTCTCGGGGTTTCACATCTTGTTCTCCAGGAGCTTTACAAAACCATCAACACAATTCCTAAGGAAAGACTAGTAGGGTCCCTGCACTTTACTCAAACAACTAGCCTCCTTAGACATAACTTTAGAAAATTGCCCAAAAAAGACTAGAGGGGTCACTAGTGCATGTTTCAAAACTTTCTCCAAAAGAATTGTTTCGTTAAGAAAAAAAAAATCTCAAAAGCCTTTTCTGATTTTGAAGATTGGTCAGTAGCTGTAACCATATAGCATACTAAGACTTGATAGAACCAGCAACTTCCTACCCTAAAACCAGATTGTTGAAACATGAGCACAATATGGAGTGAATAAATAAACAAGATGAGACATAAAGGAATTTAACGTATTTGGGCTTATAACTTTACGCTCATGGTCGAGCAAAGAAGAAAATTCACTATGTATAAGAGATCGAATTACAATATTTATTCACAAAAATAACTCAAAACCCAATGTATAGAACAATCACAAGTGGGTGAAGAGTTTTCATACCACGGTATAAAGACTCCGACCCGGGCTTTTACTTCCTATTTATAAGGTTACCTGATGCGTGAATTTGATCATATATCAGATCGCTCGGGATTTTGGTGATTCAATTTGAGTACATTTTTTAATAAGAGAAGATGTCAGATTATGCATACTGTTTATCTTTATTGATATTTTTTTACTATTATGTTTTCCGACTTAATGGGTATTTCAGAAGCGTCTACTTTGGTAGAGTTAATAAGGGTAGTGATTGTTTGGAGGTCAAATTTCCTTGCAGAATGTTTCAAACATAAGTTTCCTAATATTAACAGGGTCTCTCTTTCAAATTGTTTTTCAAGAATGTTCTCTAGTTTTATTTTTTCTTACTAAAAAGGGTAGTGGACTATTAAAACTTAATAGGCCAGTTGGGGATGGGAATTCACACACCATGTTTTGGAACTCATCTAGTTTCTATCAAAATCTTTCTAATACAAATGTGGTATTCTGTGTTGCATCATGATTGGGATTTAGCAGTGGATTCCGTTTGTCTCCATTTTGCACAAACTAAGATGTTAGGATTATTCATAATGTTGAAGGAACACAAACTGCTCTTATCAATATTTATGTTACTATTTCCCTACTTACTACTTTTTATTTAATAATTTTACTATAGATCCAAAATATATATATATATTTACGATTTTCTATTGGTATCTTTCTCATGCCATTATATAAAGTTGGATTGTGAATACATTTGGGAACTTGTGTTGTACTCAGTTTTTGAAGCAAGTTGACACACGTCTTGGTTGATTGTTAAATGATCAGCATGTGATGTTAAACATGACCAACTGTGTTTAATTTTACTAGTATCCAAGGTACGCAATGATTTGGACCTTGACTGGTTAGTTAATCATCTAGGAAGTGAGAACCCTAACTCTATTAGTATTTTTACTATTCTGTTGCATTTTCTTATGTCGATTGCTTGAAGCTTGATTGTGATTACATTTGTGAATTTGTGTCAGACTCAGCTATAGTTAATACTCCCTCTTTGTCGAGTGTTAAACAATCAAGACAATACTAAACATAACCAATTGTGCTTTATTTAATAGAACAAAATGAGTTTGACGCCGACATATTAGATATCTACAAAAATCACGCCAATTTTTCCAACCAAAAGTCGTTTCAAAATCATATGATTTTGAGTAACTCACCATATTTCCTAAGAAAATATCGAAAGCAATGTGTGTGAAAAATTTAAAAACGGCGATATAGCCGATATTTTGTAATCGGCTTTGCAATCCACCATCATTGTTCTTGCTTTGATCATCAAATGGTCCAGATTTGGCCCTCTTTTTAAAGGTATCCAATCCATCATATATTCATCAAACATTGATTTTAAATCAAGTTTCAATCTAATAGTTCGTATTGGATTTCCAACTCAATATATGATGATCTAACATTTTAAATCTTGAATAATGAGTTAAATCATGAATAATGATATAGAAAGATCGATAATGTTTGGTATTTTATTGGAAGCTCAGTTTATTATTTTATTATTTTTGTTTCTTTTTCTTCTGCTTTTTATTAAACGATTAACTCTCCTAAAAGCTCAAACTTGTAGGATTGGGATTTAATATAAATATCATGCCTTTAACACCCTCTCTCACATGTAGCCCAATACCCGTATGTGGAGAGTCAAACAAACTAAATAGAGTCCTCCATGGACTTTCAAATCAACAAACAAGGAATAAATTCCAAAGAGGTGGTTTAAACCTAAGACCTCTTGATAAACCAGGTTCTAATACCATGTTAAATAACAAACTCTCATAAAAGCTCAAGCTTATAGGATTTGGATTTAAGATGAATTGATGCCTTTAACACTTCTTTTTTTTTTTTTCGCTACGGTTTTCTTCTTTTCCCCTTTCTCTCTTTCCTTTCCTTGTTTTTCTTCTTAAGATTCCATCTCCCTATACCGGGTTATTATTCCCATTTTTCTCTCAGACATTTGGATTTATTTCCTTGTATGAAGGAATTCCAAAATTAGAACTGAGTATGTTTTTCATTTTTAAAATGCAGAGAGCTTCAAACGCTGGTTCGGGTTCAGAGGATAAAAGTTCCAAGTGGGGGACATGACAAGTTTCATGGTTCAGTGAAGAGTAATGGAAAGCCTAACAACATAACATGCCAACAAATCATAATCATGACACTATGGTTAGAGAAGGGCATAGATTTGGAAATAAGCATGCTAGAAGTTCTTGAAAAAAGGCGTTGATGAGGAAGGGAAAGCCACACTTTATAGAAGAAGTGAATCAATGGAATTGAAGAAGAAGGAATTGAATTACAAGGAAGACCGGGATAGGCGAGCTAATAAGAGATGGTCTGAAGGGCATGATTCAAATCCAAGTGAAGATCATGATAGGATTCAAATCCAAGTGAAGATCATGATAGTGAGTATGAAGACCAAAGATACTAGAGCTACCAAAAAAGAAGGTCCGTGTAATGTCGATTATGAGCGACTCGAGAATATTACAATAAGTAATATTTGGGTGGCTTTTCCAATCCACTATAAATGTTAGCAATTGGGAGGCAAGGCTAATCCATAAGATAAAACAAAAATTGGGTGGCAATGCCAAACCTTCATGAAATTAAAAAATAGTTGGGTGGTCGCGCTAATCCACCTGAAATGTAAATAGTAGTTCGGGGAGGCTTAGCCAACTCACATAATAAGCAAAGAATGGGGCGGCTATGCTAACTCGGGAAATGAAAGTGAAGAGGGATGGCTGTTTAATCTTTTAGAGAAGAAGGAAGATAATAATGACACCTGATATATCAAAACCTCGATCGAGGGAAACCTCCATGAGGCAAATCCGAGAAAATAATCCACTATGAGATGAAACTGGTACAACATGTCACACACCCAGGATATGCTAACAATCCTCTCAGTACTCTCTTTGTGAAGTACTATATTTCTTACACTCGATGTGATAACTCTCACCTGGTTTAGCCATCTATTCTCACAACTCAATGTGATTGAAAGAATGGATATCTATATATGTACATCCCGCCCCGAGAGAGTGTAAGGCGCACATGATACCGGTAGGTGTATAAAGGTACCAAGTGTCACATTGTAGTATTTTGGAGACTAAATTGAGAAATGATAATGTATGGAACCCAGAAATTATGGTATTAAAATAAGGGTATAATTGTCATTTAGAAAAAAGGATATGTAAGGCATAATTAAATTAGAGATGGATAGAAATAACATAAGTTACAATTACAATATTAAAAAGTTGATTTGCAATATTTAAAGAGATGAGGACAAAATTTGCAATTTAGGTAAAGTTTAGCATATAAATAGCCATGAGACAAACAAAAGCCATTTTGTCTCACTTTGCTAGGGTTCATGGTTTTGAGGAGGAGAAGGAGAGAGCCAAGAGGATGAAGAGAAGGAAGAAGAAGGAGAAGGAGAAGAAGAAGACCAAGGTATGTTGTCTTAGGATCAAGTGTATTTTGAATTCCTATGACTTTGGTATGGAGATTAGAAGCTTCTTTGGGCTAGGGTTTTGTGCAAAGATCACATAAACCTTTGAATTGTTGGGGTTATGAGAGTAAAACCCCAATTGGTGGAAAACAAGCATGGAATCATCAAATTATGTGGTTTTATGAAGAATTGGTGGACCTTAGGAAGAGTTCTTAGATTTTCACCTAGGGTTTTGTGGTTTGAGGTTCCAAAACACCAATTCAAGTGTTGTGGAGTTGTTTTTGGATGATTTCCATGATGTTTCTTGAGGTGTTAGGAATTATAGAAGTTGTATGAAGTGAATTGGTATCAAAAGTGGGAAAATAGCAAAATCTGGGCAAATTTCGAAGGTGTACCGGTACATGTACAGGGGTGTACCGGTACACCCCACCAGAGGCCAAGGTGTACCGGTACACGTACAGGGGTGTACCGGTACACCCCAACAGAATGCAATGTGTACCGGTACATGTTCAGGGTGTACCGGTACATGTGTGCCCCAAATGCCCAGAATGCTATGTTTTCGTGTATTTAAGCCCGGATTCGTACACCGATAGTTTAGGAACCTTATTAAATGATTAAGATAGGTTCGAATAAGATTGGGACTCGACGAAAACGCTAGGTTGCCATTTCGGCCGAGCTTCGCTACTTCTGCGATATTCGCTGAAATATGATTGTAAGTCTAGGAAGTATGTTGGTTATATATTTAGGCGATTAATATATCGCCGCATTCGCTTGAGTTGTGTTAAAAGCAAAGGCGGAAAAGGTGAACTCGTGCTCAAGTTAAGCAAACAAAGAGGTGAGTGTTCTAAACTCATTTTTCCAAATACTAGTGTATTATTATTATTATTATAAACTATTTTACACTGGTATTTCATGGTTTTGATTACAAACCATTTTCAAGAAGCAAGCAATGAATTAGAAAGCAAGCTAATGGTTTTGAGTTAAACCATTTTGAAAAGCAAGCATTGGTTTTAAATTGTAAACCATAATTAAGCAAGCAAGTAAGCGAATGGTTTTGAATAATTAACCCATTTTTCAAGCAAGCAAGCAAGTAAGCAAATGGTTTTGAATAATTAAACCATTTTTCAAGCAAGCAAGCAAGTAAATAAATGGTTTTGAATAATTAAACCATTGTTCAAGCAAGCAAGCAAGTAAGCAAATGGTTTTGAATAATTAAACCATTTTTCAAGCAAGAAAGCAAGTAAGTCAATGGTTTTGAATAATTAAACCATTTTTCAAGCAAGCAAGCAAATGGTTTTAAATTGTAAAACCATTTTACAAAGAGCAAGCAAGCAAGCAAATAATGTTTAGAAAATGTGCCTTCCCTAGTTCTAAGCAAGCAAACTGTCGAGGTATTCGCACGTGCACTGGTGTGGTGTTAGGATTCCCATATACGCATTGTAGTTTTGCCCGGCCTGGCAACCAGGACATACATCATGCATTTAAAGGAGATCGTGGCACGTACAGGAGTATATAAGGTTATGAGCTCTAACTAAATTATGGTGATGACGACATGAGGTCAATTCCACCATAGTCATCGGAAAAAGGTGATGCGGACAAAGGTCCTTCCACCGCACTTCCATTGAAAGCACAGTTCCCGCGGTTCACTAGGGCACAAAAATAGCCTCCAATGGTTGGATGATGTTTTATAAGCATAATATACGCTTTGGAAAATCAAAACTGATAATTCCTTGCCGCTTCAAAGCCTCGTGAGAGTTTTAGCAATAGTTGGTTTGCTCCCATTTAGATTTAAACGACGGCCAGAGCCAAGCTCCCGTGGATTTTAAAGCAAACGGTTGAGCCTGCATCCCATTTTATTTTCAAGATGCGGTCGAGCCTAGGCTCCCGGGATTTTTATGAAAAAGTTTTGAGAAACTTTTAAAGCAAAGGTTTGTGAAAGGTCTAAGAAACTTTTCAAGCAAGATAAAGCAAGCAAGCAAGGAAATTTTGAGAAGTTTTATAAACTTAAGCAAGCAAGCAATAAGAATTTTATAAGCCTTTGCAAGTACAAAGCAAGCAAGCAAAGAAAGTTTTAGAAAACTTTCAAGCAAGCAAAGCAAAGTAAAGCTTCCGAAAATATTGTAAAAGAAAGTTTTGGCGCTTGAGGTTTTCCTAAAAAACAAAACCTTTATAAAAGATACACTCACCGAGTTCAAGGAGCTCATTATTTTGTATTTTAAAAAACTATTTTCCGTACAGTACGCAAGACGTCGGAGCATACAGGATTTCTCCCGACATTGTACAAGCGTCAGAATTAAGAATATTATGTAAGAAAAGACTTTTAAATAGTATAATGGAATATATGTTTGTACATAGAGTAGTTTTGTAAGAATATGCTGCATGCCGCTGCCATATTTCGATATAAGCAGAACTGGATGCATACAGGATTTGGAATTAGACTACGGCAACCACAGTGCCGCTCTGGGGTTTTCCGATGCTAAGATTTTACCAAATCCTAAGTTGAAAAATAAAAGAAAAAAAAAATTTATAAGAGGTTAAGCAAGCAATATGGCTTCGCTTCATAGGAGTTCCTAGTCGTTAGAGGTAAATCTACTGGGATTTCTCAGGGAGTACGCACACCCGCCTAACGGAAGGGAGGTGGGGGTGTGTCACTAGAACTCTTTCTAATCTCCTGGAATTCCCATTTGATTATGTTCCTTAAAGCCTATTTATAGGCAAAGGTTTGATCCTTGAATGGATTTCATTGGTTGGCTGAAACAAATGCCAATTCTCATCCACAAAACATGGCATCCTTGACGTAGCATCGAGGTGGAGAATTCTTCTCTTCATCTAGCTGCTATAACTATAGCAACATTTGTGGGCTAGACCCCACAAATCTCCCCTTTTAGACCCATGCAACAAACAAATGGAGGTGGGAGTCTTCTTGACTCCTTAGTAGGAGCTCATGCCCGTGTTCTTAATACATCGTGCCGGTTTTTCTTTTGTAATGACCTTCGTCATCATATCAGTAGTATTCTCGTTAGTGTGGATCTTTCTTAATTGAAATAATTGTTCTTCAATAGCCTTTTTGATCCAATGATATCTCACATCTAAGTGCTTCGTCCTTGCATGATACATAGTGTTCTTGCTTAAGTTTATCGCACTTTTACTATCGCAATATACTATGTAGTCTCTCTATTTTAAATCCAATTCTTAAAGAAACCGCTTCATCCATAGCAACTCTTTTTCAGCTTCAATAGCCGCAATATACTCTACTTTTGTAGTAGAAAGTGAAACACACTTTTATAGCTTTGATTGCCATGATATAGCTCCCCCTACAAATGTAAATAAGTACCCAGAAGTAGATTTTCTACAATCTGTGCCTCAACCATACGACCAGATAACCTTAAGAGATGGTTCCTTATCTCAAAGCTAAAAAACATATGTTTGAGGTATCTCTAAGATATCTGAAGATCCATTTCATTGCCTTCTAGTATGATTTACCAAGATTTGCTAGGAATTTGCTTACAACTCCAACTGCATGAAATACATCTGGACGTGTACACACCATAGCATACATAAGACTTCCAACTTCCGATGAGTACGGAATGACTAACATTTTACCTTCTTCATTGTCCATAGATAGACATAGTCTCTTACTCAGCTTGAAATGGCCAACAAGTGGTGTAGAAACTGGATTTTAATTTTTCATATTGAACCTTTCCAACATCTATTCAATATTTCTTTCTTGTGACAATCACAATTTTCATGTCTTCTTATATCCCAGAATCTCCATTCCCAAGATACACTTTTCACTGCCCAAATCCTTCATGTCAAACGTCTTTGACAATCCCATTTTTAGCTTCTCTAACAGGCAACGAACCCAACTCCACAATCGCATATCACCAACATATGGTCAAAGAGAACGATGAATTTATCGTAAGGGAATCAAACATAACACAATGATTCGAAATGTCCTTTTTATACTCTTAACTCATCATGAAATAGTCACTTCTTATACCATTCGTGGGCGCCCGCTTAAGTCCATATAGCTTTACCACATGAAGACCATGTTCTCCTTCCCTTTCACTTTGAAGCCTTCCGGTTGCTCCATAAAGATCTCTTCATCAAGATCACCATGAGAAATGCGCCTGATCGAAGTCGTCTTCCACTGAGATTCATACTAGCTTTGCTAATCCCAGTAGCTAACGATCTGAACACATTTTCACAACAGTAAAGGTCATTTTACCAAAGTCAATACCTTGCTTTTGACCGAAACCTTTCACCACTGTGACGAGCCTCAGACTTTAATAACTTCATCATTCTGGTACTAACACCCATTTATTCTTGAGTGATTTTCTTCCTTTAGGAAGTATTGTCAACTTATTGGTATCATTTTTCCATAAGGAATTCATCTTTTCTCACATGGCTTTTTCATCCAGTCAGCTTTTGTCTTGTAGAGACTTGTTATTTCTAGAAGCTTCGTAGCTCCCTCATCGCGAATTAATATACTAAGAACGTGACAATACCTTGTAGATAGCGATGTTCTCTCGTTGTCTCAGTTCCCACTGAGGTCCTTCTTTAGCGAGGGATTTTGCTCTCCTAATCACCTCCCATATCACTATCATCACCAATTTCTTCCCTCTCATGAGACTACAGTCTTCAAGTTCTATCCTCGGATCTCAACATTCAAACACTCGCTTCATTAGTGGCACTTTCTCGATGAATTTTGTCCAAAAATGATCTCAACGCTTCACTTCTAGAGTTTTGCACCCCCACATTTTTCTCCATACCTTCAATAGTTTCAGACCATGAAACACGACGCCCGCTTCGACGATCTTTCGCTTCTCCAATCCTGAGAAGTTAGAATAACTCCTCATTCCATATCCCATGGCGATGGTATGAAGGTTGTATTATCATCAAGTTGATCTTTGCTCATTTGGTACATGATGAATGTTGCATCTAAAACATATTCGCGAGAGATGGAAACATCTTTTTCTGTCCAAACTTCTTTACAAAATACCAAAGTCCAAAGGAACCAGTGGCGATCCGCGACCGTAGGTTGTAGTGTTAATAGCTTCACCCCAAAAATGACCCTAGGAAAAGCTTGGCTAATTTTAACATGCAAATCAGTTTTCCACAATGGTCTCGATTCATTCCCTCTCAGAATACACAGATGTGCTACCAAAATTCATCTTCTCATGACTCCATTCATGTTTAGAGCAATAATATTCTTTAACTCTCCGGAGATGTACTTCCATTATTATCGGTTCGCTTAGATATCTCCATCTCTTTTTCCACCATCCATGGAATTTTTAAAACACGAATACCTACCACTTGTATGCAACGTGCATACCTATGTCTTCCATAGAAGCATCGTCACGCAAAGTAAAAAGTATTTGTTACCACCCACCCACCTACCTCCATGGGTCCCCAAACACGAATATTAATTGTTTCTCCGAAATGTTCGAGAGATCTGCTTGAATGATAACACTCATGTTGTTTCCAAATAAGCAATAGTCACTGGTTTACGATTTGTCTTGGCCATAGAATGAGGACTGCTTCGCCAGAAGCTGTAACTCTATCGCTCATATGTGCTAGCTAACAGCCAACCGAGAGGTATCTTCATCAACCATCACAATCCTCAAGACACCTTCCTTCTCGTCTTTGTACAACGAACAACATAATATTTCGTGCACCACCAACCCTGGTGAGCCTAATCACAACATTGAAAAGTGGTTGTTTTCATCCTTGTCTAGCATATGCATAAAAATAAGGTTTCGACGCGAGTTTGGAATGTGTTGCGCATCTTTCAACATTAATTTGCTCCCCATACTTATTTTTATGTAGATGTCACCAATCCTCCGGATCTGGGAAATACTTTTGTTTCCACCTTCACTACAAAGTCTTTTTAATACTTTTGTATGTTGAGAACATTCCTCTTTAGGAATGCAAATGAATGATGCCAGAGAATCCACACCACTTAACCTTGTTTCGCCAGTTGACTAAATAAATCTTCTTGATTCCAGCAAATACCCTCATTAGTCATCGGGTATGTGCCCCAACGGCATGGCTTACATCCTTCCCGCTGCCTCTCATTTCCTTGCTCATAAGATCTTGTGTGCCTTTTCGTGTGGCCTATTTTGCCACAATCATAACACTTTGTTTTCCCTCTAGACTTAGATCTGCCACTTGACTTGTTATGCCCAGAGCAATCCTCGCTTTTGTTGCACCCTTATTTACACAAGGACATGTGTATCATTGCCTAAAAGTCATTCTTCGCATCTCTTCATTTAATAGACCATTTCAACCATAGCTTTCAACATGATTTTTTCCTTCCGGCCGGGATTTCAGAGACACTACCAAGTGTTCCAATTGTCCGGGCAATAAGCCGTAGCAAGCATGCTCCGTCATCACAGAGATTTGAAATTGATAACTATGCGATCATTCCTTTGAAATCATTCAGATGCTCAAAATTGATTGATTTGGGTTAAAAATTCATCGTCGTATCGTGTTGTGCATGTTTCAGCGTTTTTGTCTTCTACATAAGTTTTCAAAGTTTCTTCCAAAGAGCAAGGATTCAAGTTTCTTTCGCAACATGGCTGTATGAGATTGTATTGTCCACCCATTGGAAGGTAATATTCAATATGTTTTCTCATCCTTTCCACTAGCATATGACATGTCATTTGATTCTTTAGCCATCCTCAATATAATCATATAAATCCTTACAATTGAGGAGATTCTCCATCATAGACTTCCATAATGAAGTCCTTCAAGGTCGTTAATTTTAATCATGGGACTAAATAACTGGTCTATGATTCCACCTGTAAAATCAAACCACTGATAAATGTTGTTTCTGGGATTGTGAGGAACTATGGTCATTACAATGGGGTAATATTTGGGGGTGGCTTTGCCAATCCATCGTAAATGTTAGCACTGAGGGTGCGCTAATCCACAAGATAAAATACACTTGGTGACAATGTAAACCTTCATGAAATTAAACAACTGGGTGTGGCCACAACCATGGAAAATGTAACAAGATTTTGGGAGGTCACTAATCCACATAATAAAGCAATAAATGGTGGTATGCCAACCTTCAGAAATGGTGTGTTATAAAATGGGATGTTGTCACTTTCAAAGAATAAGAAGGAAGATACAAAGACACCTAATATAAATGCATGAGAAACCCTAGACCCAGAACTCACGAGTAACCGAAATAGTCCACTATGGAGATTGAATCAAAATAAAGATGTCACACACCCTAGGATGCTCACAATCCTCTCACTTATCTCCTAGTACTTCTACCTTATGAATTATGCAGTTTTCTTGCCACTCTCCCTGATGTGATAGCTCAAATTGTTTCACACTATCCTTTCAACTCTCTTTGATTGAAAGAATGATCTCTGGAACTCTTTCTAATCTCCTAGAATTCCCATTTGATTATGTCCTCAAAGCCTATTTATAGGCAAAGGTTTGATCCTGAGGATTTATTAGTTGAATGGAAACCACTTCTGATCATACAAAACAATAGCCAAATTCTCACTCCACAAACATGGCATCCTCGACGAAGGCCAGGAGAGATTCTTTCTCCTCACCCAGAACCCAACTGTGAGCAAATATTTATAGGCTTAACTGCAAAAGACATTATTTGTCAACAGAGAAATACCTATATAAGGAGGAGGAGAGGAACATACAAGCTATTGAGAGAAGGTTCAGGAAGCCTGAATTTGAGTCAAATCCAAGAGATGATCATGATGATAGGAGGGAAGAAAAGAGATCAAGAAAACATGAATTGGAATTGAAGTCAAAAGAAGATCATGGTAGAAGGAGGCATGAACCCAGAAGACAGAGTTAGAATCAGATTCATGAGAAGACCACTGAGACGAGAGAGGAAACAAGCGGTCAGGCCATGGCAGAGATACTACTTCCCATTACCATAAAGAGAGATGATCATCAGCATGAAATAGACACATCATTCCTGAGAAACACACATAGAGAGATAATCATATGGCCTTGGTAGTAGAGAGAAACTCCAACATCATCTCAAGCTACAAAAATTAGCTAACCAAGAAAAGAGCATGCGCAAAAGACTATTTCACATCCCAATGTTGTGATTATTTTGTCTTTCATAGTTTGTTGTAACATATTTATGGTATTGTCAATTTGTTATTCAACATTTCTTTCTTTAGGGAATCTTGTTCTAAAACCTTATGAATTTTCCACTAAAATAGCCAAATTTTTCCTCATTTGAGCACATTACTTAACATATTTATGGTATTTTCAATTTGTCATTCACCATTTTTCTCATTTTGTACTTAACGATGAGATTTATTATGGGGATTAGTCACAGTAGCTAGAGTCGTTACTCGCTTAGCCTTAATCTCATATAAGCAGTGAGAGTTGGCATGAGATGCTGTGATCCACTGAGAGGTGCTGTCATGAAAGAGAAAATGTTTGTATCGACAATGATCTACATTTTGCAGATCAAGATGCATGATTGTTAAGACAGAGATCTACCAAGATATATATCAATGCTTAACTGTTTAAAATAAACTGAGATGTAAAGATAAAAAGATCAAACCGACATACACGCGTAAACATAAGAGATTGGTCACAGGTTAGGCCAGAGCTACATCCTGAGGTTGAGCCCGATATGTAAAGGATTCCACTATTTTTGAATCAGGTTACATTTGGTCTTACATGAGACAAGGCTCCGAAGCCTTCTTTCACCTAATTCTCTAATAGTGAAACATAGAATGAGATCCACTCATTCTCCTAACACCTAGACTCCATGGCTTGAAACATCATTCGACATGATGGATAAAACCTTCTCGAAAACATTTGAAGATGGACGTACCTACAACACTTATTCAACCCCCCCGAGAACACATTCTTGTTCTTCTACATAACCGTTGTGAGTGCTCTTCAAAAGCGAGTGTCCATAATTTAATATCATTGGGAGAATTCTTCATTCGATATTTATATTTTCATGTTTCCTAATATATCTCAACATGTCAACTGTAAGATCCTGATTTTATTCCATACTTATCACAATGGAATATCTTTCTTGCATAGAAATCTCACCAAATACGATCAAACCTTTTAGATTTGATCCGCCTAATATTACCTTACAGTCTTCCTTATTCATCATAGAGAATATCAACTTCCGATCTACAGAATATTTGCTTCAAAATCAAATTTGATTGAATATGGTAAGGTTTGTCACACAACTTGATCTACCATTTCAGGCGACAACGACTATGAAATTGAATTTTGTTGTAGGAAAACATGCGATTTATTTTTTCTTAAGATTATGATAAGAAATATCTGTGCTTTGGTAGGAGTAGCCTTGAGAGTGCGTCCTTGAGTCGAGAGGCACGAAAAATAAAGGAGAAGACAACAACATTGTGAAATGTCCTAAATTTGATGTGATGTATTCGCTATGGTCATAGAGTGAGGCGAAAGCATGAGAGAGGCTGTGGGTGTGCAGTGGGGGTTTCTCATGGAGTCTCAATTTGTCTTCCATGGTCTGAGATGTGTTGTGAAAGGTCATGTCTCGTTTAGGAGAGAGGTATGGGTATGGTATCATAAACTCCATCTTGGAGAAGTTTTCATGTAAAGGATAATAGGACTATGGTATGTACATAAGAGATCAAAGGCACATGGTGTTTTTATGTTATCATACCCCAGGTGTAGAATGGTTTCTTTTTCTACTAAATAACGTGGTTTATTTTCTTTGCATGTTTTTGAATGCATCTTGGTTTGATTCTCTAACCCAACAAATACTCCATTATTAAATCTAGTAATGATAACTTTATTTTAATAATAGGAAATGAGAAAAAAAAGAAAAAAATACTATTTTCATGTTTGCTTTGGATTATATTAGAATTTGCGAAGGGAAAGTAGTAGGCAAGTCATGTATCTTGAATTGTCTCCTTCATTGCTTAACAAATCATTTCAATCCATTTATGATCCACAAATGTGGCATTAATTAAATATTAGAATATTTGATGAAAATAGCCAAAGAGGAGAGGAAGAAAAGAAGTTATTTGTGATAAATGAATGTGTTAGAAAAATAGTTTTGTTGAATAAATTGTAAAAAAATTATATTAAAAGAGGTACCGTTATGTAAATTAATTTCCATACAAGTGGACATATGGTTTTATATAGGGAAAAGTAGGTTATGGGTTGTCAATTTCAAGATAATATGACTCTAAGAAATAAGTTTTTTATAACCCAATAACAATATGTCAATTTTAGAAAATATTATAGGATAGTATGTGTTAGTTGTTTTCTTTGGCAAGATACCCTTTAGCGCTCCACCTCACATCCACCTCGTCACCTCCCGACCTAACTAAGTTCGTACCTCAGCTTCACATAAGATTGTACCTAAAGTTCACTAAGGTTAAATGCAGAAGGTTCACTAAGCTTGTACTTGAGATTCATAGATGGCACATGACTTCACTAATATTGCTCTTAAAGCTCACTAATATCGTTCTTAAGGCTAACTGGATGAATGATGGCTTCACATTCCGTTGTCAAACGAAATCTAGGAATGATGGCTTCACATCCCGTTGTCAAATGAAACCAGGGAATTATGGCTGTTTCTATTTTCATTCTCGAGCAAGGGGTGTAGAGATAAAGGAAGCTTAGAGGTATGATAGATACACATTCTTTTTGTTTTGTTCATTAGCTTAATTGGCATGTAAGGTGGATGTATAAATGGTATTTTGTCAAAGAAAAAAGCTGGCTACATAGGTATGATCTTAGTGAAGTTGAGATACGACCTTAGTGAATTTGAGGTACGACTTTAGTGAACCTGAGGTACGATATTAGTGAGCTTTAAGAATGATATTAGTGAAGTCAAGGTATGATCTTAGTGAATTTCAAGTACAAGCTTAATGAACCTTTGGTACAATCTTAGTTAGGTTGAGGTAAGAGGTGGATGTACAGAAGAGTATCTTTGCCAAAGAAAAAACAGTAAGCACATAATATACTATCCTATAATATTTTCTGAAATTGACATATTGTTATTGGATTATAAAAAACTTAATTCTTAAAGTCATATTATTTTGAAATTGACATCATATAACCTACTTGCCACTATATCTCCTAGTGGATTTAATTTTGGAAAATGAGCCAATTGAGAAGCTCTAGCCCTTAGCCAATTTATACACTTGTAATATTTTATCACTATTGCAAATCCGTTGCAAACCCAGAAAAATCTGTTGCAAATCTCTTTTAGCAACAGAACAGTTTTGTTACAAAAAACCTTGTTGCAATTTTGCACATTTTGGCATTCAGTTGCAAAAGACCAAGCGGTTACCTTGGAATTGTCTACATTGTTATATTCTGCAGCCCAGTTTCACATTCATTGCTAATTCAGTTACTAAATCCCAAAAATCAGGCAATTAATAAGCTAAAGTTGGTACGCAATTCCGTTGCAAATTTGCAAGCGATCGACCGCAGTTTCATTACAAGACTATTGCAATTTACGTAGAATTAGTTGCAACTTTACCTTGAAGATTTGCAACCAGTCGTTTACGAGATATATTTGTTGTTGTAGTGTGCAGTGCATTTGCAAATTTGAAAGCGACATTACAGCAAATATTTTCCTATTTCTAAACTTTACTTGGTTACCTTGTAGAATATCCAGTTGCAAATACGTATGATATTTTTTCAAATTTCATTAATTTTTGTAAAATTGTAAAATTTCAAAATTTCTGTATTCAAAATTTCTGTACCAATTTCAAAATTTCTTGTACCATAATAAAAATGCAACCTGAAATTTTGATATTTAATAGTTTATAGTTTCGGTACCATATTCGCTACGATTTAAGTTTATAGTTCCGCGTACAGCAGTTTAATAATTAAAATGTCCCAACAATCAATGGATCAGCCGATAAAGGTACATCGACTCTGGGGCGTGCGTGCGGTGGAATAGCCGCCACTGACAGCTAAATATGTGCATGAAAAATTTGTAGTGAGACTACGCACGGTCTGTAAATATCTTTCTCTTAACATCATTTGCCTCGCGTCATATTCACCCCAGCTGAAGTTGTTTCTTGTGCGTTAGCTAGTTTCGCGTTGACTGGACAGAAGCGTAACCGACAAAAGCTGGATAGTGCGAGTTGACCTTCAGTCTGTCAGTACATACTGGTTCTTTGCCGACTAGCCTCATTTAGATAGATTTGAGTTGCATCAATGATTGAGATGAAGATGCATCCTCTCTCTGCAGATGCGGTCTGACCTCATACCTTGCAACTACGATCTGAAATATATATAAATATTAGTAATATATTTTTCTATAGAAAAAAGTACAAGCAAATTGACTAAAAAGTTTGCATTTACATAGATCTCCTAAGACTTCCGATCAACAAATTGATTATCTACCTTCTTCTTATGAGTTTGTTCTAGGAGCTCATGTGGAAGAGGCTGACACTTTAACTTGGCCGCCTAAAATTGAAAAGTATCATATATTAAAACAAGTAGTTAAAAAAAAATCCAAATATTTATCAGTATACGTACCAAACGTTTAGCATGCTCCCTATGAGATAAGGAACCACTAGTATGGCGCGAAGGTCCTGTGCCCCCACCTCTAGTCTCAGTCATCCTATTCATAGATCCTTAGGCAGACTTTATTTGAAGTCACGGTGTATTTTGCGATAAATTGCCAAGCTTCACAGGAAATACTCTACGAGATGAAACTTCGGTCCGTTGGCTACTGATCCTTCCATCGACTAACATCATTGCTATAGCGTCGTGAGAAGCCTTTTATGCCATGCAACCTTAGCCCAGAGCATCTAGTGAAGGATCCCGCGATAATGTCTCTGCGGTGAAATAATGCCAAAAATGAAAATACGTGAAAGAAAAAATAGTCTTATTGTATATTATTTGTGAAACTTTTAATGTTGTCGGTTTCTTGAATTTATTCACATTCAATTCGCCTTATCCACATTATAAAAAAACATTAAAAAAAAAAAAAGCAAAACCAAAGTGAAACAACATTTATTATTGATCAATATATAGAAAAATAAAATAAAATAAAATATATCTTGGACCCAATTCATACTTGAAACTCTTGCAGTAGAAATCTTCGAATATCATGAGGCACCATCTTTAATTATAACGTCACAGCCTGGCAGCTCCTTGAATATTAGTGATAATCCTAGACATATTCTCTATGATGTGTATCCTACAAGTAAACATACAAAGTCAATTAATGCGGTCATTCAACTTCATGTGGTCAACATAAAAAAAATTCAAATGATATAGTTTAAAAAAGAAAACGTACTCTCCATCAGTAAGTGTAATGGTGGGACGAGAGACATAACTAATGGGTAGTGGTGATGCTGAACTCTGTAGTGATGCTACTTGTGGTGTTGAATCTTATACAGGTGGTGGTGTAGATGATGATGCATGATCACCTGGTGTCTACAAGGTAGGGCTAGTAGTATCATGGATGATGGCACCTAGTGTCTGCAAGGTAGGGCTAGTAGTATCATGGATGGTGGCACCTGGTGCAGATGTAGGTGTGGTAGGTGATCCCTCTAATGATTCATAATCTACTAGGGCACTAGGGGAGGAAACCACATTCCTACCACGCCACTCTGCCACTATCTCAAATCCTGCGTCTGTACCATATCGGCCCGTATCTGCATGAGAATAAGAACATATCTGATATATATTAGTGGTGCTGAAATGATTATACAACAATCAAATTACCAACATAATTTTCATCACTGTTTAAATCGTTCCATTCTTCTTCTTCATCTTCTTCTTCATCATCATCATGAGAAAGTGTTTCAGTTACATTGATATCTAACATTTCACCTATCGGATCATTAAGCAAAATAGTATAATTTTCCACTAGTAAACTAAATTCATCCACATCATTTGTTTCCTCTTGAAATGGATCTTGTGGGGTAATTTCTGGCTCTGCATGCATCTCAATTATCCTTCTAGCCTTGATTTTACCAACAGCCCACCAAGATCTAGTATCACGTTTTAAGCTTAGATATGTGCAATAATACACTTGTTGTGCTTGCATTGCTAAAACAAATGGTTAATCTTGTGCATATCTTCTTGTATGATTTACATCCACTAATTTGTGCTTGTGGATCCTTGTCGGAACATTTGGTGTAATGTCGAGCCACTCACATAAATAAAAGCGGTCCTCTTAATAGGCCATCACAGGTACTCTAATTCCATGACTTCTTGCAATTGGCCGTAGAGTTAGTTTAAGTATTCGTGTAATTGTGCAGCTACTTTTTGCTATTGTTTGAAAATTTATAAGTACCCTAGTTGGGGTGTGTGAAAGCGAAAACCATTCCGCATTATATCCATTACACTTGAGTTAACTATTTAGGCGATCCATGGCAGGGCCCGCCATTGACCTCGCCTGGGTACCCGCGCCGGTGAAGCTCACTCATAGGATATCCTCATTCCACGAGTTCCTTTCGCTCGGAGATTCGAACCCGGGGACTAGGGTCTTTGGTCGATGGGAGCATCTACGGTACCAGCCCATTTGCGCCTTTTTATTGTGGGGTCCACACCGCCGTGACCACGGGGTGCCCTTCGGGTGGCCTTGTGGGGTCCACCGCCGTGGCTGCTTGGGTGCCGCCCGGGTGGGTCCACTGAGAAAGGAATATCATGCCCTCCCAGGCATTTTCTTTCGCGCCTCAGTAGAGACTCGAACCCGGGACCAGGCTTAAGGTGATGGGGAGCATCTCTACTACCAGGCGAGCTAGTAGCTCGGTTGGTAGTAGAAGATACTCCCAGTGTCTCTCCCCAGTCGGGGTGGAGAAAAAATGGACCTGGCTGTCTATTTATGTCCAAAGTGAACCCCTGATGACTAGACTTTAAGATATATGTTTTCAACGTTGTCACATGCACACACGCTAATAAGAGTGTGGTAAAGACATTTTACCGTAAAATAACTAAAACAATAAAGAGCACATAAGTCTTGAACCATGCTGGAAAAATTCATCGAGTCTAGCATCGACAATTGCATCATTAAAGTGTATGGCTCATTTTCTTGGTAGCTTTCGATAATGAATATTACGTTAATAGACGCTAATTAGTCGAATTAGAAAGTTGCATCATTAGTGTAATAGTTGAGTTAAGATGCATACTCAATATAGGGTTTGACTTCAATGCAGTTCAGCAAGACTTACTAATGTGCGACATTTATCTCTTGTTTACTTAGCATTCGTGTTGTATGTCTTCCAAAAGGTCGACCGAGATGGGTGAATAGTGACAAGTTCCCATCGAAATCATTTCCTTCTCGATATAGGACTCGACATTACTAGGCATCGCCCGTGCCTTGTAAGTGTTAGTTGAAATAATGCTCACAAAAGTGAAGCTTCTTGACTAAATATACGTTGCATATAGATCCTTCCACTTTGGCCTTATTCCTTACATTGTGTTTTAACTTCCGCAAATACCTAGCAATCCAATTAATAAGTTTATAAATACCAATACCATATAATGATTCATTAATAGTAAATGTAGTTGTATAACATTAATTTGTATACCTTTCAAATGAATACATCCATCGGTATTAGACTGGTCCTGCTACCCTTGCTTTATATGCCAAGTGTATTGGCAAATGCTCCATTTAGTCCAAAAAAACTAGGAGGGAATATCTGCTCTAGTTGCAAAAATAAATGGTATTTCTGACTCTAATCTCATCATAGCTTCTGTTTTAAGCACAGTTGATGTAAGATCCTTAAAGAACAAGCTAAGTTACATTGATGCTTGCCACCTACGGTGATGGAAGCATTTCTTGAAATGCAATTGGTATCAACCTTTGCATAAAGACATGACAATCGTGACTTTTCATTCCAAAATGTTTATGTTTTCTCATGTCTACACACCTGGCGATATTTGAAGCATATCCATCTAAAAATCTTAGATTCTGAACCCAAATACACAACTCATTTTGACCATTTTTGTCTAATGTATAGCAAGCTTTTGGAAACTTGCCGCCAACTGACATGCGGTGCGGTCGACGACATATTTCCATTAAAGTCTAATCTAGACTTTGCATTGTCTTTGTTTTCCGAGTCAACATTCATCCATATTGTTAAAGATATTTTCAAACACATTTTTCTCTATATGCATCACATCTAAATTATGTCTTATGAGATTTGTGCTCCAATATGGAAAATCCCAAAAAATTGACTTCTTTTTCCATCCGGTTAATTTACTAATAGGAACATTAGCATCATTTGCCCCAATCTCATTAACTTTTTTTAAGCCTAATGCCTCAATTTCCCTTAACCTTCGACACGGCGAATTTTTAAGGTGGATTTGTTCTTAGATTCGATTCTTTCTAAAAAGCATATTTATTTCTTCTAAGCAGATGATCTAGTGGAAGGAACTTACAATGATTATCAAACCAAGTTTGTTTCCTTCCGTGTGAGTAAAAAGCATATGATTCATCCATCTCTGATATAGACATGCTGGTTGCGGATATTACTCGACGGACAACATTGGATTAAGGCTGGAAAGTAGCGTTGTCCATAAGAGAGCTGCCCGTAGCATAAAATTTTGCTTTCTAGAAATGGAACATAATATCCAAGGATATTTTATTCAATTAAAAATCATATCATAGTGCATTTCTTATCAAAATGGAACATAATATCCTAAGATATATATATATATATATATTATGGGTATTTTTTAATCATGAATATTATTAGAAAGAAAGATATGATATTCTAACATATGCATATTCTAATATCTTATCCTATCCTATCCAATTATCCAAATGTAGCATAGAAATTTAAGGTGTTAGGTAAAATATTAAAAATGAGGTAAAGCCTTAACACCCTGCTACATTATCTTGCTTGAGTGTGGACTAATGAAAGGAGAATGTCAAATATGATCCCAAAAAAGACGAGTTTTGATGTCATGTTCAACTACCAATGATTCAAAAGTTTTAAACAACATTCCTTAAGGGAATATACAAGGGAAAGAAAATGTATAAGAAAATAAAAAAATAGATTTTAAAATTATAAATTATTTCTATATACACTTCTTTAAACTTGCTTCATTTGTTTTCTTATTCTATATAAAAAAAATTAAATAATTTAAAATGGATCGATTTCAAACTATTTTCTCTATTAACCCCGAATATAAGAAAATCATTTTTCTTGACATTTTTTCCTTCATACTTAACTAGAACAAACCATTTCCTAACAATTAGGTGGACTAATGGTAATATTAATAATTTACGTAAAGGAGACGAAAGAAATTTTTTTCCTCGAAAAAATCAACCCATTATGTTTTTTTGTCACGATAGACATACTTTACTAGAACCAACCATTTCTTAAAAATTAGGTGGACTTAAGGTATTATTAACAATTTTACATAAAAAAAGCATAAAGGAAATTCTGTCCTCAAAAAATCAACCCAATATGTTTTTTTGTCATTATAGATAGGCCTTAAACAAAATTAAAGTGGGATGAAGGCAAAGGAGTTAATAAAGGTGGCAATAAGACAGTAGGCTTGATTATCCATGAGAAAAGGATTAAGTAGGCTATTAAACATAACCATAATGGATGGTTAAATTTGATATTTTATTTCATGAGTTTGGATGATGTGATTTTGAAGGAAGATTTCAGTGGAGTTCTAAAGCATAATGATAGCAGCAACCATGGATCACACAAGGGGATTAATTAAGAAACCAAGAAACAACTAGTTCACAAATATTTGTTGAAAGGCTCATTTAACATGAGCCAGAAAAATTAGCCTAGTAAAATAAGAATGTTGAGGTGGGTTTTGCAAGGGAAAAAGAAGAAGATATCAATCAACAAATTAACGCGAAGTAAGAGGTAGCATTTCTCAGACAAAAGAGAAATGTAACTAAAGAAGTTATATTATGCACCCAAAAAAAGGTTGTCATCTTATTCATCATTAAGAAGTGATTTAATCAAAGTCAAAGAAAAAGAGAAAGGTTACAAAGAACATGCATTCAAACAGTGTCAAAATCCATGGTCTCATTTTTAGGTAAATAGGGCACTTGAGGCATAAAAGTGTCCTAGGGACTAAGAGCAAAGCAAATACTCAAGGCTCGTGCTTGGTGGAAGGGAGACTCAACCTAGAGCATATATTTGACTTCTAAAATATTGTGAATTTTGACATGCAAACATTCATACACTTGTATATCACCAAATATAACTAAAAGTGTAATCCAAGTAACAAAAATATATCAAAATCCCAACCATTTTCAAAACATCAAACAAGACATAATCTAATCATATAAAATTTCAATGTGAAGTCAGGAAATTTAAGGAATATTAGTGTTAAAAAATATTTAGTTTTGAAGAACCACGATCACTTTGCCATCTTCAATTTTAAAAAATATAGCCAAAATTAGTATTAAAAAAATTGAAAAAGAAAAAAAAGCCAAGAAACTAACACTGTGCTCTTTCAGTGCGTTTGCACCTCTCTAACAAATGGAGCACATTAGCAAGCAAGGGACCATGGTTAGGTTTGCACTATGGCTAGGACGTAAGCACACTGAAGGCATGCATAATAGCCATACACATCTACTGTTTACCAAGCTTACTATGTGAATAAAGATAATGACAAGAAAGAATTTTCTGTGACCTAAGTTCTAGGAATTTTTTTTTGATCGGTTAACCTAAGTACCAGGAATGCTATCCTTTTCTTATGTGTGTGTGTCTGTGTATTTATGCTCTCAGCTCATCAAGTTGCTTGGACACTTTAGCAACTGTAAGATACCAACATTTATGTGATTCACAATGGATATAATGGATGTTCAAAGGATCTCTATCCCAGCAAAACCCCATTTAAAACAATGGAAGAGTTCATGAAATTGCCCATCAACATCGGGCATGTCGATTACTTTCCGGAGGAACAGCAATTAACTGTTTGAAAGCGAGAATCAATGGTTCATTTTTTGGTCTAGAAAAGCGGGAAAGATGAAATAGTTAACCAAT
This sequence comes from Tetrastigma voinierianum, assembly GCA_016808115.1. Lineage (NCBI taxonomy): Eukaryota > Viridiplantae > Streptophyta > Magnoliopsida > Vitales > Vitaceae > Tetrastigma > Tetrastigma voinierianum. The sequence continues at coordinate 1,034,065 of JAEQBH010001441.1, read as the reverse complement.
CAAGGCGGGTACCCTCGTTGGGTTTGTCAATTCCTTTGTTTGATTCTCTTTCGAATAGAGGAAAGAACCCATAAAAGTCCATCATAACGAGCTATGTCATAATGCATACTTCATAAGACTAAAATCCCGATAGAATGGTTTACTCACGGACCCCTTAAATTAGTGTCCCGGGCATAGCGGAAATAGTGAATGATTACAAAACTAAATAGCTAAACATTTAGGAAGTGCCACAGATTAGTACCTCTGTAGCTATTCCTTAAACAAAATCTTGCATAAAAGGGAAGTAACACGAGATGCAAGATTCTAGACTTCTTCTTCCCTTTCTCTTCCTTTATTTGCTCAGCAGCCAAATAGAATCTAACGAAACGATGATCGAAGAAAAATGAAAAAGAAAAAAAAAATCACAATCCGCCATTTAAATCAATCCTCCGTTTAGTTGCACAGTATATGAAATTTGTTTAAAACAAACAGAGAATTAAAATCATAACATTTCAATAGCCATGTTGACTCCTTTTCTACAACAATAAACAAAGGTTTAAATTTTCTTTTTCTTTTCCCTTCTCAGGAACCAAACATAAAAAGCAATAGTAGATCCAAAGAGATAAATGATAATATAAGGGTTGACGAAGTAAATACCTTAACCCGTGAAGGTCGCCGAGAGAGAGAGTCCTCCATGCTTAGTCTTCTTCCCCCTGAGCTTGAATGAAGCATTAGGGTTTCACAAGTGGAAAATAGGGGTTTTGGTTCAAACTGTACAATTTGATAAGAGGATCAGATAGCGTCAAGGGTGTCTGAGGAAGAAAACAACGATGAGATGGACATGATGCCCAATGGGCCTAAAGAGTTAACATGAAGGCCTTTTGTGTGGGCCTTAAACATTTTTTGATATAGATATATTTTTTGATATTAAAGTATTCATAAAGTGTCTCCCAAATTAGAAATCTTATTAATTAAAGTATTCATAAAAATATCATAATGAGAATGCCTACCGCCTTCAACATATAGATATATTTTTTGATAAATGCCTTCAACATATAGATGTTAAATGAATATGCATTTTACTTCAAAAACCTTAAGTTAAATTTGGAATGGGATATATCATGCCATGACTCAGGCCCGATAACAAGAAGGTCGAGACTGGAAGCTGCGTCTGTCGGGAATGCTGAATCCACCAGTATTGCTACCCAGACGGGGTCATCAATGACCCATTTTGATTCCTAGCATATCGGGTGCGCCCACTTTGGATCTATTGACCAGAATTCACCCGAAGTAGTTAGAAGTGGACAAAAATGTCTATTTTTATTTTATGTATTTACATTAATTCTTAAAATAATAGCTTATTTTTGTAAAAAACATTGAAGTTATTTTTATCAAAATCATGTCAAAAATTCAAATTTCCAAAATTAGGTTGTGAAGTGGTCTTTTAATCTAATCACCCAAAATGATAACTGCTTCTAAAATACTTTTATGTTTTTTTTTAACGGAAAAAAAAAATAGTTTTCTGTTATTTACAAAAGAAAACTTACAAAACACCTTTGATAATTACAACTTTTTATAAAATAGTTTTCAGTAAAATGATCCTAATGACCTCACACTTCAGCCATATCATAACCCCGATACCTGAGGGATTATTCTACAAAACAAGGGGAACAATGATAATAACAAGAAAAAACATGTTTGGTTTTCAATTTTTTATTTATTTGAAAAACATAAAAAACACAATATATATATATATATACTAAAATCATATAACAAAATTTTTCAAAAAACATCAAAATAGTATTCTCTATATCTTCAAAAAATTTTATTAATAACAATTTTCAATTTTCACTTTCGGGAATACTACAATCAATAAATGAGTTTTCTTAAGTTATTAAAATTAGTTTTTACAACCATCATCATCATTCAATGAACACTTAGGATATGTTTGGTTTTTATTTTTTTTAAATTGTTCTTTGTGCCACTACTACTACAGTATTAATGTTGTGTTCAAATTTTTAATTTCTAATGTGATGCTGGGGAACGCTTATTCACATTAATTTAAAATTGGGGAAAACCATCAATTTAGTAATGTTCAAAAAGGAAAATAAAAATTATGATTTTGGATTGATTGAATCTTTTATTGTTATTATTATTATTTCACTTTTTGTGAAAATATTCCTTTTTTCGATATAACGATCTATTTTAAAATTTTAGTTAATCAAAGGATCAAAATATAAAATATTAAGTATTTCCATTTTGCATAATTTTCTTAAATTTTAATACTTGCAATTTAAACGTATTGGTTTAAAATATTGAAGAAAATATAGTTTTAAACTATTCAAATTATTATTATTCTATCCATGTTTCTCATTCTCGGAAAGTTTAATAACATGAACTTTGAAAAAATAAAACAATAAAGGAAAAGCGAAAAAAATAAAAATTTAAGGAAAATAAAAATTGTTATAAATATAAAAGTATGGACATTACTAAATAAATTCATGAATGTAGAAGAGACTTCGACTTAGATCGGGATATGACATGATTGGAATGTGTAATTCCTTCATAAAATTCTGGAGGCTTTTTAGCTTTGCATCTCTAAACTCCTTCACAAGTTATTCCTCTAGTTGTAATAAGTATATATTTTTATTTCTCTACAAAAACAAAATGTGAACAATATTTAAAAACTAATTAGTTTAATGATTATTTAATATGATACTAAAATAAAAATTAATCATGATAGTAAAATAACATAAATTATTTTTACTTATATTAGTTTTCTACTCGATTACCTACCATGATATTTCTAAATTGATCAACTTAAAGCATCGTTAAGCGTAATATAAATGCCAACATAATTTAATTTGTCGATGTAAACTCTGTCCCATTAAATTGTGAATTTGCTTGTAGTGGCCCCTCTATATAAATGTTGATAGTTAATAATTTACAGCAGATTATAAATAAAATTGTGACACCGAGATCCGGGGGTGTCAGTTGACAACTTCGTCGACACACGGAATATCTGTGTCTCCATATTATGAGACACATAGGTGCTCAAATCCATTGAGTCCTCTTCTTCAAGACTGAGATTTAATGAAAGTAGGCGAATCTCAGCTGTACGAGGCTCTACGAGAGTCTGGCTAATCCCTGACATTGTACCGCAGACCACTAGCTGGGTCCACATACGAATAAAAATGAGTAAAAATGGCCGCAGGCCCGTACATCAATACTCACCAAAATATATCCAATATTTATATTACATGGTTGAGTTAATAAATCACTCTTAATTCAAACATATATTAAAATTTAAATTCTAATACATGTTATACAAAAATATCTACGAAAGCCCGCAATCCCAGGCTTTTCTTACGGAAAATGTCGGCCCCAGTATGTCTTCTGACGCTCCATGTACACGAAATAATGATCCCTCGTACAGGGTGAGCAAAGCCTAGTAGTGATAATCTCCTACATGTGTTACTCCCCACCTAAGTGCACATGTAATGGAAACCAAGCACACTCAAGCAAATACATGATCCTATTTGAATGTCTACATGCCTAATCCTATGTCTCGAGTCCTCACCGACTCCCTTACACATGCCTAAGTCAAATGTGAGAAAAATACAGTTTTCAAAACAAAAGGTTTTTGTTCTCGAAAACTTACTATCGAGTTTCGGTAAATAGTGGACGACCCTCCGTGTGAATTCTTTGGGTAATTCTCAAGCGATCGTAAGGTCCACCTCAGATGGCTGTTGAATGACTCTCCAATGTAATTCTTCGGAAAATCTTCCTTGAAATTCCTTTCACAACCATTTCATTTTTCTTTCAATTTTATGTCATGCACTCACACCTACCATTCTAGGGTGCCCCGGTGCATATGGAATGCATTATGCCATTTCTAAACAATTCATGTCAATATATCAATTATGCACATATTAACAAAATTTAATTCACATGTATCATGTTATTTAATCCATGGAAATAACATCAAAATTGATCCACATTGGGAGTACAATAACAGATTGAAGCAATTCATTTTTGAATCGCAAACAACTTCAAATTCACACACACAACTCACGTGAGCGGTAGAACCCTAGGCTGGGCTGTTCACGGCCTACAATAGGGATTTTCTCACTCGGTGATCGTTGGGCCCGAAAACACACAGCCATTCGGCTCGGAACATCACATCCATTCACATGGCTTAGCCAAAGAATAAAAGCGAAGTAGGAAAAGATCCCTACCTCTTGGGTTGTGAACTCCACGAAAATCGGAAGGTGTCCCGCGCGTGGCCACTTTGCTGATGGATCAACAGCTGCTTGCTTTCAGACGACAGAGCTGGTCAGAATGCCAGGAAATCTAGAGAGAAGTCACTCTTTCTCTCTCTAAAACTGGTTCTCCCCACTCACCACACATTTTCCAGCGAAAATGGGAGAAGATGAAGTCTTTGGTCTCTTTATTATTTTATTTTTAATAATTCCATCATTGTCCCTTCATTTAACTATTTGACTTAAAGAGCCTTTTTGACACTTGGCTTAATCTAAGTCATTCATCTCCATCCCCTCACTAATCATGCAACATGTGTCACGTGGGTACATGTAGTAGGTGACTTTTGTCACATCACATGTCTCTCACAAGCCATCATAAGGCGCTCGACACCCGGTGCCTCGAAAAACGTGAAATTCCAACTGTCTCGAAATTCGATGCGGTAGTTAGATTTCGCGAGACGATTCCAACGGTGAAGTCCGTTTCGTCATCCAAGATCTAGAAAAATTTTGGATTTTGACCAAAATTACCATCTTACCATTTTTCATAAAATTAGAATTTTCCCGGGTTTTACAAAAATTCTAAGTTATCTTTGATAAAATTCCTTGAAATTTATAAATCTATTGCAAAAATGTTGCAAATCTATTATGAAATTGCAACAGCAGTAATTTTGTTGTTAATTAGTTGCAAGTTTGCAACGAAAATGTTCCGTTGCAAACTTGCAACAGCCAAATCCATTGCAATTTTGTCTCCAAGGATGGCTCCAAAGTTTCCCGCCATGTGTTGCAACATAAATGAATATGTTGCAAATTTATGTTGAAAATCCGTTGCAATTTAGTTGCGATTCAGTTGCAATTTACTTATCAGACTTTCATTAGCATTCCGTTGTAAATCCATTACTGTTTTGTAATAGATTTGTCCATTGCAAAATTTCCGTTGCAAATCAGGATTTTTCTTATAGTATATAATTTATTCATATTTAATTGGACTACAAAACTCATAGACAAAAAATTAATTATTTGCTCATTGATATTTTGGGGTTGGGCCTTGATCAGATGGTAAAAATACCTCTATTAGTTCTATGCTTAGAGTACATTTTGGTTTCTATTTTTTTAAAACTTGTTTTAAACGACTTTGTTAGAAAAAAAAAAAAAGGTGTTTATATGGTCGAAGTGAAAGGCAAAGTTTGTAAGATGGTTGTGAAATAAATTTACAATGTTTTTTAGTACACATAAGGAGTTGATTAATTTGTTGGTTTTGAAAGTAGTTTAATATTACCAAAAACTTGAATTGATTTATGACAGCTAAAGATCATCACATTTTAAGTAATTATATTTTGTAAGGTTGGAGATCACATTTTAGTGATGGTGACTCCACTTTTCATGTACGTGCATGAAAGGCATGTGTTATTTTTCATATTATATGGTGTGGCCGAGCAATTATATGGAATAAAACCACTACCTATGCAAGACAAATGTGTCACAAACTATTACTCTTTTACATGCAATGAATCTAAGGAGTGCGGTCTCTTTGGTATAAGAGCCAAAATCAAAATATCTTTTCTTTTCATCGACTTAGGGAAGTGCCCGTGAAATCATATGTATGTGTGTATATATATATATATATATATATATGTAAGACCCGAGAAAATTCCAATTTTCGGAAAAAGGGCAAAATCGTCATTTCGGTCAAAATCCAAAATTTTTCTAGATCTCCGATGACAAAACGGACTTCAGGTTAGGTCGTCTCGTGAAAATCACAGCTACCGTAATTTAGCCGATTCAGGGAGCGGTCGAGTGTGCACGTTTTTCGAGGCACCGAGTATCGGGTGCCATAAAACGATATGTGATGTGACAAAAGTCACCTATTACATGTAATCATGTGACACATGTTACATGAGTAGAGAGATGATGGAAACGGACGACCTAGATAGTGCCAAGTGGCAAAAATCTAGAAGAAGGGACATGATGGGAATTATTTAAATTCATAATGATAATGAGACAAAAAGGAATAGTGATATTCTTCCTTTTTGAAGACCAAAAGGGCAGTAGTTGGGGAGGGAGGTGCAGTGGCTGAGAATGGTGATTTTTAGAGAGAGATAAGGCTCATTCTCTCTAGGTTTCCAGCCGATTGGACCGTCGGTTTTCGACGGAGCAACAAGGAAAGTTGCTCTACGCGGCGAGGACTACGCGTGGGCACCAATTTGGTGGAGTTCCAACAACTCCAAGAGGTAGGGATCTTTTCCTACTTGTGTTAATCCTTGTTTAAGAACCATGTAAATGGTTAGGAACATTCTGAAGCTTGTTTTAGCCGTAAACTCGGTCTCAAAAGCTTTGAACCGAGTGGATAAAATTCCTATTTTGTGTGGTCGTGAACAGTAACCCGAGGGTTTTACTGTTCATGTGAATAGTGACATGAATATTTTTGCGTGAATGTTTAAGATGTTGAGCGATTCAAAATGAATTGCTTATGTTTACACTGCGCCCATGCGAGCTAATTTTCAGAATCGCCAAGAAATCCCACACTGACCACTCCGTCAACCCGCTTAAACACTGCGGAATGTCAGCGACCACATTTCTTCACAAAACGGGCAGAGTCCTTCCGCACTAGGAGCTCTTTTACCCAAATACACACTGTGATATCCCTCGTCCCAAACAAAGGCAATATTATCCAATATATCCAATACGAATTAATTGGGCCCATAAACAATACTCAATATACATACCAACTATGAAATCCAACTATATGTTCAATAGTTGGCAAGAAGCACATATGTTTTTACTCTTATACAACATATCAAACTTATAGAGTTCTAATTGGCGTAAAACCACCAAAGCCAGATTCGGGGCTTTCTTTCTAAAACTCAACCTTCAGATGAGCCGTCTCCCTCGCACGCTCCTCGTACCGTGAAGTTATGGTCCCACGACGGGGCGAGCTAGTGCTCAAAGAGGAGAATCGCCCTAAGTGGGCCACCTACCACCTAAGTGCAAAGGCAATGTTCCAAATTAAACAATATCTGGCAAATGCATGATCCTACTTGAATGTCTACATGACCAACTCCGATCCCGAGTCCACGACTTCCTTCACACTCGCCTAAGCCTCCTGCATGAAAATTATTATTTTCATAGCTGACAACCCCTCCATGTATATATATCAATCAGGGTCATCCGACGACATCGATATATTATTTTGTTTGTTTTATGGACAACTCCTCCGACGTGTATATATCAATTAGCCGCCTCCACGATTGATATATTATTATTTGCTCAGGACTACCCTCCGATGAATATCAATCGGGCCATCTGTTTCATTGATATTTTTTTAATTCGACTACCTCGATAATTAATATTTTTAAGACAACCTTCAACCATTTTCTTGTGACCATCTCATGCACTCACTCTATAGTCCTAGGTGTTCAGTTGCATATGGAATGCATGTATGCCAATTCCAATACAGTTTAATTCATGTAAATATATAAACATGCATATATTTACAAAAATCAATTCACACCATCACAAGCCATGTAAATTCATTTCATACATCAAAATTAGCTCACTACACATCAAACATTCCAGCAATTTACCTTAAAATCACTGACCAAACACATATTTCAAAAATATAGCTTTGAGAATATCTGCCAGAACAGTGAAACCCTACATTATCTCAAAAATTACATTCATCTACTCAATTCCATAATCAAGATTTCACTACCGCCATTCCCTACCAACACCCTCAATCAAAGCATGATTTATTTCAATATTTCCAAACTTAGAAAACCCATCACCGTTGGCGCGGATGGATTCGCGAATATCCAAAATTTCCACACTGACCCATGTTTCGGGATCGATCAGACTTACTTCAACTACTCATTCACCCAAACACTAGAAAAGTAATTTTTAAAAAATGAATAAAACGAAGTAGGAGAAACCTCTACCTCTCTGAGTTCGAGTAAACTCCCTAAATCGGGTACCCACGCGAAGCCCTCTCCGCGTAGAGCGCCTCCTTCGCCTAAGATCACGACTGGCCTGATCGCCACATTTTCTAGAGATAAGTGCTCTCTCTCTCTCAAATTCTCTCAAAACGCAGCTCATTGTCAATCTCTCCCCTGTTTTCACGTTTTTGGTTCTTTTTAGCATTTGGAGAAGACACTCCTATTTGCTATTTTGTCTCTTTGTGGCTTAACTTAATTTAATTAATTAATTTCTTTCCGCTTTGATATTCTGACTATCTCGATCGGCCCATTTCCATCATTTCTACTCATACCACTTACGCGTACATGAAGATTTCTTGTTATATGTATCACGATCAAAATCGCTTGACAAAGACTGAAACGCGATGCCCTCAAAACGGTCAACTCCGAATTCGCTCTTAATATTACAAAATTTTACGTGCTAACTAGATTTTTCGAGACGATTCCAACGGTGAAATTCGTTTTGTCATCTGAGATCTAGAGAATAAATTCCGGTTTTTTAACCGAAATAACAATTTTGTAATCGAAATTACGATTTTGCCCTTTTTCTATAAATTGAAATTTCTCGGGTCTTACAAATTTTGGTGTAATTGGTTGAAAAATTGCATAAAATGTTTGTGTGATTAATTATGTTAATATATATATATATATATATATATATAGAAAGATATATATATATATATATATATATATATATATATATATATATATATATATATATATATATATATATATATATATGCATGTGAATATATTAGCATGAAATGTAGTAATTATAATTATGCATTTCATATGCACTCTAAGAATCTTAATATTGTGGAGCTTAGTGCATTTGACATTTAAAATCAAAGTTTAAATGAAATGCTTTACAGTAGCGACTTCACTCTTAAGATTTTCCTGAGAATCTGTCGGGGAGATGGTCCAACAATTGCACGCCCAGGTCTGCCCATGAATCGTTTCTGTCTCTCCAACACATCCGCTCCGAGGGTAGTCCATTTTTACCGAAATCCGAGAGGTTTTCACAGTCAAGCCTTTGTTTTGAAAACTGATTATTTTTTACTCGTACAAGTTGGCTTGGTGCATGTGCGAGGGAGCTCTGAGGACTCGTGGACACGGATCACATGTAGACATCCAACAGGTTCATGAAACTTATTTTTGAATGTGAGTGTTTATTGCATGTATGTGCACTTAGCGGGAGTAACCCATGTAGGAAATTATCTCTACTAGCTTTGCTCACCCTCACGAGGTACCATTTCCCTGTGTACAAAAAGAAATATCTAAGGCACTCACTAGAGGTCACAGAGCCAAGAAAGCCGACTTCATGGCTTGGGTATTATTATGTATGACATGTATTAGAATTTTATACTTTTAATATATGTTTGTATTAAGAGTAATGTAAAAACTTCAACCACATATATATTCATTGATATTTATTTCCAAGAGTACACGCAAATTCAAGTATTATTTTTACTATTTTAATTAGATATGAACCCGATGTGGCTATAAGCTGATCGTCGGGATGTGTTTGTACTGCGAGCCTCGCAAAGCGAGACTCTGCCGATTGTGGAGCAAATGCCATCTGGACATTCACAAAGTATTCCGCGGTTGACGGTTATCAATGTGACTCCCGCTGAAGCCACAGCCAGATCGTTAAGGTAAACGATTACCTGGGAGCCTGGTGTAGAACGAGGTGGCTACGCCATCTAGGGATCGAGGGACTCGGGCTTAAAGGTCACAAGTGTAAGAAACATCACAACATTATGTACCGATGTCGATACTGCATATAATTAGTATCTAAGAGTTAGGTATGTGATTACCTGTGGATAATCAATGATTGTTATCGTAACACTACATGCAATCGCGGTTTTATGTGATTGTGTGATTTAAAAAGGTAAATCAGATTGAAATCGTATGTTTGGTGAATAGCATAGAAAATGTTGAACACTGTGGTCGAGAAAATGTAAACTAGGTGTTCGAGAAATTTACAAAATGGTCCGCATCAAAATGAAAAAGATGATGTGAAGAAATTTTTTTCAAAGGTTTTACAGTGTGTAAAACTGGAAAAAAAAAATCAATAAATTTATTTGGTTTATTGGAAAATGAAAAATAATTTTATATATATATATTTTATATATATATATATATATATATATATATATATATATCCAATTGTTAGAGAATGTTTGGGTTTTTTAAAGGAAATGTCACAAAAATTTGCAAACCCACACTCTTGTTTTTGGCTATAGATTGCTATAATCATCCAAATTAATTTATCCTGTCTGTAGAACCATAAGAGATAGAGTTACAAATGTATGTAAGGAAACCACAGCAAATCAGAAATTTTTAAGGCTCCCAAATACTGACTAAAGGTGAGTCGTGGTAAGTCATACTTTGGTTATGTTTGGATCATGTCACAAAGGGTTTAGCCAAAAACCAACAATGATTTATATACCTGTTTTTACAACCGCGTAGTCAAGCCATCGGCAGTATAGTGGTTCAGTGGTCGAACACTGGGATGGCTTGCATAAAACAGATTCGAAAGTGAAATCAAACCGGTGAATTAAATTCGATTTGGGGGTTCGTTAAAAACAGAAGTGGATGGTTTGCAACTGAAAAATAAAATGAAGAAAAAATAAGAAAAAGAACTCCTTACTTATCGGGCCCTGGTTTAAGGTCCTAGGCTAACTGAGAGGTCCCTGCACTTCGCTATGACATGCAACCTATAGTCCACTGCATAACCTGGATCTTATGTTTAATTCAGCAAACCTCACCTATGAAACAACCTCATTTGAGTCAACACGTGGATGCGCTTATGGCCCTTTAGGTTAAAACCCTAACATTCCATTATCATTCTTTGAGGCTCTATGAAGACTATCTAAAATAATGCAGACTTCTCACCCAGCACGCATTCTAAAGCACGGAGAGGTCACAAAACAATAATCAGAAATTATTTAACCCTAATTCAAGAACCCTAACATGTAAATATTACCTCGAGGTCAGAAACCATCTAAAGAACAACAAATCCTAAAGCATGGAGAGTATTAGCCAATCTCACAATATCCAGTGCAGGTAACCAAGTTTTGAGAATAAGAGCCATAAATACACTACCTGCAACATGAAAAGCAGGGCAACCACCAGCAACCTAAAGATCTTACCCCAGTTAAATTTCTTTACTCAAGAAGGAAGTGTTTTAGCTCGATCATCCTCCAAGTTGTCATCCCTTGAGGGTGTTTGGCAACCGAGAAAGGGAGAAAGGCTGGGAGAGAAGAGAGAAAGAAAAAGCAAAACTAAAAAAATAAAAGACTTTATTTACAAAAATAAAAACTTACAAGAATTCTTCTCCTCCCAAAATCGATCATTAGGTTACAAACAAAGAGGGGCTTCTATATAGCCTCCTCATGGTATGAAAAATACTCAAAAAACCTAATAACTAGGCTAAGTTATAGGACAATCGGGAATAAATCAAGTTTGGAAGAAGCATTGTGATTAATTACATGAGGATGACAAGGCCTGCAAATTTCATAGAGGTGATTACATTTTTAGCGAAATCAACAAAGTTTCATGGCCATCGTTCCATTGGTCACTGCTCGCGCTTCATCCTGCTTTCAACTTATCTCATTTTCTTCCACTTGGTTTTTGGTTTTCTCTCATTGATTCTTGGCTGTCGATAGCCGGAGACCTCAAACTTCCAATTCATGATTGATCATCATCAGACAAGGTCGGGGTTTGGCGCATAAATACCTACAAAACAACCAAAACATGCCCAAATGGCATAAGTGTTACTAAGATGACATGAACACTTCAATTGGTTTATATGACATGATTAATGCACAAAGTACTAAAACCCATTCAACATGTGGTTCAAAACTGTACTGGACACTAATCACACTCCCAACCGAAACGCTGTTGGCCCTTTAGCAATGCAAAAGAAAAGGAGACGATGTGGTGATTTTCAAAAGGTCAGATTCAAAAGGTAATGAAGAAAGTAATGCCTTATTCTAAGTAAGAATCATCAATGCCGTGTCCAATAACCACAGAGAGAGTTTGAATACCATACAAAATCGAAAGTGCATCAAAAGAGTTTCCATTTCAAAGAATCAAACTGGAACTTCCACCAAAATTCAAGTGTTTATTGCATCGCTCTCAACAATAAACTCCATTAAACCCACTCCTACTTTCCCACCTAGCTACTACCACGACTCCAAAGATGCTAACCAACCTAAATAGATCAGACCAATCTCTATTCCACACCATACAGAGGGGTAATGCCAAAACTCGACTTCATCAAAGTCCGCAGACCCGGGTCCACCGACAGACTCTCAACCAACAAAGTTTAGCACGCTTCGTAAAAGATCAATCGACCACAAACTTACTGTGTTTCACCTCGACTTCGAATGACTTCAGAATTCTGCCACCCGCCAACTTGCTAAACTCCACCTATCCAACGCATGTAGCGACACTGTTTTGCAAAGGACTTAACCAAGTGAAGGCTTCTAGCACCTAAGCTTTAAAGGCTTTCGCCATATACCCTGACCGTGCTCTGCCGCGTTACTGCAATTTTTTACCTTTTCTTTTTCTTTTCTTTCTTTTCTTTTCTTTTTTTTCTTTTTCTCTTTTTTCTTTTCCACACTGGTCCTTAACCTATTGTACACAATGAAACTAGGCAAGTTATGCACCAGCGAGGTTGCACAATTTTTTCAAATTTATCATTGAAACTAATGTGCTTTGTGTGTGGTTAGCCAAAGGTAAAGAAAAGGTCAAATCAATAAGAATTCAACTAATCAATTCAATTAACTAAGCATGGAATCAATCTAACATCAATAGAATCGGACAAAGCTTCAATTTTTCAAACCATAAAGCAGAAAACCAATAAAGTTCGCTGCAAAACTGCCCAAATTTGAAAAAGTGTCAGGAATGTATAATACACTTATAGAAAGTGGACCACAAGCCACTAACATCACAAATGGGCTCATAACAAAATACTACCAAAGCACAATATAAATCCACTTCCTTATTAATCCCTCCCCCCCAACCCAAGCATCTTCAACCCAATGGGGTTCTAATGGAAATTGTGATAAGGAAGTGTTACCTCTATGATAAGATGTGATCATTTCTGGATAGGATACTTCTCAATCTTTCCATCGACGCCTTATGCACTCCGTTCGGGCTTCAAATAAACAAATTAGGACAAGAAAAGAGAGGAAAAAGGTGACCAGTTGGACCATTTTTAAAATTACACTTTCATAATAATCCCAAAATACTGCTTTATGGACATATTTAGATTCTACACTCTCTAAGCTTTCCAACGGTACCAAGAACGCCTAAAACGGAGTTCGGATGTAAAAGTTATGGGAAAAACAAAATTGGAGGTCAAAACTGTGGGATTTTCGCTAGGATTGCGAAAATTGAAAATTTCGCAATCTTTTCGCAATACATTGCAATCTTAGCGAATTTATGGCTGTTCGCAATCTTAGCGAAAATCTGATTTTAAGCTAAACCAGAAATACCTTCTTAATGTTTTTAGCGAAATTTGGCATTTTCGCTACTAACGCAAATTTCGCTAGCTTAGCGAAATTTACTTCTTCGTAATTTTTAGTAATTCGCTGTCTTAATTTTCTTGATTCCCGCTACAATTCTGTAAAGCAATTACGAAGTATTTAGAAATTACCTTGTTGAGTTCTTCATTCAGGTTTCAAAATTTGCATTTTGCTTCAAAAATTGGCACACAAAGCTTGCAAAATTTAACACAAGAAAAATTAGAAAAATTGAAAAGAAAAAATTAATTTACAAACATAAGCTAACTAAAAAATAAGATAAAACAAAACAAGAAAAATTAAACAAAAAGTGGGAGGAGCTTAGAAATGCCTAGGTCGGGTGCTCCAAGCAGAACCCGCACGAACCAACCATATGCCATCTGATGTAGGCATTTTCCGCTCTTCTTTGATGTAGTGGCAAAGGCGTAATACGAAGCCACTAGTCTTCTAATGTTTTGCAACACAGCGGTGATAAATTGGCCTTAGTGGTGGATGTTTGAGGTTTCGGTTGTCTTTGCGAGGCATGGGCGTGAAGGCCCGAGTCGGGGGAGTCTTGCTGGCAATGGGTGGACTTAGCTTTGGGATTTGGTCTTTCTTGTTTTGATTTTGTTGCGGGTGGGCTGTGGTGCGGGTGGAAATTAGAATATATACTTGATCCAAGCGAAGGGGCTACTAAGCGTCTGGGTATTTGGTATCTTGGGCAGTGGCACTAAGTTTAACTTCATGGGGATTGGTTGAAGGATAGGTTCTTGGGGCTCTTCCCCTGTTTCATGTCCACTACTCTCCTCAGTTAACAAGGCAGTGTTTTGTTCTTCGTTTGTCCAAGGAAAAAAATTAACTGGGGCATCCTGCAGTTCCTCAGGAGCTTTTAGTTGAGCCTGCTCAACCACAAAAACTGTTTCAGTCAAGCACTCTTCCTCTTGACTCTCTTCCTCCAAATTTTCCTCCTCTTGATGAACAAACTGATTGGTTAGCTTTAAGATGGATTCTATTTGGATGTCGATTTTGCTTTCAGAAGTCATCTTTCAGCCCATCTATTTTCTTGTTCAAATTGTCTTCCACAGTGACAATTGAATGGGCATTAATCTTCTTATTCTCTTCCACAAAGTCATCCACTATCCGGGTAAGGTCCAAAATGGCTTGTTCTAATGGATGGATTGACTGTAGTGGCTGAGGTATTGAGGTATTGAGGGTTGAGGCATAAAATGGAGGTTCAGGATGATCATATTGTGGAGGAGGTGGATAAGTTGAGGGAACACTATAGACAGGTGCACTCATCCATTGGTCTCTATATTCCCTCATGGACCTAGGTGGGTTTGGATTTCTCCCTACAGGTGGTTGCCACTGGTATGGAAGGTTCCTATAGTCCCTCATTGTCATGTAAGCTCTAGGGTTACCCTCCTGACTGTATTGCTCTCCATATGGGTGTTCCATTTTCTCTCAATTCAAAGCACTGGAAAACAATCCTGCAGTTGAAATAGGGCCACACAAAAACAACACAGAAACTATCCTGCAACACTGGTTTTTTTTTTTTTTTTTTTTTAACAGTCAAATAAAACCCCAAGAAAAATGACACAAATGATAAAAGGAAATTCACAGACTTGTGATGAGATCACAAGTGTTCCCACAGCTCCTCACTTGCACTAGGAGGCACCATCGACAGCGCCATTTTGATTCGTGCCACGGTGGGTTTGAGCTAAAATCAACAATATTTATATACCTAAGCTCCTACATTTGCCCGTGGTCGAAGCTGCTGCGGTGTGAGTCTAGGGTCGAACACGGGGGATGGGTTTCTAGCCGTGCAAATGATTTGAGTGAAATCAAAGCTGGTGAATTAAATTTGGATTTTGGGGTTTTGGTTAAAAACAGGAAGTGGATGGTTTGCAGCGAAAATAAAATGAAGAAAAATAAGAAAAAGAACTCCTTGAAGTATTGGGCCACTAGGTTTGGGTCCTAGGCTAGCGAGGGTCAAGGTTATTTCCTCGCGTTATGACATGCAACCTATAGTCCACGGCATAACCGGATCTATGTTTAACTAGCAAACCTCACCCATGAAACAACTCCTATTTGAGTCAACACAGGATGCAGTTATGGCCCCTTTTTAGTTAAAACCCTAACATTCCATTATCATTCTTTGAGGCTCGTAAAGACCATCTAAAAAATAACAGTGCATCTCTCACGAAACCTGAGTATTCTAAAACATGGAGAGTATTAGCCAAAACAATAGCGTAAATGTTATTTAACCTAATTGAAGAACCTAACATGTAAATATTACCTCGAGGCACCATTAAAAACCATCTAAAGAACAAAGTCTAAGAAAGCATGGAAATTATTGGCCAAATCAATAACATCCCATGTTATGCGGCTAAGTTTTGAGAATAAGAGCCATAAATACACTACGCAGCATGAAGCGGGGGAACCACCAGCAACCCTAAAGATGCCCCGACAGCCTTTACTTCAAGAAGGAAGTGGTTTTAGCCGATCATCCTCAGTTGTCATCCTTGGAGGTGTTTAACATGAAAGGGAGAAAGAGGGAGAGATAAGAGAGAAAAGAAAAGCAAAAACTAAAAATAAAAGACTTTGTTACAAAAATAAAACTTACAAATTCTTCTCCTTCCCAAAATCGATCATTAGGTTACAAAACAAGAGGGGCTTATATAGGCCTCCTCATGGTATGAAAATACCAAAAAACCTAATAACTAGGCTAAGTTATAGGACAATTGGGTAATAAACCAAGTTTGGAAGGCGGTTGCATTAATTACAGAGGATGACAAGGCGCAAATTTCGCTAGAGGAATTGCATTTATTTAGCTTTAGCGAAATCAACGAGTTTCTCTGCGACTCTTGTTCCATTGGTCCTTTGTTCTGTTGCTTCTCATCGTCGCTCAGCGCATCATTTTCTTCACTTTGCCTTGGTTTTCTCATTGATTCTTGGGTTGTTGATGGCTGAGACTAAACTTCCAACCTCATGATTGATCATTTGCATTGTGGTTGAAGCCTAGAAGTGCATAAATACCTACAAAACAACCAAGAAACACTCCCAGTAACATAAGTGTTACTAAGATGACATGAACACTTCAATTGGTTTATATGACATGATTAATGCACAAAAAGTACTCAAAACCTATCTAATATAGGGTTCAAAATTGTACTTTTTGGACACTAATCAATGCTCTGTTTTGGGTATTGTTGTAGTGTTTTGGCCATAAGTGGAGTTTCACTTATCCAAATTGAGTGATTAAAAATTCTGGGTAAAATATACTTCTAGGGAAATATGTTAGCTGAAGGAAGTGCATGCAAATTGTAACCCCAAAGTGCCCAGAAATATTTCAAAGTTGAGCTATGTAAAATACAATAACTTGAGTTTTGGTGATCCAAATTGGATGATTCCAATTGGAGAAGAAACCTTAGAACCATAGCTTCAAATGAGTGAAGAACCCATTTCCAATTTATGGAGTTAAGACCCCAAAAATCAAGGATAACAGTAGGTGATTCAGTGAGCTAACCAATTAGGCATAAGAAAACAATGCTGTAACTTGTGTCATGTGGTTGAGGGCCTTAGAGAAGGAATTTTAAATTGAAAATTTAAAGAGATGTCATTGGATATATAAATAACTGATCTGGAGGGTTTCATAATGTTTGAAGACCGTTTGAATAATTTTTGGGTAATAAAGTCCAGAGAGTATTGTTGGAAAAAGGTTTGCCAAAATAAGTTGTTTTTTTTGTTAGGGGCTTTTTATTGCTAAACGGTAAATTGTTCATTTGGCTTTATATGAATGTTATGTAACCCTAAAGTGACTTGCGTGTGAAGTACATTAAGTTTTCGCTATCATTATGAGCGATTAATGTTTTATGGCATTATTCGTTTGAGTGTGTAGGCTAAAAGCAAAAAGCGGGAAAGTTGTGGAGTCGTACTCAAGTTTGGTAAACAAAAAAGGTGAGTGTTCTAAACCTATTTTCAAATACTAGTGTATTATTATGAACTTTTGCTAATTATTTAATGGTTTTCATTGTAAACCATATTTTAAAACAAGCAAGCAATGAGTTTTAAACGAACAATAGTTTCGATTTAAACCATGTGAAAAGCAAACAAGTAATGGTTTTAATGTATTCAACCACTTTTAAAAAAGCAAGCAAGCACTGGTTTTGAATTGTAAAACCATATTTCAAAAGAAACAAGCAAACAAAAGTATATTTTTTAAAAACGAGGCCTAACGAAAATCCTAGTTTTAAGCAAGCATCTTGATCCAGTATTCGTGCGTGCGGTGGTGTTAGGACATCATTTCATGCATTTTAGATTTGCCTGGTCGGCAAACTTAGTTCATGCATCATGGCATTTAAAGGAGACCGTGGCACGTACTAGAGTATATAGGGTTAACGCGCTAGCTAAATTATGGTGACGTAGACCAAGGTCATTCCACCATATTTACCGGAAAAGGGGAAGTGAGCCAAGGCCCTTCCACCTAGGTGATGCGGACCAGGTCGCGCCAGCAGCACGGTTTGAAGCCCGGGCTCGTGTTTACTAGAGACAGCCAACAAGAAAAGGCCTCAAGTGGTTGATCTTGATTTATAAACATTTTTCACACAGTTTTGAAAATCAACCACTGGTAAACAAGCGGTTGAGCCCAGACTCCCGTGTTTATAAAAAGTTTTATAAGCTTTTAAAGCAAAGCAAGCAAGAAGTCTATGAAAAGTTTTATAAACTTTTAAAGCAAAGTAAAGCAAGCAAGCAAGCGAGAGGTTTGTAGTTTGAGAAACTTTTAAAAGCAAAGCAAAGCGAAGCAAGCAAGCAATGTAGTTTAGAAACTTTTAAAGCAGAGCAAGCAAGGTTTCTGGAAAATGTCTTATAAAAGAGAGTTTTACAGTTTCGAGATATTTTCAGAAAAAACAAACATTTTATAAAGCATACACTCACTGAGCTCGTTTAATACAATATTTTGTTGTTTTAAAAACTATTTTCCGAATGCTGGAAGCACGCCCGGACTGATTTGGATCATAGGATTCTCCTAAATTTTGTATCAGTGTTGTATTAAATAACTTATGTAAAGAAATACTTTGGAATTTGTACAGTTGAGCATATGTATGTACATAGTTTTGTATTGTGAAAATGTGATGAGCCTGAGGCTATTTGAAAAATTAATGTTGGTTGCCATATTTTGAGAAGTGTAAAAATTTGTATATCTGAGTTTTCAAGGATTTAATCTGTATCTGTTGTTATGCTGCGAAATTTTATAAAATCACAAGTTTAGAAAGGAAAAATTTTTATCTGAGGTTTGACAGCAACACGGCTTGACACAAGATTATCTAGTCGTTGGGAGAGTAACGGCCAGGGGTTTTATGGGGTGGCACGGCACACACACCTGCATGAAGTAGGGGTAGGGGTGTGACATTATGGAAGTACAAGAGATCTCATGTTCGAATATAGTATATCTCATAAATTCATCTCACCCTCTTTACCATAAGAGCCAGACCTCAAAGGACTGGTTTTCAATCTTTTTTGCTCTTAGCCCAATTAAATATAAATAAATTTTTAATTATAAATTATTGTCAATATCAAAATATTCTCAATACAACTATCAAATTTTAGAAATTAGTGAAAAATCTTAACCCAAGTAAAAAGGAATATTTTGTATGAATCATGAAAATAATTATTTCTTAAATGTTATTAAATATGTTTTACTAAAAATAATTTTATTTTTAAATCAACCAAATATAATATAATAAAATTGAAAAAAATTAACAAACTAATAAATATTATCATTATATATAAATTCAAAATAATTTATAAGCAAATTATATATATATATATATATATATTTTTTTTTTTTAAATTACCGATATTTAAGTAAAAATATCCACCAATATATCAGTAACATCCAAGTACCGATATATCTTTTGAAACCGATATTTTATTATGAAACATACATTTGATAAATATTAAATTATCTAATTAAAAGTTGGCTTCAAATTTATTTACTTAAACTTTAAATCTATCATTTTAAGGATGCATGGATGGATGATTAAAATTCCCATCTCATTATCATCCTAAAAAAAATGTCTAAGTGATGAGACCGCTATCATAACCTTTTTCATGTTCATATCTTTAAGCTTTTCTTCATATTCCTCTTCTTCAAGATATGCACATGCATATGCGTAAGGAGAGATTTTATAAATTCCCAAAAAAGGAATTCTACTCATCGTCTTCACATGAACCATATGTCACCGCCACTTGCCTTGAAATTAATTAAAAATTATGAATGAAAGGTGATCAATTCGATAAGTATCTCAAATATGAATTTATTATAATTCTTAAGGTTTGACTTAAGTGATAAAAGAGATGGATATTTGGGAGATCCTAAGCTCGAATTCTTGTAAGAATAGAAAGCTGCAACGATGTAATGTAAAGTGAATAAATAAAGATGAATGTAAGGGAGATCCTAGGCTTGAATCTCTATAATAACAAAGTATTACTACGATATATATATTGCAAAGTGAATAGTAAATAAACATACATATATATATATATATATATATATATATATATATATATATATATAATTTATTACATTTATTCTATTTTCTTTTACATTATCATATATCACTCATCACTCTATCTCTCCTCTTTTCATTTTCCTTTGTTTTCTTCTCTTTCATCTTTAGCACCCCTCTATGATTTTAGTTTTTCTATTTTGATTTTTTTTAAACAGAATAAAAATCGAAGAACAATGTGAAACGCAGGAAAAGCGTATTTTTTCTGAAAATTAGCGAATCGGTAATTCTTCTTTGGGATAGTACGCCACAAAGCCTAGTTTTCTCTGGACCTAGTTGTGGCGGATCACGCCGTTAGAATCATCTCGCAAAATCTAATTGAACCAAACAAACTGCGTCGAATTCCGAGATTGTCGGTTTTTCACGCATTTCGAGACGGAAATGGCCAACCATGGGGTGCCATGTAGCACTTGCATGGGAGACACTTGGCACATGGGTGGGCGAGTGTCATGCGCAAGTTGAATGGTGGTGGGGGCGAATGTCAAGCCACCCTCATCATGGTATGAAAGTGGTTGAAATTGTATGGAGAGCACTTGGTCTTGGTGGCCAAGTCATCAATAAGTGAACATTAGATGTGCTCCACCTAAGTCAAACCCAACATGGTGGTTTTGAGGAGAGATTTCAAAACAATTCGTAGACAAGAGGAGAGAGAGAGAAGGAAAGAAAAGAGAGAGAGAAAGAAAGAGAAAAGAGAAAAGAAAAGAAAGAAAGGGAAGGGAAGGAAGGAAGGAAGAGGAGGAGGAAAAGCCACAAAACACCTCCTTTTTTGCAAGGTTGAAGGATCAAGAACTGGTCCTACACACTTCAAGAAGTGAGGGATCTTTCCTCCTTGGTTATTTCCTTGTTTGGGGCCATGGAAAAGGCATTTGGTTGAGTTGATTTGTTATTACCTGAATGAATACCAGGCGGAAATTTTTAAGGCGATCTTGATACGCATGTTATTGTATGTCTTTGTTTTAAGGTTTAAGTATTTGAAAATCAAGTTGGCTTGTTATTCTTGAATGAATGCCATCGCGAGAATTTTACGGAACTAATCTGGTTATTGCATGTTATTGTATGTGCTGTTTTAAGGTTTTAAGACTGAGAAAATCAAAGTAGGCTTGTTATTACTTGAATGAATGCCATGCAATTTTGGAACTAATCACGGATTGTGCATGTTATTGTATGTCTTTGTTTTACGGGTTTAAGACTGAAAATCCAAGTTGACTTGTTATTACTTGAATGAATGCCATGCGGAATTTTCTGGAACTAATCTGGTTATTGCATGTTATTGTATGTGCTGTTTTTTTAGGTTTTAAGACTGAAAATCCAAGTTGCCTTGTTATTACTTGAATGAATGCCATGCGGAATTTTACAGGAACTAATCTTGTCCTTTGCATGTTATTGTATATCTTTGTTTTTGGGTTTAAGGCGAAAATCTAGGTTGGTTTGTTATTACTTGAATGAATGTCATGTATTTTTTTTTTTTGGGTTTTAGACTGAAGAAAAAAATCAGTTTGGAGTGTAATTGCTTGCATGACTAACATGCAGAAATTTTCTGGGTTTACCTCTGGTTGTTTAGGTCATAGCACTACGTCAGAACTCAGGTTGGGTGTTCTTGGACTCTATGACCAAACTCATGGAGTCAAGAATCTAGCCATAAGCCATTCAATGGAAATAGGTGCTCACATATGTGCCGAAAAACTGAGTGTTGCACTAAGTGTACTAATTGCTATCAATATGGGTGTTTCAAACACATTGGGTTGTAATGTGTTGTGCTTGAACATGGTCATTTCTTGTCTTGGCATGTGTGTGATTTATATCGAAACTGAAGCATACTATGTCTCAACCTGGGAATATGAATTATGGCATTACTTGGCACAAATAATTGTTGCGGAGGAACATATTGACTAGTACTTGAGATGATGTGTGTTCAAACATGGATAATTTGGATGATAGAAAGATTAATTGATATGTGTGTTATCTTGATTTGAATATCTTGAAATATTAACATATGAAATGTTGTGTGCATTAGACATGAGGTTCATAGCACACACATAGTATACGTGTGTAGAATGTCCATGTAGAGGTCTTCATACATCGTCATGGGTTCGAGGTACCGCACAATTGCATTGTATTGGTGTGCTGTGAACACCACATTGCTAAGGAGAGTGTGTACATGGTACTGATTTGGCAATCGTGTTTAAAAGTTGGAATTGTGTGGCATGGGAATGGGATCAAGTCAAATTGAGTTCTACAAGAAGAAACGAAATGGAAATGAAATGTGTCATGAGCAAGTAGGGATAGATAATTTCATGTGAAAAGCCCGAAAACTTGGTTAGACAACAGATCCACTGAAAAGCCCGAAAACGCCGGAGGGTATGAGACCTGCGTGAGACCCGAAAAGTTCTGCTGCCTCCAAAAGACACGAAAACGACAAATAAATATCACATGTATCACTAAGAGACGGGAGGCAATCGACCTTGATTGAATTCCCATTGGCACTTCAGATTGGGTGGTGGGTCTGGGAGGTCAATCTTGCATACGGGGTATGTAGAGTGTCGTCTCATACATGCATGTAGTTTTTTTTTCATAATAATACAACATGTATGCACGGATTGGTCAGTTGGGTTTGACTATGAAATGATTATTTGCATGTGCACTCCAAAAGCGGGAGTAATTTCTCAGGGATTTATCCAGATCGGGGCGTTAGCCTGCTCCCATTGCGGACCCTTTCAAGTACAAAAAGACAGGTATGCGCGCATCGGCTCTCCCAGAGGCCGGGATCATGAAGCGGGCCGGACTTTGGCCTTGATTCTTGTTTTGTGTATATATTAGAATGACATGTAATAACTCTTAGATCTATAGAAATTTATGGTCTTGTAACCGTGTGGACGAGTATGGATGATGGGACTTATTGGGTCATTTTACTCATGTATGGGTCTCGTGATATGAGACACACTAAGTTTCGCAGTTTTGATGTATCAACTGACCCCTCGGTTTTGGGGTGTCATAGCTATATCGAGCCTCAGGTACACCGAGTATCTAGGGGGCTTGAGGACTCACGTAAAGGTGGTTATTAAGGTATACAAGCATCACAACTTGGTATAGCTTAGTGTCGGAGCTTGGGTTAGAGTTACCTAGTACTCGGGAAATTGATATCCAGATCATAGTTTGGTATCAAGGTCTAGGTAGGAGGTTACCTAGGAGTCCACAGATAGATTAATTGGCGCATGCATCAGGTGTTTTCTCGTTTATGCTTTGATTGTATGTGCACGGGACAAGCAGTAAATTACTTGAATTATATACGGGTGGATGTATATAGGAAATGTGAACACTAGGGTTGAGAACGAATCTTAGTTCGGGAAACGAACGGATGGTCTGTGGATATTAAGTCTATTATCGGGCCCAAGCACTGGTGCTGGCAATTGACACCTAAAATGATTCTAAACTTGTCGCTTGACTCGCGGTAGATGGCAGAGGATCGGGGCGTAGGAGGTCGCCCACGGGGTGATGGTCGCACCACCACCGCTTTTTATCACAGCCTCATAGAGGCCATGGGCGCTGGCGATAGCCACAAATGCACAGCCGACGCAAAGCCTAGAGGTCGTGGAGGTGTTAAGAACTCCGAGGTTCATAGCACACCCATCCCCCAACGCTCACGGATGAGGGGATCCAAGGTAGTCGACCATTGGTTTCACATGACAGAGAATTCTCCGAGCTATGGAGAGATCACCTTAATGCTACCTTGACACGCTAGCTTCATTCCATCTCGAGGGGGTGAGTCCCAGACTGGGTGGGAGGGTGATGACTTCTGTGGACTCGAGACTATGACATGGGATGATTTTCATGACTATTCATGGGGAAGTACTTTCCGATTTTGCTAGACATGCGAAGGCCTCGAGTTCCTTGAGTCGGTGATGGGGGCGTATGACTGCATTCTAGCACGTACGCATTCATAGAGTTGGTACCGCTTTCTGTGGATGCTATGTGGCTACCGACGCCAAGGTCGTGAAGTTCGAGTGACAATGGGTTATTCCATTCGGGGTAAGATCAGAGGACATAACCTACAAGATACTTCGACCGCGATGGTAAGTACGATCAACATCGAGCGAGAGGTAATGACGTAGCATCCGACGCGTGCTAGTGATAAGAAGA
Organism: Tetrastigma voinierianum; assembly: GCA_016808115.1. Lineage (NCBI taxonomy): Eukaryota > Viridiplantae > Streptophyta > Magnoliopsida > Vitales > Vitaceae > Tetrastigma > Tetrastigma voinierianum. The sequence goes on along the minus strand of JAEQBH010001441.1, from coordinate 1,009,637 downwards.
GGGGAGCCAAGTTTATTCTTCGTGCTCAAGAAAGAAGCAGGACTGCTCCACGGAGTTTCATATACGCTGCCACCAGGCTGGCGTTGTGTCCGTTACCAAATAAGCCGATGATGATATGTTTCACCGCCATCACCGGGACATTATGATATGAATCGCCCCAGATAATAGGCTCAGGATCGTGGGACATTACAATCCCATCGATCGCCAGTGGGACATGGCAAGACTCGGTATGTTCCTCTGCACCTGCAGGCCGAGGGGCGAGTATGGAGTCTCGAGGGGTGCGACACGGGCATCGGTGTTTCACGGTGAGGCCAAAGGGAGCGGGTATGGGTCGGTCGAGGCGGAGGTGTCTGGTCGGGACTTGAGGGCTCGGGCGTGTCTGCGCCGTTACTCGGTGAGCGAGAAGATCGGTCAGGTGATTCATGAAGATGCGTTTCCTCTTGGTGTTTCACTGTGGGCAAGGAGGTGTTATTTGACTTCAGTGCATCGCATTCAACTATTCTTTGCATCTTGTGTGAAATTATTGGGCTTAGAGGTGGAGACCTTAGATGAGCCATTGCATGTGAGTTCTCCCTTAGGGACTAAGGCGGAGTGATCGGATATCGGGATGTGAGTTAGAGATCTCGGGATTCTACTCACAGGTGAGGACCTTCGGTCATGGACATGTCGGAGTTTGAGGTCATCCTCGAGATGGGTAGTTGGCGGCACGTGGGTTGTCATAGATTGTGAGCCCGTATGAGTTACCGCCTACGCGCAGACGGTCTTGTGTTGCTGTTCCCGGGAATAGTACGATGTTTCACCCGTGCGTATGCGATTCACGATGCTTGCAGGCGATTGACGGGTTGGCTAGCTAGCCTTACCCTGGAGGACGGTGAGACGAGGATATGAGTCTACCTCGGGTGGTTTGCGAGTACGAGGATGTTTTTCAGGACTAGCTACCAGGATTACCTCCACCGAGGGATGTAGACTTCCGTATTGAGTTGCATCTTGGGACGTCGCCCATTTCTATGACTTCGCATAGGATGGCGCCGGTTGAGTTGCGAGGGAGCTCGAGGTTCGGTCACGAGGAGTTCTTGGGCGGGGTTTCATTAGACCGAGCACTTCACCATGGGGCGCTCCGGTTCTATTTGCGAAGAATAAGGATAAGACCCTTCGACTATGCATCGATTATAGACAGTTGAACAGGGTTACAATCAAGAATCGGTATCCATTACCGAGGATTGATGACTTATTTGATCAGCTGGGCGCGAGTCTACTCTAAGATAGACCTGGCAGATTACCATCGATTAAAGTTAGGGGCCCGAGACATCCTAAGACAGCGTTGAGGCGGTATAGGCACTTTAGTTCGCGTGCCACTTTGGATTGATGAATGCACAGTATGTTCATGGGCGGCCTCATGAATAGGTGTTCCAACCCTATTTAGATCAATTTGTGGTGGTATTTTTTGATGACATCCTAATCTACTCCCAATCGGAGGTGGAGCATGAGGATCACTTGAGAATCGTACTACAGCTTTTGAGGGATCATCAGTTGTATGCCAAGTTCAGTAAGTGCGAGTTTTGAAAGCTGGCGGGAGTTTCTTTGGACACGTGGTGTCATCTTCAAGCGTGTCAGTGGACCCGGGGAAGGTTGAGGTTGTGATGAGTTGGGAGAGACCAAAGTCAGTCTTCGAGATACGTAGTTTCTTGGGATTGGCAGGGTATTACAGGAGGTTTATAGAGGATTTCTCCCGGCTAGCAGCGCCTATGACAAGATTGACCCGGAAGGAGGTCAAGTTTGTATGGGATGACTCATGTGAGTGAGTTCCGGGAGTGAAGAGGCAAACACTTAGGCTCCTATCCTAATAGTCCGGAAGGGGATAGGGTACACGGTGTGCGTGATGCTTGAAGGACGGGCTGGGGTGTGTTCTGATGCAGCCCGGGAAGGTTGTGGCTTATGGTTCTCGGTAGTTGAAGAATCTGAGGCGAGTACCGCATGACATGGAGTTGGTAGTGTCTTCGCCACACGAAGATTTGGCACCACTACTTATATGGTGAGCAGTTCGAGGTGTTTTCAGACCACAAAAGTCTAAAATACATCTTCACGCAGCGAGACCTCAACATGAGGCAGCGTAGGTGGATGGAGTTTTTGGAAGATTACGACTTCACTTTGCATTACCATCTCGGTAAGGCAAATGTGGTGGCTGATGCGCTTAGCCCGAGTCACGGGGGTGCGCTGGCTGCAGCTTCCGGGGTGGCGGATGCTCAGAGTGGAGTGGGAGCCCGGTGGCGTAGTCGATGACTGACACGAGAGGGTACCTTAGGAAATATGATGGCCTCTGGCCGTCTCTGCGGCGTGATGGGTCAGTGCGGGCGCGGGGCAGGTATCCATCGGGGCCCGAGTACGGTCGGGTCACGGTAGGGCCGAGAGGCTGGGCCATCTACACGGATGGTAGTCTTCGATTATGGGGACCGGGTTGTGGTTCCCCGGTCCTCGGCCAGCGTTTGGGGAGGAGATCCTCGGGGGTTCCATTTACTCCCAGTTATTTGTGCATCTAGGTGGCACGGATGTATCATGACCTTCGTCGCCGGTGATGCTGAAGCGGGATAAAGGGGCATGTCGGGGATTTTGTCGGGCCGATTGTCTCATGTGCCGTGCGGTCGGTAGCCTGGGAAGGCCCAGTAAATTCTATACTTCAGTAGGTGGAGATAGCGGTGGAAGTGGGAGCACATCACGATGGACTTCGTGACTCACTTGCCACGGACATCGCGGAAGCATGATATGATATGGGTTATAGTGGACCGACTCACCAAGTCGGCACATTTTCTAGCCGTGCGGATGACCTTCACACTAGAGGAATTCGACAGGTTGTATGTACGGGAGATAGTACGGTTGCATGGAGTTCCAGTCTCTATAGTATCGGATCGGGATCCTCGATTTACGGCTCAGTTCTAGAAGAGTTTCCAGAAGGCCATGGGGACACAACTTTCAATGAGTACCGCTTTTCATCCTCAGACGGATGGGTGTCGGAGCGGACAGCCAGTTTTAGAGGACATCTTTGGGGATCGTATTGGATCTCGAAGGGTAGCTAGGAGGAGCACTTGCCCATGATAGAGTCGCCACACAATAATAGTTATGGGCGTGTCGAGATGGTGCCCTGAGGGCTCTACGGGAGGCCATGTCCATCACTTAGATATGTTGGACGAGGTGGGAGAGAGCTCGTCAACCCCAGTCGATTTGATTAGAGACACCTCGAATAAGGTGGGTATGATCGAGAGCGTCTCCTTGCGCCGGGCCGGCGGAAGGGATTACGGCGTGTCACGGCGGCGACCTCTGGGGAGTTGAGGCGGGTGATCATGTCTTCCTGAAGGTGATGCCTAAGAGAGGAGTGATTAGATTCGGCAAAAGAAGGAAGTTGTCGCCGAGCTACATTGGACCCTTCGAGGTACTCAAGAGGGTAGGCATGGTTTGAGAATTTTCTGGAACTAATTTGGTTATTGCATTTTATTGTATGTCTTTGTTTTTACGGGTTTTAAAATGAGGAAATGCCAAGTTATTGTTGTGCAGATAGATACCCATACCCAGAATTTTCTGGAACTAATCTTGTCACTGCATGTTATTGTATATGCTGTTTTGTTTTGGGTTTTAAGACTAAAAATCTAGGTTGGTTTGTTATTACTTGAATGAATGCCATGTATTTTTTTTTTCTGGGTTTTAGACTGAAGAAAAAATTCAGTTTGGAGTGTAATTGCTTGCATGACTAACATGCATAAATTTTAAGGTTTTAGCTCACAGTTGTTTAGGTCATAACTATATCAGAACTCAGGTCGGGTGTTCTTGGACTCTATGACAAGCTCATGGAGTCAGGAATCTAGACATTAACCATTCAATTGATAGGTGCTCACATGCATTGCTGAAAAACTAGTGTTGTACCTAAGTGTACTAATTGCTATCAATATGGGTGTTTCAAACACATTAAGAGTTGTAATGTGTTGTGCTTGAACATGGTCAATTTCTTGGCATGTAGCGAGAATTTGTATGTGACATATATCTCATCACTGAATATGAATTATAGCGTACTTTGCTTAAATAATGGTTGGAATTTTGTTAATACATGCTTGGACGATGTGTTGACATGAATGGCCAGATGATGAAAGATAGTGCATGTATGTGATGTACTGATTTGAATATATGGAATATTAACTTGACTTCATGTATATTAAATATATGAAATGTTGTGTTGTGCATTAGACATGAGTGTTCATAGCACACACATAGTGTCTGAGTGTAGAATGTCCATGTGAGGTGTCTTCATACACATTGGTCATGGGTTTGATGTGGTGGCACAAATTGCATTGCACATTGGTGTGCGGTAGCACCATTACATGAGAGTGTGTACATGAAATGCGATTTGTAACTGCGTTTGGTGTTGAATCGTGTGGAGGCATGGGAATGGGACCCGAGAAGTCAAATTGGGTTCTGAGTGTTTAAACAAAATGGAAAATGAAATATGTGTCGGGCGTAGCAAGTAGAGGATAGATACACACCGGGTGAAAAGGCTTTGAAAACCTGGTTGAGCAGCATCTCACGGTAAAAGCCGAACGTCGGAGGGTGTAAGAGACCACGGTGAGACAGAAAAGATTGCTGTTCTTGAAAAGAACCACGGCTTGTTAAATAAATATCACATAGACTACGGGTTGTGAAGTAGAGTGGGACTGACTGGTATTAATTCCCCATTAGCTTGTATTGGTGGTGGGTCGGAGGTTGACACGGTACATAGGAACGTATCAAGTGTCGTCTACTCTTGTATGTAGTTTTTTTATAATAACTTCTGCTTGTAACGCAGTTGGTTGTTAGTTTTGGCCTTCATGGAAATCGATAATTTGCACATGTGCACCTAGTTGGGGAGTAGCCCTTGTAGGATTTATCTCTATTGGTGATTAAGCTCACCCAAAATCGATGGAACCTTTAAGGTACAAGGCGATTTACAAGCAGACCAGCTCCTTAGAGGTCGGGATTATGAAGCGGGCTGGTGTGGCGCGTTCTTGTTTGTCATATATTAGAGCGACCCGGTTTTAATATATGTTTTGCATTAGGAGCGATGTAATAACTCAGATCTATAAATGTTCAGTCTTATGTGTATGGGCCAGAGGATATGGATGATTGACACCTATTGGGTCATTTTGCCGTGTGTGGGTCTCGCGTGTGAGATACAAGTTTCCAGCAATGAGTTGACGGTGGTCAACGGGACCCTCGGGTTTTGGGGTGTCACAAACAAGAAGGAAAAGAAGAATTGATACTTGTAAGTATGAAAAATATGTGAATATTTGAAAGCATGTACCCTCAAATCTCATATCCAAGAAAAAGTTTATGACTCAAATTTAAAATTTTGATGTTCAATTTTTTTAATGGTAACATTATTCTAAAGAATAATAATATTCTTGTTTATTTTAATTACAAATGTTAAACATGGTATTTAGATTAAATCTCAATCCTACAAGTTTCAATTTTTAAAAAAGTTTGTTGTTTAACATGATATTAGAACTTAGTTTGGCAAGAGGTTGAAGTTATGGATTATGATACCGTACGTGATGGAGGGTGTTAAAGAGCATATATTCATATTGGACCAAAATCTTACAAGTTTTGAGCTTTTAGGAAAATCGTTGATTCATCACTTAGTTGTTACACAATACTTTTTAAATTTTATTAATTGATGTACTAGTATAATTGTATAAATAGAAAGATGAACATGGAATATAATAATAATAATAAAAAAAGAATTGTAGAGATTGCTGTATAAATTTGAGCAAGGGTTAGTTACGTACCTTTGTTGGAAGTTTTGTTTTACGTGTTTTTTCTCTGGTCATATCACGAGAAAGAGTTAGAGGGTCCATGAAATATTGGAACTTCAAACTTCCATTAAAGGCGAAGAGTCTTTGTTGATCCGAGTTGAGAGTAAATGGCACGGTAATGAGGATATCTCAATGAGATCGTTATATATTTTACCTGCAGTGAGATTTGATAGGGATGAAACAAAAGGTGTCTTCCTAGGTGCTTGAGGCCCTCCGATCTCTTCCGTGTCTATATCTTAAAGTCTTCATCCCCAACTGGCGGCTCGGTCAAGGCGCCTGGTTGGCGAGTGATCTCAGTGGGCACTCCATCAGCTATACCAACACACATCCTTATCCAGACCCAAAGGCACTTGACTCAAAACCCCTTTGTAGTAATCTCACTTTGCCCTCCCAACCTCTCGGTGTTAAAACTCATCACGAGTCCTTCCACCTGTGGGAGTCTCCCGATTACCGTCGTAACTTCGGATTATTGTTTCTTGGAAGACGTCGAATTTGCAACCATTGGCATTGATCTGAATGTGTTGCCTTGTCTAGTGTGAAATCAATAGCTGTGCTGCTGGATGCATTCTAAAAGTTTCCTTGATCACCATCTTCAAGTATTTCAACTTGGCAATATCTTCGATGTCCACCTTCGGCTTCTTCCCACGACTCACGATTTGGAAACATACGCTTCTTCATCACTGGGGTTATGCATTAGCTCAAACATAGCCCATAGTATGGTCCAGTGCGATTACTATGCAATTTCCACCTAAAAATATATTATGAAAAAGCAAGCTTCCGGATGATAAAACGAAGAAGCGAGAAGCAAAAATGAGGGAAACTAAGTAGATGTTCTTTAATTACCATGAGAATGGCCTTGAATAATACTGGTGCCCCATTATTTTTGTGTCAATGTACTGATAAATATATACTTTTCCCTAATTAAACAGACTACTATATATTTGAGTATTCTTTATTCAAGATAGGACCTTCGTAACTGCTACTCCCTTGACATTGGGTAGCCTCATTCACGCTGGCACAACATTATGCAATAGTTCGAGGTTTTAGATATTTGATTTTTCAAGAGATTGATAATTTGAAATCGTGCATATTTATTATTTAAATTAGTTATGTTATTTCATTATGCCATTAACCTGGGTGTTGTTTCATCATTTATGTTTTTTAGCAATTTTGATTTTATGTTTCTATCGATGTATTGCTAGTTGGAATCAATGAAATTATTTTTCTCTTAAAAAAAAAAACATAGATTTTGAGCGTTATTGATTAGTCATTTTGGTTATTTATAATCCTTTATTTTACAATGTTTGGGGTTTGTTTCCATGTTAAGAATCCAAATGAAAATAAAAGAAAAAATTGCTTTTGGAAAAGAAAATTTCTGAATTGAGTTGTCGAAGGTAATTAGAAGTGACACACCCCCACCCTCTCACAGCGGCAGGTGTGCCGGCCACTCCACATAAATTCCCAGCCGTTACCTATAACGACTAGAAACTCCTTTGAAGCGAAGCCGTATTACTTGCTTAAACCTCGTATAAAAAATTTTCTTTTACTTTTCTAACTTGTGATTTTGTAAAATCTTAGCAGCGGTAAAACCTCGGCATGACTTGGTGCGTATGGGACATGTTCCAAAATCTGTATACCGTTTACTTTATCCAAAATATGGCAACCGACAACCCAACACATTCTCCACAAGACGCTACACTATGTACGCATATGTTCCAATATACAATTCAAAGTATATCCTTACAAAAATATTCTTAATTCTGACACTTGCACGAAAATGTGAGGAGAATCTATCTGCTCAGTCAGTGCACATTACGGAAAATAGTTTTAAAACACAAAATAATGAGCTAAACAAGCTCAGTGAGTGTATGCTTTATAAAATGATTTGCTTTTTTGGAAAACATCTCAAAACTGTAAAACTCTCTTTTACATAATATTTTCCAAAAGATTTGCTTGCTTACTTTGCTTTTCTTTTCTTTAAAAGTTTCTAAAACTTTTCTAAATTCTCTGGCTTGCTTGCTTTACCTTGCTTTGCTTTAAAAGTTTATAAAAACTTTTTATAAACCTCTTGCTTTAAAAATGTATAAAACATTTCTCAAATCTCTTGCTTTAAAAAGTTTTTCAAACTTTTCTGGCTCACGAAGACTGGGCTCAACTACATGCTTTGAAGAATAAAAGCAGGGCTGGGCTGTAGTTTGCTTAAAAATCACCACGGGAGCCTGGGCTCAACCGATCGTTTTGAAATCTAAACGGGAGCCTAAGCTCAACCGTTTGCTTAAAACAAACACGGGAGCTTGGGCTGTAGTGCACGGTAGATTGATTTTCAATCACGTATAAATGCTATAAACCATCAACCCTTTGGAGGCCTTCACACTTTAAATTTGTACCTAGTGAACCACGAGGGCACGGGCATCGGCCAGATGCCGATTGGTACGGACCTGGGTCAACACCTGGAGTGGAAGGGCCTGGGCACTCACTCCGCCTTTTTCGGTAAATATGGTGGAATTGACCTTGGTCGCCATCACCATAATTTAGTTAGAGCTCTTAACCTTATATACTTCTGTACGTGCCACGGTCTCCTTTAAATGCCATGATGCATGACCTAAGTTTGCCGACTAGGCAAAACTAAAATGCATGTATGATATCCTAACACCACCATGCACGTACGGAATACCTCTGACCGGTTTGCTTGCTTAGAACTAGGGATTTTAGTTAGGCATGTTTTCACAAATATTCTTTGCTTGCTTGCTTGCTCTTTGAAATATGGTTTTACAATTTAAAACCATTGCTTGCTTGAAACATGGTTTAATAATTCAAAAACCATTTGCTTACTTGCTTGCTTGCTTGAAAAATGGTTTAATAATTCAAAACCATTTTCTTACTTGCTTGCTTTCTTGAAAAATGGTTTTACAACTCAAAACCATTAAATACCAGTGTAAAACAGTTTATAATAATAATACACTAGTATTTGAGAAAAATAGGTTTAGAACACTCACCTTTTCTGCTACTAAACTTGAGCACATTTCCACAATTTTCCCGCCTTTGCTTTAACCTACACACTCAAATGAATACAACGAAATATTAATCTCTTACGTATAATGTAAACTTAACGTACTTCCTAGCTCTTATTCATACTTAACGAATATTGCCGAGGTGGCGAGGTACGCTACGTTTTTCATCGAGTTCTAATCTTATTTGAACCTCTCTTAATCATTTAGTAAGGTTCCCATGCTAACGGTGTATTTATTTAATCTTAATTGCACTTAAAACGCTACCTGTCCCCGGGCATTTTGGGCACACAATGCCGAGTACACCTGACTGTGCAGTGCAGGGTTGCGACACCTGACCCAGCGTGTACACGTACAACAGACCTATACGGTACGGTTTGGCCTGGCTGGGAGTGTACCGGGTACGGCTACCGGCTACTATGCCGGAGTGCGATACGTACTGTCTGGTACAACCCATTTGCCCGAATTTGCTCCTTTTGCCACTTTTTTAAATACCAACTCTCTTCATACAACTTCCCATTCCTTAATACCTCAAAATCATCATGGAATTCATCTGGCTCCTCCATAAAACTTGTATGTGGTTTGGAACTCATACCACAAAACCACTAGGTGACTTATGAATTCAACCAAGGTCACGATTCTTCTAAAAACCATATAATTATGATGATTCCATGTTTATTTTCCACCAATTAGGGTTTTACCCTCATAACCCCAACAAAATCAAGGGTTTGGGTGATCTTCCCACAAAACCCTAGACAAAGGAGGAGCAATTCTCCATACCAAAACCTAGAAATCCCAAAATACCCATGATTTCAAGATGAAGACATACCTTGGTTTGGTTTTCTCCCACTTCTCCTTCTTCTTCCTCTTCCTCCTACTTCCTTGCTCTATTCTCTCTCTCTCAACGTTTGGCCTAACTTCAAAAATGAGACAAATGAATTTTGTTTGTCTCCACTCTCCTTTGCTCTCTCGTAATTCTCCCGTATTGCAATTAAGCCCCTTAATCTTTCAACAATTGCACCAGTATTTTGTTATTTATATGATGGCCCATCTCTACTCATTTTATGATTTTCATATCCTTTATGGCAATTACAATTTTACCCTTGTTCTAGTACAACATTCCGGGTTTAATAATTTTATCATTTCCTAATTTCATCTCCAAAATATTACAATGTGACACTTGGTGCTCGTATACGCTCCTACATCTACATGTACTGTACATCCTCTCGGGACGGGGCGTTACAAGAAGAAGAGTTGGATTTTTTTTTTTTTTTTCTATCTTTTCCTTTTAATTTATAATTCTTTAAAAATTGTTTGGTTGCTAAGAAGAAGGGAAAAGTTTTTACAATGAGGAAGAAAAAAATTTAGATCCAGAGATTGAATGGAAGATGAAGAATTAGACTCAATATTTTCTATTTTTCCTTTAAAATTTGGAGGATGTTTTCAAGGTCTTGTCAATTATTGACTCATACTTTCCACATATATATACATTTTTTGGGTTTTTTCTAGGATTTATTGATTCCATCTGTCCATTAAAAAATATTATGTATTTTTTTAAAAAGTAATTATATGGTATGTAATTGAATAGGCCTAAGAGGGCTCCTTTGGTGATGAATAGATTTACTTGTCCCTTCACCCATTGTAATACCCCTAATTTTCTAAAAAAAAAAAAAAAGAAAGATGAGGGATTATTTTGTAATTTTTAAAAGATTGAAGGGGTTAAGTTGTAATTTTTAAAAGATGAAGGGGCTTTGGGATTAAATGTCTTGATTGTGCTAGTATAAGGTTTTCAAACTCATACTTATTTAAATTCTTTCACATTTCTGTTTTTTCTAGAGAGTTAGGAGGTTGGGGTTTCAAAGAGGGAGATTTTAAGCCTTGAGAACTTCCAATTTCAAGTAAGTATTTATTTTCCTTGATTTTTTGGTAGTTAGGGTTTTTAAAGTAAGATTTGAAAGCTTAGAGGTTTTTCTACACTCTGAGGTGTCATACTTCTCATTGTTTCAATAAAGTTATTATTTTATAATGTATTTATTGGATCTTTTGATTATTGATTAACTATTTTTGGGATCAATAAATACTCTTGATTTTACAAAATAATCTAGCAAATCATTTTAGAGACTAGGGGACAGAAAATCCAAGGGTTTGGCCTTTGTTGCAAGTGAGGATCAAAGAAATACAAATCATGGTAAGTTAGTATATTTTTCATAATCATCAAATATTCTTTTCAGTTTTCTTTGTTGTAATTACACAGCTGCAATGCTCATCCCTTTCTGGTTTTTTTTTTTTTATAGATAATTTCAATGGGGCATAGATTCTTGGACGAATTATAAGGGTTGATCATGTTAGCAACTATAAAAAGAAAGAAGAAGAAGAGATGAAGCGGCAGAAGAGGGAGGCTCAGGGCGTGTGCTCTGCTTTCAGAGGGGTGAATGTAATCAGGGAGTCGGGTGCCAGTTTTCACATGATGAGCAAGTATGTTTTGTAGTCTTTATAAACCAACTTTATTTCTCTTATCTTATCTAGATTTTTCTTGCATTTACTAGTTTTATTAAGTTTGTTCATGAATGAAAGTGGATGTACTCAACGGAACAAAGAATGAATGAACTTATTAGGAATAGGTTATTTTTTACTTCCATTATTTTAGTTGACATCTTTGTGTCTCCCTTTTAGGGCCTCTTCTTGATATATATTTTTTTTTATCTATTACATTGGTTGACATCATAGGACCATAGTGATAGTTTGTATAATTTATGATCATAATTTCATACATAGCTATGCAGTTGCATTCCTGCACTATCGTTTCCCATTGTTAGTTTTTACACAATTTATGGCACATGTCATTAACAAGGAATGATCCATATATGACCTGGGTATTGTGAAACCCTGGAAAATTCAAATTTTTTTGAAAAAGGGTTGCGAAGTTAAATTTATCTCGCGAAATCTAGTGACCCAGAAAAGTTTCATCGAATTATGAGATAAGCGGAATATTTTACGATTTTCTGGGTGATAAGATGTCAGTGACTTCAAGGATGAGATTTTTACGAAAATCTCAGAAGTCAGGAAATGCCTTGAGCTAAGTTCATTTAAAATAAAGTGAACTTAAAATCAATAAATTTTTTTGGGGTAGAAACGGACCCGAATGAAACAATATGAACCAAGTATCCAAAATAATAATACTAATAATAATAAGAATAACAAAAAAAAAAGGATAAAATCAAAAAAGGAAAGGAAAACGACAGTGGAGGGGAGAGGGAGAGCGTGGAGAGATATTTTGACTTTTTTCTTTTCTTTTCTCGCTTCTTTTTTAGATCTACAGAAATTGGACCGTAGGTTTTCATCGGAGCTAAAGATAAAGTTGATCCACGTAGCGAGGGCTACGCGTGGGTACCAAAATCTTGGAGTTTCGTCAAACTCCACGAGGTAGGGAATATTCCTACTTGTGTTATTTTTAGCCTAAAGGCCATTTAATGGCTTGGGATTAGCTTAGAGGCCGTGAAAGGCCGTAAATTTAAGTCCCCAAATTTTTGGACTGAGTGTAGGAATTTTAGAATTTTCGGAATTTGCTTTCGGACGATCTAGAGCTAAATTCGGGACAGTTTTCTCCTGGTCGAGCTGAATTTTCGGGTTGCTTGTGGGCCGATGCGAATGATTTTCGGGTTATTTTCGAACTGATCGGGGTGGGGTTGAGGTTTGGTTTTGATCGAGACTTATGGTACATGAGTTTTTGCATGCTTTAGTATCCCGATAGTGCTGTGATGAGCGTGAAGGAACGATAGGTGCTTACTGTTTTATATGGTCAAATTTGGGCAATTTTGTGTGTTATTGTTGTTAAATATTAAATAACATGTTGTTGTGTGTAAAAATCATTTTAATATATTCTATTTGATGTATTAACGTGGATTGCATGGATGTAAATTATATGTAAATATTATAATTGTCCATGGTATATTAATATTTCATGTAGCACTCATATATACATGTAACATGAAGAAAAATGCATTGGCATCATGCATTTCATATGCACGGTCACATCGCATCAAGTCGGGTGTGGGTGCATGGTTTTGAGTATTCACCGGTGTTGTTGAATGGGTCGTGAGCTCGGAAAATGGGACAAAGTCCAAGGTTGAGACTCACGGATGTGTAAATTGATCAAAATGATAAATTACATGTTTTGGGCGGAGCAAGTTGGGGGATGAAACACCTAAATGTTATTCAAGGTTAGACATGATTCCCGGCGATGTAAGTTCGCGAAAATGTTGGAAAGGCGTGCGGCGTCCTGCGGTGAAAACTCGAAAATCTGTGGCCCACAAAAGAAAAGAAAATCATGATTTGTTAAATTAAAGATTAGAGGGTTGTCTAATGGGTTGATTCATTGGGTAAAACACCGATGACTGGTTTTTCACACTTGGCATTCCAAGTGTGAGGGAGTCGGTTGGGACTCGGGTTATAAGCATGAAGAGTCACATCTCATGCATGACATGGAACATTTCATATAATGTTGCATAAATTGTATGAAATGTGATTGATGTTTACGTATGCCATTGCATGTGCATTTTAGGTGGGGAGTAACCCTTGTAGGAGATTATCACTAATGGAAGCTGCTCACCCGTCTTAGGACACCATCCTTTTAAGTATAGGTCCAGTGCAGGTGGCTGACCCGCATATGGGATGAGAGCCGGATATTGTTCATGTATACCTTTTTGTTGTATAAAAGGACTGTAAATGGACTGTCATTAACTGTTAAATTTCATACTTTTTATTTAAATATGAATGAATGGGTCTCGGTAAAGGGATGTATAGAGGTGGTGCCGGGTAAACTATATTAGAATAAGCTAGTTTTAATATATGTTCTGTATAAGAGTGTTGAAATAAACTCTTATAATTAACACATTACTCTGAGGTTGTATGTTGGGTAGAGCTTGGTGAGGAAGACTCTACACAGATTTTGTGAAATATGGATCCCAGATAAATGGGACACAACCATGGTTGTCGAATTGGCAGAATCCATAGGAATTCCCTGAGTTAGCCAATTGTATCATGGGACCCCGAGATTTAAGGGTGTCACAGGTATAGTTCCCTTTTATAGTAGATAGTTGTCGCTCTTAATGATATACTATGGTGTTGAATTTATTTTGTACTATTTTTTCTCTTTTATGGTTGTTCTTTGTTTGATTTATTCCCAAAATGTCTAGATTTTTCTTGATTTTGCTTGTTTTATTAAGTCTGTTCATGCATGAAAGCGGATGTATTCAACAAAACAAATAATGAGACTTAATGGGAACTAGGCTCAATTTTATTTCTAATATCTTAGCAAGGAACAAAATATTATGGATATATCGGTTCTTGGATTTTAAGGACATATCAGAAATATCAGTAAAAATCGGTGGATATTTTGACAAAAATATCGGTAAAGCTAAAATTAACAAAAGTACTTTGAAATTCATGGAAATACGTGGTTGAACTATAAAAAAAGACATAAATAAGCAAATATACACTTGTTGAAGACGATATTCATTACAATTTATCGAGAAATTACATTACAATAGTCATTTAAAACCAAAATGAAGATCGATGTGGCTCCATTACATTATTTGATGAAGGATCTCATCTTGATGAAGACAATATTCATACCAGGATCTTCAAAATATTGAGATAAATCTCAAAGAAAAATAATTTGAGAGTCAAATGGAGCTTGGAAGTGTATGGATGAATTTTTAAAGAAATCGTATGATTTTAGGGGTATTTATAGAATTTTTTAGAGTCAAAATAGCTATTGGATTGTCAAAAAACCATTGTGATTTAATTCTAACCGTTGGATTTGATTTTGGTTCAAATCTGATCGTTGGATCATCATATATTTGTTGGATATCAATCTAAACCGTTAGATCAAGCTTCAATTTAAAATCAAACATTGGATCATCATATATTCGTTGGAAATCAATTGAAACCGTTAGATCAAGCTTCAAATTTGAAATCAACCATTGGATTGTATCATATAGCCTTTGGATGCTTTTAAAAAAACGAATGAAATCTGGACCTTTGGATCAAAGCATGAATAAATCTGGGTTGTCAGATTTCTAGTCAAGAAGTCAAAGGCAGGCATGGTCAGTATTTTGAAAATATGGCATATATATCTCCGATATTTATGATATTTTACCTATATATCTCCGATATTTTACTGATATATGTCCGATATTTTACCTATATTTTTCCAGAAATTCCAACCCACGCACTCGTGAGATATACTCTCGATATTTCGTTGAAATATTGGCGATTTTACCGATTTTGGTGATTTTTGGCCGTCACGACACTGATTGGCAAAATCGTATGGACTGGCCCCAATATCCGATATTTCGGCTAAATATTGGCCGATATATCTGATTTTTTGTTCCTTGTATTTTAGCTAACATCCTTGAGTCGCCCTTTTAGGGCATCTTCCTAATATATCTTTTCTTTATCTATCACATTGGTTGACATCATAATTCATAGGACCCTAATATTGTTTGTATCATTTTTTATCATCATTTCATGTATAGCTAAGCAGTTGCATTCCTACACTGTTATTTCCCATCATTTTTTGTTTTTATACAATATATGACACATTGTTAACTAGGAATGAATGATCCATATCGACCTAGGTCTAGTTCCAGCACATAGTGGTTGTGGTAGACTCTTGATGGCAATTACTATAGTCTTTGAATTTCTTCTTCTTGTTTTTTTCTCTTTTATGGTTGTTCTACCCAAAATGGTTAGATTTTCTTGCTTTTTCTTTTTTTGTTAAGTCTATTCATGAATGAAAATGGATGTACTCAACAAAACATAGGATGGATAAGCTTATTGGGAACTAGGATCATTTTTATTTCCATTATTTTAGCTGTAATCCTTGAGTTTCCCTTTTGTGTCCTCTTCTTAATATATCTTTTTCTTTATCTATCACATTGGATGACATCATAGAACCCTAGTGATAGTTTGTATCTTTTCTGATTATCATTTCATATATAGCTAAGCAGTAACATTCCTGCACTATTGTTTCCCATGTGGTATACAAGGAATGATCCATACATGACCTAGGTCTAGTTCCATTTTATAGGGGATAGTTGTTGCTCTAGATGATATACTATCATGTTGAATTTCCTTTTTATTGTTTTTCCTCTTTTATGGTTGTTCTTTGTATGATTTATTCTCTAAATGTCTTGATTTTTCTTGCTTTTGCTGGTTTTATTAATTATGTTCATGAATGAAAGTGAGTGTACTAAACAAACAAAGAATAAGTGAATTTATTAGGTGTAGTTCCCTTTTATAGTGGATTGTTGTCACTCTTGATTGTATACTATTGTGTTGAATTTCCTTTTTACTGTTTTCTCTTTTTTATGGTTGTTCTTTATATGATTTATTCCCTAAATGTATGGAGTATGTGTCAGACTTTTTCATTCACTTTACAAATTTTTATTTAGAGATATGACATATTTGTCATAGAGGTCAAAATTCAGAGAAAAATACATTGAAATCTGTCCTAGTGCTCATGATTTAACTTTTTCATGGTTGTTTGGATCTTTTTTTTTTTATAGGTAAATGTTTACTTTTTTTTTTGTTCACTACGGGACTTGAACTTGGAACATATCATGAGATTCATAACCTGGCGTCCCATCCACTTTACCACTTAAGCTAGGCCTTAAAGGCTTTATGGTTGTCTAATCACATGTAGAATTTACTTTGTAAGGATTGAAGATAACTGTGCTTTTCGTTTGTGATAAATTCATTACATGACCTATTTTTTGTATAGTGATAGGAGTTTTTGTGTTTTTGTATTAAAATTATGTGGAAAGGATATGCAATTACTGCCTATTCACGCAAGTATACGCGTGTCAAGTAATACAGTGTACTAAACGTACACAGATCAATCCACAAGGAGAAACATGATGCTGAGTACCGAAATTGAATTACTTCTCTAATATCCAAACGAATAGTTGTGATGATTTTGAACAAGAAAATCTAAATTAAAATACTAAATAATAAAACTACTAAATAGATTATGCAAATTGAGGGTTACTAAGATAAAGATGTTCTAGGGTTTTTAGTGCGATTAGACAATCCACTTATATTTTAACCAGAATCCTATTCTATTGTTCCATTGGACAGTTCTCTAAGGCGATTCTTGACTATTTTAATTACGAGCCCCTCTCGAGGTCAAGTAAACTACTAACTAATACTAGGTTTCTTCAGCTTTGCAAATCATTGAGTAGCAATGCCTTAAGTTCCAAGAATCTTACGTGCCTCCTAATTACTAATGATTTCTACACCATTAAGTTAATTAGGTTGATTCACCTAAGTCTAATTCTCTACTCCCTTCTTAAATCTCTTAGGGAATCACACACCACATTAATATTGGTCAGACATTAATATGCAAATAAAATCAAGAATGAATCAATAGAGGTTCCATCCTATGAGACAATAAAAAGAAGAATTCTAGCAAGTAGATATAAGTTTCATGTTTAATACACAACCAAAACCCTAGAGTTTAAGTTTAGAACATAATGAAATTCGTGTACATCTTAAAATCTGGAGAAAACATGAAAGTAAGGGTAGAAGAACTCTAGTGCTGAAAGATTGGGTGATGTTCAGTCTTCTTCCCCAATTCCCAGTCCTCCAGATCGTCGATGTCGATTTCTATGTTCGTTTTTCTCTGCTCTCATAAACCGTCGTCTCTGAATGTGCGAACCCCTTATCATTCCGTCAATCTTCCTTACAAACCCTTGAAGAGTGCGTTCCACAGCGCGAATCGAGTGGACATGAGCAGAGCTATGACATCGCGACGATTGAGATTAAGAACTTGATTCTTTCCTCTCTTAGCCTCCTAGAATGCTGAATTAACTACATATTAGTATATGAATAAATGTGCAACTAAACTAATTATAGAAATGGTTTAAACATGTTTAAAATCTGTATGTAATGAGTGTTAAGACACTCATCACAATTCTTAACTCGCTTTTTCTTTGTCCCTGCCAAGACCACCAAAACACCAATTAATATACTAACAAAAATGCAAATCAGAGGAAGAGGTGTGAGTGGCATTAACATGATACGCTGGAGAGATCACAGAAACACAATTTAGGAATATTAGCCGTTTTATCCAAAATTGAGGATCCTTAAACTATTAAACTCTATAAACAACGTGGCAAAGCCTGTGACGCCCCAAATTCCTCAAACCCCGCCGACCACGTCAACCTGTGGGAACTCAGGTCCCCATGTCATGAGACCACACAATAGAGTAAAATGGTCACTCGCCAGCTCATAAACTACCAAAGTATACCCGACTATATTATAATAGTTTCAAGAGTTAATTACACTCTTATACAGCATGTTTCAATTGTAATATTTCATACATGTTTTACAAAAACATATTCAAAGCCACATGTCGGCTTTCTTCTCAAAAGTGGCCTATAGTGAGCGCCGTCTTCCGAACACCCTCGCACTCTAAATAATTTTCCCCACAGATTAGGAGCAATGCCCAAGAGGGTGGAATTTTCCCGCACGGCACTCCCCACCTAAGTGCTCATACAATGGCAAACCAACATTCAAGAAACATATATATTCCTACTCAATGCTCACATGAAAATTACAGAATGTGACTCACCCTTTCCCACTTCGAGCCCTCACTAACCCTCACGATGCCAAGTTTTGGCAGAGAAAACATCGCTTTTTAAACAAAGGTTTCCTTGTCTGGGTTACAATACCAGTTTCGTAAAATCTATCGACAACCCTCCGATGTGAATTGTTGGGTAAGTCTCCGAAATAGTCATGGGTCTTCCTCCAAGATGAACTGGCACAACCTTCAAGGAAATGGGAAAATCTCCTTTGAAATCCATTGCAACCACGTCATGTCATGCACTCACACCATATTCTAGGTTATCCGTGTGGCGGAAATGCGGCCATGCCATTTCACATGCATATACTACCAGACTATAATGGTGAATCATCATGTTATTCATTTATTCATAGAAATAACATAAAATTAGCTCACGCTGGCACATAAAATTCGTAACTGCCTTGGACTCCGCCTACAAAGATCACACAATAACAAGAACATGTTATTTCAATCAAGCAATAACATATCCACACACAAACAATCCACGGTCAGTTCGGGACCGTGAGAAACCACCATAGGTTTCTTCACTGGCCAAATTCGAACTGTGTGCCACGCCATCCAGGCCTCAAGATATCCCTATCCATTAAAATGGCTCTTAGCCAAAGAATAAAACAAGTAGGAGAAAACTCCTATCTCCCGGAGTTGTCGAAACTCCACAAAACTGGTACCCACGAGTAGCCCTTGTAGCGTATACCAACTTCTTCTCTTGTTCCGACGAGAACCGATGGTCCGATCATCGGGAGACACTCTCTCTCTAAAATCTCTCCTCTTTTCTTGGTTTGCTATCCCCTCTTTTCCTCTACCCAAACCATTTGGGAGAACTTGGTCAAGAGGACTTGTCCTCTCATGCTAAGTGTCCATTTCTCATTGGACACCTTAGATTACCCTATCACCTTATCTCTTCCCATTGGATTTCCTTCTAATGGCATGAAGCCATGTGCCTCCTATGGCCCACACTTGAGCTCATATTTGACTAGTCGGACACGTGTCTCACCTTGAGCCACTGGAGTTACGCCATGTGTCCCGCACCATCGTCTGTGCCTCGAAAAACGTGAAATTCTGACTGTCTCGGAATTCGACGAAATTCGACCAGGAAGCTAGATTTTATGAGACAATTTCAAGGGTGAAGTCCGTTTTTTCATCCGAAAACTAGAAAAATTCCGGATTTTAACCGAAATTACCATTTTACCCTTTTTCAGAAAATTAGATTTTTCTCGGGTTTTACAAAGCCAAGCAGGGTAGTAATGCAAATCAACCCCCCTAAGTCTTCAATGAATCTTCCCAAGGAATCTACTTGTGGGTTATAACATGATATACTTATGGGTTATAGCATGATCTCCAGTGTATAGCAAGGTCTTAGAACCCCCGAACTTAAGCTCAACTCACCTATTTTGAAGAAACTAACTAAGCAAGGATAAGAATGCACCCTTTTTATTCATACCAAAATACCAAAACATTACCTAAATACCTAAAAATGAAAGAAAACTAGTGCCAAGAAGTTTTAGATGAGTGTTCCTATAGCAGGGATCCATTGGTGACTCCCACCAGTTGGTTAAGGGCACTAGGCATTTAGTTCCCCTCAAATTTCACTCCGAACATTCAACCAAACTTGAAGGCCCTAGGCCATGGGAAGGATCCATTTTCTATCCCATGTAGCAGGCAGTGAAGTCAATGACTCCTGTCCAATTGGATCGTGGCACAGAGGGCTCTAATGTGTTTAGATTTCATCGACAATCCCACATATTCTTATTCATATACCTATTTTTGACCTTTTTCTTTTTATATTTTCTTTTTCACCTTTTCAATTGTTTTTTGCTTTTTTTTTTTTTTGGGCTCACTGGAAATCCTCTTTTTGTTAGGTGTCCCATCACTTAGGTGGTTAGAATCCCTTAAGGTTAGCCAAATTCAAGGCAAAGGATCCGAGACCGAGGTGGGCTGTGGGAGATCAAAAGTGTGTAAAAGTGGTGATTCCTTGATGAATAGCTTCACACAAAGGCAAGACTTAGGCTAATCAGCCATACCATGCAAGCACACAATTCCAGATCATTCAATAGCCTAAGGGTTCAATTCCACGTACACTCGTCTTTTCAATAATTTGTGTTCGACATGACCTTTACTTCAGCAAATCATGTATCAAACTCACTCAAGACACACTAAACTCACTCAAAAGACCTAAGCAAGCAAGACACAAGACACAAACAAGAACGAACTATAACAAAACTAACCAAAGGCATGTAATTTATTCTAACAAACACTATACTAACTACAACAATAAACACGGTCCTTTACTATTAGACCAAGAAAATTAAACACAAAACTACTAATTCGACCCAACAAACATGTGTAATCATGATAAGCACGAATACGACCTAAGGAGCAATATATGAAAAATCAAGATCCAAATCCAATAACAAATAATACCAAACCAATCACCCATACCCCCCCCCCCATTTGAACTAAACATTGTCCTCAATGTGAATAAGTAATAAAGAAAGGTACAGAGGACTCCCCTAGGGACCGATATGATCACTGTGATGGTGGTGGTGGACCTGAACACTATGATCATTATCTCTTGAGCTCGTCCATCTCCTGGCTCATCGAGACATGATGCTCTTGTGTTTCGTCCTAGAATACTTCGAACCTCATTGTGAGGTCGTGAACCCAATCCTCAACCGGGTGTGGAGAAACGGGACTAGACTCCTCATGGGTTGTAGGTGGTGGAGGTTGAGTAGAGGACTACCCCGCCTCCCTTCTGTCTTTGTCTCACATCCCAAACATGGATTGATAAGCCTTCAACTCTTCCTCATCCGAAGTCTCATTCTTAGAGTCATACACCTCCTCCGGTCTTAGTACACCCGGCTTATTTTTCTTCACTACAAATGCTTTGATTGGGTGTATCCAAGCCTCATAGTTGCCCAAGGGCACCCCGACTTTCTTACATATCTCGTATATTAGGAAAGGGTGCCAGAGGTTCATTTTGGCAACCTTATTTTAGAGGATTGCATCCTCAATGACCTGCCCCGCATCGAAAAGGATGTCTCGAATGATGTCATAGTTTAACAAGGCTTGAGCCACATCACGGCTATTTTGCTCGACAAGCTCGTGGAAGACAGTTGAAAGCAAAATTTGGGAATATAGATAAGATGTTTAGCCTTGAAGTGTATGTCATTTCCTTCATTATTGAGTTTCCATTCCCCTTGGCCATTGGTGAGCAATCTAAGCACCTCGGGGTAGTTGGGAGCCTCTTGAATTCTATTGTAGGCTTCATCATCCATCGGTTCCAATTGATAAAACCCATTTATAGATCTCAAGGCAGCCCACACAATACTCCCTCTCGTTTCGACCTTTTCACCATTAATGAAGCAGCGTTGGTGTAAAATTCTCGCACCACCATTGTGGCAGCTAGCCTTGAGGGTTGGCAAAGCGCCCTCCACCCCTTATTTGTGATAGTTTTTCTAAAGAAGTCGTTGGGGTGGTGGAACCCTTTTTCCTTAATGAATGAACGGTTCTTCGAAATGAGGGTGAACTTCTTAGCGGTGCCCACATTGACAAACTTAGTGCTATCGAATTCCTCTGTTTGCTCATCCACTCGACGACCATTCTTTGAGCTCAATTTTAGCCTTTTCGAAGACATGGCGTGTCTTAATCGGTTAAGGGCGAAGCGATGAGTGCGAAACTTATCAAATTCACATCGAATTGTCACTCAATCCTTGAAGGTGATCAAACCTCTCTTTTGTAGCAAATTCACTAGCAAGTGGTCACTAAGGCAATTTGTCGGGTAGGTAGGGAGTGTTGGGTGGAACAAGTTCCTTCAAACAAACCCTAACCGTCTATAGCCTCACTACACCCACACTTGCTTATTTCCAATGTAAATCAAAGCCAAAGAAACACTAATTTGCAGTTGATTACCTTGAGATGCCCTTAACCCATAAATCTTCAAAAGTTAGAAATACCCTTGAATGATAGAATAAAGCAATGAATTATCGATGGAGTAGTGTTTTTGAGGGTTCTACGTCGCTTGAGAGGTGCATGTAATGCCTATAGTTATGGAGGAATCGGAGAGAGAGTGAGAGAGATTAGTGATAAAGGTGAAGAAGTACAGAAATATGGTTGTTATTCGCATAAAAACAGGGCAACCTCGTGACATTCGGGTCAACGTCACAACTTTCCAGAGAGTGATAAAAATTATTTTAGGCAACGTCGCACATTCTAGAAGGGTGAAAATTCAACGCCACGATGTTGAAATCCAATGTCGCGATGTGACCGAGGGGAGAAATTCAACGTTGCGACATTACAAAGGGGATTTTTTTTTTTTTTTTTTTTCAAAGTAACCAACATCGTGACCGTTGAGGTATATGTTGGAAATTTTTTTTCAAAGCAATAGAAAACTCCTTCAACGTTACGCATCACGAGTAATAGGTTCCCCCAATTATCCCTCTTTCATCCTAAATCTCTGGCTTCAAACACAATAAAACTAAACAAAATTATTAATTAATAAAACTCAAGAAACCGAACCCTAAATGATAGTAAAAAATACTTAAAACAAAGTTAAAGAAAGAAAATTTCAAATGGCTTGGGTTGCCTCCTAAGTCGTGCTTTGTTTTATGTCGTTAGCTCGTCAAATTGCATCTCAATGACGGGTGCCCAAACATAGAAAATGGCTAAGAATCTACTAAATACTTCGATTTACTACTCATGTTGGATGAAATATGTTGTCTCTCACACCATCAACTCCTCTCGCCTTTTCTTCAATATTAATGATCAAATCCTTGCAGTATACCAAAGTGACTAGACTCAAGGATGTCATCATCCGATGCTTCATAGCTTGGAATACATGGAACGTGACCTCATCTCTTTGAACTCTCAATTTAAGCTCACCATCTTGAACATTAATTTGAGTTTTTCCCATATCTAAGAAAGGTCTACCCAGTATGATAGGGGACCTTATCATCTTCTTCCATGTCTAAGATGACAAAGTCTGCTGAGAAAAGGAACTCATCCACTTACTTCAAGACGTTCACTATGCCCTCGGATGCTTGTGGTGGATCGTCAACCATTTTGTGGCCACATCAGGTCGGTTTTGCTTCACCCAAATTCAACCTTTTAAACATTGAGAGCGACATCAAATTGATACTTGCCCCCAAGTCATAAAGTGCTTTATCTGATAACGAGTTCCCGATAGAGAATGGTATGCAAAACTACCTGAATCTTAAAGTTTTTGTAGGAGCTTCTTTTGGAGGATTGCATTGTATTCCTCAGTAATTGAAATGGTCTCATATTCATCGAACTTCTTCTTATTTTCCAAGATATTTTTCGTAAACTTCACATAACTTGGCATGTTCTTAAGTGCATCCATGAAGGGTATATTTATATGAAGTTTCTTGAATATCGAGAAACTTGGCAAATTGCTTCTTCAACTTCTAAGGGTATGGGATGCGTGGAGTGGGTACTTAAACATACTGCTTCTTCGTTTGTATTTCGTTATTATCCTCCATCTTCTTTTCCTCGTTTTAGGAGGGCTTTTTGCCTTGTAGCCTCCATAATCTTTGAGGAAAAGGTACTTTTGTGAGATATGGGAGTGGGCTATACGAAGGTGCCTTAGATTTCTATTCCTTCCATTTTTTAGCTGGCTTTTGTGTTATCCCAGGCCTCGAGGATTGACCCACTTCCATGTCTTCTTCCGTTTCTTTCCTTGGTTCCTCAAGCTCTTTTCAACTTCTCAAGGTGATCGCCTTACATATCCACTTCACTAGTCGCCCGCCACTTCTAAGTTGGACTCTTCCTCCCAAGGTGCGAGGCCTCATAGGGTTTCATTTGGTTCCAGAATTTCCAGATGAGTTATTCCATGAGAAGTTTCAAGTGACCTCTTCCAACCTCGATTCTAATTTCAGCATAAGGGTCAAGTTCGATTAGGAGGGAATTTTGGCCAAGAATTGCTTTACCTACTTGTTAATTTCCTGTTGGTTTGTATCATTGGTACCAACAGGCGGTGGGGTCCATGGAAACTATCACAGGACGGAGGGCTAGCTTGGACCATACGAGCCACGTTTGGGCTCAATCGAGTCGCCTACAACTCTAAGAAAGTGAAGAAATTCCAGTCGCCAAATTTAACGCATTTTTAGATCATGCACCCCAGCCACTTTCTTCGGCACTGCTCTTTCAATTAGCCACTGGCAATTTTTCAGCACTATATTCTCTAGAATATGAAGCAGTTTATTTCATTCTTCCCGTAGTTTAATTCCTCTCGTGAAGCATCAACTCGAAGTTCTCAGACGTACATCACTTATTATAAAAATGATGCACTTGCATCCATTTAGGTAAATTATGATTACAACACTTTCTTAAGATATATTTGTTCCTCTCCCAAGCTTCATAAAAGTACTCACCATCTAGTTGGTAGAAATTGTTGACGTTTATTTCATAACTTTATTGCCTTTGCATGTGGGAAGAACCGAGTTAGAAACTTGTTGACTAGCTCATCCCATGATGTGATGGAATCTTGAGGCTTTGTGGTAAGCCAAATGTTTATTTCGTCCTTTCAAAGAGAATGGGAATAGTCGAAGGCGTATGGCATCACTCACCCATTCCATTATACTTCACCATATCACATACCTAAGAAATTCAAGACGCGGAGCACTGGGTCCTCGCTGGAAGTCCAAGAAATTGTACCCTGTAAGAGTCAGAGCGTGATGAGCATAGGCTAGATTATCAGTACTTAGTAACCCACTGTGCATACCCACTTACTTTCAAAGTATTATTTCGAGGCGACGCAGTAATTACACATAGGCGCATACATTTTACATCACAAATGATCATCAAGTTTTTGGCACCGTCAGGAATTGTGTTTTTATTAATATTAATCAAAATAGCTTTACCTCTACTTGGATATATAGTTTTGTTTTATTTTCCTTTTGTCCATTTTACTTTTGAATTTTATTTTTGTTTTATGAAGTCAATCATATGATCCATCACTAAGTCAGATAAATGCATTGGCTCACCTTGAGCAAAGAGGTAACCACACATGAAATCGTCGATGAGCATCGCGAAGAGTGACAACCTCAAGTGTGGCAAACCAGAGTGCATCACGACTATGCTCAATTACTGGGAGGTGTACCATACTTGAGCAATCATACTCTTGATGGAGCCAGCCACCCAAACACCTCATGGAACAGGCCACACCACTTCCACAAGTCCACAAAGATCAGCATGAATAGATCTGACTCGTGCCGGGTTGCCTAGGTTTCTTAATCAAAAGGAGAAAAGTCAACCTCCACATGAGAAAATGACAAAGTTAGAGGCAACCATGGCTGATTTAAAAAGAATTTATGCTGAAGATGCAACATCTGAAGTTCAATTCATGAGTGAGACAAGCAACTCTTCAAATTCAATCAGCCCAACTTGAGAGATTGGAGGTGCAAATGGGGCAAATGGCTAAAATTACCTGTAAGAACAACAAAGTGTTTGCCTACACTGAGAACCCATGTAATAGAGGCGAAGATTCCAAGGAATCTGGAAAGACTTAGTCGTAAGGAAGATAAAACCAAACTTCTTCGGAATCAAGAAGAAAAGATAAGATGAAATTGTAAAGACTATTCTGCAGGACATTCCATGTGGTAGATCCATTGAAGAGTCGAGAAATGAGAAAGATTAACCCTATTCCTGCTGTAGAGAGTGCACTATGCACAAGTTTATAAAAGTCTATGTTTCACCATTGTGAACAAAAGAAAATATATAGAAAATAAAAAAATAATGCTCTTAGAAGACTATATGCTCAAGTTGCTGATTGAGCACAACTATCGCCTCTTAGAGAATGATAGAGGAAGAAATTACCAACATATCCGTAGTTGGTAGAGTCTATCTTGACTCGAAAAACGAAGCAGCTTCTTGGGAGGCAACCCAAGTTCCAAAAGTCTTATTTCTTCTTTTTTGTTTTCAATTTATCAGTTTGTTTTTTAATAAATTTTTGTGCTTGATTTTGTATTTCCTGAGCTTTAGTTTGATTTCGTAAGCTGACATTCAAACTCTGGGTTTTGGGAAGCAGCAGTCAAAGTTTGAAGTTCAATAATCCTAGGGAAGCTTAAAGAACCAAAGCAAAGAGGAAACTCAAGCATCTCCTTGATTAGTTTAAGGTGTAGCCTCTTAACATCTTTGCCTCGAAAGCTGACCATATTCATTGGTGGAGACTTGATCAATCTTGGAGAGCACTCATTATCCATTCTTGCTTTTGTTCCTTTAAGGGACAATGTTAATTTCAAATTTGGGGGTGGTGAAATTTACAAATATTTTTTAAAATCAACCAATATCTCATACACCTATTTTAGTTATTGTTTTTATTATTTGGAATGGTTTGCATGAGTTTTTGTATGAGTTTTTCTTTTTCTTTTTTCTTTTTGTTTTTTTTGTGTCTCATATGAGTTAGGTTGGTGCGTAGTAATGGTTTTGAGAATGCATTGGTTTTGTGCTTGTTTCTAGTCAAATTTGGGGATACCTTTGCATTTGTTTGATCTAGGACTCGGAGTTCATCTTTCGTCAGGAGACATGGCTTGAATAAATTTCCTTTGTTTCCGTAGAAATCATTTCTTAATGAAACTCCTACGCACACACACACTTTGGCTCCAACCTCTTTTTCTCAAATTGAGCTTACCTTAAGAGAGCTTAACTTCTATAGTGATAGGACACCTCAATAAAGAGGATTCCCAATGTGCCCCAACAAAAAAAATAAAATAAAAATAAAAATAAAAAGAAAAGAAAAAAGAGAAAAAGAAGGAAAAGAAACAAATAAGTGAGTTTATTGATGAGTATCTTAAATACTCATTTTATCCCCATTTTTTTCTTAGGGTTTAGTAGTTTTATGTTATAAATAAGTGTCCTAATTCTCTCTTTTCTCAACTTTGTGATTAGGCCAACCATTGAGCAAAAACGAGCGAAATCGAAGAAAAATCGGCAATGTCATCATGCAGTCGTCGAAAACATGTGATAATTCCGCCTATGTGATGTCCTTCTATGTCTCCATCATTAGAATGGGTAGATTCTAGACTCTGAGGGCTTTTTGTAGACACCAAAATCATGTGATCCGGAGTTCGAATGAAGAAGTTATGGACTCGGGAAGTCGAGAAGCAAAAGGAAGAGCTATTAGTTGACCAGTTGCTCAAAGGGTCAACCGGTTTCTCAAAAAATAATCAAGGCAAAGTGAGAAACTCATGCCATAGTGTGAGAAACTCACGCTTTAGAGTGAGTGCTCTCATGCTTTAGCATGAGTTCACTCACGCTTTAGTGTGAAAACACACTACAATGTGGGTATTTTCATGCTTCAACATGGTTTGGCTTCTTCTCCTCCAATGGCTTTGTCACACCCCGATTCCCGGTCCGACCCGCTTGGCGGATCCGAACTGAGTTCGGGGTGCGAGACCATAAACTAGGACTCTTTACCTGATTTTTTTTTTTTTTTTATAAAGCCAAATCAGACTTGTACCTATGGGTATGGCCCACATCTTATAACATAATCAAAATATTATATACAAATCAAAAGAACTACCACTGGAGTGGTGTCCATCAAAAATCTATACATTTATCGAGTCCCATTTATAAATACAAAACTGTACTTTTACATTTACAAATCAGAGCACGGAACCTACATGTAGTGAACCCTTACAAGTGTGTCGGGCTCCAAATTGCATGTGGAAGTCTCTCAGATGTCTTCTTCTCGTATTTCAACACCTGATTAAAACCCGTGCTAAGCTTTTACACTTAGTGTGGGAAAAACATATCCAAGTATATGCAGCCACTGATCAGTACTGCATATTATAAATTTCATGCATTTATATTATGAACTTATACGAAAGTACTTCTTCTTATAACAAAGCTTACGCTTTAATTCGTATCTCTCCCGTAGGAGTTATGTAGAGCTTTATTATTCTATGCGTAACTATGCTTATAACAAACTTATGTTTATTCGGAACTCCCGTAGGAGCTACAGATCTTATCCTTATTCATAACTTATACTTATAACAGA
Source organism: Tetrastigma voinierianum (assembly GCA_016808115.1). Taxonomy (NCBI): domain Eukaryota; kingdom Viridiplantae; phylum Streptophyta; class Magnoliopsida; order Vitales; family Vitaceae; genus Tetrastigma; species Tetrastigma voinierianum. The sequence continues at coordinate 981,137 of JAEQBH010001441.1, read as the reverse complement.
CTTATGTTTATTCGGGACTCCCATAGGAGTTACAGAACTTATCCTTATTCAGAACTTATACTTATAACAGACTTATGTTTATTCAGGACTCCCGTAGGAGCTACAGAGATTAATCAGTTACAGAAGTACCCGTAGGTACTACAGAACTTAATCAGATACAAAAGTACCCGTAGGCACTACAGAGCTTAATCAGATACAGAAGTACCCGTAGGTACTAAGGTGAATCCTATACTTATTTTGGCATTTCTCGGATCTTATAATGCGGTATTGGCAAAACATATACTTGTCTTACTTGATCTTATACTTGTTTTACGTAACATATTCTAGGCTTTCTCGATCTTATACTTGTACTAATGGAGCATATCCTTGTACTTTGGATCTTATAATGAGCTTATTCTCTTATTTCTCGGATACCTAAGTACCTTATGTGTACTACGTAACATTATACTTGTACAAAAGTACCCATAGGTACTACTGGACTTATACTTATTTTACGGATACGGGAGTACCCGTAGATACTACAGAACTTATACAGAACTTATACTTATTTTACGGATACGGGAGTACCCGTAGGTACTACAGAACTTATACATAACTTATACTTATTTTTACTGACACGTGGAGTACCGTAGTACTGGCGTAATCCTATACTTATTTTACGGATACTGAGTACCCGTAGGTACTACAGAACTTAATCAGATACAGGAGTACTCGTAGGTACCACAGAACTTAATCAGATACAGGAGTACCCGTAGGTACCACAGAACTTATACAGAGGTACATTCAGATTTTTACACTTATTCTTTATTCAGAGTCTTATCATATAACTGTTTGATTTCCTAAACCAGTAATACGGAATGAAATAGGACACAACACGTTAAGTACCCGAAGAAACTATACAGTACGGAAGTGTCGTAGCACTTAACAGGACAGGAGTGCCGTAGCACTTAACAGGAGTACCGAAGTACTAATCAGGAGTGCCAGAGCATCTAATCGAGTGCCGAGCACTCAATCAGAGTACCGCTACTAATCAGAAAGGAGGCCAGGTCATTTAATAACTGGTTTTGTGCGCTTTACAATTATATGAGTTCAGTAAATTACTGCCTTATAGTAGCATTCTTAGCTACATTATGTGTTCATGACATATTGTATTTCACGCTCACGGTCACGTGTCGGGCCAAGCTTTCATATTTCGTGATTACATTTATGTTTCACGAACACAGCTATACATTTTGCATTTCTTATATTTTTCATGTCTCTATTACATATGGAATTTCATATACTTGTAAAGTCTAATGCCTATGTATTCACACATCATTCATGTATTCTAGTCCCTTTATGAATCCATTTTACTTAGAAATTGGAATCATTCCAATCGGATCATCCAAACTCAAGTTATGGCATTTTCATGCCAACTAGTCGATGAGCCGGGACATTTTTCTTTTCTTTTCATCATTCATTTCCAGTGCCTTGTCTTCGTATTTGACCCTGGTTCTTTGTACTCCTTTAAATTTAAGGTGCTAAGGGTTCTCCTCCAACTGGAATCACCCAAATCGGAGCACCGAAACTCAAGATACGTCCGAAACAACTCGGACTACTCTATTATTGATGCTGGAATTGGCTTGCACATGGCCCCACTTTGAGTGAGTTTTTGGGCCACTTCGAATCAGAATTTGACGATGTCTATTTCTATATGTTTGGTTTTCCTTGAAGTCTATTTTAACCAGCAACTTGAATCACTCAAATCAGATCATAAATGAACATGTTACTATCAAAATACGAAAACTGGTCGAAACAGGAAAAACATAACAGGGTGTACCGGTACATGTCTAACATGTACCGGTACATGTTGGCCAAAAATGACCAGAAACTAACATGTACCGGTACATGTTCAAGGTGTACCGGTACACGTCACCGAAAAGTGCCTAGAATGTGTGTTTTTCTCACATTTTTCCATACTCTGCTACCCAATTCAACTCTATACTTCAAACACACATCAAAACCATTCCATATTTCTCTTGTAACCTCTTTTCTACTCAATTTCTCTTTCAATACTCATCTTATTTCAAAAACATATCATGAATTACTCACTATACCATTCTAATATGGGTCATAACCCATACACAATCCAAACATGATGATTAGTTAGGGTTTATTCTAAACCCTAACTCAATTACTCTCAATTAACCATGAATCCAACCTAAAAGGAGGATTCTGTAATCATCTTGTGCCTTTTAGAGTTTTACCAACCCTAATTTCAATACATATTTGGTTATGGATGAAATCCTAACAAACCCTAGGTTTGAGGCAAGATAATAACCATACAAAACCAAAGATCCATACTAAATCTCATAGAATCCATAATCATAAGTTAGTTTCATACTCGTTTGGCTGGGCTTCTCTTCTTCTTCTCTTCCTCTTCCTCTTTCTTCTCTTCTCTCCCTCTCTACGGTTCTCCTTTCTTGGAGACCAAATTTGGTCTTCACTTATCCTACGGGTTTGTGCTAAGGCCATGTTTGGCCTTTAAATAAAACCCATTTTTGTTTTAAGTTTTCATAATTGCATTTCCGTCCCCCATTTCTCTTTTTTTTATCTCTATTCCAACTTTCTATTTGCCTTTTATTTCATTTATGGCCTCAAATCTTGTTAACTTATGACTTTTAAGTCCTCTTTGGACAATTTACAATTTTATCCTTAAATCTTGTAAATTTCCTGTCTCGTTTCCATGTTTCGCATTTAACTCACGAAACATTCAAATTACGCTTACAAAATACCCTAAATATGTCGAAAACTACTAGGGTACATTTCGGGGTGTTACAATTCTCCCCCCCTTATAAGAATTTCGTCGTCGAAATTCATACTCTAGCATGTGCATGTTCTATATCAGATCCTTTCTTTTCATGTCTTTTACAGAAGCTAGAGTGTGACTCTCACTTGAGCCATCAAAGCTCCATCAGAACTACACCTCATGTCTTAATCTTTCAAAACTGGATTGGTACTTATTCATTCTAGTCAATATACAGGACAAGGACATCCGCATTAGGCTAACACTTTACTATGTAGGTACATCCTTAATCTGATACTCATCCAGAAACGCCTAAACCTAGGCTCTATAATTCGTCACACTCCCGATTCTCTGTCACCTCGCTTTAGCGGATCCGAACTCAGAGTTCGGGTGCGACCATAAACTGACTCTTACCTGATTTTTTTTTTTTTTTTTATAAAGTCAAACTTGTACCTGTGGGTATGGCCCACATCTTATAACAAAATCAAAATATTATATACAAATCAAAAGAACTACCACTGGAGTGGTGTCCATAAAAAATCTATACATTTATCGAGTCCTATTTACAAATACAAAAATGTACTTTTACATTTACAAATCAGAGCACGGAACCTACATGTAGTGAACCCTTACAAGTGTAAGCTGGCCTACCTATATGCGGAAGCTCAGATGTCTTCTTCTCTGCATCTACACGGATTAAAAACCCGTGCTAAGCTTTACGCTTAGCTGGAAACATATGTCTTAAGGCATATACACATTTAACGCATAAAACAATACCAGATAATATAAATTTCAGTATTTATATTATGAACTTATACAAGTACTCTTCTTATAACAGCTATTACTTATTCGTATCTCTCGCAAGAGTTACGTGAGCTTATTCTATGCGTAACTTATGCTTATAACAAACTTTCTATGTTTATCTCGAACTCCCTGTAGAGCTACGATCTTATCCTTAGTCTCGTAACTTATACTTATAACAGACTTCATGTTTGTCTCAGACCCCATAGAGCTGCGTAACTTATCCTTATCTCTAACTTATACTTATAACAAATTTATGTTTATTCAGGACTCCCGTAGGAGCTACAGAGATTAATCACATATACCATAGGTACTACGTAATCCTATACTTATTTTGGTATTTCGGATCTTATACGTGTATTACGGAACATATACTTGTCTTACTGATCTTATACTTGTTTTACATAATCATTTATTCTAGGCTTTCTCGTATCTTATACTCTGTACTAATGGAGCACATCCTTGTACTTTGGATCTTATATGAGCTTATTCTCGTATTTCGGATACCTAAGTACCTATAGGTACTGGCTGCACATTATATTTTCAGGCCAAAAAAGTACTCCATAGGTACACCGACTTATATACTTATTTTACTGATACGGGAGTACCCGTAGATACTACAGAACTTATACTTATTTTACGGATACGGGAGTACCCGTAGGTACTACGGAACTTATACTTATTTTACTGATACGGGAGTACCCGTAGGTACTACGGAACTTATACTTATTTTACTGATACGGGAGTACCCGTAGGTACTAAAGAACTTAATCAGATACAGGAGTACCCATAGGTACCACAGAACTTAATCAGACAATGTGAGTACCCGTAGGTACCATGTAACTTATACAGGTGGCTATCTTATTTTTACACTTATTCTTTATTCAGAGTCTTATCATATAACTGTTTGATTTCCTAAACCAGTAATACGGAATGAAATAGGACACAGCACGTTAAGTACCCGAAGAAACTATACAGTACGGAAGTGTCGTAGCACTTAACAGGATAGGAGTGCCGTAGCACTTAACAAGAAAGAGAGTGCCGTGAAGACTTAACAGAGTACCGGCATTAATCGAGGCCGGAGCACTAATCAGAGTACCGGCAGTTAATCAGGAGTACGAAAGCACCAATCGTGAGTACCGGCATTAATCAGAGTGCTGTAGCATCTAATCGAGTACCAAGTACTAATCGTAATGTGAGTGTCACACACAACCGCGAGGCGCTTTACAATTATAAGGAGTTCGTGAAATTACCGCCTTATAATAGGGCATTCTTAGCCACATTATGTCGGCGATATACGGCTCCCACGCTCATGGTCACGTGTCAGTTCGTTTTCATATTTCGTATCATATTTATGTTTCATGAACACAGCTATACATTTTGCATTTCCTATATTTTTCATGTCTCTATTACATATGGCATTTCATATACATGTAAAGTATAATGCTTATGTATTCACACATCATTGATGTATTCTAGTCCCTTTATGAATCCATTTTACTTAGAAATTGGAATCATTCCAATCGGATCATCCAAACTCAAGCTATGGCATTTTCATGCCAACTAGCCTGGCTTGACGATACTCAGTAAATATTCACTCCATGGTTCCATTTGACACTGGTTCTTATCCTCCTTTAATTTTAAGGTGCTAAGGGTTCTCCTCCAACTGAATCACTCCAACCGAGCACCGAAACCAAGATACGTCCAAATAACTCGACTACTCTATGATCAATACCGATAGCCGGAATCGGGCTTGCACATACCCCACTTTGAGTCAGTTTGGCCACATAGAGTCGAATTTGACGATATCTATTTCTATATTGCCGGCTTTTCCTCAAGTCTATTTTAAACAAAGAATCAATAACCTCAAATCGGATCATAAATGAACAAGTTATGGTCAAAATACAAAAATTGGTCGAAACATGAAAAGCATAACAGGGTGTACCGGTACATGTCTAACATGTACCGGTACATGTTGGCCAAAAATGACCAGAAACTAACATGTACCGGTACATGTTCAAGGTGTACCGGCACACGTCACCGGTGCGCCCGTAATCCGTGTTTTCTCCCATTTTTCCATACTTTGCTACCCAATTCAACTTATACTTCAAACACACATCAAAACCATTCCATATTTCAGAACCTCTTTTCTACTCACTTTCTCTTCAATACTCATTTTATTTCAAAAAACATATCATGAATTACTTCCTCAATACCATTCTAATATGGGTCATAACCTATACACAATCCAAACATGATGATTAGTTAGGGTTTATTCTAACCCTAACTCAATTCTATCTCACTAACTATGAATCCAACCTGGGGTGAGGATTCTATACTATCTGTGTCTTTTAGAGTTTTACCAACCCTAATTTCAATACATATTTGGTTATGGATGAAATCCTAACAAACCCTAGGTTTGAGGCAAGATAATAACCATACAAAACCAAAGATCCATACCAAATCTCATAGAATCCATAATCAAGGTTAGTTTCCATACCTTGGCTTGCTTGGCTTCTCTTCTTCTTCTCTTCCTCTTCCTCTTCTTCTCTCTTATCTCCCTCTCTACGGTTCTCCCTCTTTTTGGAGACCAAATTTGGTCTTCATTTATCCCATGGGTTTGTTAAGGCCATGTTTGGCCTTTAAATAAAACCCAATTTTGTTTTGCAGGTTTTCATAATTGCATTTCGGGGTCCCCCATTTCTCTTTATCTCTATTCCAACTTTCTCTATTTGCCTTTATTTCATTTTTGGCCTCAAATCTTGTTAACTTATGACTTTTAAGTCCCTCTTTGGACAATTTACAATTTTATCCTTAAATCTTGTAAATTTTCGGGTCCCTCATTTCCATGGTTCGCATTTAACTCATGAAACATTCAAATTTACGCTACAAATACTCCTAAAATATGTCGAAAAACTACTAGGTACATTTCGTGCCATATAAAGCCCCATTTTTTCCCACATGTCAGAGCGCCGTACTCCATAACGCTATAACGTGATGCCAAGGCCCATTTTCTTTTCCAAAGCCCATTGCTTACGCTCGCTTAGTTTTGGTATAAAGGGATCAAATTAAAGCATTTAGGAAAGTGAGGCGGCCAAAGAGGAGTTCTGGAGGAGCTCTTGGAGGTAAGGAAACACCCAAAGGCAAATCTTTCTTAGGGAATCGATTTTTGGCCTTGAAGAAGAAGAAGATTTGAAGAGAAGAAATGGGTTTCATCTATCATCTTCTCTTATTTTCTTGCTTTTTTTCATTTTCTTTGGTTGTTTTTCAATTTGCGAACCAATCCCACTTTCTGTGTGGTTTGTATGTAGTTTAGTTAGGATTTATGTATTTGGGATTTGATTTACTCTTTATTTAATGTTTGGAATATAGTTCTATTAAATGTTCTAGTCTATTTCCTTTATACATGTTGATGATTAATCACCATTGATATGAGTTGTGGTTCAATTTGAGACTCATAAGTGAGAGTTGAATTAGACCATGATTAGAACATCACAATTTTCCATTGATAAGAGATTCTCATGGGTTTTGTGTGGTAATTAAGGTTTCCCTGGTTCACTGCGCTATTAGGACTTTAGGGTTGAGCAGAGATGCAAAATACCTAAGCTCTAAGGGTAGATTGTGGATTCTCGAGAGAGATTCACATATCCCCGATACATGGACACTTTTCTAAACCTCCTTAGCATTGCTTCCTACTTTTTAGTTTTAGTTGATGAATAAAAGGTACATTCTTATCTTGTTTTAGTTAATTTTCTTTCAAATAGAGTAAGTTGAGTTTGGTTGAAGAGTGTTTTGGAACCTTAGTCTATACCTAAGCTCTAAAACATCATTTACATCGAGTTCCTTTAGGAAAGATCTATTGAGGACTTGGGGGCAAAACTTGCTTGGATCACCATACCATTTGAATGCCTCGTCTTTTAGAGATGATAAATGTTTTCGGATCCAATTTTGGCTAACGTGTTTTCTTAGAACATTTCCAAGCTTTCTCTTAACTTTTTCTATCACCATACTCATACTCATATCTATCTTAGTGTTTTTGTTTTATATTTGTGTTTTCTTTTCCTAGGGACTATATAAAATTTTGGGGTTTGATGACTATATAAAATACTCATTTTAGCCCTATGTTTTACTTAGTTTTAAGTAGTTTTTATGTTAAATAAGTGTCATAATGCTCTAGATGTTTACCTTTATGATTAGGTTAACCACAAGGAACAAAATATCGGTACTTGGATTTTACGGATATATGGAAAATATTGGTAAATATCGATGGATGTTTTGACAAAAATATCGGTAAAGCTAAAATTAACAAAAATACTTTGAAATTCATGGAAATATTTTGTTGAACTATAAAAAAGACATAAATAAGCAAATATACACTTATTGAAGACGATATTCATTATAATTTATCGAGAAATTAAAATAGAATAGTCATTTAAAACCAAAATGCATACCGATGTGACTCCATTACATTATTTGATGAAGAGATCTCATCTTGATGAAGACATTATTCATACCAAGATATTCAAAACATTGAGATAAATCACAAAGAAAAAATAATTTGAGAGTCAGATGGAGCTTGGATGTGTATGGATGAGTTTATAAATAAATTGTATGATTTTAGGGGTATTTATAAAAAAATTTGGAGACAAAATAGCCATTGGAATATCAAAAAAACCATTGTGATTTAATTATAACCATTCGATTTGATTTTGGTTCAAATCTGACCATTGGATCATCATATATCCGTTGGAGATCAATCTAAACCGTTAGATTAAGCTTCAAATTTAAAATCAACCGTTGGATCATCATATATCCGTTGGAGATCAATCTAAACCGTTAGATTAAGCTTCAAATTTAAAATCAACCTTTGGATCATCATATATCTATTGGAAATCAATCTAAACCGTTTAATAAATCTTCAAATTTAAAAGCAACCGTTGGATTGTATCATATAGCCTTTGGATCTTTAAAAAAACCGATGAAATTAGGACCTTTGGATAAAAGCATGAATGAATTGGGCCGTCAGATTTCTGGTCAAGAAGTCAAAGGCAGGCACGGTCGATATTTTGAATATATCTCCGATATTTTCGATATTTTATCGACATATCTTCGATATTTTACTGATATATCTCCGATATTTACCGATATTTTACCGATTTTTTTCCATAAATTCTAGCCCACGCGCACAAGAGATATACTGTCGATATTTCGTCGAAATATTGAAAATTTTCGATATTTCGTTGAAATATTGGCGATTTTATCGATTTTTGGCCGAGTTTTTGGCCAACCGACTTTTTGTTTGCAAAATCGTGTTGGACTCGGTCGATATTCAATTTTTCGGAGATATATCGTCCGATATATCCGATTTTTTGTTCCTTAGTTAACCATTTGGTAGAATTGTGCAAAAATGAGCGAAAAAAGAGGAAATTGTAGCAAGGATCTTAAGTTTATCATACTCCAAATGAAGTTCCGATGACAATGAGCTATGGCCTGAATGTGGAGGCAAAATGGAGTTTTCGCATAAAGCGCCAAATGGTAGATAAATGTTATTCGGGACCCATTATCAAGACATTTGCAAATAAATTCATTTAGGTCCGACGAACTATAAAGCCTTCTAGAAACTGTGGGTGAACGATTTTTAGGAGCTTTAAGGGTGTAGGGACAAGTTTTTTGGGTGAAACATCTAGGGCACAACTTGGAAGAGGAAAGCTTCGAATGATATCAAGAAGAGGAGATGGGGCTTTCACTCAAAATCATTTACTCTCATTCTCATTCTTTGTTTCTATTTCTTCTTCAAGCTTTTCCCCTTTAAGATTTGTGCCCTAGGGTGTTTAAATTCCACCTAAATAGGGACTTATTCTCACCCCAAAACCTCCCAAAAATTGGTCACCCACAGTTTTTAAGGGATTTTGGCTTTTATAGCTCTAAAATCAGACCCAAAATGACCCTAAAATGGGCATATTAGCAAACTTCCTGATAATGGGTCCCCGAGAAATCAATCTATCGTTTGTGGTCTAAGAAAAACTCCCTGTTTTGCACTCCCAACTTCTCGAGGTTATAACTTTGTCATCCAAACTTCGATTTGGGTGATCTTGGACTCATTGGAAAGAATATAGAGTGTAGAATCCATCCATATGAATCTTGATGCCATTTGAGCTCATCGTAAAGCTGAAAAATTCTGAATATAGTGGCTGCTTCTTACGCTATATGGGAAATTGCTGAGTTTTCCTCATTTTTCGCTCATTTTCGTACAATTCCACCATATGGTTAATCTAATCAGAAAGGTGAACATTTAGAGCATTAAAACATTTATTTAACATAAAAACCACCTAAAACAAAGTAAAACATAGGGCTAAAATGAGTATTTTATATACTCATCATATAGACCAAGGATTAGTTCTTGAAGTATATATCAAATATTATGCACATGTGCATGTAGTCCACTTTATGTTGTTCAAGGGGAATGAATGAAGAAATTTCATAACTAGGAGTTGCTTATTTGAGGGGATGGTAGAGTTTCCAGACTCCTATAGAGAGTTCCACAAGTGTTAATTGGTGGTGCTCTTTATCTAAGATAATCTTTGAGTGAGAGTGCTTTTGGGGTGTAATCGAGCTTTGGGTTTTGAGTGGTTTTTGTGAGTGAATGTTATAACTTTATTATACATAGTGAGTTTTCTTGCTACTCTTTAATCGTGATCGTGAATGTAGGCTTATAACCAAACCACGTAAACTCCTTTATATCTCATCTTGTTTATTTATTTAATCTATGTTGTGATCATGTTGTTTCAACAAACTAGTATCAGGGTAGGAAGTTGTTGGTTCTATAAAGTCTTAGTTTTCTATATGGTTACATCTATTGACCAATTTTCCACATCATAAAAGGCTTTTGAGATTTTTTATTGCTTAAGGAAACCATTCTCTAGGATAAAGTTTTAAAGCATGCACTACAATGGTAGCAAAAGAAATTTAATTTAAGTAGAATGGATTTTAAGAGGGTTCATTGTGACCCCCTCTAGTATTTTTTGGGAAATTTTCTAAAGTTCTGTCTAAGGAGGTTAGTTGTTTGAGTAAAGGGCAGAGACCCTACTAGTCTTTCCTAGGAACTATGTTGATGGTTTTGTAGAGCTCTTGGAGAACAAGACTTGAGGAGGATTATGATGACTAATAAATTCAACGTGGAGAAATTGATTTTAGCCTATGGCGGGTTAAAGTGCGCACATTTTTGGTTCATCAAGGTTTAGCCAAAGCCTTAAAAGGAAAAAAAAAAAACCTTTCATGTATTCTATGAGATAGTGAAAGTGATGAGAGTATGAAAAAAGAACAAAGTATAATTTTGTTTTTTCTTGGGAGATGAAGTTCTGCTAGAAGTACCCGAGGAGACTATAGCTAGACTATAGTTGAAGCTTGAAAGTTTGTATATGGAAAATTCAATCACTAACAAGTTGTATTTGTGGAAGAAGTTATATACTCTTCATATGGAGGAGAAAAGCTCATCAAAGTTCACTACGATGAATTTAATAAAATTATTCTTGATTTAAAGAAGATTGGTGTTGAAATCAGCGAAGATGACCAAATAATTATTTTTTTTAAGTTCCTTGTCGAGTTACTATGAACACATAGTAGATACTATGATGTAAAAGCGTGAAACTTTAACCATGGGGGAAGTAAAAGAGACGTTAAAGTCAAAGGAGTTGCAGTAAAGAGTATCATCAAGTAAATTATGAAGGCTTTACATAAAGTTTTATTCTACGAGGACGGATAGACAAAAGAAACCAAGATGACTTAATAGGCATATCTAGGTCAAAACTAAGTGATAAACCTAAAATTATAACGTTTTCCATTGTCACATGAAGTGTACCTTTGAAGGAGGGATTGCCTAGTGCTACATAGAAAAAGGAGAAAACTTCAAAATTTACAAATACAGTTGTTGCAAATGACTATGATAATGCAAATGTTCTTATAGTTACAAAACAAGATAAAATTGAAGAATGGATTCTTGAATCTGGTTGTTCACATTACATGTGTCCCAATAAGGATTGGTTTCATACATACCAAACCTTACATGGAGGCAAGGTGCTACTAGGCAATAACGCAACTTACAAGGTGGTCGAGATAAGAACAATTGAAATTAAGATGTTTGATGGCGTTCTGAGAACATTGTCAGATGTTAGACATGTTCCAAAGTTTAAAAAAAATATATATTTTGATTTTTTTGGGGATGTTGGACACAAAAGATTACAACTACAGAGAAGGTGGAGCTATAAGAGTCTTAAAAGGTATTCTTATCATAATGAATGGAAAGAAGATTATTGGCGTCTACATCTTGCAAGGAAGCACAATAGTAGATGAGGCACAATAACATCAACCTCTATTTCTAATGTTACATAATCATAGTATATGTGTCTTGGCACATTAGTGAAAATGGACTAGGTGAGCTAAGCAAGTGAGGACTATTGTGTGGTCAGAAATCTAGACTTCTATGAGCATTGTGTATTGGAAAAGTAGTGTACAGTGAAGTTTAATACAACAATCCATCAAATAAAAGACACTATAGATTACATCCCTTCAAATTAGGGTCCTTCTCAAGTTCCTCTTGGAGGTGGTGGTAAGTACATGATAACCTTCATTGATGATTACTTAAGGAAGGTTTAGGTGTTTATTTTGAAACATAGAGATGAAGTCTTTGTCAAGTTCAAGTAGTGGAAAGCCTTGATTACAAAGTAGATCAAGCAATTGAAAATTGACAATTTCTTGGGGAATTCTATGGCGGTGAATTGAACAAATTCTTCAAGGACCACGATACTATAAGACATTGTACAGTAAAGAGCACTCCACAACAAAACAAATTTAGGTGAACGGATGGTATCAGAAAGCTTGTAGAGAGATCAAGGTGCATGCTATTAAAATAGTCATAAAATGATTTACTAGCCGTTAGAGAAAAGCATAAATATTTCTAACCAAAAAAGTCAAAACGATGCATTTAACTCTCCAATTTCCTTATACTAGGCTGAGACATGAGAGTTTTAACTTTTAAATCTCTCCCCAAAACGACCCTTTTTCCTTCGGTTTTGGATTCTTGGAAACTTCCTTCCTAACTAAGTCTCTGGGTTTTAAGTTTTAACTTCTTTTGAAAAATAGTTTTTAACTTTTGAATTTGTCCCCCCGAAACCCCTTTTTCCATCCGTCTAGGTTTTCATTTTGGATCGAAGCGATGACCCCTTTGAAGCTTCTAAAACGAATTCAGAATATTAATTCACAAGAGCTAGTTGCCTCAGGGATTTCGGAAGAAATCCGCCCCCTTGTTTGTCGGCGACATTCGATTAATTCACAGAAGGTGATCTGCTTGTAGTTTCTGCCTAGTAAGACTAAATTGACCTTATGAGGAAATTTAAATGTTAGATGGATGCGAAATAGGATTGTTTTTAAGCAATTGTATTCCTTAATTAATCATTGTTTACTTGGCTCTTTCGGGAACTAAACTATTTTGTTTTTGGAAATTTTCTAGATATGGAAAAATTTTTTATGTGAATCTTGTTATATTAATTTATTAATTATGGACTAATCATAATCATATTACAATTTTAATTGTATAATTGTGCATGTTAATTATGGGCCATTTGTGGAGCGGTTTAATATTAACTAGCTATGGGCCTATGGTTCTATCTTCTCCCTTACTTTGGTAAGCCCATTAGACCAAAACCTAATTGTTCATTTGTACTCTATATATTATGTATATAAGTAAATAGTCCTAGAATTTTACAAGGGTTTGGTAGAACACACTTTAGGAAGAAAGAAAGAACTACCTTCAACCTTAGCTTTTCTATGATTTCATCCCTTGCAGATTTTGGGAGTAATGACAGCTAACAATTTTGGATCCATGTAAACTACGAATTGATATGCTTCATTGTTTCAATAAAGTTATTATTTTGTAATATATTTATTGGGTTTTTTTATTATTCATAAATTGTTTTGGGGATCAATAAATACTCTTAATTTTAGGAATACTCATGGATGTCGGGTAACCCGACACTACTCTCGAAAATCGGGCGTAGCTTTGCAACAGGAGCTCTACCCAAAATACAATCCTCGTCCCAATCATTAATGCGGCAACCTATCCCAATGTTTTACAAAGACCACACCGGGTCCATATACAATTAAAATGAGTAAAAATAGCCACATGGGCCCATACATCAATACTCACTAATATATCCCAACCAACTATATTACATGGTTCAAGAGTTAATAAGTCACTCTTAATTCAAACATATATTAAAATTTAAAATTTCTAATACATGTTATATAAAATGAATACCAAAGACATCAAAGCCACAACTCGGCTTTCTTCTAAAAATCGGCCTCTAAAGAGCGTCGTCTTCTCGAACAATCTCTGTACCTGAAATAATGATCCCTTGACAGGGTGAGCAATGCCCAGTAGTGAAAATCTCCTACATGGGTTACTCCCCACCTAAGTTCACACGCAATGATCCAACATAAACACACCCTCAAGCAAATATATGATCCTACTTGAATGTCTACATATCCAATCCTGTGTCTCGAGTCCTCACCGACTCCCTCACGAATGCCTAAGACAACGCGAGAAAAACATCCATTTTATTTCTTTCATGCCGTGCACTCACACCTAATTTTCTTAGGTTCCCCCGGTGCATATGAAATGCATTATGCCATTATATCATTTACACATATATTAACAAAATTTACATACATGCCACATGTTATTTAATTCACATCAATAACATCAAAATTAACTCACTTTAGCTAATTACAATTCATTTCCAATGGCTTACACACAATTATATTTTTATATAATTCCATGTCATGTTAACACATTTAATTACATGCATTAACATATTAATTATCACACAACTCCAAACAATTCATGCTAATATATAAAACATGTATATACTAACATAATTAACTCACATAGACTGTGCAGTTCAATTTGCAACCAATAACACCAAAATTAGCTCACATGGGCTAATTAACCAATTAATTAATTCATTTCGAATCACCCAAACACACAAAATCACACAATACACGTGAATGAAACCCTGTGGCCTGACCGGCTCACGGCCACACTGGGTGATCTTCTCACTTCTAGCTCAAGTATTTGAGACTCCAAACACCCGCCAATTCAAGCCTCATACATCCTTAACCATCTCACATGGCTCTTAGCCAAAGAATAACACAAGTGGGAGAAGACCCTCACCTCTTGGAGTTTCTAACTCCACCAACCTAAGTCCACACCGCAGCTCTCTTCGTCAAGGCAGTAACTTTACTTTTCGCCCGGCGCGAACCAACTATCCTCGAACAAAGGAAATCTAGAGAGAATAAGCTCTCTCTCTCTCTCTCTAAAATCACAAACCAGCCCCTACTGCCGTTTTTCCAGCTCCTTTTCTTAATGCTTTTCTTCTTCAAATCAAGAAGAAAATTGTTCATCCTTGTCTTATTCTCATTAAACTTTTCATTAATTCCCATCTTATCCTTTTGTCTTAATTTTTGACACATGGCTTAATTTAAGCCATTCATCTCATCCTCTCTCTAATCATGCCACATGTGTCACATGAGTACATGTAGTAGGTGACTTTTGTCACATCACATGTCTTTTTCGTGTCGCTTTACTGGCGACCCGACACTGTGCCTTGAAAAACATGAAATTCCGACCGCCTTGAATTCGACGGAATTTGATGTGGTAATTCAGATTTCGTGGCATCCATTCCAACGGTGAAGTCCGTTTCATCATCCGAGATCTAGAAAATTTTCAAATTTTGACCGAAATTATCATTTTGCCCTTTTTCAGAAAAATTTGATTTTCTCAGGGTTTCATTATTAGATTAAGCCAAGTGTCAAAAATCAAGACAAAAGGACAAGATGGGAATTATTGAAATGTTAAATGAGAATAAGACAAAAGATGTATAGTTTTCTTCTTCAAATTGAAGAAGAAAACGTGCAGGGGCTGGTTTGAGTTTTTAGAAACAGAGAGTGCCTTCTCTCTAGGTTTCTCGCTGTTCGGACTGTCGGTTCTCGACGGAGCAAGAAGCAAAGTCGATCTACGGCAAGGGCTACGCGTGGACACCGATTTGGTGGAGTTTCGACAACTCCAAGAGGTAGGGGTCTTCTCCTACTTGTGTTATTCTTTGGCTAAGAGCCATGTGAATGGTTAGGGATATTCTGAGGCTTGAATTAGCCGTGTTTGGGGTCTCAAAATACTTGAACCGAGTGAGAAGATTCTAGGCCGCGGAATGTGCTGATCTAATCTGTGGTTTCACTGTTCACATGTATTGTTGTGTGATTTTTGTGTGTTTTGAGTGATTCAAATAATTATTTTGGATTGGTTAATTAGCCCATGTGAGCTAATTTTGGTGTTATTATTGCAAATTGAATAACATGATTTATGTGAGTTAATTATGTTAGTATATACATGTTTTATATATTAGGATGAATTGTTTGGAGTTGTGTGAGAATTAATATGTTAATGCATGTGATTAAATGTGTTAACATGATGTGGAATTATATAAAAAAGATAATTGTGTGTAAGCCATTGGAAATGAATTGTAATTAGCTCAAGTGAGCTAATTTTTTGATGTTATCATGTGAATTAAATAACATGTGGCATGTATGTAAATTTTGTTAATATATGTGTAAATGATATAATGGCATAATGCATTTCATATGCACCGGGGGAACCTAGGAAAATTAGGTGTGAGTGCACGGCATGAAATAAATAAAAAGGATGTTTTTTCTCGCACACTAGGCATGCGTGAGGGAAAGCCTGAGGACTCGAGACACGGGATTGGGTATGTAGACATTCAAGTAGGATCATGTATTTGCTTGAGTGTGTGTTTATGTTGAATCATTGCATGTGCACTTAGGTGGGGAGTAACCCAAGTAGGGTAATTCCACTACTGGGCATTGCTCACCCTGTCGAGGGAATATTATTTCGTGCAGGAGCAATCTTAGCTGCTTACACTCACAGAGGTTTTGCTTTTGAAGAAAGGACAGGGCGTTCTCTTGACATGGATTTGTAAAAACATGCATAAATTCTTAATTTTAATATATGTGTTAGCCAAGAGTGATGGTCAACTTGAACTATTGGTATATAGTTGATGTAATTTTAATGATTAGTGACGATGGGCCCAAGTGGCCCTTTACTCATTTTAATCAGAGCATGACCCGGTGTGGTCAGCAGCTAATTGTTGGGACAGGTTTTGTACCCTTGGTAGAGCTCCCCGTACAAAGGAGACTTTGCCCGATTTTCATGAGTGGTGTCGGGTTACCGATTAACTACCTAATATTTCGCAGTTGATTTCCGTTGTCAATGTGTATCTCCACGGGAAATGGGCTGTCACATATAGAAACTGTAGAAAATTTATATAGAAACTCGGAATTAATTAATAGATTGTTAGAAGAATTTGAAAATCCAAAATTACTAGATGAACCAATAGATCAAGAAAACTTTATAGTTATAATGTATAATAATTATTTAGATGATCAAATAATTTCAAAACTTTATAAAACAAACCTAGTTAAATTTTTTTTAGATATAGAAGTAATAAACCAATTCATAATAAAACCACATATTCCAGAAAAAGAAGAAAAAATAAATGAAATAACTGAAATCTTAAAAGAACATGAAGAAAAAATAACAAAAGAAAATAAAAATAAAATTGAAGAAGAATTTGTAAATGTAAAAACAGAAATAGTTAGACAAGGCCTTCAATTTAAAACAAGAATAGAACCTTCTAGTAGTTATTCACAATCAATAAATGAATATAGAACAAATGTGTGACACCCTAAAATCGGGGTGTCTTGTTAACAACCCGTCAACCCGCGGAATACTCATGGATGTCGGGCAACCCGACACCACTCACGAAAATCAGGCAGAGTCTCCTTTGTACAGGGAGCTCTACCCAAAGTACAACATGTCCCAAATTTTCACAACGACCACACCGGGTCTATATACAATATAAAATGAGTAAAAATGGCCACTTGGGCCCATGCATCAATACTCACCAAATTACCTATCAACTATATACCAATAGTTCAAGAGTTGATACATCACTCTTAATACAAACATATATTTAAAAGTAAGAATTTAATATGTGTTTCACATAATCCATGTCAAAGCCACATGTCGACTTTCTTCTAAACGCGCCTCTAGTGAGCACCATCCTCCTGTACACTCCCTATACCTGAAATAGTGATCCCTCGACAGGGTGAGCAAAGCCTAGTAGAGAAAATTTCCTACATGGGTTACTCCCCACCTAAGTGCACATGTCATGGAAAACAATCACACTCAAGCAAATACATGACCTACTTGAATGTCTACATGCCCATTCCCATGTCTCGAGTCCTCACCGACCCCCTCACACATGCCTAAGCCAAATGCGAGAAAAACCTCCTTTTCATTTCTTTCATGCCATGCACTCACACCTAATTTTCTAGGTTGCCCTGGTGCATATGAAATGCATTATGCCATTTCCAAACCACACATGCCAATATATCACTTACAAATATATTAACAAAATTTATATACATGCCACATGTTATTTAATGCACATCAATAACATCAAAATTAGCTAACTTGAGCTAATTACAATTCATTTCCAATGGATTACACACAATTATATTTTTATATAATTCCACATCATGTTAACACATTTAATTACATGCATTAACATATTAATTCTCACACACCCCAAGCCATCCGCGCATATATTTACATGCATGTATTAACACAATTAATTCCCATAATTCATATTATTCGATTCTCAATTAATAACACCAAAATTAGCTCACATGGGCCAATTAACTAATCAAACAATTCATTTTGAATCACTCAACAACATCAAAATTCACACCAAAAATCACGTGATCCACATGAACAAAGGAACCCCCGGCTGGCACCGCTCACTGTACCACAACAATGGGGATTTTCTCCACCTTCTGGCTCAAAGCTTTCAGACCGAAGACACGACTAATTCAAGCCTCAGAACATCCCCAACCATTTACATGACTCTTAGCCAAAGAATAACACAAGTAGGAAAAGATCCCTACCTCTTGGAGTTGTCGGAACTCCACCAAATCGGTGTCCTCACGTAGCCCTCACCGCGTAGATCGACTTTGCTTCTTGCTCCGTCGAGAACCGACGGTCTAAACGGCCGCAAATCTAGAGAGAAGGAGCTCTCTCTCTCTAAAACTCAAAAAACCAAAAAACTCCACCTACTGCCCGTTTTGCTCTTTCAAAATGGAGAAGATAACACTATTTGCTTTTGTCTTATTCTCATTAACCTTTTCCATAATTCCCATTTTGTCCATTTTTCTTGATTTTTGACACATGGCTTAATCTAAGCCATCCATCTCATCCTCTCTCTAATCATGCAACATGTGTCACATGAGTACATGTAGTAGGTGACTTTTGTCACATCACATGTCTCTTATAAGCCGCTTACTTAACATCCACACCTAAGGTTCCTCAAAAACGTGAAATTTCGACTGTCTCGGAATTCGACGAAATTCGACGTGGTAGCTAGATTTCGTGAGACGATTCCAACGGTGAAGTTCGTTTCATCATCCGAGATCTAGAAAAATTTTGGGTTTTGACCGAAATTACCATTTTTCCCTTTTTGTAGAAAATTGGATTTTCTCGGTTCATAAATGGACCAATTTTAGATATAGATAATACTAGTGAACTTAGAAAAACCATAGAAAACTGGGAACAATATTTAAATTCTGATGGTGTAATAGTAGCTTTCCAAAACCAACAAGAAATATATGAATATTGTAAAAGCACTCTTAGAGGAACTGTATTACAATCTTTTTGTAGTTCATGGAACAAGAAAACAATAGTCATTTTTAGGAAGTTAAAAATAATTTTAGTATATCTTTGTTTATAAACCTTATAAAATTATATTTTTTAGGAATAACCCAAGAGGATGTAAAGGAACATGTACTATATCTTTATAAGTTTGAACAGTTAAAATTATGTAACCTTTCGTATATAAAAGAATATGAACAAAAATTTAGGAAATATGCAATTCTTGCTAAGATAGATAGAATACATGAATATTTAAATAAATACATATTAAAAATACAAGGACAAGTAGGTGTTAGATTATGGAATGAATTTTCAACCTCCGAATGCAAAAATTCTCCTTATATAGGCATTAGAGTGGAATTTGTAAAAAATTGGTTAGAAAATGAATGTTTGAATATAGGAGAAAGAAGTCAAATAAAAGAACAAGATCTAAATAGACAACTTTGTAGAAGATTAAATTTAGGAGAAGATTTAGATTTAGGATGTAGAGATAGATATAGGGAATATAGAAAACCTAAAAGATATAAACAACCTTTTAGAAGAAAATCAAGAACTTATTATAGAAACCAACCTTTTAATACAATATATAGAAAGCTTGGAAAATATTGGATAAAAAGAAGAAGAACCAATTATAGTAAAAAACAATGTAAATGCTATTTATGTGGGCAAGAAGGTCATATAAAACCTGAATGTCCTAAACTTAAAAAATTACCAAATGAACGAAATAACAAAACTCCAATCAAAATTAATTTAATAAAAGAGTATGAAATAAATAGTGAAAATGAAGAAATAATTAGTGAATTAGATTTTGAGAGTGACAATTCTAGTATATATAGCTTAGATGATGAAATAGAAGAATTCTTTTAGTTTTAAATAATAACTTAAGAAAATTTTGTAAAGATAGGAAAATTTTGTAAAGATTGGTTAAGTAGACAGATTTTTATAAATGATTTTATTATTTATGACTAACTTTTTGTTTACAGGAACATGGCTCAAAGGAGAAATTCAAAAGCAAAAACTTTTCAATTTGGAACCGTTAGTTTGAAATGAAGTCTTAAACCCTAACCTTCAATTTCGCCTTGTATTCCCAAACCTTTGAAGAACATAAAGTAATTGCCGACAACCTTTGGTCTTTAAACCCCAAAACTTTCAAAACCAAAAACCTAGAATATGCTTATGGAAAAACCCATTTCAGCTTTAGCCCAACATCTTCAAAATTTACAAAACCAATTTGTTGTTTTAGAACCGAAAAATTCCAAATGCTTAAAAACCAAGAAAAACAAGAAAACCATATTAAGGATTTAGAAACAAAATTAGACTCTTTGAACAATGTCAGCAAAATCGAGTTAATTAATATGATTAGAAAATTAGCTCTTCTTACCGAACAATTTCAAAAACTTGTAATTAAAAACAAGTTCGGATCTGATATTTATGATAAAATAGAATCTTTCTTTTTGGAAAAAGATTATGAAAAAGTGTTTAAGAACCAGTGTATATTGTATGAACAATTTAGAACCAAAAACAATGGAATTAAAACAGGATATATTGCTTACCATGATCCTGATTTATTTTTCGTTGTTTATTTAGCTTATGTAAATATGTCTATTTTAGATCAAA
Organism: Tetrastigma voinierianum; assembly: GCA_016808115.1. Lineage (NCBI taxonomy): Eukaryota > Viridiplantae > Streptophyta > Magnoliopsida > Vitales > Vitaceae > Tetrastigma > Tetrastigma voinierianum. The sequence continues at coordinate 960,099 of JAEQBH010001441.1, read as the reverse complement.
ATTATTTAGAACTCATCCTTGAATTGATGGATCAAGGGATTTTGAAAAACATATTTTTAACCAGTATTTATCAAGTACCTAAGAACTTTCCTGAAAAATTAAAAACCATTATTGAATATCTTTTTAGAACCGAAAATTTTGTAGATATATCTTTTGAAACCATACCACCTTTATTTAAAACTGATGGAAGCATAATCCCTGCTTATCATCATGTGTGTTACTTCAAACACAACAAAAGAACCTTAGCCACCTCAACAACAAACTTAATGGGAAATGACCCGCTCAAATGAATTTCAGATATTATGTGAATAGATTTGCAGATTTTCAAATTTTTGATTTTAGAAAAACCGTAAATAAAATTTTTTATCTTATCGAGAAACCCAAACAATGTCAATTGAATTAACCTCAAGAAAAAATTTGAACCTAAAATTTTTATAACTTCAAGAATGGGATTCATCAACCAGCTTTCATATTCAACAGAAATGTCTACGCCACGCATGACTTCTAAACCGGTTCACAGAGAGCGCGTTTAATCCCAGAAAATGCAATGGAAGGATAACGATGACATAAAATCCTGCAACAGTAGTCAAATCTGCAAATACATCCCGTAGCAGACTTTTCAGAACCGGCTTATCCTGATCTCACAAGCAATCAAAGGAAGAAAGAAACGTGTGACGCCCCAAAACCTGGGGTCCGTTGACAACCCGTCAACCTGCGGAATAATCGTGGATGTCGGATAACCCGACACCACTCACGAAAATCGGGCAGAGTCTCCTTTGTACGGGGAGCTCTACCCAAATACAAAACCTGTCCCAAACAGTTCACAATGACCACACAGGGTCCACATGCGAGTAAAATAATGGCCACTTGGGCCCCTGCATTAATACTCACAAAATACATCAACTATATACAAGAGTTCAAGAGTTAATAAATCACTTTTAATTCAACATATATTAAAATGTACAATTTCTAATACATGTTATAAAAAAATCGAATACCCAAAGCCACAACCCGACTTTCTTCTAAATGCGGCCTCTAGTGAGCTTCTCATCCCTTCAGGGACACCCCTCAGACCTGAAATAGTGATTCCTCGACAGCGAGAGCGTGCCCCGCAATAATAATTTCCTACACGGGTTACTCCTCAACTATGCACATTCCATGGCAAACAATCACATCCAAGCAATTACGAACCTACTCGAATGTCTACATGACCAATCCGATGTCCCGAAATCCTCACCGACTTCACATATGCCTGCTAAGTCGAATGCGAGTAAAATATCCAGCTTTCAAAAACAAAAGCTTTTGTTCTCGAAACTCACTACCGACTTCTCGTGTAAATACTGACTACCCTCCGAGGCAAATTGTCGGATAACGCTCCAAAACGCTTCGCATCCTCATCCGTGATTCGTTGGATGACTCTCCGCTGCAATTCCGAAAATCTTTCATCGAAATTCTTTCACAAACATTTTTGTTTTTCTTCAATTTCATGTCATGCACTCACTTAATATTCTAGGTGCCCTAAGGCATATGGAATGCATAATGCTAACCTTAACAAACTCATGCTAATATATTCACATGCATATATATTAACATAATTAATCCAAACAAATCATGTTTTTAAATTCACATCAATAACACCAAAATTAACTCACATGGGTTAATTAGCAAACACAAGCAATTCATTTTGAATCACTTACAACACACATTTTCAAACCAAGAAAATCATATCACTATTCATGTGAACAGTGAAACCCTCGGTTGGCACTGTTCACGGCCACCAAATTTGGGATTTTCTCCACTGGATCAAAAGGGTTTCTGAGACACTTATGGCTAACCAAGCCTAAGAATATCCCTAACCATAAACATGGCTCTTAGCCAAAGAATATCACAAGTAGGAAAAGATCCCTACCTCTGAGTCATCTGAACTCCACCAACCTGTCCATGCTGCAGCCCTCCTCACGTAGAACAACTTTACTTCTCGCCCGGGTTTCTAACAAATGGTCCGAACGCCGAGAAATCTAGAGAGAAGAAGCTCTCTCTCTCTCTAAAAATCAAAAATCCAGCCCCTGCCGATTTTCTCCATTTGGAGAAGATGAACACTATTGCCTTTTTTGTCTTATTCGTTAAACATTCCTATAATTCCATTTGTGTCCATTTTTCTTGATTTTTGACACTTGGCTTAATCTAAGCCGATCTTATATTTTCATCATCTCTTCAATCTGTACATGTGTCACAAGAGCATGGCTGTAGTAGATGACTTTGTCACAACACATGTCTCTCAAACTCGCTTTATGGCACCCGATACTCCTGTCGAAAAACGTGAAATCTCGACAGTCCCTGCATCCGATCGAAATTCATAGTGTTAGCTAGATTTCGCGAGACGATTCCAACGGTGAAGTCCGTTTTGTCATCCAAGATCTAGAAAATTTTCGATTTTTGACCAAAATTACGATTTTACCCTTTTTCAGAAAATTGGAATTTTCTCGGGTTTTACAAAACGTGTCAAAAATTATTGAAGAACCGAAGATAAGACCAACTTGTACAAAATTTTATAAGACCAACTTGTACAAAGTTGATTAGACTTTTCAACTTTTTATTTACTAGGCATAGTAAAGTACATGTCCTTTAAGGACACATGTCTCCAAACTTTAATTATTAGGTAGATATTTTTAACTTTTTAGTTTTGTCTTTAGTTTGTCAAAAGTCTATAAATGAGAGGTTTTTACATACATAAAGAGCATGCCATATGATTTGTAAGAGCAATAGATAGAGTTGAGTAAGAAAGAGAGAAGTGAGAAAAGTGAGTTTGTAATCAAAAAGTTTGAAGAAATAAATTGTAAGTATTTCTTTTCAAATCTCTTTTGTTCTTACTTTAATTTTTGTGTTAATATTTCTTTATTTAGGGGAACAAAGGGGTAAAAGATAAGCAAAGGAAATGGAGTTTTGATTTTAAAATTTTTTCTATAATAATAATCAACCTACATTGATCCTGTTGTTGTTATCTTTCTTATACAAAAGGAAAAATTTTCTTATAATTAATCTTTGAAACCCATGTTTTGGAAGAGGAATTTTAAAACTAGAGTCTTTAGTCTTAACCCATGACCTTTGACCCGTTTTAGCAGTGTATAAGCGTTTTAGGGAGACTTTGTCTGGTCTTTGTGGGGGGTTTATCCGATGACACGAAGTGATGTTTTATTTATTTATTATTATTATTATTATTATTATTATTATTTTATTATTATGATTTCCTTTTGTAGTGATATGAAAGCACAATTGACTTTGTGAAAGTATGATGTGAAATGATATCATGATTTTGTGGATTTTTCTTATCATAGTAATATTCAAACTTGTAGTAATGATTTTGAAATTCTATGATTAGAAATGTGTGATTAGGAATTGTTTGAATGATTTTGAGATTGTACGATTAGAAATGTGTGATTAGGAATTGTTTGTTTCGCAAAATGGTATATTACAATGATAAGAAAAATCCACAAAATCATGATATCATTTCACATCATACTTTCACAAAGTCAATTGTGCTTTCATATCACTACAAAAGCAAATCATAATATTCCACTAAGTATGAAGGTTGATTACTTTATAAAATTTGATAAATTCTAAGCCTTCATCTTATCATGTAAAACAAATTCAAATTTTATAAAGTAAGCACCCATTACTATGGGTCCACCATGCTTCCATAACTATTATCACTTAATTGTGTTTGACCGAATAGTATCCGAGAAGACAAAGTTGTAGTATCTCATTTAATCCCACTGCACTCCACAAGAGGACTCCATACCTCACCGTGGACACCTTCGTATACTACCAAAGACAAATTCAAATTCGTTTCCTACCTTTGGGCATAAGCAATTAAATGATAATTTTATAGATTTCAGGAACCATAATAACAAGGTTTACTTCATAAAATATGCTTTATTTATAACATAATATACAAAGGCTTAGAATAATATTCTTAGCTAATCATTTCAATAAAAGATACAAGGTTTATAGAAAGAAAAACTTACAATCTTTATTGAAAATCCTTGATATTTTACATAGTGAGCACACCCAAAGCCTTAGTTGCAAATTTTGTCTACCAAACTTTCGCTTACAAACTGAAATGAAACATCCTATATATAGAGGGAAGTAGACGAAACCTGCATTTCAACTCCAATAATACATTACTTATACCGACCGGTTTTGGAAAACCGTGGGCCGAACTGTTGGTCGCTTCAAACCATGGGCGGGAAAACGACAATCTTTCTTTCAATCACTTTCTCCTTTAACATTTTTCACCCACTTACATGCTCCAAATCTTAGTGGGCTGTCATTTTTAGCTAGTCTCTTTTCCACATAATGGAGTGCCTGTGGAGAGGAATCTATTTCACCATTTTCGATCATGCTAATCTTCTTCAATACAAATCTTCTGGCTGAGTCAAGTGTGGACCTGCAATCAACAGAAATCATGACAGATTTCATCCTATCCGGTTTGTCGTAACTTATGAATGGCTTTTTCAGAGCATTTTCTATTTGTTTTTTTACAATTATCAGACCTAATCCTCTATGGTAGTGCACATTTTCTTTAGTAAATCTTTTGAAAATATTCTCGGTGTTTGGAATCATACTTTTTTCATAACGCACTTTTCTCATTTTAATAAAGTTTCAAACTGGATAATTTTGACTTTCATTGAAATCGGGGCTAACACTAAAGAAATCAAGTGCTAAAGTATCAGTAATCTTTATCATGGGATTATTCCCAAAATTATCTTTTACACCATCTTTAATCCATCCAGGTAATTTTTTCAATTTCTGGAAAATCGGGAGTAGTCATGTATATGGTAGCAATGCTACCAAAATCGTATCAATCCCGTACTTCTACAGGATTTGCTCTTTGTAAGAAGTGAATCCTTGGATAAATCCCATATTTATCTGTGACTTCCCCATTTCCCCCTTTCCGGTGTCTTGTCGACAACCCAATAACCTCACAGCCTCGCGGATGTCGGCAACCCGACACCACTACAACCAAACTCCAAGCAAGAGTCTCCTTTGTACGGAGCTCTACCCAAGGTACAACTCAACCTGGGGCCTCAACGACCACACACCGGTCCATATACAATTTAAAATGAAAGTAAAATGGTCACTGGGGCCCATGCATCATGTGTTCCGAGAAAAATTCAATTTTTCTCGAAAAGGTAAAACGGTAATTTCAGCTTGAAAACCTAAAATTCTAGATCTCTGATGACTAAACAGATTGAGCTATTAAATTCGCCCTCACAACGAAGTGACCTTAAAAGTTTCGCTTCGAATTTTGAGACAAGCGAATATTTTACGATTTTCCTCGGGTTATGGGCAATCGTTGACTCCGTGGACTAGATTTTTACGAAAATCTCCGAAGTCAGGAAATGCCTTGGGCTAAGTTCATTTAAAATAAAGTGAACTGAAAATAAATAAATTGTTTTGGGATAGAAATGGATTCAAATGAAGTAATATAAATCATGTATTCAAAATAATAATAATAATAATAATAATAATAATAATAATAATAATAATAATAATAATAATAATAATAATAATAATAATAAAAGAATAAAGGATAAAATCACAAAACGGGAGGAGACGGAGGAGGGGGGGGAGAGAGCGTGGAGGAGAGATATTTTTATTTTTATTTTTCTTCTCTTCATTTCTTTCTTAGATCTATGAAAATCGGATCGCAGGTTTTCGTCGAGACTGAATGCAAAGTTGATCTACGCGACGAGAGCTACGCGTGACAATTCAAAATTCGAGTTTCAGCTAAACCCACGAGGTAGGAATTTTCCTACTTAGGTTATTTCTAGCCTAAAGGCTATTTAATGGTTTGAATTGCTTAGAGGCCGAGGTCAGGAATTTCAAATCCTCAAATTTTTGACTGAGTGTAGAATTTTTAGAATTTTCGAGAGACTATTTTCGGGAGGCCCGAGCTGAATTTCTGGATCTGCTTTCGACAAATGCTGAATTTTCGAGACTGTTTTTAGACAGTCATGACAGAATTTTCGGGACTATTTTCAGGCAGTCCCGGACTGTGTTGAGGTTTGGTTTTTCTCCCGGGACTGATGTCTTCGGGTTTTGTGGTGTGTTTTGGTATCACAATATTCGGTGATGAACCGTGAAGGGACCAAGAGGTGCCCTGTTTTATATGGGTCCGAGATTTGGGCCATTTTGTGTGTTATTACTAGAAAATGCATAACATGAATAGTAACATGAATAGTGAAACAAAATTATTTTTTTGTGTTAAAATGTGTATGGTTGAGTGATTCAAAATGAATTGCTCATGTTTGTTAATTAGCCCATGTGAGCTAATTTTGATGTAATTTATTATGAATTTGCATAACATGTTTTATGTGATTTAATTATGTTAATATATATGCATGTGAATATATTAGCATGAATGTGTTGGAATTGGCATCATGCGTATCTCCATATGCACCGGGTAAACTTGTGAAATTAGGTGAGTGCATAGTTGAGGATCGACACCGTGTGCCAGTGTTTGATGGTGTGTCAGTACATTTGTTGTGGATCAACACCGCGTAGGGTGTTGATTAATGGGCTTGAATAATAAGACAACGTCCAAATGAGTCGCACGGGTTAAGAAAATGGAAATGGCTCATTGCATTTCATATGCACTGGGGCACCCTAGAACAATAGGAGTGAGCGCATGAGGTGGTTTTCGGCACTGCTCGTGAGGTCACCAACAATATTATTTATCTAAGTGTGTCCACTACAACATCTGAGGTTATCCATATAATATCAATCGTCGGAGTTCGCTTCAATTGATATACATCGAAGGGTTGTCCACATAATAGATTATCGGAGTCCGTCCAATTATTTATATCGGATGGTCATTCACTCAAAAAAAATACCTTTGTTCGGGAAATGGCTCATTCATAAGTGCACGTATGTTTGAAGGGAGCTCGTGAGAACTCGAGGCGATGGTGTAAGAGACCTGCGATATCATAGTTCTGTATGGGTGGAAGAGACCTGAGGTATCACCCGAAAAGTTATGTTGCCCAAAGAAGACACGGTCATGTTTTTTTATCACATGTAATTTCGGTCAGGTGGATAGAGTCGATCGATCGATTTGTCGCCCATCGACACTTGCATTGGGTAATGGAGCCTATGAGGGCCTGATACTTGGTCATTGGTAACATCAGTGACAATTGTCACGCTTGGCGTATGTACGTGAGACGCAGTCGGTGAGTGACTCGGGATATATTACTAATGACATATCAGCATGGAGCCGCGAGAGCTCTGTGATATTAAGATGGTGAGCTCTAGTCTCATTCATGGCATGTAGACATTCAGTAGACATATGTATGTTGCACTTGGATGTGTTTGATTATGCGACCATTGCATGTTAATTTAGGTGGGGAGTAGCCTCTGTAGGATATCACTACTAGGCTTTGCTCACCCAAATGTAGGATCCACCCTCGTGCACAGCCTCCTCCTCCCTCCTCAGTGGTATCATCGACCCGCATCTCTGTGGACCGCACATATGAAGAAAGTCGGATTGTGGCTTTGCATTATATATTTTGTAAATATATATGGGTTGTATTATTTGTATAAGAGTGATGCAATTTAAACTCTGCGGACTATGGTTTTATAATCATGTGCTTATATTTTGATGAGTATTGATGCAAGGGCCCAAGAGGCCATTATTTTATCGCACATGCACCCGTGGTGGTCATTGTTAATTATCGGGATAGTTGTACTGCAGTGAGCCCCGCATGCTGAGACTCGCCTCGATTCGTGGAGTGGTGGTCGGGTAACCCGACATCCATGAGTATTCCGCAGGTTGACGGGTTGTCAACGGACCCCCCGATTTTGGGGCGTCACAGCTTGGTATCAAAGCATAGGTATATGACTACCTAGGGCTTGAGGGACATGGGCTTAGGCCATTTCTATTGTAAATGAAATTGATACTAGCGTCATAGCTTGGTATCGGAGTTTAGGTACACGAATACCTAGGAGTTCATGGGACGGGTTTAGACCACCGCATGCATGGTGTGTTTCGTGTTGTGTTCGGATATGTGTTCCATGTTCAGGATTTGATCGTGTGTTACATATCATGCGGAAACTTTATACGCTGTATGATGTATAAGTGGGAAATGTGATTACGTGGTTATTGAGCGGGAAAATTATATGCATGGCATAATGTATATAGGAAGAAGTGGAATGCTAAGGTTAGGAACTATAACCTGTGGGTTCAGAAAATGAAATGAACCTCGAAAAGTATCAATTTTATCAAATAAATAAAGGAGTGGTCATAAGTAGCACCATTTAGGCTGCATGAACTCCGGTCGGGCCATGGCTGTTAAGTCTATTAGTAATTGGCATGCATTAGTTAGACTCGAAATGAGATTAAACAAAGTTCAGCCTATCGACATGTGTAGATGGTGCCGAGGCCGAGACGAGGTCGCCCACGAGGTGTTACCAAGCACTAGCAATACCACCAATGTGCCTTTGCCGAGTCGCGTTGTTGCGTACTCGCTACCATTGCACAGGCTAGTGCAGCTGGTAGTCAGGGAGGTGTAACCTCTTGAGGTTCAAGTGACATCATCCTCCGACGTTTATAGGGGGAAGGGATCCGATGGTGGCAAACTATTGGTTCCGGCATATTAAGAATGTATTGGAAGCTATGGATATTACCTTCGATGCAACTAAGATCAGGCTAGATGCGTTCCAACTAGAGGGTGAGTCCCAAGTGTGGTGGGACTGGGTTAAGACCTCTAGGGATTTAGAGGCAATGACTTGGGCAGAGTTCCATGGGCTCTTTATGAGCAAGTATTTTCCGGCCACTGCTAGACATGCAAAGGCCCAAGAGTTCCTAAAGCTGAGGCAGGGAACGATGACAGTGATGGAGTACATGGCCAGATTCACTAAGTTGGCACGTTTTGGTGATGACTATGTGGCCACAGATATGGCCAAGGTTAGGAGATTTGAGAATGGACTGAAGTTGTCCATTCGGGGCAAGATTATGGGCCTTCGCCTACAGGACATGGACTCTATGGTCGGCATAGCTTTGGCCATAGAGAGAGATGGAGGATGCACAGGGCATTTAAGATGCTAGTGCCGGTGGGAAGAGGAAGGAGGATCAACCTTCTTCGAGTTTGGAAAAGAGACAGAGGACTTTTTTCCCACGAGTGCCTCTAGTACGTAATATCACGGGCCAATGACATTTCTATTGCCATCGCCTCGTAGACATAAGGAAGCCGGGATTACCCACGAGGTAATGGATCCGTGGTTTCATCGGCGAGTCCCGCCATCGCTGAGACAGCGCCAGACACAGTTTATTCCTCCACACCCCAGTATGGGTCAAAGGAACCAGTTTTAGTCGTAGAGTGCTATACAAGCACCTTCGGCAGCACAGACAGGTCAGAGGGGTCGGATTATGGGTCGAGGTCAAGGACAGGGCTCACAGACTAGGACTTAAAGGACCCAGGGCGTGTCTACGCCGTTGTACCACAAGCTGAGCGTGCAGATCAGCCGGTTATGCAGGGTACATTTTCATACCTGCATTTGTTATTTGATGCATCATGTTCATTATTGCATCTTGTGTGAAAGGTTTGGGCTTAGAGGTGATTCGTGCCACAGTAGGGTGATTCGGAATCAACAAAATTTGTTTCCTATTTTCCTCCTACTGCCGTAGTCAAGCTACCGGCAAAGATAGTCTAGGGTCAACACGGGATGGGTTTTCATCCCACAAATGATTCGTATCATGTTTGAAAATGGTGAGACTTTTGTTTGGATTTTCGGATTTGCATTAAAAAGTGTTGGAGTTGGTGTCACTGGGCTAACTGAAATAGCCTAAAATGACAGAAATGGTAACCCTGAAGGTCAGTCACTAGCTTGATAAAATAATATTAAGATCCTCGGTTATTTCTCGCATTAGGGAAGTAAATGACATATAGTCAAGGGGCCAAACCGGGATCTTTGTTTAGCTATAAAATCTAACCCTAAAAACACTCCTATTTGAGTCCAATCATATACTGAGCATTCAATGTTCCAATCAATTTGAAAACCTAGCATTTAACCTCATTTCAATGGCTCGTAAATGACATATAAATAATGTCAGTGCATCTACCTTTAAGAATGCACTTAACCCTAAAGCATGACAAGTATTGACCAAAGGAAAGACATTAAATAGCATTAAACCCTAGTTTGAAAAGTTTGGAGCCATAAATGCAAAAGACTGTCACTTTAAAGCATGAGGACACCGCTAAACCACCAATAACTGCTAGGTAACCCCCTTCATGCTTTGAGGCTTAGCCAAGCATCCCTTGAGTTGTCATCCTCAAGGGGTGTGTTTGGAAGCCAAGAAAATGAGAGAAAGAAGAGAGAGAAGAGAGCAAAATGTAACCTAAAACCAAAAGCTGCGGGAAAGCTTGGATAAAATATAAAGTTCGGGTTACAAAAGTTATAAGGTGGCTTATATAGCCAACCCAATTGTGTGAAATACCAAAAATGCCTAAAATATATGATTACAATAGGGACAAAATGGTAATTAAACAAAACGAGGTCGTTTGGAATCAAAAACACAGGGAATGATTACATGTACACTTTCGCTATCATAGCTTAGCAATTCTTTGCTTATGATAGCGAAATTTCATATCATAGCTTAAAAAATGCAAGGCATAGTTTAAATTTAATTCTCGCTTATGTACGCAATCCTCGCTATGATAGCGAACTTCCTTAGCTTAGCGAAAAATGTGCATATGAGCTTAAAATTCGATTGCGGAATTTTCGCTTATGATTGCGAAATTTTCGCAATCTCGCGAAATTTTCGCAATGCATAAATGGTAATCGCTTGCCTCCCGCTCCCTGCTTTGCCTCCTCGCATCTCCTTTCATCATTTCCACTTGACACTTCTTCATTTTTGGTTGATGAAATCACCGTGAATCCTCAACATTCAGCATCAACACGACATCAAACTTGAAATTATTGGTTGAGGCTCGCAAAAACCTGCCAAATTACCAAAAAACGAACTTAAACTGACCGCTGGTACCATGGACCCGCACATGTCAATTGGCTCATTCATATGATTAGTGCCAAAGCACTACAAACCTGTCTTAAATAGGATTCAAAATAGCACTGGGCACTAATCAAGAGGTCGAGGCCTCTAGAAAAAGCCCCCATATGGGGAAACCCATAGGATCTTTGGGCGTGAGAGTCGGGTCGATATGTCGGGATCGTGAGTCGAGATCTTAGGATTCGCTCATGGTGGACCTTCAGTGGTAGACATATCGGGCTTCGATGTCATTCTGATAAGGATGAGTTGACAAACCTTACCCAAGTTGTTATGATTGTGACCCGAGGTGGGTTATCATAATTCTAAAATCCATCTTCGAGTTACGTAGGTTGCATATGCATGTGAGTGATGTGGATGCATGGAATTTCGTGACCAAATTCGCTAAGGGGGAAGAATATAAAACCCAGAAAAAATTCACTTTTCCAAAAGTAAAACTGCAGTAATTTCATGTAAAACCGAAAATTCTCTAGATCTCGGATGATGAAACGGATTGCGCCGTTAAATTGCGGTTACGAAATCTAAAGTGACCTGCCGTTTCGTCACCTCAAACAAGCTGAATATTTTTAGCCATTTTCTCGGTTATAAGCAATCGCGATTCTGTGTGACTAGATTTAATAAAATCTCTAAGTCGTGAAATGAGCCACAAGTTCATTTAAAATAAAGTGAACTAAAAAGAATTAAATTGTTTCGGAATAGAAACGGATCCAAATGAAGCAATATAAATCATGTATTCAAAATAATAATAATAATAATAATAAAAAGAAAGGATAAAATCACAAAAATGGAGGAGACGGAGGAGGGGAGGGAGAGAGCATGGAGGAGAGATATTTTTATTTTTATTTTTCTTCTCTTCATTTCTTTCTCAGATCTACGAAAATCGGACCGTAGGTTTTCGTCGGGACTGAAGGCAAAGTTGATCTACGCGACGAGAGCTACGCGTGGACACCAAAATCTTGGAGTTTCGTCAAACTCCACGAGGTAGGGAATTTTCCTACTTGTGTTATTTCTAGCCTAAAGGCTATTTAATGGTTTAGAATTGGCTTAGAGGCCGTGAAAGGACGTAAATTTCAGTCCTCAAATTTTTGACCGAGAATTTTTGTGAATTTTCGACTATTTGGGGACAAATTCGGTCGAATTTCTCGACTGCTGGACAATGCTGAATTTCGACTGCTTTTAGACAAATATGACATACCTCGACTATTTTCAAATTCCGACTCGTGTTGAGGTTTGGTTTTGCTCCCTGACCGATGTTTTCGGTTTCAGGGTGTGCTTTGGGTATCACAATATCTCTAATGAACCGTGAAGGGACCAAGAGGTGCCTTGTTTTATATGGGTCCGAGATTTGGGCCATTTTGTGTGTTATTACTAGAAAATGCATAACGTGAATAGTAACATGAATAGTGACACGAAATTATTTTTTTGTGTGAAAAATGTATGGTCGAAAGTGATTCAAAATGAATTGCTTGCTTGTTAATTGTACCCATGTGAGCTAATTTCATGTAATTGATCGTGGGAATTCGCATAACATGTTTTATGTGATTTAATTATGTTAATATATATGCATGTGAATATATTAGCATGAATGTGTTGGAATTGGCATCATGCATTCCATATGCACTGCACCTAGAAACTAGGGTGTGTGAGTGCATAGTTGAGATCGACACCGTGTTAGGTGTTTGATGGTGTGTCAGTAATATTCTGGTTGCGGATCAACACCGTAGGGTGTTGATTAAATGGGCTTGACTAATAAGACAACGTCCAAATGAGTCGCACGGTTAAGAAAATGGAAATGGCTCATTATATTTCATATGCATCAAGCAATTCTAGAACAATAGGAGTGAGTGCATGAGGTGGTTTCGAGAGAATCGTTCAAAGGGTCACCAACAATATTATTTATCGGCAAGTCTTACTACAACATCGGAGGGTTGACCATATAATATCAATCGTCGGAGTCTGCCCAATTGATATACATCGGAGGGTTGTCCACAAAATAGATTATCGGAGTTTGTCCACTATTTATATCAGAGGGTTGTCCACGGTTAAAAAAAAAATACCTTTATTTGGAAATGGTTTTCATTCATGGCAGAATGCATGTTCAAGGAGTCGCTGAGAACTCGAGGCGTATAAGTGTAAGAGACCGATATCATAAGTTCGTATGGGTAAGAGACCGAGGTATCACCCGAAAAGTTATGTTGCCTAAAGAAGACACACGGTCATGTTTATCACATAGACTTTGCCAGATAGGAGCTCTGATCGACTGGGATTTGTCAGCCTATCGACACTTGCATTAGGTAATGGAGCCTGAGGGGCTTTCCGATACTGGGTCATTGGTAATACCAGTAACAATTGTCACAGTTGGCGTATGCATGTGAGACGAGTCGGTGAGTGACTCGGGTTATATTACTTAATGACATATTGAGTGATGGAGCCACGAGAGCTCCCAGACATGGGGCATGGTGAGTCGAGTCTCATTCACGGCATGTGCATATCTGTGTAGACATGTGTATGTTGCACTTGATGTGTGTTTGATTATGCGACCATTGCATGTGCACTTAGGTAGGGAGTAGCCCTTGTAGGATATTATCACTACTGGGCTTTGCTCACCCCGTCGCGGACCCGCTTCGTGCATGTCGTGCACGGCCGACCCGCATTCGACCGCATTACAAGAAGAAAGCCGGATTGTGGCTTTAATATATATTTTGTAAATATATATGGGTTGTATTTATTTGTATAAGAGTGATGGAATTTAAACTCTTATGGACTATGGTTTTATAATCATGTGCTTATATGTTTGAGTATTGATGCAGGGGCCCAAGTGGCAATTATTTTACTGGCATATAGACCCTGTGTGGTCATTGTTGATTATTGGGACAGGTTGTACTCTCCTCGTATTTCTGCATAAAGGAGACTCCTCGCCCAATTTTCGTGAGTGGTGTCAGTAACTCTGACATCCATGAGTATTCCGCTGGTTGATTCGTTGTCAACTAATTTCCTGGCTTTTGGGCCGTCACACATCAATACTCACAAAATTACCTATAAACTATATACCAATAGTTCAAGAGTTGATACATCATTCTTAATACAAACATATATTAAGATTTACAATTTTAATACATGTTATACAAAATGAAAATGCCAAAGCCACAATCCGGCTTTTTTTTAAACGCAGCCCCAGCGAGCTGCCGCCCTCCCGTACACTCCCTGCACCAGCCAGTGATCCCTCGATTGTGGTGAGCAAAGCCCCATTAGTGATAATTTCCCACGTGAGCACCCCCACCTAAGTGCACATGTCATGGCAAAAAATCACACTCAAGTAAATACATGATCCTACTTGAATGTCTACATACCCAATCCCATGTCTCGAGTCCTCACCGACTCCCTCACATATGCTTAAGCCAAATGCGAGTAAAATCATAGTTTTCAAACAAAAGCTTTTTGTTCTCGAAAAATTACTACCGAGATTCGGTAAATATATTGGATTACCCTCCGAGGTGAATCTGTTGGATAACCTTCCGAAACAATTCATGGGCCCCTCCGACGTGAATTGTTGGACAATATCTCCCAACACAATTTTCCGAAAAATCTTCCGTCCAAATTCCTTTCACAAACATTTTTCCTTTTTATTTTCTTTTATGTCATGCACTCACTCATAATATTCTAAGGTGCCCTAGTGCATATGGAATGCATTATGCCAATCCCAACAACTCATGCTAATATATAAAACATGTATATATTAACATAATTAGTTCACACAAAATCATGTTATTCAATTTCACAATCAATAACACCAAAATTAGCTCGCATGGCTAATTAACAAACACAAGAAATTCATTTTGAATCACTCAACATCATAAAATTCATAACAATCACGTGAATGCTGAAACCCTCGTGTTGGCAATCGTTCACGGCCACACAAGTAGGAATTTCCACTCTGCTCAAATGTTTTGAGATCAAAAAATTACGGCTAAATCAAGCCTCTGTGACAGCTCCTAACCATTTACATGGCTCTTAGCCAAAGAACAAAAGCAGGAAAAGATCCTCACCTCTTGAGTTTTCAAACTCCACCAAATTCCAGGTCCACGCGCAGCCCTCGCCGTTGCAGATCTACTTGCATTTCTTGGCCCGGGCAACCAAGGTCCAACGACGGGAAATCTAGAGAGAAGGAACTCTTTCTCTCTCTAAAAACCTTAATCTCATCTCACTGCCGATTTGTTCAGCCTCTGCATGTTTTCTTCTTCATTTTGAAGAAGAAAACTATTCATTTTTTTGTCTTATTCACTTAGCATTTCCATTAATTCCCATCTTGTCCCTCATAAGTGACTTTTGACACATGGCTCAATCTAAGCCATTCATTTCCATCATCTCTCTAATCATGAAACATGTGTCACACGAGTACATGTAGTAGGTGACTTTTGTCACATCAGATGTCATTCCCGAAATGCTTTATAAGTAATCCGACACTCTGCTCGAAAAGTGAAATCTCGACTGCTCCTGCATTCGACGAAATTTGACGTGGTAGCTAGATTTCGCGAGATGATTCCAACGGTGAAATCCATTTCTTCATCCGAGAACTAGAAAAATTTCGGATTTTGACCGAAATTACCATTTTACCATTTTTCAGAAAATTTGAATTTTCCTGGGTTTTACATTCTCTCCTCCTTAAAAGGAATTTCATCCCAAAATTCTATACAATCACAAAAAATCACATGCATATGCAACGTGCACTATGCCATGCATGTAAACTAGTCATTTAAGTATTAAACGACTAAACCACGTACCTTCATCCCTAAACAAGAAGGGATAGGTGGCCCGCATCGTGTCCCCCGCACCCCACGCTGACTCATCCACCCACCTGCCACCATAGCACCCCTCACTAGCCTCACGATCTTGCATCGCAAAACTAATCCCAAATACCCATACGCACACACCGGTCCCTCCTCAAGGTCCCATCGTTGTCAACCCCAATCTCTCCCTCGTTCTAATCCACTGGCATGAGCTGGATCTCGAGTGTACCCCGAGCCTCGGAGACGGAATACCTCGCGGACACCTCGACTACGCCGGGCTGGGTGAAGCCAACCTGGTGACACTACAAGCCACCCTCTCGAGTATCTCGAAGGGCCTAATAAACCTCGGAGATAGCTTCCTCGCTTGCCGAACCTGACCACTCCTCTCTTAGGCATCACCTTCAAGAAGACGTGATCTCCAACCTCGAACTCTAAAGGTCGACGTCGTACATCAGCATAAATTTCGCTAGCCTCTAAGCCGTGGAGAAGACGCTTGCCGATCAAGCTCACCTTCCTGAGGTGTCTCTAATCGATCGTGACCAAAGGATGGAGCTCTCTCCCACCTCGGTCCAACATATCAGTGACTTGCATGGCCTCCCATACAATGCCTCATATGGTGTCATCTATATACTCGCCTGATAACTGTTGTTTTAGGCGAATTCCACTAAGGGCAAATGCTCTTCCCAGCTACCCTTATGATCCAGGACGCATGCTCACAGCATGTCCTCTAACACTTGTATAGTCCTCTCTGACTCGAATTAATGCCTGTGGGTGGAAAGTTGTACTCATGGTTAGCTGTGTGCCCATAGCCTTTTGGAAACTCTTCCAAAAGTGCACGAAACCTGCCCTATCCGATACTATGGATATCACCCATGTAGCCGTACTATCTCTAAATGTACAACCTGGTAATCTCTCCAATGTGAAGGTCATCCGCACGGCTAGAAAATGTGCCGACTTCGTGAGCAGGTCCACTATCACCAATACCGCGTCATGTCTCTACGGTGTTCATGGCCAGTGGGTCACAAAATCCATCGTGACGTGCTCCCACTTCCACTACCACCTCCAGCCCATCGGCGAGTCCTTCGTCGCTTCGGTGCTCACTTAACTCCTCGTTGACACATGAGACATCGTTGAACAAAGTCCCCAGCGTGTCTCTTCATTTCGCTCCAAAGAGTACCGGGCGACGAAGATCCCGTACACTTCGTGACACCGGATACACTCCGCAACCGAGCAAAGGAAACTCCCTAAGAATCTCTTTCTCTCAAATCTGGCCAACCGGGGAACCACGACCCGGCCCTTATACCGAAGACTACCATCCGGTGGTGGACGGTCCAGCCTCGGTCACCTGTACCGAGGCACCCGGGTCCCTGATGGACACTATCCCCGCGTCCTGTCCCTAAGACTCGATCACTGAAGCCAACGTAGATAGTGCAATTACTAAATTCTCTACCTATTCGAAGCTGCCACGATATCGTACTCAAATCGTCCCACGCCGAGCATCTACCACTCCCGAGAAGCTATACTAGCTAATGCTCCCGTGACTTCGATTGAGTGCATCAGCCACCACATTTGCCTTACCAGATGGTAATGGAAAAGCGAAGTCATAATCTTCAGAACCCATCCATCTCTCGGGCTTCATACAGGTCCCACGCAAGTGAAAATATACTTCAGACTTTTGTGGTATGAGTACACCTCGAACTCCTCGCCGCATAAGTAGTGGCGCCAGATCTTCAAGGAGAAGACTACGGCCACCAACTCCATGTCGGTGTGGTACTCCCGTCATGATTCTTCAATCGGATGGGAACCATAAGCCACACCCTTCCTGACAGATCAAAACACATCCCGATCCCGCCTCGAGGCATCATAATACACTGGTGGTACCCTCGTCCCTGTCCGACCATCAAGATAGGAGCCGAAGTGCTTCCTCCTTAAACTCCTGGAATGCCTACTCGCATCGGTCATCCCAATCAAACCTGACCTCCTTCCGAGTCAATCTCATCATAGGTGCCGCTAATCGGGAGAAATCCTCAATGAATCTCCTATAGTACCCAACCAATCCCAAGAAACTACGTATCATGAAGACTGCCGAAACTTCGGCCTCTCCCAACTCATCATGGCCTCGACCTTTTTTGGGTCCACTGACACGCCTGATATTGACACCACGTGTCCCACAAATCTCACGTTAGTAAGCCAAAACTCGCACTTTCTAAACTTGGCCTACAACTGATGGTCTCTCAGCAACTGTAAAACAATCCCCAAGTGATACTCATGCTCCCACTCTGATAGGAGTAGATCAAAATGTCATCCACGAAGACCACAACAAACTGATCCAAATAGGGTTGGAATACCCTATGCATGAGATCCATGAATGCTGCTGGAGCATTCGTCAATCCAAAAGGCATCATCAGAACTCAGTGCCCATAACGCGTCCCAACGCCGCCTTAGGGATATCTGTCTCCCCTAACCTCAGCCGATGTGGTAACTAAAGGCGAAGGGTTCATCTCGGAGTAGACTCGCGCCCCTCTCAACTAATCAAACAAATCGTTAATCCTCGGCAATGGGTACCGATTCTTGATCATAACCCTGTTCAACTGTTTGTAATCAATGCACAGTCGAAGGGTCTTGTCCTTCTTCTTCGCAAACAGGACCGGAGCACCCCATGGTGAAGTTCTCCATCTAATGGACCCCTTGTCCAAAGAATCCTTGTAGCCGACTCGAAGTTCCCGCAACTCAACTGTGTCATCCAGCTATGGAGTCATAGAGATGGGCGAAGTACCAAAGGTAACTCGACATCGGTCTACAACCCTCTACGGAGGCAATCCCAATAGTCATCCGTAAAACATCCTCATACTCAGACTACCTCGAGGTAGATCTAAGTCTTGTCTCACTGGGCCCTAGTGGCAGGCCATAGCCAACCCGCCAACTCGCCCTCACACTGGACTGCATAATCGGTCTGGGCAAATATCATGCTTGTCCTCTGAAATATAACACTTAGCAATCGCCCCGCGTATAGGCAACCCTCCCACGCCACAACCCGATAGCGACTTAGCAAGCCGTCGCCCAATCCATCCTGCTGATGACGTCAACCACATGTCCATAACCTCAGTCCACTGAGTAGAATCCCTGAGATCTCTAACTCACAACCACGACATATCATCCCTATCCTCGCCCTAATCCCTAGGGGAGAACTCACATACAAAGGCTCCTCTAAGGTCTTAACCTCTAAGCCCAACTCTATCACAACTGATGCAGCATCTTTAAGGTGTAAACACAGTCTCGAGACACTATTCGCATACCGAAAAATATTTGATACACCAAATCCATGCATTCATAGGTAATGCAAAACAATAACTCAATATATTAAATCATAAGCAAAAAAAAAAAATTTATTTTATTTTATTTAAAAAAATTTATTTTATTTATTTTATTTTTTTTCAAACCTCATGAATAGTTCGCAACGCGTGTTCATTGAACATTATCCCAAACAAAGGACTCTGCAACGCGTCCCCGAGTCAAAACCGAGTCGAGCGCACAGCAGACCCACCTTGACCTAGCCTCAAGATAGGTTGCACACACGTGCCCAGCCTACCGTGCAGTGGTCGTGTCGTACCTATGCCCGAACGTATCGTGGTCAGGGTAGGTCGTGTCACGTGCTCGCCAATCAGGTCGCAGCTCCAGCCTGGCCAGAACGCAGTTTGGCCGCGCCGCCTATGTCGCCTGCGGTCACCGCTGCGTCGTGGTCGCAGCTCCCCGTGTCAGATCGCGCCACGCTACGTCAGATCATAGCGCAGCATCAGATCGCAACCCAGCATCAACCACGATACAAATCTTGTATCGCCGCACTACCCCAGCCACGCGAGACCGCCGCGACCGCCAGAGCACACGCCGCCGACCGCATGGTAGGCCGCTCGCCGTGATCGGGCCGAAAGCAGCGGGTCGTGACGGGCCTCGCAGCTGGGCCGTGTCGTACGCCGCTCCCAAATTCCTAGCTCTCGTCACAATACGCTTGTTGTATTGTGATTCAAACTAAAAAAAATAATATTGGGCAGTAGCCCATTCCATGTTTTCCTGTATTTTTTTTTCTTCATTTTAGCTACTGGAAAACCACCAAAGAAAAATACATATATATATATATATATATATATATATATATATATATATATATATATTCATTTTCCAAGATAACCAAATAAATTTATTAAATTTTATTTAATTTTTTATTTTTTATTTTTTTCCAGTTTTATACACTGTAAAACCTTAGAAAAAAATTTCTTCACATCATTTTTTTTTTTCATTTAATTCTAGACTATTTGCCCAAAATTTCTCAACCTCCTAAGGTTTTAATTTCTCCTATGCTATTTATCAAGCATACAGGCACATAACCACACATTATACACAACATTCATCAAAATGCACACCATTCATCAAAATGCACAGTGTATGCATAATCTAACCCGCTTCCCATCGAGTCCTAGGTATATCGCATACCTAAATTACCGATACTAAGCTATAACTCTAGTATCCAACATCGAGCTATACTAAGCTGTGATGTTCTTACACCTTATGACCATGGCCTAAGCCCAAGTCCCTCAATCCCTAGATTTCATTTACCTAAGCTCTACACCCACCGAACTCCCAAGGTAATCATTTACCTTAGCTCTGATACCAAGCTGTGACGCCTCATTTCCCGGGGTGTCTCGTTGACAACCCGTCAACCTGCGGAATACTCGTAGATGTCGGGTAACCCGACACCACTCACGAAAAATATGGCAAAGTCTCATTTGTACGGGGAGCTCTACCCAAGGTACAACCTGTCCCAAATTTTCACAACGACCACACCGGGTCCATATACAATTTAAAATGAGTAAAAATGGCCACTTGGGCCCATGCATCAATACTCACAAAAATACCTATCAACTATATACCAATAGTTCAAGAGTTGATACATCACTCTTAATACAAACATATATTAAGATTTACAATTTTAATACATGTTATACAAAATGAAAATGCCAAAGCCACAATCCGACTTTCTTCTAAATGCGTGTACTCTAGTGAGCTGCCGTCATCCCAGACACTTCGGTGCACTGAATAGTGATCCCCCCGACGTGAGCAAAGTCCAGTAGTGATAATTTCCTACGTTAGTTACTCCACACCTAAGTGCACATGTCATGGCAAACAATCACACTCAAGTAAATACATGATCCTACTTGAATGTCTACATGATCCTACTTGAATGTCTACATGCCCAATCCCATGTCTCGAGTCCTCACCGACTCCCTCACACATGCCTAAGCCAAATGCGAGTAAAATCACAGTTTTCAAAACAAAGCTTTGTTCGAAACTACTACCGAGATTCGGTAAATATATCGACTACCCCTCCGAGGTGAATATGTTGGATAACCTCTCGAACAATTCATGGGTCAGTCCGACATGAATTGTCTGACACCCCAACACAATTCTCCGGAAAATCTTCCGTCCAAATTCCTTTCACAAACATTTTTCCTTTTTATTTTCTTTCATGTCATGCACTCACTCCTAATATTCTAGGGTGCCCTAGTGCATATGGAATGCATTATGCCAATCCCAACAACTCATGCTAATATATTAAACATGTATATTAACATAATTAATTCACATAAATCATGTTATTCAATTTCACAATCAATAACACCAAAATTAGCTCGCATGGGCTAATTAACAAACACAAGCACTTCATTTTGAATCACTCAACATCATAAAAAATTCATTAATTAAATCATGTGAACAAAGGAAACCTCGGGTTGGCAATCGCTCTTCACCCGCCACAAGAAGGAATTTTCTCCACTTGCTCAAATGTTTTGAGACCGAATACGCTAAATCAAGCTTCCTCGTAGTATTCTCACCATGTACATGGCTCTTAGCCAAAGAATACAGTAGGAAAATATCCTACCTCTTGGAGTTGTCGTAATCCCCACTACACCTGTCCACGTGTAACCCTCACCGCGTAGATCTACTTTGCTTCTTGGCCCTAAGCGAACCGACGGTCCGAACGACGGGAAATCTAGAGAGAAGGAACTTTCATTCTCTAAAACCTTAATCTCTATCTCACCGCGATTTTTTTCTAGTTTTCCGCATGTTTTCTTCTTCAATTTGAAGAAGAAAACTATTCATTTTTTTGTCTTATTCACTTAGCATTTCCATTAATTCCCATCTTGTCTCTCATAAGTGACTTTTGACACATGGCTCAATCTAAGCCATTCGTTTTCATCATCTCTCTAATCATGAAACACGTGTCACATGAGTACATGTAGTTGGTGACTTTTGTCACATCATGACACACCCCACTCCTCTACCGCTATGGCCGCCCACTCCACATAAATCCCCAAATTGCATTCCCAACGACTAGAAACCCCCTGGGAAGCTATGCCGCATTGCTTCCTTCTACCTTGTATAAAATTTTTCTTTAATTTATAACTTAGGATTTGGTAAAATCTTAGCAGCGAAAAACTTCGGGCAAAGACGATCACGCACATGGCTCCACCCCAAATCCTCGTATACATCCACTTACACTATATCCAAATATGGCAAATCCAAGATACCAACACATTCCCATAAAACTAATTTATGTACATACATATGTTCCATTACAAAATTCAAAGTATGTTCTTACAAAATATAATTAATACACGCGACTTAAACTGATGTCGTGACTAATCCTATTGTGCTCCAAATGGCCTTGCGTGATCAGACCGAAAATAGTTTTTAAAATGGAACTAATGAGCTAAACGAGCTCGCTGAGTGTATGCTTATAAAGGTTTTGCTTTTCCTAAAAACATCTCAAAAATGTAAAACCTCTCTTTTTACAATTATTTTCCGTAGCTTTTCTCGCTTTGCTCGCTTAAAGTTTCAAAACTTTTCTTGCTTGCTTACTTTACTTGTTCGTTTACGGTTTTCTTTAAAAGCTTGTAAACTTTATTTCTGTTTAAGCTTAGAAGTTTATAGTAAAACTTCTCATACTTTTCTTTTCTCGCTTGCTTTATCTTGTTTGAAAAGTCTCTTAAAACTTTAATAAACCTTTTTGCTTTAAAAAAGTTTCTCAAAACTTTTCATTAAAACGGGAGTTTGGGCTCAACCGCATGCTTTGAAAATAAAACCACGGAGTTTGGCTCAACCGATCGCTTTGAAATCTAAACTGAGCTCGGGCTCAACCGTTTGCTTTAAAACTCTCCGGAAGCCTTGGCGACCGGGAACCAATGGTTGATTTTTCAAAACTGTATATCATGTTTGTAAAACATCAACCAATGGAGGCCTATTTTTGCTTATCATGCCCTAGTGAACACGGGAACCTATGCTCAACCGTGCCGGTGGAAGGACCTTTGTCCGCGTCACCTTTTTCATTTTCCAGTGTGACCTCGTGTCGCCATCACCATACTTAGTTAGAGCTCATAACCTTATATACCCCTGCACGCGCCACGGTCTCCCTTTTAAATGCATGATGGCGTCCTAAGTTTGCCGACTGCAAAACTACAATGCATGTATGAAATCCTAACACCACCGTGCACGCACGGGATACCTCTCTCGACCGGTTGCTTGCTTAGAACTAGGAAGGCCTGAGCCAAACTTTCTTGCTTGCTTGCTTGCTTGCTCTTGTAAATGGTTTTACACTTTGAAACCATTTACTTGCTTTCTTGCTTGAAAAATGGTTTAACTTTTCAAACCATTTGCTACTTGCTTATTTGCTTACTTGCTTGAAAATGGTTTACAATTCAAAACCATTGACTTACTTGCTTGCTTTCTTGGAAAATGGTTTAACTCTTTCAAAACCATTTAATGCTTGCTTGAGCTGCTTTAATTATGGTTTACAATTTAAAACCAATGCTTTCTTTTTTCAAAATGGTTTAACTCAAACCATTTGCTTGCTTTCTAATTCATTGCTTTGCTTTCTTGAAAATGGTTTGCATTCAAAACCATGAAATACCAGTGTAAACAATTTATAATAATAATAATAATAATACACTAGTATTTGGAAATGAGTTTAGAACACTCACCTCTTTGCTTGCTTAACTTGAGCACCGTTCCACACTTATCCCGCCTTTACTTTTAACCTACACTCCAACGAATACGACGACAAATTAATCGCATAACATAACATACTTCCTAGACTTAGTCACACTCTTCATACTATTTTAAAGCTAAGGTGCTAAGGGTTCTATTCCAACTGAATACCCACCCGGAGCACCGAAATCAGTTACGTCCTCAAACAATCCGGACTACTCTATGTCCAAAGCTGATGCAGGAATTTTTCTTGCACATGGTCCACTCCTTGAGGAATTTTTGGGCCACTTAGATCAGATTTTGGCAATTTATACTTTAAGTTTTGTTCGAAGTCTATTTTACGTAGCCACTTGAATCACTCAAATCGATAAGAAATGAGTAGTTATGGCTAAAATACTAAAACTGGCCTAAACAGGAAAACCAGAACATGTTCTACCGGTAGAATCCTGGCCAAAATGACCAGGCAAACTTACCGGTAATCCTCCACTTGTACCGGTAGAAGACACCCGAAATGCCCAGATTTTGTTATTTCTCCCACTTTTGATGCCAATTCACTCCATATAACTTCTATAATTCATAATACCTCAAAAACCAACTTGGAATTTATCTAAAAACAACTCCACAACATGTGAATTGGTGTTTTGGAAACTCAAACTCCAAAACCTTGTGTGAAAATCCAAGAACACCTAAGGTCCACCAATTCCTTTTAAATGATCATGTAATTTGATGATTCCAAGTTTTTTTACATCAATTGGGGTTTTATCATTACAACCCCCAACCAATCAAATTTAATGTGCTCTTTGCACAAAACCTGATCAAAGGAGAACTAATTCCATACCAAAGCCCTAGAAATCTAAAATACACTAAGGCAAACACATCAAACACATACCTTGATCTGTTTCCTTTCCTCCTCCTTCTTCCTTCTGCTCTTCCTCCTCTTGGCTCTCTTTCTTTTCACCTACGGGTTTGCTAGGGAAACTTGAGACCAAATGGACATTTGGTTTTTAATTCTCCTTTTGTTAAATTAACTTTCCATTAATTGCAATTAACCCTCATCTTTTAATTACGTACCTGTAACTTCTATTCACTCCACTATGGCCCATCTCTACACCTTAAATTTTGATTTTAATATCCTTTTGCTTAATGACCATTGTACCCTTGGTTTAATACCACAAATTCCGGGTTCCATAAACTTTCATTTCCTACTTTAGTCTCCAAAATATTTCAGTGTGACACTTAGTACTTTTATACACCCCTACAGTATCATGTACTGTACACTCTCTCGGGACGGGGTGTTACACATCACATGTCATTCCCGAGTCGTTTTATGGCACCCGACACTCGGTGCCTCGAAAAACGTGAAATTCCGACTGTCTCGAAATTTGACGAAATTCGACGTGGTAGCTAGATTTCGCGAGACGATTTCAATGGTGAAATCCATTTTGTCATATGAGATCTAGAAAAATTTCGAATTTTGACCGAAATTACCATTTTACCATTTTTCAGAAAATTTGAATTTTCCCGGGTTTTACATTATCTATGATCATTTCTTTTGTGTCGGTTAAACCGAATAGTCGTTCCATGGTTTCTCCATGTAATCTCATAATTTCCCTGTCTGTGGACACAGGAAGGTTTTTAAAAATCGTTTCACTCATAGAAATCTAAGGTCTAAGAGAAATATTTTCTGATGCTTATAGTTTACTGGATGAAGCATCATCATCCTAAAGACTGATATTTTTAAAATCAAGTTCATCATTTTCTTTAAAATAGAAGGTTAAAATTATTTCATGGGATGTATAATTTTTGACAAGTCTTTTAAAATCAATAACAAAGCTCTTAACATCAGCTTTAAGTTTTTCAGGGGAAATCTCAGTTTCAACAAGTTGATCAAGAGTGTCGGTTAAAATCATAATTTGATCAAAAATCTTTGACATCTTAGAAAGACTATCTACCGCTTCAAGAATCTTGTGTCTTTTGCTAGACTGATCCATCCCGAGTCAAAAAATCTGCAACAACATTCTTATTAGATCTAATTATTTCAATATCAAAGATATACTATGAATAATAGGTTTGCCATCTAATTAGTATTTTGTATTCAGGTTTTGAGAGCAGATTATTTTTAATAAAAGCTTTAACTAGAGTATTATCACTTCTTAACAAACTTTTTAGGTAATAGAAAGTATGAAACTTTAACTTTAATTATCAAGTAAAAATTCTTTTTCATTAATATGATATTTCTCAAGAGGGAGTGAATGTTCCCCAAAGTGTATCTACATAATTCTTCACCATATCTATTCTTTAAGGACCACGCTCAGGTACTTTAAGAATCGGTTTCAAGAATTAGATCATATCATTATCTAGTGGAGGTTTAGTTTTGGTAGATTAAGACACTAAGATTTTATAAATTTTATATGGTTTTCTATGCTCTTTGTAAATTCAAATCTTTGTTTTTCACTAGTTAATTTTTCTTGGTTTTGTGAGATCAATAGATTTTTAATAAATCTTTCTGCATAGTGTAGTACACCTAGAAATCTTTGTAATTGTTTTCTATCTGTTAATTTTTCTAGAAAATCTCTAAAATTTTCAAGGATATGATCTTGAAGTTCAATTCCTTCATAATCTATTATAAGTCCTAAAAACTCAATCTTTGATTCTCCTACTATAGACTTCTTTTTTGAAAGTCCTATTCCATGAATAGTGCATAAATCTATAAAAATATTTAAATGTTCAAGATGTTGTATTTCATTTTCTGAGGAGATCAACATATCATCAACATAAACATGGATAAAATCATATTCTTTAAATATATCATCCATTTTTCTTTGAAAGATTTGAGGTGCATTCTTTAATCCAAAAGGTAGAACATTCCATTCATAATGACCTTATGGGGTACTAAATGCAATTAAAGGTTTAGATTCTTCACCTTTAATTTGATAAACCATTTATAATCAAACTTTGAATGTAATTTCTTACCCCTAGTTTTATGAATTAAAGTTTCTTTATGAGGTAAAAAATAACCATCAAAAATTGTATTATCATTTAATTTTTTATAATTAACAACCATTCGGGCTTTATTTCAATTAATCTCATTCCGATTGTGAACCATAAAAGCTGGACTACTATGAGGGCTTTTAGATGGCCTAATCAATTTGAGATTTGATAATTCATTTAGTTGTTGCTGAAATTCTTTTATATCTAATTCATTATGTCTCATGGTTTTGACCTTAATAATCTACATATTTGGATCTTTAATTTCTGTAGTAGCATAAATCTTATTATTATCCCAAATTGTAAAGGATTGTCAAATATAAAGGATTCGAAAGTTTTTGTAATTGAGTACTTAAATCTAGCTTATGAAGTAGTTGAATATTGAATTTTAGTAAAGGGTTTTTATGATTAAAATCTTTTGTTGGGGATTTAATAGGGAAATCACCAAGCTGGGCGCGCGGTTTAAAAGAAATTGGGATAGTATGAGCAAAAGCTCGACCTAATCGAGGGGCAGTAATCCACTAATTACAAGGAGTCTTAAATCGAAGATAATGGAAAACACTGTTTTGGATAATTGTTTTAAAGAGTTGAAGAAAGTTATTTCCTAGAAGGATATCACATCCAGTTGTATGAAAATAAAGAGAGGGTAACTTAATTACATATTTGTCAATGAGAATTTTTGGAGTCTTTATTCCTTTTCTGAGGATTATATCCCGATTTGAAATATCTTTTCCTTGAATATCAGGAAGTGTCGTATGATATTCGGGAGGAAAACAATCAGATTTGGCTAAACATAATCCTGTGAGCTGGGACTCACAGAAAAAGAAAAGGGTTCCGCTTTGTAATCGTGGTAGGTTAATCCTATTAATATGTATACGAGAATGGACGGGTCATTTTTGAATAAATAATCTCATTGTTATTAAGTACTATTAAATTTTCAGAAGTAATTTGCCAGGGCTTACACCTCTTCTAAAAATGTCATTCCTAGCATAATACTTATAGTATCGTTTTTTCCTTCATCTTCAACCATTAAAGGTAATTTTATTTCTTGATTTGCTAATCTTATTAAAACAGTACAGAATTTAGTTACTCTAAATTCCTCTCCATTAAAGTTTATATATTTTGGTTATTATTATTATTATTATTATTATTATTATTATTATTATTATTATTATTATTATTATTACCATTTTTCCTAAAAATTTCTAATTTTCCCGGGTTTTACACAATTGGAATCCAGAGCACAATCCGAGGAGAAATTCAATGCCTAATAATCTAAATAAATTGGTTGGGAGTTATTGACTTCACTCCTCGCTACATGGGACATAAGATGGGTTAATTTCACTTGTAGGTGCCTTGGTATTTAGGTAAGTAGTTTGTAGTGAAGTCCGATGGGAAATTAATGCCTAATGCCCTTAACCAATTGGTGGGGAGCCATCGATAAATCTTTGCTACATAGGCTACCACTTAGCTATCTGTGTCATTGCACACTAACACCTTAGGAAAGTATGAAATAAAAAGTTGGATTCTCAACCAATTCTAGTCATTGTGTATCAAAATAGTGAGTTAAATTTGGTTGGGGGGAAGTTTGGAACCTTTGCTTATGTGTGGGAACTAATCACAACAAAACCAAGGTTCCTAAGGGAAGATTAATTGAGGACTTGGAGGTGAGCATGCCTTCATCACCAAGCCACTTGAGACCTTGTCCATTAAAGATAATAAATATTTTGGGATTTGGACAAAACTCACATGTTAGCATAACTTTTTCAATGCTCTCTTGATAAATGTTAGCATCTTCATAAACTCATATCTATCTTTAATCAGTTTGTTTATTTATTTTAGTATTTTATTTTTTAATTTTTTTATTAGTTATCTCTTTTGCACTTATTGCATTGTTAAGGGACTAGCAATGAGCTAGTTGAGGGTGTGATAACCTCTCAAAATGGGCATTTTTTTACACTTAAATATTTTATTTTAAAACCCTTTTTGTGTTAAATTATCATACTTAGCCAATGATGTGCATTAATGTTTTTCTTCAGTTATGGTGTATTTATAGGCATTGTTAGGTACTTTTTCGGATCTTGGATTGCATGAAGACAAGCAATGAGGTCATCTTGGGATCTTGAGTTCAAGCTTTGAAGCTTCGAGATTAAATTCAGATGAGTTGAAGCTTTGGAAGCATGATCAGACAACGAGATGCAAGCTAGAGAAGCATTCTATAAATTTTCGCTCTACCCCTAAGTTGAGTGAAGATTTCACTCTGATATAGGGGAGGAGCGAACCCCACTGTCAAATTTCGCCTTGCCTCCCTCGGTGAAGTGAAATTATAATGTGGTGCCCAATAAGGAAATTTTCATATATTTTCGATCCTCACACCCTATATTTGGTATGATAGAGGAGCTATATGTTGTCCTCATCATCCACTCAGTCAAGAACCCGAAACTACCCTTGATCATCATTGGTGTGCGTTGCTTGGTGAAACCAAGTCATGAGGTGTTTTAAACTCTAAAATCAAACCCTTAAGCCATCAAAACTCTCAAAAACTGATTT
Organism: Tetrastigma voinierianum; assembly: GCA_016808115.1. Classification (NCBI taxonomy): domain Eukaryota; kingdom Viridiplantae; phylum Streptophyta; class Magnoliopsida; order Vitales; family Vitaceae; genus Tetrastigma; species Tetrastigma voinierianum. Next base: position 930,678 of record JAEQBH010001441.1, on the reverse strand, counting down.
TTTTACTTTAAAAATAAGATTTTTTTCATAAGCAAGAATACATGGGTCATTAAACCGGGAGAAAACCCATCATAGTGGATGACCTTAGAGCCACTATATCTACGGTAACTTCGACTACCAGTAGGTAGGTTTTAGGTTTATAAATTTTGTGATCTCCTATCTACGCCACTTGAAAAAGATGAGCAATCTGAGACCCAAATTCCAAGATGTCTACACTACCAAGCCTACTAGAACGGAGGTGTCTGGTTGCAACAAGATGTTCCCTTCAAAAGAAAGCTCGACAAGAAAGAAAAATGCAAAGTTTCTTTGTAAAGTTATGTTTCTTTTCTTTTCTTTTCTTACTTTGGGTTTTCTTAAAAACCAAACAAGGATTGAGAGAAAAACAAAACGGCATCTTTGGTTATGTTTCTTTTCTTTCCTTCTTTTGGGTTTTCTCATAGACCAAACAAGAGATGAGAGCAAAACAAAACAACATTTATGTTATGTTATGTTTCTTTTCTTTTCTTTCTTTGGATTTTCTTAGAAACCAAACAGGGGTTGAGGGAGAAACAAAAAGACATTCGATGTGGATTTGGGTGAAAATTGGGGGAAATTGTCGATTTCAAATTAGGGGAAAATTTGGGGAAAATTTAAGTCTTAGATTAGGACAAAATTGGCAGAAAATTTTGGTCTCAAATTGAAGTCCTTTTCATTTCAATATCAATTTGGGGAGGATTTAGGTTAATTACAATATCAATTTTGGGTTAAATGAGTGGTTACCAACAAGAGCTATCCACGTGACGCTCCATGTCAACGACGTGTTTAAATGTTCGTTTGTCCATCTATGCTAACTCGTGACGGTTATGGCATGAATGCTTTACGGCACAAAACGTTAGGGGCACTTGTAGACGGGAAAAAAAAAAAAACAACTTAGGGGCTAAATTAGACATACGATTGGCTATAAGTTAGGGGTATTTATGCACCTTATCCCTACGTTTGGTTCTCTTTTTTCTTTTTTTTTTTGGTTCTGAAAAATACGAAAAACAGAAAACACTAAAATGGTGTTCTCTATGTTTTCAAAATTTGTTTCAAGAACAATTTTAAAAAAACATGAACCAAAAAGGCCCTTAACTTTTCAAAAGATATATATATATATATATATATATATATATATATATATATATATATATACATAAAATTGGAGAGTAAAAGAGATGTAGGGAAAATGTGATTTGTACAAAAGGAAAAGAGGAAAAGGAAGACATAAAGTAAAAGATATAAGGGAAGCACATGTGTAGCCTCAAATCATGTTCTGTCATTAATTCTATATTTAAATATAATTGTAACAGTAGCTTAATTTTAGCCTTACCGTTGACCAACTTTATGTAATTGTAACAGTAGCTTAATTTTAGCCTACCATTAACATGTTTACTAAATTAGACTCTCAATCACTCTGTATATATTTAGAACTTCTATCAATGAAAGGTATCAGAAAATCTATTACTTTACATGGTATCAGAGCCATAGATCTCTAACGAGTCACCAATCCAAGTCCCTGCCATGTCTTCCTCCTCCGATCAAAATCCAAACTTCAATCTCCACACCCAACCTCCTTTCGTAGCAAATAAATCACTCATTGCACTCAACATCACTGCCCAAATCAATGAAAAGTTAACTCTCACCACCTTTCCTCAATGGCGTGCTCAATTCGAAGCACTCCTCATTGGTTACGATTTACTTGACTATGTCCAAGGCACCCTTCGGTGTCCCTTTTCCGCTGGTACTGCCGCTGATGAGCTGCGCAAGACCCATTGTGTTCGCCAGGATAAACTTATCCTAAGTGCTATTTTAGCATCTACATCTCCCTCCCTCACCCCACTTATTGCTACAGCATAGACCTCTCATGACACTTGGATAAAGCTAAAAAATTTATATGCTAGCCAATCCCGAACTCGAGCTATGCAGTTAAAAGAGGAACTCACCTTAATCCAAATGCGGAACTCTAGCCAATCACAAAAATACCTATGTCAGAAGGTCTGGTCGATGAAATAAATCATTATTGATCATCCACCCCCGATGACGACCTAACTCTTTATGTGTTGAATGGCTTAGGTCCAGATTTTCGGGAGATTGCAGCGCCTATTCGAAATGCTCAGAATCTACTATTTCGAGGGAGCTGTACGAATCTTTCCGTTGGACATGATGCATATCCGAGGCGCTGAAGCCGCGAACACAAGAACCGGGTTGTTTCGGCAACTTTACGAAGGACGCTTATTCGCACTAAGTGAGCCAACGTGGTCCTTCAAGAAACATGATTATGCCCGTGGGCCTCTAGGTTCCAACTTAAGCATAAACTTTAATGGAGCCCAACGTGATGGTCGTCGCTCCAATAACATCTCTGGGAGGCCCAATTATTCCAATCGGCGTTACTAGCCCAAATGCCAACTCTGTGATCAGTTGGGCCACATTGCCAAGTCCTGTCCTCAATTCCATTCTCAGAATGTTTCAATAAATTGTGCTACCGCATCTAATGGAAGGGATAAAATTGCCATTGATTCGCTACTTCTCATAATACTAACAGGATCTTTTCCAATTTATCTATTCATTCGAATATGATGGAATTAACAAAGTAATTCTTTGAGATGGCTCGTGTTTGCGTTTCACATATTGGTTCTTTGGCTTTGCACTCCCTCTCACCGAACTTTTACATTGCGGATACTCTTTGTGTTCCAAACCTTGCAAAAATTTAATTTTCGCTCATCATCTCACCAAAAAAATAATGTCTTGTTGAATTTCATCCTTTTTATTTTCTTGTGAAGGACAAGATCTCGGGGGTGATTCTACTAAAAGGAGCATGTAACAATGGCATCTACACCTTCCTGGAATCAATAGTAGCATCAAAAAAGGTTGTTAATGTGCATGAACGGACTTCTATTGATGGATGGGCACAAGCGCCTCGTGGCAGATCCTTCTCTATTAAAATTGTCCATCATCTTGTTAAAAATTTTCTCCTATTTCCCCACTACTCAAAATTTGTCTTCACTATGTCATTCATGTTCTATCAATAAAGCTCATCAACAACCCTTTCGTGTCAATAGTCTCCAAAGTCATGAGCCACTTGAACTTATTTACACTAATGTGTGGGGTCCTGCTAGTTATACTGAACATGGATCAAGATATTACCTTTAAGTTTTTGTCATCATTATACAAAATAAATATATATGGTTTTATCCAATGGTCACTAAATCCGGTGTTTCTAAAATTTTTCCACATTTCAAACGGTTTGTTGAAACCCGCTTTCAAAAATCAATCAAAACACTATACTCGACAATGGTGGTGAGTTTATTGCTTTAAAATCACATCTCCTACTTCATGGCATAACTCACTACACTATCGCTTCTACACACCACAACAAAATGGTGTCTCTAAACGCCAAGCCCATCGCTATCTCTGCTGAAACAAAATTTTTACACTTCTTCATGATGCCCATCTTGATTTCTCTTATCGCCTTATGCCTTTCAAATACCTTCCTACCTCATAAACGTATACCACACCTCTTCTTCGGGAAAATCACCTTGAAGTCCTTTAGTCAAACACCAAATTATTCAAATTAAAATTTTGGATGCATTTGTTATCCTCTCACACCCGCCCTATAACTCAAATAAAATGCAAAGATAACTAAAGCTCGTCTTTTCTTATTATTCACCAACTCAAAATGCATTACAAGTGTCTTCAACCTCAAACAAAAATTTCTCTCCGACACGTGTTGTTTGATGAAACCCAAGATCAATCCACTCTCTCAACACTCGGCCTTCCGTGTCCCAAAACCTCTAGACCTCCCATTTCTTCCTCCTCTCTTTTCGGTTCCCACCATCAGAGGTGTCAAGCATCACTGTGCTCAACAAGACTAGCATCATTGCAACATTCGGAAGGTTCACTTGCCATTGTCGTATTTTAGATACTTTCTGACCTCCGGTTCTTTACTATGATTCCGCTCTCGTTATAAATTCACCCCCATCTCATCCGACTCCTCCTTTAGATGATACTAGGACTGCTTCTCCCTTAAATCTTCCATCCCACTCTCCTATTCCTACTTCAGATACCCATCTCGCTTCAGATTTTTCTCCTCCATCTTTGAATTTCACAAACCCTCCCCAAACCGATACTCCTCCCCAACGCACTCATAACATGACCACAAGATCAATGAACCAAATCTTCAAAACCCAAATGCATCCATACAAAGGTCCAAACATCCTCTTCCCCCAAACCATTGAGCCAACCAACAAGGTGAGCTAAGCTTTATCTTCACCTCATCAAGGTGAGGCCATGTCCACCGAGCTCACTCCGTCTAATGAAATACGTGACTTGGGACCTAGTTTTACCACCCTCAAACCGTACACCCAGGTCGTAAGTGGTCTTCCAAGTAAAAAAACATGCCGATGGATCCGTGACGCATTCAAAGCCCGTCTAGTTGCTAAGGGTTATGATCAACGCCCTGGTATTGATTACAAAGAAATCTTTAGCCCTGTGGTCAAACCAGCAACTATGAGAAATGTATTATCTATTGCTGTCATGAAAGGTGAGATTTGAGGCAAATGGATGTCAACAATTCCTTTCTAAATGGTGCATTAACTGAGACTATTTTTATGGCACAACCCCTAGGGTTCAAGGATCATTCAAACCTAACTATGCTCAGAGGTTAAAAAGACGATTTACGGTTTTTTAAACAGCTCCATCGGCTGTACACAACACTCAAAAATGCCACTCTTCAGCCGGATTTTTCAGCTCCAAGGCCTAATTCCTCCCTCTTTCATTTACAAACAAGGCTCCAATCTTTGTTATTTTCTGGTCTATGTTGATGATCTTGTTATTACCGGAAATAATTCAATTCTCGTGGCCAATATTACAACCAAGTGATATGTTTTCTCTCAAGGATAAAATTTCTTCATTTCTTCGGGATTGGAAGTAATTCCTACTGGTCATATTTCACAACATAAATATGTTCGCGGACCTTAGCCAACACAAGTATGAATGGTGCTAAAGATGTCTCAAACTTTCTACAACTCAATCCTTCAATTGATCGATGGCACTACTATCGTGGACATCTCCCAGTTTCGTGAGAATAACGGCCTCCCTTCAATACCTTTCATTGACATCGCCCCGACATCTCATTTGCAAATAACAAACTTTCGCTTATGCACAAGCCAAATTACAAATCAATCGACAACAAATGTTAAGCCCGCATTTAAAGCAAACCATTTTTCATGGTATTCAGATTCACAAGCCGCCTTCCCATATTAAGAACATACTCCGATGCCGATTGGCCTAGAAATGTGGATGACCGCACTTCAACCTCTGCCTATATCAGTTTTTTGGGCTCTAATCCCGTTTCTTGGAGCTCAAAGAAACAAAGAGCCGTTACACGATCCACAACAGAGGCTGAATACCGAGCCCTAGCCAATGCAGCTTCCGAGACAATGTGGTTGTCCACTCTTCTCAAGGAACTAGCATTTCCAACACAGACCCCCTACCATAGGATAACCTCGAGCCACACATCTCACTTTAACCCACCAATCATTCGCGGCATGAAACATATTCAAATCGACCTTCACTTTGTGACTTAGTGCATAAAGGAAGCCTGCCAAACATGTGCATACTCAAGAACAAATAGCTAACTGCTAACAAAGCTACGGTCAAGACAACACAGAAATTGTTACGTAACAAGATCGGGTCTTGCCGATGGAAGCCCAATCTCATGGGCGTATAAAGGGAAGGACATGTCTAGCCTCAAATCATGTTCTGTCATTAATTCTATATTTGAATGTAATCAGAACAAGAGTTTAATTTTTAGCCTTACCGTTGACTGAACTTTATGTAATCAGAATAAAGAGCTTAATTTAAATTTTTACCATTAACATATTTACTAAATTAGACTCTCAATCACTCTATATATATTTAGAACTTCTATCAATGAAAGGTATCGGAAAATCTATTACTTTACAAAAGATACCTATATATGTGCCTTTATCTACATATCCATTAGAATGTCTACCATATTCGTAAGCAACTTAGAGCAGGGAATGAACTCATCCAGGGTTAAAAAAATCGGCCGAGTCCGATACGACTTGACTGATTCGTAATTGACTCAGGGCTAATAGAGTCAATACCATTACCAAGTACGAAACAGAGAGTGGATCGACTAAAACTCAGTAAAACTTTGTTGACTCGGTCAAATTCACGAGATGACTCGTTCAACTTGATGAAAATCAATGAAAATACAGAGAATAATCTCAGTACTACGAACAACCCAAAAATCAAACAAAAGATGCAAATTTTAAGAGATTCCTCTGAAAAGACAACACAGTAAACTTGAATGAGATGATACCCGTGATGGAATTTCAAAAAGAAACAATAAAAATCCAAAAAGTTGCAGAGATTCAACTAAAAAAGAAACGAAGAAGAATTGAAGAAGAGGAAATTAAAAAAGTAAAACTTAACTTACTTGAGGGAGAACCAGAGAAGAAGAAGTGACAAATAGACTATAGAGTCGAGTCCCGACTGTTGAGCATAACTGGAGTCGCAGAAGACGGGAGAACTCAGGGAGAATAGAAGACCACTTGGCGGCGCCTTGGAGCAGGTACGTCTCCTTTCCCTTCTTCTCCCTCCTTTTCTTCTTCTTTCTCTTCTTCCTCCCCTTCTTCCTCTTCATTTTTTCATTTTCTCGTTGTTGTCGGGAATGCAGGAAGAATGGTTACCCTTTTTCAACAACCCACTTCCAAAACGACGTTGTTTGGTCTCTATAGGACAGAAAACAACATTATTTGGTTATTTATTTATTTTTGTAATACAACTCAAAACAACGTCGTTTAGGGCTGTCTGGGACCAAAATGACATCGTTTTGGACACTTGTCCAAACGACGTTGTTTTGGACACTTATAAGTTGTTTTGGATAAGTGAGAACAAGGACAAAACGATGCCGTTTTGGTCCCAGAAAGACCAAAACGTCGCCGTTTTGATTAGTGTTTTGAATTTAAAAAAAAAAAAGTTTTGATGGCTAAAACGATGTTGCTTTAGCCCCATAATCTTTATTTTGCATATCCGAGTCTTCCAGCCCCCATTTTTTATATATTCAACTATTGGAATAATTTATATATATTTTTATCTTACTTAATTATATCTATTTTTCTAATAATTTATATAATATTTTAATAATTTTTAAATATTTTAATCATCTTATTTTGTTTATCGGGTGATATGCGACCGATACACCGCAACTAAGAGTCGATGATCGATACCGCGACTTTGAACCATTACCTCATCCTCATCTACCTACCATGCCCATAACATACGAGCAAGCTCTCCAAGGATTTCATTTGGTCTTGCTAAAACTGTTCGACTTTAACTTCATTTTGTTGCGGTATCTCCTCATAGGAATAGCGTCACTCACAAGTACATATTCAATAATCTATTCGCACGTAAGGTAATAAAGGGTCACCTTCTTATCATACTTATCCACACACCAATCATTTCCAAGTACCAATGAAAACAAAGCAAAGGAAAATGATGTAAAACCGTCGATGCTTTTCTTAATGATAATGAAGTAAAGCTTAGTTCAAATATCAAACTCCGCGGTAGGCCCAACCTATAACCTAAAGGTCTTGCTTTTTTCATCTTTCCTTTTTCTGTAACCGTCGTGACAATTCTTTCTTGATACCCTTTTAGTGGGAATCCTACTAAAAATTTCACATATTCACACCACAAAAGATCACTTTCCTCAAAATATAAGGGGCATAATACAACCATAACTTTAATTAATTATACAAATAGTTGAAAGTGGAAGAGGAGATGGGGAACAGTATTGGAGGAAGAAAGAAAACCAAGTTGATGAAGATCGACGGGACAGTCTTCAAGCTCTGGACGCCGGTGAGATCCATGGAGGTAGTTCAAGACTACCCAGGTCACGTATTGTTAGAATCGGAGGCGGTTAAGCAGTTCGGAATTCGAGCGAAGCCATTGCAACCCCACCAAGAGCTGAAGCCGAAGAAAGTATACTTCCTAGTAGAATTGCCGAGCCTGCCTTCCGAGGAGAAGGCTTGTAGGCGGGCAAGATCGGCCATCAACATGAGCGCCAAGGACCGGCTTGAGTGTTTGATGCTGTCTCGAAAATCAGTCTCCGACCTTTCTATCCTCAAATCTACTAACGCTGCTGCGTCTGATGGTCCAAGCGCCAGTCCGGGGGCGACAAGGGTAAAGTTGAGGCTGCCCAAGGCGCAGGTTACCAAGTTGATGGAAGAAAGCAAAGATGAAGACGAAGCTACCGAGAAGATCATTCATTTTTACATGGAGAACGCCCGTTGAGTCTTTTAGTGGCTTGAACACCTTAAAGCGTGTTAATTTTGATTGCAACATTTATATTTTTCTTGTATCAATTTCTTTGTAGGTTCAATCCAAGTAACTACTAGTAACAGGGAACCAGGATTTAGTTTTAGTTGGGGCATGTTTAAATTGCATAAATTTGGCAATGATTAATACATGAGTGTCGTAACCCAATGATAAAGTTCTTGATGGATTTTTAATTCATTGATAGCATAATCTTGTTTTCAGGGCCAAGTTTCCTTGTACGTAAGGAGAAAATATTTTTACAAAAATTTTCGCCCCCCTGTACTACATCCGCCCCTGGCCACTAGCATAGATTAAGGAAAATGTTCATATCGCTCTATAATTTATGAGGTGTATGTGATTTACCAATTAAAAAATGTACTTTAATGTAGGGTGTTGAAGCTATGTATTGATTCATATCCTTAGAATATGACATGGGTGTTTTGCAGAATTAGTGCCTTGAGACAAGGGTGACTGTATGTGGATGAGTTTGGTGTGAAAGGTTTAATGTTATCATTAACAAAGCATTGATGATGGCTTGACATTCTCTCTCACAAGTTGCAATTTTTGACGAATTTACTTTAGGTATTAAAATACAATTTCCGAAACCAAAAAGTCAGAACCTTGCATTTATTTTTATGACGGGAACGGAAAGGTCATAATTTTGCATTGTTTACAAAGTTGAATTTGAAGCCACCACTGTCGACGAAAATGAATGTAAAATAATTAGGCAGACATGACATTCAATTATAAACATTATGATTTATGTATGATTATCAGAATGTATCTATCATCTAATATAATTATACCCAAATGATTTTACTTCAAGGGGAAAAAAAAGAATCTTAATGGCTAGGGAAGGCATGGGCAACCTTTGAAGAGGAACTTTTGGCTAGGTTCAGACCTCTAAAGGATGTTGATTTTGACGAAGCTTTGTCCAAGATTCAGCAGATAGGTTCATTGCGAGGGATGATAGACACGTGGTCAGAAGGTCCAACCGAATTCGCAAGTCAAATTCCAAGTATTTTGACTCAGTCCTCTACATCAAAAATACCACTTACGGATCCTTAGAAAATTGAAATTATGATTTTTATTTGAATTTCATTTGCATTAATTATCTGTTGGTTATGAGAATTACTCTTAGAGTTATCTGCCAGCACGTTTGGCACACAAAATAGGAAGTTCAGTTGTTTTAACATGTATTTAAATTCATTTTTCCATTGAAAAAGGGGATTGGGATTTATTACAGTGTATTTTTTTTATCAATTTCTTTGAGCCAGTATCTTTCCGCTCTGACTGGGACCTATCATATGCCACTTTTGATTTTGAACTGCATGATTGAATCAAGTCCTATACTGTTCTTTGTAGATCAAGAAGTCAATTACAGTGGGGTATTATTGGATTGCCTAATGTTGGTAAAAGTAGCTTAATCAACAGTTTGAAGTGATCCATCCCACGGTGTTATTATGGGCTGACAATATCAGTGCAAGAAGTTCACTTAGACAAGAATGTCAAGAACTCTCGAGCCAAGTTGATTAGATAAAGGAATAGATCCACTCTTTCTCTACCTTTAATTTGCTTCTCCCAGTTCAATTGAATTACTTATAGTGGACAACTTTCTTTGAATGCCAAAAATCACAAGGTTCGCCTGAAATAGTTCAAGGTTGTACCAATTATTTATGCTATATCATTAACAAGATGGGATTATGTTGGGAAACCCAATAGACCCTTCCCTATCCACATTTGTATCATAATCCACTTTGGGCCTAAGCTTTTATGATTTTTTTTTTATGGCGTTTTCCCCAAAAGGCCTCATACCAATCGGACGTTGTCCATGCTTATATACTCATTAATTTTCCTATTCTTAACCGATGTGGGACATTGTAGGAGTTTGGGCACACACCCAACAATCCTCCCCTCAAACAAAGTTCCACCAAGCTTCCCCTCAAACAAAGATTTCCTTGTCTTTCACTATGTTCCGACACATGTCTTACATGAAGCAACACCTACCAGGAGCTCACCTCTCACCTCGCCATTTTGTTCAGCATCTACCCACACGGTTTGTGAGGCGCTTACGCCCCCTAGTACCCGACCTGACCCAGAGTACGAACCGTATTCGGGACATAGTCTTCTCTTTTACGAATCCTGATACAATTCATTTTCTCAATAAAACACATTTTAAATACTCATTTGTAAAGGATAATTATCCTTATGAAAATATATACGTATATATCACGTTAACTTAAAAGGGGCCCATCATTTTGTTCTTAATACACATTTTCATTCAATATGACATTATATGCAAATTTGCTCCATTTCCCACCTTTATACATTACAGTATTATAAACCGTTTTAAATATAAAAAACATTTACAAACATTTATCAAAGTTCAATTTTCACAACGTAGTTTTAATACAAAAAGTATCAAAAAAACGATCATGGGATTTCATGTATGCATGGTCGGAGCTTTACTCTTACTCCGTGCGGCTTTAGACGATGACTCTGTGTTTGCACGGTCTTTGCTTTTGAACCTTATTGAATGATCAATGCAATACAATATGTATAAATATTCATTTCATATGCATTCATTTACAATTCATTGATGATTCCAAATATGCAATAACTCATTTAAAACTCAAATCATGCATTTCACCAATATTCTTATCATTTTGCCCTTAAACAAATTTAGCCAATTTTTTCGGTGCATAGGATAACGAAATCACTGGCACGGTCCTACTGGGCTGCAGACCGTTAAAAAAAGGTTTTATAACACAATACGGGCATGTTGGGCTGCTGACTAGTTATTAAAAATCATTTTGTAGAATACCGACACGTCCTATCACAATGGATCGATAATAATTGCGATTACGCTCGCTCATGGTACCGCTTAGTTTGACTCCTTACTGGGTATATCAATTCATCCTTAACTCGAATATGACGAATAACATTCTATTAAGGGCATTAAAATCAATCATAAAAATTTATACTATATATATACATTTATACTAAATAGCACATTCAATACTCTTCACAATTTTTCATGGCAATCATTTCACAATCAATTTTCTCAAATCACTTAAAATAAATCAATATGCAGTTTTATTGAAAATTATTTCAATAATTGCACAAACAATTTTGATTCTTAAAATAAGAAAAGAAGAATAGAGAACAAACCAAAAAGGTCGTCGCACTTCGATTCCTATCCTCGGAATCTCGACTTCAATTTAGGTTTTTCTTGTTGCCAACCCCTAATCCATCACAATCAGTAAACAATATCCGTTGGCTTATTTAGGTTTCTAATTAGGGTTGTTTTCTACCCAACACACCTTCACTTGTAAAAAAAATTTCTAGGAACAAATTAGCCATATTTTATCCAACTTCCTTTAAGTCCATTGTTCCTCTATAAATCTATTTTATTCAAAAATTGGAATCATCTAATTTAGAGCATCGAAGCTCCAGATATGTCCTAAACATCCGGGACTATTCTATTTTCAACACATAACCATAATTTGCCCAAAAATAGGGCTCCCTTTAGACGAATTTCTTGATCTAATGGGGTCCAAATTTGAATGAAATTTGTTCTCATAGAAGTCTAGTTTACCTATAAATTTGAATCACTCAATTTGGATGAGTGAAACTCAACTTATGGCCTAAATACAAAAATTGTATCATAACTGAACCAGAATTGACGCGAAAATAGAGCCTCACTTTGATGAATTTTCTGGGTCCAATGGGGTCCAAATTTGGATACAATTATTTCAAGAAGATTTGTTTTTCTAGAAGTCTAGTTTACCCCAAAATTTGAATGACTCGATTTGGATGAGTGATGGCCAAGTAATGGCCAAAACAAAAACATAGGGTTTGGAAAATTTTGACAGCATCTCCCATAAAAACCCAACATTTCCTTTATACAAACATTCCTCATTTGAGAACCACAACCAATCAAAACAACCAAAAACAACTTAGAACAACCCCCAAAACTTATCTACAACCAATAAAAACACTTTTATTCCAATTTGGGGTTTTCATTAAACCCAAACACAATAAGGAAAAGGGTTAGGGTTTGATTTCTTACCTTTAAATCTTGGATTCTTCAAATTAATCAACTTTCCTCTTCCTCATCACCTTAATCCTTGATTTCACGGAGCAAAGACCAGCTAATCTTCCCTCCTCTCTTCACAACCTAAAAAGCCCTAGCACTTTCTCTCCCCTTCTTTTGCCAAATGTGCAAAATGCCTCTCAAAGTCCAATATTTGGTCTTTAATCAAAATCCTTCACTAAGCCTTGTTTGGGTAGCCCACAAATTCCTCTTTTCTCATTTTTGCATTTTTAAAGCTTCATTTCACTTTCATTTTCAATACACTTTATAACATTTTCATTTTGGCATTTACACTTCTCATTTATGACCCTTGGGTCCTCATTTTACATTTTTACCAAATTTATCTGACTCTTGTATAATTTTCGGGTTTATATCATTTTTCATTTTTAGCAATTTAAACTCCGAAAAAATACAATTTAATTTATTTTATACCCTAAACATGTTATAAAACTGTTATGGTATTTTCAGGGCGTTACACGGTTAAGTGATAACCACTCACAAAGGGTGTTTTTACATGTTTAATTCTTCCTACATTAAACCCTTTTGAGTGCTAAGTTTTCACACTTAGCCAATTATGTGCATTACTAGCTCCTTAACCCCTTTTTCTAATGTTTACTATGGAGTACTAGCGTTTTCACGGGATTTAGGTACTTTTCAACTCCTTAGAATCATGGGTTGAGCAATGAGACACACTTGAGGCTTCTTGTTCAAGCTTTGAAGAACTAGAGGAGGATTCAAGGGTCCCGAGACTTCAAATGCATGATCAAACAATGAAGGAAGGCAAAAAGGATCAACTATGGAGCATTTCGCTTCTAGAACCTCCAAGGAGCAAAATCTCCCTCCTTGGGATGGATGCAAAGCTAAATGGGGGCAGAGAGGCCATTTCACACTTGAAGATTTCAGAGAGTGAAATTTCTCTCCCTAAACCCCTCAGGGAGCGAAATTCGCTATCACTTGACAACTTCGAAGTTTCATCAATATTTTTCCCTTTGAGATATTTTAAGTGTTGTAACCCTTATAGCAGCCTCATAACATCCCCATATTTCCCCCAAGTCGTGTCCAACCCTATATAAAGAGATTTAGATTAGATTATTAAAGGGTTCTAAATTTTTACTAAGTTGGAAGACATACGTAACTTTTTAGAGAGCAAAAACCCTAGTTTTTGCTTCTCTCCATTTTTAATATAGTTTTGTTTTTCGTTTATGTTCGTTTGCTTGGAGAATGTTGTTTGCATGTTCTTTGGAGGATTCTTACACGAGGATGGTGTAACCACAAATAACGGCTCGAAAAATTACATTTTCAATCACTAAATTCTAACATTTTTTACATCTTTAATTTTGAGTGGTCATTACACCAAATTACTGTGCATTGTTCGCCCCTACTTGTTGCTTGAGTTTGTTGCATTTTCAGGTACTTATTATATAGCACCCCATTCCCGGTCCGACCCGATTGGCGGATCCGAACCGAGTCCGGGTTGCTAGCCGAGTTCATTTACCAAAACATATACAAAAACAAAATAACCGTTTAGGTCGACATTCCATTTCGTATAAACACTTTCAAATATGTGCAGAAACGATTTAAATTGAGAAGCCCATAAACATTTACATTTAACAAAATGCATTTACAATGAAGGCATTCCATGCCCATTCAAAATAATATACAAAATCGTTTCATAGTTTAACTCTTTCGATCACAAAACATCAATTGTTCAAAAGTAGGATGGATGCATATGACGAAGTATATACTTTTACTCCGCAGCTTTCTTGATGACTCTGCGCTCCTCGATCTTGTCCTTCTCGCTCCTGCTTCACTCTGCACCAAGCAAGATAGATAAAATCACGCCACACATTTTCATGCTTGTGTTCTATATGATTCTCTCTTTATTTAAGCTTTCTAAATCAAATCATGCACTTCATAAGACAATGCTTTTCAGATTCCTCTTAAATGACCAATGCAGTACAATACATACATAAAGATATATTTGCATTTAATCAATTACAATTCATTGGTTATCTTAAACTATGCAGTTTCATGTGCAACAAATCATTCAGATCATAAATCATGCACTTTTTCATTGTCATTTTCATTTTTCATTTTAGCCCTTATCAAATTTAACCTATGCTTTCGTGCAATGGGATGAATTTAATCACTACATCTATCCCTAGTTACTGTGCCTAAACACGGTTTTATAAAAATATGTACTCGCTTGGAGTATAACTTCACGATATTGTCCCTTATTGCCAGATCGGTATGCAATAGTACGCTTGTTCGACGGCCGTATACCAATCTATCCCTTAACTCAATTTAACGACATTAACATTTTATTAAGGGCATTCAACCATTTATAGGAAAATACAAGATAGTATGTATTTTTATACAAACAAATCATTTCAATACTCATGCAATTTTCTATGTCATTCTATTTTTAATCAATCATTCTCTCAAATTTCTTAACTTAAATCAACTTGCATCTATTTCACAATTTATTTGCATCAAATCAATTTAAAACAATTCAATATGCATCTAAACCTTTCGAGATAGAGATTCAAATAATGAGAGAAAGGTGTAGAACAAAACCCAAAAAGCTTTGCACTTTGGTTCAATCCAGAATTGATCTGCCTGGCTTTCTTCTCCTCACAGCCCTTGTTCCAATACAATTAAAGAACAATATTATTCGTGCGTACTAGTGATTTCGGTTAGCGTTGATTTTCGGAGCTTAATATCATATTCTTAATATCATTAGCAAAATACTAAAATTTCGCCCTGCCTTTTAATCCTTTTCCAAAAGTAGTCTTGATCAATTAAACCACCCCCAAAGGAAGATTAAGTCAACAACCTCAAACAGACACTAACACCACATGCAAGGACTGTTATTTTCCAGTTTTGTACTCTCTGGACTTTATTACCCAAAAATTATTCAAACGGTCTTCAGAAATTATGAAACTATCCAATTTAGTCCTTTATATATCCAATGACATCTCTGAAAATTTTCAATTTAAAATTCTTTCTCTAAAGCCCTCAACCACATAACACAAACAGGGCAAAACATGCTCTTTTTTTTTTTTTTCGCATTTAAAGATCTTTAAAACGTCTCAGTAAACCAATCCTAATGTTGTCCAAAATTAAATTTCCTTGTTATTGATTTCATGATTAGTCCAAGGTCTAAACAACCATCAAGCACCTAAAATCATATTATAAACCAATTGGTCCAATTTTTAACTTTAACATCTCAAAACCCTAACCGGTCCACTTTGACAGCTTGTAACAAAACACTTTCTAAAATCAAATAAATTCCAAAATAAATTTTTCTAGCAGAAAAGCTAATATTTCCAAGACCATATATTCCTTCCCAAGACCTTTAATCATCCCAACAATCTATCTTCATAAATTCCAAAACACACTTAGCGAAAACAGTCCCAAACTCAAGTTACGACATTTTAATGCCAAATTGGTTAGCTCACTGGATATTCTCAATTTCTAGGCTCTTAACTCCATAAATTGGTAATGGTTCCTTGACTTATTTGAATCTATGGTTCTAAGGTTTATTCTCCAATTGGAATCACCCAATTTGGATCACCAAAACTCAAGTTATTGCATTTTACATCTAGACTACTCTAATTTGCAAAACATAATCTGCACATAGGTCCACTTTGACAGATTTCTGGGAACTTTGGGGTTATAATTTGCATACCCTTCCTTCAAGTACATTATTTCTCTAGAAGTCTAGTTTACCCAGAATTTTGAATCACTCAAACTGGATGACTGAAACTCATTTTATGGCCAAAACACCACATCTACACCCAAAACAGGGCATACCCGTGAGCTACCCGAACCCCCCCTTTAAGCCCATATCCAGGAGCCTTAGTGGTACAATTTGCTCTTGGTACCTTCTATATATTTGTAGCTATATCTATTATGGTTCTTTACCAATTGGAATCACTTCATTTTGATGATTATACCTTAATCTATAGCCAAAACAAGAACATGGGTTTTGACAAAATTTTGACAGCATTTCCTTTGAAAACCAAACATTTCTCTTTTTACAACCACTCCTTCAAACCAATCCAAACCAATACCAACCAACAATACTCTTCAAAACTCAACCCAACATTAAATCCAAAACTCATTTACAACCAAAATGAAAAACTCTTTTTTATCCACATTTGAGGTTTTCCAACTCAAACACAAATAAAAGGGGTTTAGGGTTTGAGTCTTACCTCAAATCTCTTTCAAACTTCAATACCAAGGTTCCTCCTTGTTTTTTATCACTTTAGTCTTTGATTTTCATGGAGAAATTCACAAATCTTCCCATTCAAAAACACTAGCTCTCCCTCTTTTTCTCAAAAACGAAAATGCCTTAATCAGAGGAATGTCTCTCAAAGGCCAAAATATGGTCTTTATGTCTCCTATTCACAAGGCCCTGTTTGGTTTTCACACTAAAGCCCATTTTCTCTTTTTTTTTTTCATTTTAACACTTCATTTCACTTTCATTTACACTTTTTCACTTATACTTCTCATTTAGGACCCTTGGGTCCCCATTTGACATTTTTATCAAATTTAATTGGTTTTTGTAAAATTTTCAGGTTGCATATCTTTTTCGTTCTGAGCATTTAAATTCTAGAAAATTTTCATTTTATTTATTTTATACCCTAAACATATAATAAAAAATATTATATATAAAAAAGAATACTAGGGTATTTTTGGGGCATTACTTATTCTCAGATGAATATAGATCGAGTTTTGTGAAAGCCCGGGTATAGCGAAACAATAGATTATCGTTATAGTACAGGCTGTAAGCCTGGGAATTTCTCTAGATCTCGAATGATGACACGGACCACACCGTTGAGTTTGTCTCGTGAGATCTAGTTGCATAGTCGAATTATGTTGAATTTAATAAATTAAGATTTCATGTATTTCGAGCGTATGAAACGACATGGCGACACACATAGAACAGACAGGCTATGTGGCACCAAATTGCGGACACTTGCACTGAGCCGAAAGGTCATGTTTTTACTATACAAACTAAGTGGGGGAGAAAATGGGCATGAGAAACACATGGCATGGTGATTGCCATGTGTCAAGATGATTGAGAAAGGTGTTCTACACCTAGACCAAAATGAGTTTGGTGGGGGAGGATGAGAAAAAGGAAGAGAAAAGATAGAAAGAGGAGAAAGAAAAGAGGAAGAAAAGAGGAAGAAAAGAGAAAGAAAAAGAAAGAAAGGGGAGGGGAAAGGGAGGTCCAAAACTTTCATCGGGTCTCTAGAGTGCCCGAACAAATGAGGTTCGACGGGGGTCGTGGAAGCAGCCACCATACCTCCAAAAGGTAGGGGTTCTCTCATACTGTGGTTATTATTTGTTTAAGGGTCATTCAATGACCATGAGGTATAGCTCTTACGATGGAGCTGGTGTAAGAACAGTTGTGATCAAATTGTTGATGATTTACGGACCAGTTTCTTGGTCTTTTCTATTCCTATAACTGCAGTTTTGGAACAGGTTGTGTTTGCTAGAAAATATGGGATTTGAGTGTGATGATTTTGTGGCATGTCATTGTTAGATATGGATTGACATGCTAAAGTAAGTCTTGACATGAGTGATTGCGCATGAAGATCCGGTTTATGTATGCGTTGCTTGATTGAATGACATGCGAGTTGTGTGAAATCTAACACTTGAGGTATGGGTTATATGATGGATGTGAATTATATGCAGTAGATATAATTATCCATGAATTGTAAATGTTGCATGTAGCTCTCATTATGCATGTAACATGAAAGAACATGCAGTGGCATTTCTGCATTGCATATGCATAGGGACATTACGTGAAATGGGTGTGAGTGCATGACATGAATTAGCAATGTGTTTGGTGTTTAAATGGTGGGCTTTGTCAAAGGGATAGGTGATACCATGGTTTGTGTCGGGTAGTAACAAGAAAGGATGAACGCCCGCCCCCGGTGGCTTGCATCCTTGGTTGAACATATGTATCCGGCGGTGAAGCTAAGTATGAAAATTTTGGGGGCGCGCATAGCGCGGTGAGACCACAGAAGTTCGTTTGCCCGAGAAAAGACACATGGTTTTTAGATAAAGCAGTTTCTCGAAGGTTGTCCAATGAGTTAAATTATAAAACAAAAATCTTTTGTTTTGAAATGAAGGTTTTCATTCATGGAATATACATGTGTGAGGGAGTCAGTGAGGGCTCAGGATATTAGCATGATAGTGAACATTCATGTAGAAATGTATATGTTTTTACTCAATGTGTTTGTAAAGGTTGAATCATGGCATTGCATGTGTACTTAGGTGAGGAGTAGCTCTTGTAGGAGAATTTCTCTACTGACCATTGCTCACCCCGTCGTGGGAAAATATTTCAAGTATTGGAGGACACCAGGAGATGGAACTCATCTCAGACCTTAGTGGTGAAGAAGGCTAGATTATGACTTTATTGTGCATTTTGTAAAAATCACGGACAATTTATCAGTTTACGTCTGGCGGGAAAAAGAGTTGTAATTAAACTCGCGCGAAACGCGCTTGTTCGATGTAAATTTTGTGTAATCACCGATGTGTTGATTTTGGTCATGAGGACGACCGTGCGTGAGGAGTCAGAAGTGTCGACAGCGAAAGTGCCAGTAGCGGGGAAAGGTTGTATCGGTCTAGTACGATTGTCGGCGATAAGGATTCTGTGCCTTGTCGCGACATTGGTCTCGCGTGTCGCCGACCTCCCCAATGTTCTGCGGCGGCGAGCCGCCTTAGGGCGTTCTGATGACGAGTTCTTCTGTCGCGATAAGGAGAATTATCACGCGACGGTCTTTTGTCACGACCTAAGAAGTTTCCATGTAATAAGCGACGGGGAGGTTTTATGTCTCGACAAAGTGTAATTGTGTCGCGACAAAGTTCTGGAACTATGTCACAATAGAGTTCGACCACAGTGTGTGAAGTCTAAAGCGACGAGGTCAAGGTCGAGAGTTTCTGGCGAGGTGTATCGGTGTAACAAGGTTGGTCGGGCGTGCTGTCGTCCTGCAACAAGGCACAGGCGCCTGAATAGAATGCTCTGTTCATGAGACTTCTATAGTGACAAAAATAAAACACACCGAGATGCAGGCGCCATGGGTTGGAGCATTTCATACCAAGAAGTAGGAGAAAAGGATGTTTGAGCAGCAGCTTTTAGGTTTTTAGGTTTTCGAACCTAGAGAAGCGTGGGAGCGAAATTTCGCTCCCACAATCCAAGGGAGCTAAATTTTGAACCCATAAAGTCCTTGATGTGAAAATACAACGAAGACTACGAACCCATAGTTTAATTGAATGAGTTTTCGAACCCAAAAAATATTTAAATCTGAAAAATAATTGCTCATTCTAGTCTTGTTTATCTGTTCATTGGTTTCTATTTTTCATAGGCAATATGTGATTTTCACAATGTTTTTATTTACTCTCTATATATATTTTTTTGAGATATTTATTTCCCCTAATTAAAGAGTCTTTGATTGAATTAATTTGGATAAAATTACTGATAATATAATTTTAGTAAAACACTATACTTGATTTTAAATTTTAAAAATTTAACAATATTTAAAATTTGTACCATAATACATTTCATATTGTAAATGTTTTTAAAAGCATTATCACAATATATAATCTCAATTAATTTAATTATTTTTAAAATATAGTTACTCACAAAATTTTGCGTTCAAAAATTGCCCTGTCATTAATTAAACATATATCAGGTAAAATTCGACTCTTTTACACGATTATAATTTAAATTTGAAACTTGATTATAAAGAAGCATGATAATTTTTATTTTTTGATAAATTATAAAGAAGCGTGATAATTATCATTTTAAAGAAAAATAAGGTTCAGCTATAAAAAGCTCGTTCTCATATGAGAATGAGTTTTACATCGTTAGATGATGATTTTATCTCTTAAGATCTGTGTAGATTAAAATTTTGTTTAAGAAAACACGTAGATAAGAGCAATCTACGATGTCAAACATCACATGAACAAGCTTTATCTCTTAGCTTTCTAAAGAAAATAAGATAAAATTTTAGGGTTCAGCTATAAAAAGCTCGTTCACTCATTATCATATGAAAACGAGCTTTTTATAGCTGAACTGAATAAAATAAAATATAATTTTAGGGTTGAGCTACAAGAAGCTATGTTTTACACCGTTAGATAATGATTTAATCTCTTTAGATTTGTGTATATTAAAATTTTGTCTGAGAAAACACAGATGTTATCTAATAATGTAAAGCTCATTCTTATATGAGAACAAACTTTTTATAGTTGTGTCTAAAAATTTAGAAATATTTGGTTAAAAAACATCAAATAGGGCTGAAAATTTAATGCCGCCAGCCACCCTAGATTAAAGAAGACGATGATGGGGATGCGTGGTTTCTTACTCTTCCTCCTCCTGCTCGTCCTCAACCCTAATCTTCATCGGATCTTAGCTTTCTTGCCTAATCCCTTTCTCGACGATGCCCTCTCTTGTTTTAATCGAATGCTTTATATGCCTCCTCCTTCCTCCATCATTGAATTCACTAAAATTTTAACCTCCGTCACTTAAATGAAACACTACTCCACTGTCATCTCTCTTTCTCGCCAAATGATTTCTTTCAGAATTCCACCCAATAATAAAACTCTCAATATCCTCATTAACTCAAATGGCCCACCGCCCCTTCCGGCGGCGGCGTGTGACCCATCCACACGAGAAATCCAGTGATTACCTGCAATGACTAGAAACTCCTGTGACTAGTGTTAACTTGCTTAAACCTCTATAAAGAATTTTTTCTTTTATTTTCGAGTTTAGTTGGTAAAATCTTAACGTGAGCACCGCGGCATAATGTTTGCACATAGTCTAATTCAAATCTGTATACATCAATTTACACTATATCCAAAATATGGCAACCTGACATATGACACATTCTCACAAAACTACTCTATGTACATACATATGTTCCATTATACATATTCAAAGTCTTTTATTACATAATATTCTTAATTTACACCACTTGTACAATGTCAGGACAAATCTGTGTGCTCCGGTGTCTTGCGTCTGTACGATAGTTTTAAAACACAAAATAATGAGCTTCTGCTTGAGCTCGTGAGTGTCTTTTATAAAAGGTTTTGCTTTTAGAAGCCTAACTTTTAAAACTTTCTTTACAATATTCCCGACTTTACTCTTGCTTTGCTTTGCTTTACTTCAAAACTTTTCTTTGCTTGCTTGCACATGCCTTGCTTTTTTGCTTTTCTTTAAAAGCATAAAACTCTTATAGCTGCTTGCTTAGAAGTTTACTCACTTCTCATAATTTCTCTTAGCAGAAAAGTTTCAAACCTTTCACAAACCTTTTTGCTTTAAAAGTTTCTCGAAACTTTTTCATAAATCTGCGGGAGCCTTGGCTCAGCATGCTTTGAATAAAGAAAGCGGTGGGCTCCAGTTTTGCTGAATCCCCGCGCGGGAGCCCAGCATTCGGCTAGATCGTTTGAAATCTAAGCGAGGGCACGGGCTGTTGGTTGCTGAAACTCTCGAAGCTACAGGCAGGAACGATGGTTGATTTTCAAAGCGTATGTGTTTATGACATCAACCCTTTGAGTCCTATTTTCTTACTTTACCTAGTGAACACGGGAACTGTGCCAGGTGCCATGGAAGGACCCATCGCATCACCTTTCTAGGTAAATGTGGTGGAATTGACTGGTCGCCATGTCGCCGCCAATTTGGATTGGAATGTAACCTTATATACTTGTCGTGCCGGTCTCCTTGTCGCCCAGTGTAAGTAAGTTTGCTTGAGCCGAGCAAAACTCTGATATGATCCTAACTCCCACGCAGTGCGTGCGGAATACCACCTCTTCTGGTATGCTTACTTGGGCGGAAGGCTGTTTTTCGCAAATATTCTTTGCTTGCTTGCTTGCTCTTTGAAAAATGGTTTTACAATTTAAAACCATTTTCTTGCTTGCTTGCTTGCTTGAAAAATGGTTTAATTATTCAAAACCATTTACTTACTTGCTTGCTTGCTTGAAAAATGGTTTAATTATTCAAAACCATTTACTTGCCTTGCTTATGAAAAATAGTTTAATTATTCAAAACCATTTACTTGCTGGTCATTTCTTGCTTCTTGAAAATAGTTTCATCAAAACCATGAAATACGATCAACGAGTTTATAATAATAATAATAATACTATTATTGGAAAATGAGTTTAGAACACTCACACCTCTTTGCTTGATAAACTTGAGAGCACGATTCCACTACTTTTCCGCCTTTGCTTTATAACCTACACACTCGACCGAATCTGTGATATCAATTGCCTCGTAATCAAGTAACTTAACTTACTTCTGCCTTATTCACGCTCAGCGAACATGTCGCCGTAGGCGAGTGCGCTATGTTTAAGTCTATTCCCCAATCTTGACCGGAACCTGTCTCAATCATTTAATAAGGTTCCTAAGCTATCGATTATTGGGCTTAAATACACAAAAACATAACGCATTCCTACAGGCATTTTGTTTCTATGGAATTTTGAACACCGTTACACATTGCGATATGTTGATTAATCCGATTTACCTGAACATTGTACCGTACACTTTGCCTTACATTGGGTGTACCGGTACCACCCGTACATGCTCTGGAGTATTACACCTTCATTTGATTTTGCTATTTTCCACTTTTGATAATTCACTTCATACAACTTCTATAATTCCTAACACCTCAAGAATTATCATGGAATTCATCTTAAAACAACTCCACAACACTTGAATTGGTGCTATAACCTCAAACCACAAAACCCTAGGTGAAAATCCAAGAACTTTACCTAAGGTCCACCAATTCTTTATAAAACCACATAAATGTATTGATTCATGGTTGTGCACAGTGGGGTTTTACTCTCATAACCCCAACAATTCAAAGGTTCATGTGAGCTTTGCAAAACCTGGGCAAAGTTACTAATCTCCATTAGAATTCCTTACCAAAAGCTCTAGATTCAAATACACACTCGATTCAGACAAACATACCTTGATCTTGGATTTCTTCTCCTCTCCTTCTTCCTTCTCTTCCTCTTCACCGGCTCTCTCCTCCTTCTCCCTCAAAGCAGTGAACCTAATAGCCTTATGAGAACAAAATATGAATTTGGCTTTTGTCTCATGGCTGTTATAATAAACTTGCTAAGTAAAATTGTCCTCCAAGCATTTAATTGTGCAAATCGACTTTTGAAATTCCTACTATGGCCCGTCACTTTGATTTTGATTTTCATATCTATTTTCTTAATGACTTAATTTTACCCTTATTATCATACACAATCCAGTTTCCATATTTATCATTTCTACTTTTGTCTCAATGTCTGATGATATGTGACACTTGTAGTACTCTTATACCTCCTATTATCATGTCTTGTTCACTCTCGAATGGTGTTACACATCAACTCATACCATTGAGATCGATGGGAATTCGGTTTCTCGCGTTTAGCGAAATGACTTGGGCATCAACCTGATACTACAACTTTAACTCAATGATTCACATTCCATGTAATTTGTGTGAGTGGAAACACGTCTCAATGCTGCTTAGTGAAACGGTATATAGCAAGATAGTGCTAGATGTAGTTACCTTTAGCAAGATATGTTGTCTCTTGGATTCTCAGAGTCACCGGATCGTCGGGGCATTAACCTAGCATCAAGAACACACCAACAAATAAAAATTTTTGGCAGTGGTGTCTGGCCTTCTCAGATGCTTTAGCAAATAGGGAGGAAATAAATCGTTCGTTTTTCAGTAGGATATCCCCATACATTGCAATTCCTTCCTTGTTATGAAGGAGGAGGATGATCCATTTTTGATATGAGTGATTGGTTTCTGCGAAATGGAAAGGGGGCACTTCATTTTGGCGTCAGTTTGTTCTTCCTTTTAGATACTTGATTATCCAAATCTTCCTTCGAATGCAATCATCTAAGAGCAGTTCACATTACGCATGTGATTCGTGGGAGGATGTGTTTTTAATTTCTGAGGATCGGTAGGAAAAGTATGTTTGGCCATCTTCTTAGAGACGGCAGCCGGCTAGGAGATGATGTGTTCGGGCAATAAATCCCATAGGCCTTCGCTGTGATCGGATAGTCCACGAGCAAGGATTCGAGATTAGGTAGTTCGGATCCTAAGTGTTATGTAGATGCCCAGGCTGGCTTGCATGGGTGGGAGTACTTGGGCTCTCTTGGGCTTTGATGCATCTGGGCCTTCACAAATAGGGGTCTTGAGCCATGTTGTACCTAAGATATTCCATGTAAAGAAGGAAGGATCACTAATGCACATTCTTTGGTCAACAAAATGATTCAAAGAGGTATGGGCGATTTAGTCACTCTGATGTGTTGATGGATCTGCATCGGTGTCGTCGTGGATGAGGCGATTAAATGTCCAATATAGTTTCTGCTTCACAACGGTTGTGTGCCTGACGTATGTAGCTATAATATCTTCATCAGTGGATGTTTTAAAATTCAGAGTATAGATAAGGCCATGCATTTCTTTGAAGAAATGTGTCGACAAGAATTGGTTCCTAACATCGGGACTTACAACACTCTTATACATGGCATGTGTAGAGCTGGTGAACTTGAAGAAGCCAGGGACCACTTTTCCAATCTCTCTCCAAAGGGATTCCAACCTAATGTTCAAACTTATAATATTATGATCCAGGAGCTTTGTAATAGATGTTTATTAGACGAGTTAAATAAGTTATTTATGGAAATGAATGAGAATGGTTGCTCACCAGATGGATGCACTTACAATATGATTTCACAAGCACTTTTACGAAATAATGAGACATTTAGAGGACTTTAGCTTCTTCGAGAAATGTCTGCAAGGGGATTTTCTATTGATTCAACTACTATGAGCTTATTGTCCTAAATTCGTTAATGGATTGGATCAATCTGTAGAACAAATTCCACTTGAGCTCTTTAAGTTAAAGAGGTATGATATTCCTTGTAGTTGTTAAAGATATTTAATTGTATTGACCAAAATTTACAAAGCAAAAAAGTTTAATTTATCAAATAATCATGTGGTTGCCAGTGATTATCAAATAGATATGTATATTATGAAGAGATGCTAAAGTAGCGACCCAAGGGATACAAGAAAGAAAAAGGTGTACCCACCTCCTGATATCAAGAAAAATAACTTAAAAAACGTAAACTCCCTCTAAACAACCAAATCTATCTGAAAAAGGACTTACAAAACCCCAATCTCATGTAAATCCCATCCAATCAATGATTCAACTAATGTTAAAGGACCATCCACTATAAACATTTTCATTTCAACCAAAGAAGAAAAAAAAAGGCCAAAGGCTATGTACAGACAGCATCTCTTCGAATTAGAGGGGAGTCAACTGATTCTTTTTAACTATTATGGAGAGGAAAGAGGGTACTGTTTCCAGTACATTTTTACTTTAAATGGTCTTATAGAAGACATTTTTCTACCTAGACGAAACCCTCATCCAATAGACTAGAATAAAGAAAGGTTGCTTTGTGGGGAGCTTGAGGCTAGTCACCTTATTTAGTGGTGAGTTGCTTATTTAAAGCCATGTGATTAGGTAATCCTATGAAAACAATTGTTGAAGGCAATTGCAGAATTTAGTGGTTCAGGATGGAACTCTGATTAAAAAAATAAGAAGAGAAAAGAAATTGTTCAGGGTGAAACTGATCAAAGGTCAAACAGGATATTCTATTTCACTTCGTGTGCTGGCTTCCAAGTTATGGGGCATGTGGAGGACTATCCACTTGAAGGAAGGAGATTTTTGTTCTTACTAGTTACTTCATAGAAGTAGGCCATTTCCATTGGCTTTCTAGCTTTCACTATGGTTTGTAGATAAAATAAAAGCAGTTACACTTGAACACTTTTTAGGGGCAATTTGTAGGGTGGTTTGGTTTCTGCATTGTTTGTTATTTTTGTTTCTAGTACGTTCTCTATATTTCATCAAATTCCAGATACTATTTTCAGCATCATTTTCTTTCTACTTTTTCTTTATCAGTTCTTCAAGGGTAATGATTAAATGCTAGGAGATCTAATGTGTTGGTTATTTTCAGTTTCTACATTATTCTTCAAATCTAGGCATGTTTGGTTGCTCAGAAAACAGAGGAAAGTGATGCCAATCCTAGGCTTGTTTGGGGCTGTCATTTTTATGGGGTAGAACTCCAGAAAATGAGTTAAGAATTTCCTCTATGATGGGAGTTACCCATGGACACATTCCTCCATGACGACTTGATCTGGTGAGTTTCATTTTTGGTTTTGAGAAGTAGTGCTAGAAATGGTTAGGAAAATGGTCCCGTGGTGGGAGATGGTGCTAGAAAAGGGTTAATTATGATGGTAAAACAGAGTCATCCTAGACCATTCTTTTGGTCTAGTAATTTTCGCCATTATTTGCATCATTTGATGAGTCCAAACTATTTTGGAAAATCATTAAACTTGATAAGGAATTCAACAGTTTCCATTATATATATATATATATATATATATATATATGTGTGTGTATAGTGGGAAGCAGCTCCATGACAAATTATGCTGATTGGATTATTAAAATAAAAAATCTGCACCGAAGTGCTTTGCTGTCAGTCACTTTATGCTGAGTGTTTGCATTTTCATATCTTAGTCAATATCATGTTCCATGCACTTCTTTTTTTCTTCATTTAAGTTTGAACTCTTACTATACTTGTGACAAGGTATGGAATTTGGGTGACCATAATTTTCAATTGAAGGCTATGTAATCAATTGACTTTTTCTTCAAATATTTTTGTTATATGACACTTGATTTTGAACTTTTGCATGTTGATTATTTTCATGATTGCAACTCTGAATCTGGTCCTACACTCTTCTTTGCAAATCAAGAAGTCAATTACAGTGGGTTATTTAGTCAATTAGTCAATTACAAGAGGGCTGTCCCAGTGTGCTTGTTGTGGGTTATTTGGAAAGAGAGGAACAAGATCCTTTTTGAGGATGTGGCTTTTTCCTTAGATAGAGTAAAGTCTTCCTTTTGTAACTCTCTTTTTTCTTGGGCTTGTGTCTATCCTGGGTTAGATATCTCTTTAGCTGGTTGTATTTCCCACTCCTGATCATTCTTAAGGGATGGTAAGTTTTTGTTTGTTGTTTTTTGCCCTTAGCTGCTGTTTTTTCGGCTTTTGCCTTGTATACTTCCTGTATATTCTTTTGATCTATATATTTGAAGTTTATCGATAAAAAAAAAAAAAAAAAAGAAGTCAATTACAGTGGGTATTATTGGATTGCCTAGTTTTGGTAAAGTAGCCTAATCAACAGTTTGAAGCGATCCCATGTTGTTAATGTGGGCACTACCCCAGGTTTGACAAGATCGATGCAAGAAGTTTACTTATACAAGAATGTCATTAATACTACACATGAAGTTCTTAGTTGCTTTGCTCTGCTGAGGAACATATGAAGTTCTTTTTCATATCTAAAATTTTCATATTATTTGTTCTATTGGGTTTGTTACGAGGAGATTCTTCTTTAGTTAATAAAAATCTTTGCTGTCGGAAAGATTGACTGCAAGTGAAGAAGACAAGATCTAGTGACTGGAAATGATGACAAATCAAAGATTATGCTTCCTGTTGTTATGATGGTGATGCTTTATGAGGGGAACATGGGAGAAATGCTCCTGTGTTGAGTCTTTGGATAGGAGCACCTCCAGAAAAGTCGATGATGGCTAGGTGTGAGGAACTGAATATGGAATGGGGAGTTGCAGGTTTGTTGCATTTTATTCAATAATATGGTCTGGATTTATTGTGCCCATGCAAGACAATACCCCACCCCATATAAGATGGAACTGGTTTTGGTGAAAGGAGGAGAGACTTCTCTAGTGCTACCCTGTTGCATAACCAGCACTTTTTTTTCTTGTTTGATTCAGGGGAAGTTACATCTAATTTTCTCTTATGGTTTGTTTGCCGAGAATGTTGTACTTTAGTATAAAACCTCTTATGTTTCCAGCAAAGTCAACTTGTGTGTTTATCAAAGACTCTTACAGGATCAGGAGGACATCGATTTAGTTTTTTCATCTTGTCATCTTGTTGTTGTGTTATTTTTTATTCAGTTCCTATACGGTTTTACCATTATACATACACACACACACACACACACACACACACACACACATAGATATATATATATATATAAACAAATACTATCAAAATTAATTTAAAAAATTGTTTTTAAAAACTAATTTTTATTTAAAAAAAAAGGGAAAACCATGCTATGGGGTCTCAATTTGAAACTATTTGAGAAATGAGGCCCAATAAATTTTACTTGAAGCCCAGTCTAGTTTTTCAAAAACAATTTGATAAAAAAGATTTAATATTTGATAAAAAAAAATTCATGTGGCCTGCACATGCATCATTTTCATTTCTCAAATAAAAAAAAGCCCAAATTGAAAATCAAAAACCATAAGAGACTGTTTGGTTGAAGTTTCCCACCAAAAGAATCATCTTCACCAAGAACGAATTGTTTGAGCAAATCAAATGAGGAGTTTCGACCAGCAAATAATCGGCCAAAACATCTTCACAGTTAGTTTGATGACCTTAAAACCTCTCTCCTTCTCTCTCTCTCTCTCTCTCTCTCTCTCTCTCTCTCTCTCTCTCTTTCTCCCTCTCGCTCTAAAAAAAGAGGGGCATCGAATTATTTGATGAATAGAAGCAGATTACGTTTAATCTACTTACATTTCATGGTCTCAACTTAACTATGGAATCATTTGTTGTGCGTACATGGTGACTATGACAAAAATTGTCTATTGTTTGAGTTTTTCATTTATTGCAAACCCCCTTTCTAGAAATTGATGTATTTTTTTTGCTTAAAAATTGATGAAAAAGTTTTCACTTTCTTATATGCTCAGTTAATTTTTGCCGCTACTAAGCCTCTCCAAATCTTAGAACTGAGGTACGAGGTACAAGCTATATAAACATTGAGTATATATAAGCATGTTGTATGTTGGGTACAACCCAAATACACATTAGGTACAACAGATGTGGAAAGTATGTAAATTGGTTTTCCCTCAGCCTGCGCACAAACGCTCTTGAACATCCATGCCTATCTGGTCTTCAACAAACGACAACAACCCTGACCATATCGTAAACTCCGGTCTATCAAATCGTCGTAACAGATCCCGGCGAAGTCATCGTTATTCCGCGACGAGGCAAAGAGACTTTGATTCTAATGAACCTGGAGGGGAAACAAAGGCTAAATTTGATGCTGACATATCGGCCACTAAGTATGTATGATGCTTACAAGAGTTACGCCTTTAATAGGACAATTCTTCTCAGAGAGATATACTTTTGTTTAACTCAACCAATCTAAATTTGGAGAATATTTTCTTTAGATGGGGTGGTTACCAATTATGTCATTGAAGGATCCAATTTATCCTAAGTTGGTTTAGGCATTCCATTCCAATGCCTTAATTCATATAGGAGGACCAATCACTATTAGTAGCGCACTGCGAGGAGTAAATATAATGCTTGATGAATAGAAGATATGTGAGATCCTTGGAGTTCAACCATATGGATATAGAGTATATTTGACACCCCAAAAATATCCTAGAATTTTTATAATAATTTTTATTATATATTCCATGTATAAATTGAGCCAAACTTGGGTTTTTTCCGGGAAACTGGTAAATTGTGAAATTGTGAAATTGTGAAAAGTGAAATGAATATGTGAGCATATGATTAAATATTATATGCTAAATTAAAAATTGATTGAACCCGAAAATAAACCCAAGTGAAAAAGGGAAAATTTGAAAATGTGTAAATGATGACCTAAGGGTTTAATGAGAATGAGCTTAAATGCCAAGTAAATTAAATGATAAATGAAAGTGAACTGAAGCGTTAAAATGCCAAAAAAATGAGAAATGGGATTTATTGTATAAGCCAAACAAGACTTTAAGGAAATAAAGGCTTAAAGACCAAATAAGGTCTTAGAATGCTCATTTTGAGCACAAACTGTATTTGAGAAGAGAGTGAGAGGAAAAGATAGGGTTTTGGGAAGAAGTGAGATTTGTGCAAAATCCTTCCATGCTGTGCAAGATTTGCAAGATTGCTGCTAAGGAGGCTAGTGGCTTCAAAGGCAAGAGATTTCAAGGTGCTAACCAAACCCTAGATTTCTTTAAATGATGTTTGGTTAAAAACCCTAATCCATCTACGGGTTTTGCTCATGGTTGGTTTAGTGACTTTAATGTTATCAGAGGATTACTTTATGTTTTGTTTTGGGTTTTGAGGATTTTTAGAGGGAATTCGCAAAATGGAGGAGAAAAACTGGAAATTTGGGCAAGAAATCGGGTTCCTACGCCTACGCATAGGAACCCACGCCACTAAGATAACTCATGTCGCATTGCAGTCCTCACCACTACAGGTCGAGGTGCCAAAATGGCACCCCCTCGAGTACGCTACGACATAGCTTTGCTACGCCGCAACGGAGCATTACGCCGCGGCATAGACATTATTCATAGTGAACAAAATTTCGTATTTTTGTTTCGAAAGTCTAGTATTCGTACACCGATAGTTTAAAGACCCTAATAAATTATTAATGGGGGTTCAAATAAGGATAAAACTAAACGAAAAACATACCATACCTGAGTTCGTCTTTGGGCAGACTTAGTGTCTTAACCCAAGACCGTTAATGAAGATTAATCATAATTCACTAAAAATGTATAATAATTGTTTATCCACTAAAAGGGGCGTAATTGTTATTGACTAGGGACGGTGAGGATCACCTAAACTAGGATCGAGATCAAAGGAAAAGAAACGAGAGCCGATGTAAAATTTTCTATTAATTAACGACTCCCTCTATCCTTATTTAAAGTGTTTTGGTAGTTTACCAAATAAATATGAAATGATTATATGGAATGAGTATATCTTTGAAATGATATTACGAAAGTGCATATGGATTCGAAAAGGTGATAATTGAAATGTTTAAGTATTAATTGCCTGTGAGTGATTAATCGAATTGTAAACGAATTGGTCAATTCTTGACATCTTGAATTGAATCGATATACTGAACAACCAACATGGAGGGATTCACCCACTGAATCCATCATGAAGGCAACCTGAAATTGTTCAATGTCCCACTTGATGGGATGCACCAATCGGCATCCGTTATGATGGTGTATGGCATTGAAGAAATGTCCCACTTGGTGGGATGCATCAATCGACATCCGTCTTGATGGCGTATGGCATTTAAATACCACATGTTGGGGGGTGCACCAATCGGCATCTGGGCATGATGGGAGACAGAAATTGTTAAATGTATAAGCACGTTACAGAATGATAAAAAGGACGAGATTCACCAAACGGAATCCGTCATGAATGTGAATTGTATAGACAAAGTGAGATAACAAACTTTGATCAATGCAAATAAGATTTGTAAACTAAATATGTCCTTAAGAGTATATGTTTGAATCTCAAGATTTGAGTTAAATGATTTGTTGCATGTAGAATTGCATATTTTGACATGATCAATGATTTGTAAAGTGAAAGCATGTGGAAATGAATAAGCATGAGTTTAGTTTGATATAAAAGGCATGATTTTATGATAAATGCATGTCATGTTAAACAGAAATTTTGAATAGAACTATATAGAATCACTAAGCATGAAAATGTTTAGTGTATAGTTTTTATCTATGAGCTGGTTTCAAGTAAACAAGAAAGAAGGCATGTAATACCTCGAAATATACCCTAGTTGTTTTCGACATGTTTAGGGTATTTTGAAGGCATAATTTGAATGTTTCGTGATTTAAATGCGAAACATGGAAATTGAGAAACCCGGAAATTTTACAAAACACAAGGACAAATTTGTAATTTAGCAAAAAAGGATATATAAGTCATATGATAAGAAGAATATGGGTTAAAATAGAAATAACATAACTTGATTTGTACATAATAGAGAGTGGGAGGACCTATGTGCAATAACTATAAAGATTAAGTATAAAAAGAGCTTGACACAAAAAAATATCTCATTTTTTTTTGGGGTCTCCAAAGTAGAGCAAACTGTGAAGGCCAAGAAGGGAAGAAGAGAGAAGAAGAGGAAGAAGAAGGAGAAGCCAAGAAGCAAGGTAAGGATTTCTATGATTTTTTACTTTGAATATGGAATCATGTGTATTTTGGACTTTGGTAGGGATTTTTATGGGTTCCAAACCTAGGGTTTAGTTAGGAATTGATCCAACTCCTAGGTTTGACGAAATTGAGTCGGAAAAACCTAGCTTGGTTAATATAAGCATGGAATCCCCTAATTCTTTTGTTCAGAGCAAAGATGGTAGACTTTGGTATGGGTTCTTGACTTTACCTGGTTTGGGTATGTGAAGTTCTAAACCACCATTACAAGATGAATATGGAGGGTTTTGATGTGTGTATTGAGTATTGAGTTGGTTTGGGTGGAAATATATGGAAAATAGGAGAAACCACCATTTACGGGCATTTTGGGTTGGTACTGCATTCAAACAGTATGGTACACCGCACCATTGGTTCTCGTCGACTAGTACCGCACTCAAAAAAGCTCCAAGACCGGCATCTAATGCCTGCTTTAGACCAGTGTTCGTATTTTGACCATAACTTGGTCATTTCTTATCTAATTGAGTGATTCAAGTGACTGGTTAAACTAGACTTAAAGGAGAACAAAACATCCTGAAATAGGTACCTTTAAATCCTGACTCTATTAGGCCCATAAATTCACTCAAAGTGGGGCTATGTTCAAGCCAATTTATGGTTCGGTTTTGAACATAGAGTAGTCCCGATTATTTAGGACAAATCTTGAGTTTCATGTGTCTAATTTGGGGGCGATTGATGAGCTTAAGTGTTACCTATTTTAGTCCATTTTTCTGTTGATTTTAATGTAAAAAGGAATAATTAAGATGCAGAAATATGAAGAAACTCACCAAATTTGTTAATTGTAGGAAGTATAAAAGAAAGAAGAAAATGCAGTGAAGAAATGAAAGCAACTGGCGAACTAATGTTGCAACTTTTGGGGGTTACACAATTCAATTACGAGGTCGCGACATCGTGAAATTGGCGAAATTTGATGCGGTGTCAGCGACAGGATCACAAGATAAAGTAAACAGGATTGAAAGCAGAACATAAGAAGTGATGTCGCGACAACATAGTAATGTCGCGACAAAAGTTGATGTCGCGACAAGGAATTGATGTCGCGACAAGAGAATCGCTTTGAAGCTATGACAGGCTTGGTGAGATGAAGCTGAGGTAACTCAAGTTGTTGTCGCAACAGAGGACTAAAGTCGCGACATCAGTAGCGACCAGTTGAAACCTGCAAGGGCATGAATTGATGTCGCGACAGGAGATTGATGTCGCGACACCAAGAGCAATCAATGGAAGCTTGTGTCTTTGCCGATGTCAATGACAAGAGATCTAAGTCGCGACACCGAAAAGCAACCAGCATTTCCAAAAGCATAAGCTGAGGTCACGACGTGAGATCGAGGTCGCTACATGAGACTTGGTCGCTGAGTCAGAAAGAAATGAACTGCTGTCGCGACGCGAGATTGATGTCGGACATCGTGAACCACAATAGAAAACCTCCAAAGACTAGTGGTGTCGATGTCCCGACATGAGATCGATAAGTCGCGACACTAATGGCACCCGCCCAGCCGCAGAGCCACAGCGATGTCGCGACAATATATTGATGTCGCGACATCAGGAACGAACAGTTGAGACCCGTGGAGTCATGAGCTGATTTCGCGACAAGGGATGGATGTCACGACAACAGGAACCATCAAGTGAAACCTCAAGGCCATAAGTCGATAAACGCTGGATAGAGCATTGATGTCGCACATCAAGAGCAATCAATGGAAGCTCAGGAAGTTCTGGGACCATGTCACACAAGAGGCTGATGTCGCGACACCCGGCGATAAGTTGAATGCTGCAGAAGACTTGAGCTGAGGTCGCGACAACATAACGATGTCGCGACATCAGAAGAGACCAATTGAAACCTGCAAAAGCATAAGCTGAGGTCGCGACGTGAGATCGAAGTCACGACATCAGAAATCATCAGTTGAAACCTGCAAGGGCAGGAAGTGATGTCGCGACGTGAGATTGATGTCGCGACGTCAGGAACACCAATTGAAGGCTACAGAAGACTTAAGCTGATGTCGCGACGTGAGATCGATGTCGCGACATGGATGATGTCGCGACAAGGGAGTTGAAGTCGCGACCTGAACACTAACATGGGCCAACCACTTGAACCACAAACTGCATTGGGATTAGGGCCCAACTGAGAAACCCTATAAATACGCAGCTACCCAGCTCATAAAAGTAGCTTGGCGGCGACACAGACGAGAGGTCTGGGTAGCTGAAGGCTCATTTTTCTTTATTTTTAGTTTTCTTTTCTTTTCTTCAATGTTGATAGTTAGAGATTAGATTAGATTTATCGTTTTGGTTTTCGTTTTATTTTCCCGAAATTGGATAAGAGGCTGAGCTAGTTTAATATAGATCTATTTTCAAATTACTACCTGAATCTTTGAAGTTCGTACAATTTCGGAATTCGACTTCCCTGGCCCATTTGTTATTCTTATGATCGAGAATGTCATGGTGTAATTCAAGCAATTAAGGAACTAAATCTTCCATTATGAATGCTATAGTCAGAAATTATCTTTCCTTAGTCGTTTCCAAGAGTTTCGAATTTCAGCTTTATGAATTTACTGTATTAAGCCATCGTTGACCAATATCAGCTATACCCGTTATAAGATTTGTCTCATTGCTCTAATTTCAAGGAGGCCCTCTCGAGTGACATACATAGAAGTGCCCTAAGAGTTATGAACAATTGCTTAGAAGGTATATAACTCAGGTTTGAGATCTTATGAGCTTTAAGGTTTACTTATAAATCTCTTCACTTTGAAATCAAGCAAAGAAGTGGAATGAGTTATCAATTTAAGCCAGCGTAAAGTTCACCTCAATTCGAATAAAGGAGGCGATCCCGTGTTAGTTGGAGTTCTAGATCATGAGAGGATGATCTATTCTAATTTTGAGGAAGAGCATCCCGGGAAGTTGTATATCCTGCTTGACCGATAACTTGGGAGCTAAGGTTTACAATCCATAAAATGGGTATGAAGTATTGTAAAAGAAAAATACCCAGATTAAGGAAGTCCCTTTAAAAGTAGTTATCTCATTCCCTGTCTTCGAAAGAATCAGAAAAATTAGATAATGAAATGTATGTGGAGAGATCCAAATTTGCATCGCTAAACGCCTTGGACAGTTTTTAAAATCTGAAATATTCAAGAAGTTTTATCATCTAACTACAGAATTGATACTTCAATAGCATTAATACTGGCGTGTCCTCAAAGATAATTATCTGCCCCATTTGTTTGCTTAACCATTCTTTATTCTTTATATTCATTTTATTTGATTGCTCATTTACTTTACTCGTGTTAGTATAATTTCTAGCTTCTTAAGCTAGATTCCAATATCATTTTATAGTTCAAATAGTATGGAGCTTGAGTAGTCAGGGTAGTTGATCCGGTAATTCGAGATCTCGTGGGATCGATATCTCAGACTTTAAATCCAATTTATTACTTTGCTCTAATCTGTGCACTCTTGTGTAAAGATATTAGGCCAAAACCAATTTTGAAAATGAATTATTCTAGGAGGTGTTTTGGTCCGATCAACAAGTTTTATGGTGCCGTTGCCGGGGATTAGACAATAGTCCTTTGGTAATAACGTCAGAATTCAGAGTATGTGTTTCTGGGTCTAGCTTCAAGATTCCAGTCGAGAAGAAACCCTTAGCAATAGGATTCAAAAGAGTACAAAGAATCAAGGTCAAATATGGAGTTAAGATCCCTAAAATAGGTATTGGCAGACTGTTCCTGTAACTGGTAAACCGACTAGCCTGGGTATGAAAATGCCATAACTTGAGTTTGGATTATTCAATTGGAATGATTCCAATTTCTAAGTAAAGTAGATTCATAGAGGAACAAGAATACATGAATGATGTGTGAATACATAGGTGTCATACTGTACAAGTATATGAAATTCCAAATGTAACAAGAAAAATATAGGAAATGAAATATGTATAGAGGTGTTCATGAAACATGAATATGATGTGAAACATGAAAACGAACGGAAACATGAACATGAACGTGAAAGGAAATATGTCATGAACACCTAATGTGGCTAAGAATGCCCTAATTATTTTGTGCGAATAAAAATAGATTCTATATGATTATTATCACATATAATTGTAGAACTGCCTAAGACCAGATATGGAATGACACGGCACCTTTGTTACAT
This sequence comes from Tetrastigma voinierianum, assembly GCA_016808115.1. Lineage (NCBI taxonomy): Eukaryota > Viridiplantae > Streptophyta > Magnoliopsida > Vitales > Vitaceae > Tetrastigma > Tetrastigma voinierianum. The sequence goes on along the minus strand of JAEQBH010001441.1, from coordinate 894,004 downwards.
GGGCATACTGCAAGACTTCTAAGATTTCGATTAGTGATTCTGCACTCTTCGCTTAGCAATTTCTGGCATTCTCCGATTAGGTGCGACGACACTCTTTGACCGTGCTTCGGCACATTAGTACTTCGGTACTCTCTGATTAGTACTTCGGTACTCTCTATTTAGTACTTTGGTACTCTTTGATTAGTGCGACTTAACTTCGCCAACGCTTAAGAATTCCCGTTTAGCACGACACCTCAAGATCGCATCAGACCTTCTAAATGATAGTCAGGTCTCACTCATTTCTTATTAATGGTCTAAAGTAATCCAACAGCTATATGGATACATTCCTCGAATAAAGAATAAGAGTAAAGAAATGAATATGGTAAAGATCCGATCAAAATCTACCGTACCAGATCTGCTCGTAGCATTCTAGGTATTTTTGTACAAGTAAAATCTCCGTAGTACCTACAGGAACGTCCGTATCCGAAATACAAGAATAAACTCTGTAACACAAGTATAAGTTCCGTAAGACAAGTATAAGCTCTGTAATACAAGTATAAGATTCGTAATACAAGTATATGCTCCGTAATACAAGTATAAGATCCATAATACAAGTATATGCTCCGTAATACAAGTATAAGATTCGAAATACAAGATTAAACTCTGTAACACAAGTATAAGTTCCGTAAGACAAGTATAAGCTCCGTAATACAAGTATAAGATTTGTAATACAAGTATATGCTACGTACTACAAGTATAAGATTCGAAATACAAGAATAAGCTCAGTAATACAAGTATAAGATCCGAAATACAAGAATAAGCTCCGTAATACAAGTATACGATCCGAAATATAAGAATAAGCTCTGTAATACAAGTATAAGATCCGTAAGACAAGTATATGCTCCGTAAGACAAGTATAAGATCCGGAATACAAGAATAAACTTCGTAATACAGTATCAGCCCTGTAAAACAAGGATATGCTCCATAATACAAGTATAAGATATGAAGTATAAGTATAAGTCCTATAGTACCTACAGGTACCTCAGTAAAGGTCTCAGCTTTGTAACTCCTAGGAGAGATCTGGATAAATATTAGACTCACAGAAGTTCAAGTAGATGGCTTTTGGGAGATCTGAATAATTATAAGTCTGAGACAAGTATAAGAATAAGTCCGATATATAGGTCCTTTGGGATATTTGAATACCTATACGTCTGATACAAGTACGAGTATGTGTCTTTTGGGAGAGTTGAACAAGTAGTACTTACGGGTACTTCCGTATAAGAATAAGTTCCGCAATACCAGTATAAGTTTTGTAATACAAATATAATCTCTATAGTACCTACTAGTACCTCCGAACAAGTGTAAACTCCGTAGCATAAGTATAAGCCCTATAGTATATGTATAAACTTTGTAGTACCTAAGGGTACCTTTGTATAAGCATAAGTTCTGTGAACTCCTATGGGAGATCTGAGATAGATATAAGTACAAATACGTGTATAAGCACTGTATAGGTATAAGCCTCAGAATCCCGCTGGAGACTTTAAACAAGTATAAGCTTGAGATAAGTATTAGTATGTGGATAAGTACCTCCGTATAAGTATATGTATAAGCTCAGTACCGCATACGAGGAAATCTATATAAGTATGTGTCCTATGGGAGATAGGAATAAGAATAAGTCTTCCATAAGTGTAATATCTGAGTAAGTATAAGTTGCTCTAAGTACAAGTTCAGTACCGTAGACGAGAGATCTGAACAAGTATAAGTTTGTTACAAGGATAATTATGTATGTAAATCTGTTATATGAATTCATGAAGATTATGAGATTTGTTACTGTTATATGTTTATTATGATTCAAGATAAGTGCATGTGTTTCGTGATAAGTCATATGTTTCCACTGCTGCAGTTTAGCACTGGTTTTTAATCCCGTGTAGGTAATAAAGAGAAGACGCCTAAAAGCTTCCACATGTCGCTAGGCCAAGACACTGGGGGGTTCACTACATAAGTTCCTATTTGCTTTTTCTATATAGACTAAAACCCTCAAATTACATAGTTACAAGAGCCTTACACTTCTCGCACTCCATGTCACTGATAAATTTGCTTAATTAAATAATTCTGTCTTGATGCTTAGGTTTTTAAAATTAAATATCATGATGACCGCAAGAAAGCACAGTCATACAAGTAGTAAAATCGAATGTAAGTCCAGGTATCATTCCCCACGTAGATTGACAAGAATTAGAAATCACTACCCCAACTACTAAGTTCTATGCTATTTGGACTAAAAGAATTGATAGTGAAAGTTTATCTAAACAAATAATAGATCCTAGACTATTAACTAAAAATAGAAACTGCAATAACATGAAAACAAGCAAAAACGTAAAGAACAAGTTACTAGACCTAATATGTTTCCTGTGAGAAACAAAAACTATCAGTGAAATACAATGAAACAGTTAATTCCTGCACGAGAGTACATTGCTCTATTGTATTGATGGATTTGGATTTGTCAAGTTGCTCTATTGTACTGGTTAGAAGCTCTTGCTTCTCTCGAAGTCAAGATCGAGCCAGTTACTTGTATTTCTGCTTTTCTTGCAAGATCTGGGTATTTTTCTTTCTCAATACTTCACACCCATTTCTGATGAGACTCCGCAGAGTTTTCATTTCTTCTGTGATTTTTGCAAAAGTTCTACCACTTAATTGGTGGCTCATCCTCCAGATCTATTGGTTCGTCCTTTCCCTTGATTAGATCTTAACTAGCACAGGGTCAGGAACTTCCCTTTAGATTGAGGTAAACTCTCTGATTATTTATATTAAAAAAAAAAAAAAAAAAAAAAAAAAAGCAAAAATGTTCAACTCACCATGAGTGAATGGGGGATTTATCAAAATGAACTTTCAGAGCTCAACAGTTCATCAATGGTAGTCTAACATACCCATAAGGGAATGCTCTCAGCTCTCAGCTCTTAGGAATCTCCATCTTTGTGTCATGCAGAGGGCAAACGGGAAATCAGAGCAAGATACACTCCTTAAACTGGTATTCGGTACTACCATTGGGAACTTATCGATTCAAAAACGGCACCAAGTAAGTAAATCCCAACCCCAATAACTTTCTCCAGATTTTTGTAGAAAAGACTGTAACTAACTCAGAGTATCAATTCCAAAGAGAGTCATTGCCTCCAATTACCGCATTATGACAGAGAAATGGAGCAATCAACACTTACATCCACTATAATTGCAATGAGACTAAGAAGAAATGAATTCCAGAAATTTGTCTAGATTTCATAAATTTTTAGGCAGTAATTTTAAGAAGAAAATAACATAAATAAAAATCCAGCTCCACTCATTTGTGCACAGTTCGCATATTCAGATCTAGAAAATAATTTACTAAGAATAAAAATAAAAATAAAAATAAAAATAAAAATTCTACTCTAAACTATACACTGAGTTCCTCTCCTTTCCCCTTTTTCTGGTTAGTGAAGACGAAAGCTACTTTACTATTCTAACACTGTCTATTTATAACTATCAAAAGAAAATGGGCCTAATGCAAAAAGCTCTAGATGGAATTCCCAAAAGAAAGCCTAGCCATCGGGCCCTAGGGTCGCGACCTCAAGATGGTGTCTTTCCAATCGGATTTCCTTGATTACTCTTGTCTGGGCCATAATTGCTACTCGCTACTTACCGTGTTCTTTCCAATGCTAGATTAATGTCGACATCGCTTGTGGTCGCGAATTGTTGGGCCTGCTGGTTCTCAAGAGCTGGCGTCACGCACTACCTGCTTCATGTCGCACCTCGTTGTCTTTCCTTTTCTTCGCACTCGAGTCACGACCTCAATTTTGAGTCGACTTCTCTTCCTTTGCCGCTTTTGCACGTCGTGGACTCCCGCCTTAGGTTGTAATTATATTTCTATTTCAACTGCCTAAGTTCTAGGTTGTGACTTCCTTTTTCTAGTTGCAACCTCAAGTCCAGGTCGCGACCTCATGTTGCTCTTTTTCTGGTTGTATGTGTCTCAATTGCTCTAAAGTAGTTGCGACCTGTATTTCTTTTGCTCAGTTCTTCTTCAGGTCGCGACTTGAATGAGTGGTCGCGACATCGTTTGTGGTCCTTAATTGACAAGTGGCTCTAACTTCGCCAAGACTGCTTATGAAGTTTTCACATCACGACCTAAATATTAGGTCACGACATGGCTTTGTAATGTTCAGTGTTTCCTTAGGTCGCGACCTCCCTTGGGATCCTTGAATAACAAGTGGTTGCAACTTCGATTTCCCTAATTGGGACTTTGCTTGGCTCAACTTCAGGTTTCCTTTCGTGACCTCAAGATGATGTCGCGACTTCATTTATGCTTCTCCATCTCTTGTAGTTGCAACTTCAAATCTCTTTGTTGTGACTCCCTACTCAATTCCATGTCGTGACCTCGCGATGATGTTGCAACCCAATTTGAGTCCTTCATTTAATAACTGGTTGCAACCTCAAATTTTATCAGATGGGACCATCCGTGGCTTCATCAACGGATCAACGCTTATGAATCCTCACCTTGCGTTGCGACTTTCACCTTCGCTTTGAATATCAGCTCTCTGCCTTAACCACGCTCTGGTTGCAAACTCTAATCGTCTTGCGATGTTGTGACCGAAATAATTGAATAAAAGAGCTCCCCTTGTCGCTACTTCTTTTCCAACTATGCACTTCCTTTCTATCAGAATAATTCTTCCCGGGGCTTTTGCTCGGATTTCGTCACGTATTTTTCTACAAAATTAAATTTGAGTAAAATGTCCACATTTCTGCATATGAATCAACATTTATCTTTTAATATGCTCAAAAAAATGGATTAAAAATCAAATGAGTTGTTGGACTCATCAAATTCCCCTAAACTTAAAATTTTGCTTATCCCCGAGCAAAGAAAAGAAAGAATTGTTTGTCCTCAAGCAAAGAAAAGAAAGAATTGTTTGTCTCAAACACACCTGGAATTTTAAGGACATTTTCCGACCACACCACGCCTTTCTTATTTCACCTTCTAACTTTAGTCAGAGATAGCAAAGATCATTTAAATTTTAGTTTCGATTCAAGAAAAGGGGAATGGTTTCCACTTTTATCACAAATTCTGATGAAATAATGATTTAAAATGCTTTATTCAACAAATCTTGTTCTGTAAAAGTGTGTCTTCAACTCTTTTCATCTTCATGTTGAAATTAAGCACCTTCTAGAGTCTCCTTAGAAAATTGGTCAAGGTCCCATGCTTGTTTTTCATTGACTTCACTAATGTAGGTAAATTCAACCTTCAAAATTCAAATATATCTTTCAGCTTAGGTCATGGGGCTTAGGTAATCGGGTATATAATGGGAAAATTAAGCTGCAAAATCACCTAGTTTCCACTCCTTTTCTCAGAATGTATTACCTTCAAATTTTCATCATTTTCTTCTTTGTCCTTATTAATTCTCCTCAATCTTGACTCGATTCATCTTTTGAAGTCTTTATGGCATTTTTAGATTTCCACTTCACTTTATTCAAAGAAGTTCCCTTTGTTTAGAACTTTCTACTGCTTTTTCTAATGATGGAATAATTTAATGTTTTGTTTTCTAGGCTTTTATCACTTTAGAGAACTTTTGGCCTAGCAAATTTCCATACTAGTTGGTATTAGGGTACTAGGTGTTAAAACACCCCTACGAATAATCTGTTGAAAGGAAATAGGCAAGACAAAACTTAATTCTTTTTCATTAATTTATGCTTCTTTTTCCTAATCTTTCAAAGTTATTTCTTCTCCTCCCACCCGGTAATATATTTAAAATATTTTTCCCCCAACTAGTTTCTTCCCTTTGCGTGACCTTTTGTAGCCGAAACTAGATACCTGGGGCTCTTTGCTGCAGGATTATTGCAAGGAAGGGAATTCAGGTTTTCAGTTGTTGTCATTTGAAGAATTAAGGCTTGTTTGGCTAAAATCATGGAACTAGAGAGTATGCTTTAGCATATATTGAGGGTAGGCTTGGAAAGCCTAAACCGCTAAGGATATCTTCATCAGCTTTTTTGTTGGTCAGCAAGCTTTACCTAAGCATTTCGCCTTAATCACACCTAACAAGTTCTAGAATTCAAGGACTCTTAATCATGAATTTCCCAAAAGATGTTCCTAATTCTTCTAAAAGTTTCATGAGTTTTGTTGACCAAGTGTATTATTTCTTCAAGACTTGTACTTATTCACTATTTATTTACACACTTTCAATCAAGTTATTTGTTCCTTCAGCAATATCCCTTTTTCCCATTATGAAATCTAACTTAATTTAAACATTCAGGCTGCAACTCCTGATTCCAGTTTATTAGTCTATGCTCTTATTTTTCCTGCATTTTTCTCATAATTTGCATATTAACTATAAATGACACAAGCACACAATTTCTCAAGTCATGTTCATCCATTAAACAACACCTAATTCTTCACAATCAAATGTTCATTCAACAAATGCAAACAACATCCAACAAGCAAAGAGAGTAACTATCAAATGAAAATTCAATAAAACACAGGACAATTTGGATGAACAAAATGGATTTCTATTAAAATTTTGGAAATGTATAGATTGAAAACATGCTAGGAAAATTTTTAGGTTCCCTTTCTTCTTTTGTAGGCTTATGGAGGTATAATGTTAGGAGGGTTTACATCAAAACCGCCACACTGGATCAAACTTAGAAATCTCCCATCTCGTATTTTTGTCTCTAATGTAGGGAATCTCTTTGCCTTTTGCATATATCTCACTATTTAGCTGCACTGCATTGATGAGTGTGTCTTGCTTCTTCCCCACCTGGTTCACTGTTCCTTCTAACTAAGAAATACACTCTAGTAGTTTGGACAAATTCTGATTGATCAAGTCTAAGCTCTCTAACCAGATTTTTCTTCTATACTCGTCATTATCCTCCAACTGCTGATCTCTATCCTTCATTAATTTCTCAAATTCTTTGAACTGTTCTCTATAGAGATATTTGAAACTCTAATCTTCTTTGAGCATTTAGCCTCATTTTATGCTTTTCTTCGCATGTTGAGAAGATCTCAGACATCTCCTGAATTGATTGTTGTAAAATGCTTCCATCTTTGCATTCATCTTTCCAAGCATTTTTTTCTTTAAATCTCTCAATTTAAACATTTCATTTATCCTTCTATCCCCGAAAGGAACCCAAACACCTCTCACATAAACTGAATCCTCCTTCATGCCCACCATATTTGCATAAAATTCCCTGGTAAGAGCTGAAAATCCTGGCGCCTTATGTTCACAAAAGAATCCCCAACCTTTTTTCTCTATTACCTCCGAAAACGGGGATATCAATTTCCCAAAACCCCTTTCACACACGAACTCCTTGTTAAACAATATCTAGTTCCACAATTCTTGAGCCTCTTTTGAAATGAAGTCTTTGTCTTCTTCTGTTGCTTCTTTCTTTGGTTGCTCATCTTCCTCTGGTTGGGTTCCTTGTTCGACATTGATTTTCCCCTGTGCCGAGGTTCCAACTAACCTCTTCCATCGCTTCGACATTTTCACGCATAATTTCGTCAATCAGTTTATTAAGATTTGTGATGTCGTCTTGATTTGCTTCCATGAGTGAAGATTTGTAATTTTGCCTTGGTTTGCTCTTCCGTTTAGGGTTTTAAGATTCAAAACGATGACGGTATGGGAAAGGTTGGGATGAATTAAAGTTGAATGGAAATTTGAATGGAAGTTGGGCTCAATGTCATGATTGTGATATGGGGAGTCGCGATATTAAGTTTCGAGCCTCTTAATTAATGATTTGCAATGAATTCTATCTTTAATGCTGGGAAGCCCAAAATGAAAGGTTTAAAACCTATTTATCGAGATTGACACCCCGCTCGACCTAAAAGATTTTGTCACGACCTGCGATGTGGTCACAATAGGGGAATTGATGTCACGACTTGCTCTTTTCTTTCCTTAGTTATTTTAGTAGTGATCTCAATTTCACAGTTGCGACTTTCTTTTCTACCTTATTGTTTCAACGTCCAGCATTCTTGGTTGCGACTTATGAATTATTGTTGTGACCAGAAAAAATTTTCAGGTCTCCCTGAACAATCAAATTCACAGCAATTTCAATTCACCATATCCAATCAAAACAGATACAATTCAATTCATCTTCATCATTCAAATATTAAACAAATCCATTTACTATGCATCGGATTCAAAATTTAAGCACAAAAATAAAATAAAATTCCACCAAACTTTCAATCGTTCTAAATCAGAGACAAAATTTACTAAGTTCAAGAAGAGTATACTGCCCCTTTTTGTCTTTTTTTCATATTGGAAGTTTGATTGTAGATGTTCCTCCGTTGCACATTCTTATTGTTCTGCAAAACTAAAAAAAAAGAAAATATTTACTTACTCTTCAATCAATAATGAATAAAATTACACAAAGCTATTAGAAACTTTCACACAAAAAGTATAACGGAAAACTTAAAACAAACTGATGTGGATTGCCTTCCATAAAGCTGCTTTATTTTTTAGTCTTTAGCTGGACTTGCTGCTACCATATTTTTGTTTCTTCAAATTTTCTAATTCAGAACTAAGAGTCATTCTTCCACTTGCATTCTCCCAAGGTAGTGCTTCAATCTCTGACCATTAACTTTGAATTCCTCATGATTGCCGGTTCTAAGTGTCACTGCCCCAAAATTTGTACTTGATACTACTGTATACGGTCCACTCCATTTTGATTTAAGCTTCCCTGGAAAGATTCTTAGTCTGGAGTTGAATAACAGATCTCGATCTCCTACTTGAATTCTCTTCCTCAAAATTCTTTGATCATGCCATTTTTTGTTTCATCTTGTAGATTCGGCACTATCATAGGCTTCATTCTCAACTTTCCAATTCATTTAGTCGAGTAGCCTCTCTTCTTTAGCAGCCTTGGAAATCAAAAATTTAGCTTCGATGGCCCAATATAGCTTTATATTCTAGCTCAAGAGGAAGATGGCAAGGTTTTCCAAAGACCGCCAGTATGGTGACATTCCAATGGGAGTTTTGGGAAGTGCCCGTATGCCCAGAGTGCATCACTGGGTTTCGTAGACTAATCTTATACCGGAGCATACAGCGCCTTCCTCAAGAATTTTCTTTATCTCTCGTTAGAAATTTCAGCTTGCCCATTGCTGGAGAATGATAAGCCAAGCTCATAATATGTTCGATACTCATATCTCGCTCTTCATGAGCTCATTCAAACACCTTATCTGCAAAGTGGCTTCCTCCATCACTGATTATAGTTCTGGGTGTCCCAAATCTGCTAAGAATATTTCTTTGTAAAAATCCTACAACTGTGTTAGCATCATTCTTGGGACAAGCTGTTGCCTCAACCCATTTCGATACATAACTACACTAAGAGGCGGGCATTTCCAAATGAAGCTAGAAAAGGCCCCATAAAATCTATTCCCCATACATCAAATAATTGCACCACTAGGATACCTTGTAGGGGCATTTCATGCCATTTGTTGATATTTCCCATTCTTTGGCATTGATCACATAACTTCACCCATTCAAAACAGTCCTTGAAAATAGTAGGCTAATAAAATCCAACTGAAGAATTTTATAGGCTATTTTGTCTCCTGGAAAATGCCCTCCATATGGTGATGCATGACATTCCATAAAATTCATCATTTCACCTTCTCTCGTACACATCTTCTCGATGATCGACGCCTCCTCTTCTAAATAGCAAAGTGGTCATCCCAGATGTAGTACTGGTCGCTTCATTTTTCTCCGCTTAGTAACTAAATTCCGTGGCATAATTCCAAAGCCAAGAAGTTCACAATATCAAAGATACCAAGGTGATCGAGTGACAGCCGGGAATAACCGCTTCATCCGAGTTATCTCGCCATTTCTTCTTCAGCAATAAGTTTCTCCACTCACAAGTGATCGCCTATCACATTGTCACAACCTTTCTTGGTTTTTTATTTCTAGACAAATTCCTCGTAATAACAATACCCACCTGATCAATTCGCTTTGCTTTTCTTGCCATTAGATATTTAATTGTTGTATGATCAGTGTGTATAATAACATGGGACCCCAAAATGTATGGCCTAAACTTTTCACATGCAAATACTATTGCCAGCATCTCCTTTTCAGTAGTAGAGTAATTTTCCTGAGCTTCATTGAAGGTTTTGCTTGCATAGTATATGGCTTTGAATACCTTTTTCACTCTTTCTATCCCAATACAAATTCTATCAGAAATCAATCGCATCACACATGATTTCAAATTCTTGCTCCAACCGGGTTTTGCCATGATGGGAGCTTCAACTAGTTTGGATTTGATCTTCAAAAGAATTCAGATTCATCAAAACTGGAACTTAGTATCTTTTCCAGCAATCTCGCATAGTGGTCTAGCAATTTTGAGAAATCTATGATAAATCTTCAAAAATCCAAAGATGTCCTAAAAACTTCTAATTTCCTTGGACTTAGTGGGTGGTATCGATTTTGAGACCGAAACTTTGCTTGGTCTACTTTCTAAATTCGCGCAGTAAATCATGTGTCTCTAAGACAATTCCTTCTCAGAACTACAAGTGGCATTTTTTCCCAATTCAAAGCTAGATTCTTGTCCCGACACTCAAGTATTGTCCTGTTGCGTGTGCACTGCTCAAACTAGATCCATAAGAACGTGAAATCATCCATGAAGACTTCCATAACTTCTTCGCAAATCGTAAAATATAGACATCATGCATCTGGAACAAAATGAGCATTACACAAACAAAATGGCATTCTTCTAAAAGAAAAAGTACCAAATGTAATGTAAAGGTGGTTTTCTCCCATCTTTCAAAATGTGGCAATTTGGTTATATCCAGACATCCACTCAAGAAACAGAAGTGAGGGTGTCCCAACCTATCTAGCATCCGATGAAATGAAAGGCAAGGAAAATGATCCTTTCTTATCAGAGTATTTAGTTTTCTCTGTAATCAATACACACCTCCATCCTGTCGCGCCTGTAGGGAATCGCCTTATCTACTGACCTAGTGAATCCACCTTCTTAGAACCATGTATTGGGCTCACCCAATAACTATCTGATATAGCATATATAAAACCTGCATTCAACCATTTCAGAACTTATTTTCTAACAACTTCTTTCATCACAGGGTTCAGCCTCCTTTGATGCTCAATAGAAGTTTTTGCATTATCATTCAGCAATATTTTATGCATACAAATGGAGGGACTGATACCCTTCAGATCCTCAATTGACCAAGCAATAAATTTTCCTTATACTTTCATAATTTATGCCAGCTTTTTCTTCGATTCACCAATGCAATTCGATGATGACTGTTCATGGAAGTGTATAAGCCTCTTATTGTCCCCCCATGAACTCACAAAGATTTGCTCCCTTTCAAATGGTTGAGTCCTCCTATGACCTTGATAGTCATTCCTGCCTTCACCCTCATGCTATCATTGAACCGTGGTCAGCCGATATCCCCGCTGAGGATTTTGTCCATGCCTGGGGCCTCAGACGCCTCTCCTCCACCATATGAGAAATTTCATGGTTCCTCAATGTTAATCAGAATGTGTGGGTGTGTTAGGATTTGGCTTGAAATGGTAACTTCTTGGTTCATTCACATACTTAGCCTCCTTAACCTCATAAGCGTCCTCTTCTTTTGGTATTTCAGTACTTCTTCTCATTACTTCTCTTTCCATTGCTCCTATTTCACGAGCAGTGTGCATTTTTCTTTCATGTTTGTCCATCCTGTGCATGATGGCATCTAACTTTGCTTCCATAGTTGTCATTTTACTCAGCTCCATGACTCCTTTTCCTCTGCTGTTACCCCTTGAAAACTCAGATGGAGCCTTCATATTGCACTTGGCTAGGTCTTTTATAAGATTCCTAGCTTCTTTAGCACTTTTTCTTTTGAATGCTCCATAGCACGAAGCGTCGATGATGCCTTTAGATGTATCATTTAAGGCATGGTACACTATATCCATCTGAGTTTTTAAATCAATTCCATGCATAGGTCACCTTTTCAACAACCTCTTGAATCTCTCCCAGGCTATATATAGGCTCTCATCTTCCCCTTGTTGGAACACTATGATCTCTCTTCTTCTCTCAGAGGTGAGAGATGGGGGAAAGAACCTGTCCAAATATGCTTCCACCAAATTTCTTCCCAGTATCAACCGAACCATATGGTAATGAATCATACCACGTGGGTCGCTGAAAACTTCTTAAGGAAATGGAAGAGATGAAGCTTTATCACTTTTGGCCTCACACCATTCAGCTTCACTGTATTTTCCATCTTGAGAAATCTACCCAGGTGCTCGTTAGGGTCTTCAGTGGGGTGGCTAGTGAACCGATGTCACGCACTATCAAGTATTAAAGTCGGTTTAGTTCGAAGTTATTTGCATCCACGTAGGGCCAGTCTGACGCAGAATATTCTTCCCGAATGATAGCCCTAGAAATCCTCCATTGTGTCAGTAATAGGAGGCCTTCTAGCTGTTGTCCTTGTCCTCACCGTCATGTCTCTCATCTCGCCATGATCAAGGCTTTTCTCGCTTCTTTTAGTCTTTCTTAAGCTTCGAGTGTTCTTTCCAATCTCGTTGTCTACTGCAACAAGTCCGAATCCTATTTCCGTGCATTAAAGGATTTCGAAATTGAAACACACTCATTAATAGGATTAGCCGAACTAAAAAAATTATTTTCAAATATGGCTTTGTTAAAGATCGTTGCTGGTATAATGATCGCTTGTACAACTGTTTTTGTTCTTTTCTTTTATAAAATGTCCAAATTAGCATTTCCCTATTTTGTTAGAATATTGATCTATTCAATCCTTTCAATCCCCGACAATGACGCCATAAAACTTGTTTGCCTTTTTCTATATAGACTAACAACCCCTCAAATTCACATAGTTACAAGAACCTTACACTTCTCTTGCACCCATGTCACTTTGGATAAATTTGCATAATTAAATAATTTCCGTCTTATGCTTAGATTTTAAATTGGTTTAGTCTATGACACTGCAGTGCACAGTCATACAAGTAGTAAAATCGAATGTAAGTCTAGGTATCATTCCCACGTAGATTGACAAGAATTAGAAATCAATTTACCCTTAACCATCAAGTTCATACATTCGACTAAAAAGAATTGACAAATAAAGTTTATCTAAACAAATAATAGACCCAGACTATTAACTAAAAATAGAAACTCGCAATAACATGAAAAACAAGCAAAACGTAAAGAACAGTTATTAGACCTAATATGTTTCCCCGGAGAAACGAAACTATCGTTGAAATACAATGAAACAACCACTTTCACACGAGTATACATTGCTCTATTGCATTGATGGATCTGGATTTGTCCAAGTTGCCTCTCACGTTAAATACTTTCTCCCACATTAATCGGTTAGAAGCTCTTTGCTCTTCCTCAAGTCAAGATCGAGCCAAGCATTTGTATTTCGCTTTTCGCAAAGACTGGGTATTTTTTCTTTCACTACTTCACACCCATTTCTTGATGACTCCAGAGCTGGCTTCCTTCTCGTGGATTTTTGCAAAAAGTTCTACCACTTAATTGGTGGCTCATCCTCCGTATCTACTGGTTCGCTCCTTTCTTGATTAGATCTTAGCTAACATTGTGGTCGTGGAACTTCCTTGATTGAGGAACTTTCGATTATTTATATTGTTAAATGCTTCCCTCCAACTTCACCATGGTTTTAATGGGGGATTTATCAAATGAACTTTCGTAGCTCAAATAGCTCATCAATGGTAGTCTAACATACCCATAAGGAATGCTCGCCTCACCTAGGAATCTCCATCTCCGTGTCATGCAGGCGCACTTGAAACTGTGAGCAGACACACTCCTTAAACTCGGTATTCTGACTACCATCAGGGAACTTATCGATTCAAAAACGATGCTAGCAAATCCAAAACCCAAATAACTTTCTCCATTTTAAAAAGATTGTAATTAATCAGATATCAATTCCAACAGTCAAGGCTCCAATTACTGCATTGCGATTAGAGAAATGGAGCACCAATCACGTATATCCAATATAATCGCAATGAAACTGAGAAAAAATGAATTCCAGAAATTTGTCTAGATTTCATAAATTTTCAGACAGTAATTTTAAGAAGAAAATAACATAAATAAAAATCCAGCTCAACTCGTTTTTGCACAGTTCGCAGATTCAGATCTAGAAAAGAATTTACTAAGAATAAAAAAAATAAAAATAAAAATAAAAATTCTACTCTAAACTATACACTGAGTTCCCCTCCTTTCCCCTTTTTTTGGGTAGTGAAGACGGAAGCTACTTTACTATTCTAACACTGTCTATTTAAAAATGTCAATAGAAAATGGGCCTAATGAAAAAAGCTCCAAGTGGAATTCTAAAAGAAAGTTCTGCCATCATTCTATCGTGACTCTCGTCGTGGCTCGACTTGGATTTCCTTGATTATTCTTTGTTCGCTTGTGACCTTGTTACTTCGGCTGCGACTGTGTTCTTTGTAGTCGTTGATTAATGGTCACATATCGCTTGTGGTCACGACCAGCTTCGCCTGCTGGTTCTCAAGAGCTTGATGTCGCTGACCACGCTTTCACGTCAGACCTCGTTGTCTTTCCTTCTTTCCGCACTTGAGTCATGACCTCGCTTTGAGTCGACTTCTTCCTTGTTGCGTTGCACGTCGCGACCTCAGTCTTAGGTTGTAACTATATTTCTATTTCAACTGCCTAAGTTCTAGGTTGTGACTTCCTTTTTCTGGTTGCAACCTCAATTCCAGGTCGCGACCTCAAGGTGATGTCGCGACCTCATTTTGCTCTTTTTCTAGTTGTATGTAGTCCCAATTGCTTTAAAGTAGTTGCGATCTGGATTTCTTCTGCTCAGTTCTTCTTCAGGTCGCGACCTGAATGAGTGGTCGTGACATCGTTTATGGTCCTTAATTAATAAGTGGTCGCAACTTCAATTTCTTGGCAAGGACTTCATTTGCGATTTTTCACATCACGACCTAAATATTAGGTCACGGCATGGCTTTGTAATGTTCAGTGTTTCCTTAGGTTGTGACCTCAATGATTGGTCGCGACCTCCCTCGGGACTTTGAATAATGGGCGGTCACAACTACTTAATCGACTTTGTCGCCTACCGTTTCCTATCGCGACCTCAAGATGATGTCGCGACTTCATTTATGCTTCTCCATCTCTTGTTGTTGCAACTTCAAATCTCTTTGCTGTGACTCCCTACTCAGTTCCATGTCGTGACCTCGCGATGATGTCGCGACCTCAATTTGAGTCCTTCATTTAATAACTGGTTGCAACCTCAAATTTTCTTGTAGACTCTATCCGTGGCTTCAACGGATCAACGTCACACCCCAAATTTATGCTATGACTCTCAGCTTTGCTTTGAATAGTTTCTTTCGTCTCAACCACATTTTCTTGGTTGCAACCTTATTAATTGGTCTTGGTGATGACAATCTAGTTTCTTTTCATGATAAGCAATGCTCACAAATGGGCAAATCTATTTTCTCAATAGACCCTAAAAGAAAAGCCTTAGCTAATCTCTTTAGCTGATCTTACCCAATATGTCCTAATCTAGCATACCATTTAACATCATTAACTAATGAATCATTACTAGAACTACCAGTAACAAAAGTGGATGTATTTGTATTAATTGAAGTAGAATATAATACAATAAATCCATCTAGCATAAAGCTAGACCTATAACAAACGTTGCCCAACAATACATTCACACAATCTTTTTCAAATACTATTTTAAAGTGGGAGACCTTATTTATGCCATGGCTATGGAGTCACGCGCTGCACTCCGATAAGAACCATGCTCGTATTCGTGTTCGCAGAAGCTCCCTTCACGCTGGCACTACATTGCAAACGTGGGTCTCCTTGCTATTGAGTACCCAGGGCAACCATCTCTACTACACTTCTTTGCTCCATTCTCTGCTTTGGTCCTTTCTTCTATTGTTAGCTTCCTTTTTTATTCCAATATCGCCATGTTCTATGAAACATTATAAGATAGGGATTAGCGCACATCGTTGAATGTGAATGTGAATCATGCAAGTTGAGCTATAAAAATACATAGAAATTGTACTATAATGTATGCATGATTCACTCTGATCAACACCCCCAAACTTAGCTTCTTGCTTGTCCTCAAGTAAGAACATACTCTAACCAGGGCACACAAGGATAAAGCATAACTAACACTGAAGATATGGGTCTAGTACACATGATACCAGCAAAGAGGGGTTAACAAGAACCAATTCAAAAGATCCAGGGACTACCTTGGTTGTTCAACTTTCAATAATTTGCACTGAGTCAGTCTCGGTTAACCAAGCAAGTCAACCCCATTTTTAGTGCTCAATAATTTTTCCCAAGGAGTCTAAGTGCGGTTAAAGTGTGATCTCCAATGTATAGTTTGATTGCAGTACCCCCAAACTTGAATCTAACTCACCTATTTTGAATAGCTTAACACAGAAGGATGAGAACGCACCAATTTATTCACTTCAACTACTCCTAAGGGGATTAAGTCTAAGACAAAATTGGAAGAGTACTAGTACCAAGAGGTTTCGGTGAGGGTTCCTACAGCGGGGATCCATTGGTGACTCCCCACCAGTTGGTTAAGGACATCGGGCATTCAGTTCCCCTAAAACTTCACTCCAAACACTCAACTAAACCTCGAGGTCCTAGACTATGGAGATCATCCATCCTGCGTCCCATGTAGCGAGCAGTGAAGTCAATGGCTCTCGGCCAGTTGGCTCAGGGCATTAGGCTTTGAAAAGCCCTCAGACTATGCTCGGGATTCCGATTGGATGATCCACTTATTATTGTTTCTGTTATATATATATATATATATATATATATATATATATATATATATATATATATATATATATATATATATGTGTGTGTATATATATATGTATATATATATTTGGGGCTCAACAACAATCCTCTTTTTCTAAGGTGTCCCATCACTTAGGTGTTTAACTTCCTAAGGTTCGTAGAACTCTTGCATGGTGAGTCTGGAGTCAGAGTATACCTCGGGGATCACGTGTGTGTGTGCATGATAGCCTACTTCAGGAATTGATTTCTTGAGATCTAAAAGGGGTGGCCAGACATGGTATTCTCGACGTTATACAATGCGTACCACTGCCACACAACCTGAGTTCCCTATTTTATCGAACACAAGCCAAGGATTACCGTGACTCCCATTCGTAACTTCATGGTCCACTAGAGCTGAGAACAATTAAAACCAAACTGGAAGTCACCATATCATAATATTGCCAAATGCAAATATGTTGGTACATAGGGACAAGGCTCGGTCTTTAAACATGCTAAAGCACACTAAAACAACCTAAACAAACTAAAATAGTCGAAAATCTATAACATGCAAAGATAAAAAAAATAAATAAACAATAAAAATAAACACAATATCTCTGAGCCTACCCATATGCCCACACATATACCCTAAACTTAAAACTAACAGTGTCCTCACTGACCAAAAGAAAAAGAAAATGAAGGCTAAGAGATACGTCCTAGAGGATCACTAGGTGATGGTGGAGGTGGCGGTGTGTGAAGAGAGAGGAGCTGAGCCAACTCGTCGTGGTGATAAGGTCCCGGTCGGGCGCGAATATTGGGCCATCTCAACTCCTCGGGCGGGAGTCCATGTCCTAACTCAAAGCCAACCAGTGCCTCTCGAGACTGGTCCCACAGGCGTCAAACCGTGTGGTAAGCGCATGAATCTGGTCTGCAAGGGATTGAGTCGAATTGAAGGGGACCTTAGGGTCGCTGTCCTCAGGGTCGCCTGCACTGGGCGTGGCAGCCAGAGCATCCTCCTCGGTCTCCTCATCTGAATCACCTAGGCTCCTGAACTTCGCCTTGGGCAACGATATGGGTAGGCGCTGCTGCACCTACTCCTTAGAGTCCAACATCGGACCCTAGCCGCCTAAGACAATCGGTAATGATGTAAGGGTGTATCATGGCTCCCGTGCATCTTCCTTGGGTCGCCTCAATCAACCCTCGCTCAATGACGACCTGATGTCAAACTGGAACCCCTTGGTCATGGCTTACAAGAGGATTGCCTTGTCCTTTGTAACTATACTCAAATGCAGGGAAGGCTTGATTTTAACACATAAAACGTTATACTAGACCTTAGCTACGAGCGTGAGTGAGTGCATCTGAAAAGTGGTGGAATCACTAGTCGATGGTTGGCGTCTCCACACGCCCTAGCTGTGAGTGAGCTCCTGCATCAGGCACTCATAATCTGTGTCAACAAATAGCGCCTTATACTCTACGCTGCCGTCATCCATTAGGCGGTAGATCCGGTTGATGGCTTGGGCACCAAACTCGACCCACCTGCCCCGGACGAAGACGGTGGTGTCAACCTTGAAAGGAAGATTGGAGTGGAACTCTTGCACTACCGGGGCCCCTCTGGGAACAGGGGGCTCACATAGGGTCTACTATCCGTGGTTCTTGATGGTGAAGTTGAAGAACGCATTGGATGTGGGAAAACCGCGCTCCGGGACGAACGAGCGGTTGAATAGTGACTTGTGATAGATCTGCTTGGCCTCCCGGGAAACGAATCAATGTGGATATTTTGGAGGGGGTGGTGCCACCCTTTAGGTGGAGTCGGATCACTGCCGTTTGGCTGGGTGGACTTCTTGGGAGCCATGGAGGTCGATCTATAGGGCAGATCTGCAAAAAAACACAAAGAAAACGAGAGAGGAAGCATAAAGGGTAGAAAAATTGCAGGTGTAGGGAAAAATGATCAGCCACGCGGATATTTATAAGGCCCACAATATTCGCCGCTCTCGGCTTCTGGGGCGAAGGGCTCTTTCATACGATTTAAGGGGCTCTTCGCACGACGGTACTCTTCGCGCTGGACGGCGGCTCTTCGCAATGACGGCTGGCTCTTTCGCAATGGGCGGTATGGGGCTCGCAATGATGAAGCGGCGTCTACGCAGCCGCCAGAGAGAATCTTCGCTATTGCATACCCGAAAGTGCATGCCACGTAGCGGCAGGGTGCCACGTGCTATGAATTTAAAGATAGACCGCAAAAAATTCATGCTTGCTACGCAGCGGCTTAAAGACCTACGCTGTTGCGTACTAGAAGGTATGGACAGGGGTTTTTTAAACACGAGTTTTTGACACTCTCACACTCTAATGAACATTGAAATCCTTTAGTGACTGTGCTTGCACCCTTTGGTATCCTTGAAAAACTCACAAACACCTTAAAAACCAATAAAAGTAGGAAGTCCCAAAACAAAAATTATACCGAAAAGCAATTAAAAAAAATAAAAAATACTGCTAGTTTAAAAGATAAGGTGATCTTACAATACTTGGGTTGCCTCCCAAGAAGCGTTATGTTTAACGTTGTTAGCTCGACATTCCTGCAACATACAACATTCAAAGCGGGGAAAATAACTGAACTAATGGTGACCTTCCGCACCCTTACTGGCCTGCTCCAAGCGTGCTTAGGATGGTGTCCTATCTTCCTACATCTATGCCACTCCTCAATGTGACAGCTTTAACATGTTCATTACCTTCTCGTCTCGGGTTCACCTCTGAGTTGCTAGGTAATGATCCATGCTCCCTCTAATTCAACAATGTCGCCATTTGGCCTATTTGCACTTCCAGGTTTTTGAGTTGGGCCCCTTGATTCTACACCTAGGTGAATTGGTTCTGTAGTTGCTGAGCCTAATTTTGGAATGTGGCCTTTGTCTCATTAATAAATGTGCTATGGGAAGTCATCATATGAGCTAAGGCTTCTTCCAAATCCACTTTCTTCTCAGGTGGCGACTTGCTCGCTTGAAGTGGTGGCATACTATTCTGGTTGTTCCTCCAGCCACAGTTCTGATTGCTTTGATTATTCTGATTACCTCTCCAACCCTAGCCCTGATTCTGATTCTGATTCTGGTACTTGTTCTGATATGTATTACCTCCATATTGTCCCTATTGTTGTTGATTATATTGATTCACATACTATGCTTGCTCTACTATCATTTTTCCTGACTGACAATCCATAGTACTATGTTGCCCTCCACAAGACTCGCAGATCTCCCAAGGATTATTTTGAATCGCATTCACTGTACTTAGGTTTGTATTTAATAGCATTTTAGTTAACGCTGTGACATGGTTTACCGTGCGAAATTTGTGTCTTGCTCACCTTTAAAGTGCTTCTAGGTGTTGATCTATCTCGAGGCCACTGATTAGAAATAGTGGTTGTATCCTCCAATATCTCATAAGCTTGATCTGTAGTTTTTTTCATCAGGGCACCTCCTGTTGAGGCATCAATTATTGTCCTAACTGAATCGCTTAAATCATTATAAAATGTGTGCACCTGTATCCACCTAGTCAACCCGTGGTGTGGGCATCTCCTCAATAACTCATGAAATCTCTCCTAGGCCTCGGTCAAGTTCTCCCCCTCGAATTGTCTGAATGTGTTAATTTCTTGCACTAGCTATGCGATCTTTATGGTGGGAAAAATTTAGTTAGAAATTTCTGTACTAAGTCATTCCATGAGGTAATGGAATCCGGTGGTTGGCTAGTCAACCAATGCTTAGCTCGATCGCTAAGTGACAATGGGAATAGACACAATCTGAGAGCTTCTTCTTTTACCCCATTATACTTGACTGTGTCACAGACTTCAATAAAACTGGTCAGATGTGCATTCGGATTCTCACTAGGCAACCTATGAAACTGTATATTGTGGAGCATTTGCAGAGTTACTCCTTTCAGTTCGAAGTTGTTCGCTTGAATGGGTGGTCTTCGTATAGCTAACTAAACAACTGTAGGTGGTAAGGCGAACTCCTCAAGTAGCATATGCGGATTATCAGGCTGTATAAATGATCGGATGGCCTAATCTCTATAATTCCCCCAAACTTAAAATTTTGCTTGTCCCCAAGCAAAGAAAAGAAAGAATTGTTTGTCCTCAAACAATTAAGCTTAAATTTTGAAGGACATTTTTCTGATTCACACCATAGTCTTTCTTATTCCACCTTCTAACTTGAAATAGGAGATAGCAGCATCATTTTAAATTTCAGTTTCGATTCAAGAAAAAGGAATGGTTTCCACTTCTATCACAAATTCCTCGATGAAATAATGTATTCAAACAATTTATTCAACAAGTCTTGTTCTCTGTGTGTGTTCAGGTCTTCAATCCTTTTCCTCTTCATGTTGAATTTAGTTAATCTTAAGAGTCTCCTTAGCGGTCCGAGTCCCATAGGCTTGTTTTTCATATTGATCTCCACTAATGTAGGTAAATTCACCTTCAAGATCAACGAGGTCTTTTAGGCTTGTAATGTTGGGCTTAGGTAATTGGGTAGATAATGGGAAAATTTAAGTTGCAAATTACCCAGTTTCCACTCTTTCTTTTAACTAATTGCCTTCAGCTTTCACCATTTTCCTTCTTTGTACTTGTTGCTTATCCTTGATCTTGGCCTGATTCATTTTTTTTTTTTTTTTGAAATCTTTTTATGGCATTTTGATTTCCACTTGCACTTATTCAGGCCAGTTCCCTTGTTCTAGAACTCTTTTGCTTCTGTTTGTCTAAGAATGTGAATAGTGCAATGTTTTGTTCTATTAGGCTTTCTATCACCCTTAGAGAACTTTTGGCTAACAACTTCCATACCAGTTGGGATTAGGGTACTAAGTGTTAAACACCCACTCTGAGAGCTTAATTGTTCAAATGAAATAGGCCACAAGATAAACTTCTTCCCCTTTTTTCATTAATTTATCTTCTTTTTCCACACCGGGTTATTTCTTCTCCTCCTACGCATAATATTTGGAAATATTTTCCCCTGCTGTTTCTTCTGATGAACCTTTACTGTCTTTGGAAACTAGATAATTTGGGCTCTTTGCTGCAGGATTATTGCAAGGAAGGGGATTCAAGTTTTCAGTTGCTGTCATTTGAAGAATTTAGGCTTGTTTGGCTCAAAGCATGGAACTAAATGCTTTATATATTGAGGTAGGCTTGGAAAAGCTCAAGCGCAAGGATGGCCTCTATCACTTCTTGTTGGCTGTTTTTACCTAAGATTTCGCCTCAATCAATAATTTAACAAGTTCTAGGACCATGAACTCTTAAATCATGAATTATTCAGAAGATGTTCCTAATTCTTCTCAAAGTTTCATGAGCTTTGTTGACCAAGTGTGTTGTTTCTTCAATACTTGTACTGATTCCCTATTTATTTACACAATTTCAATCAAGTTATTTGTTCCTTTAGCAATATCCATTTTTTCCAATTTTTGCAATCTAAACTGGATTTTAAATAAGGCTTCTACTCCTAATTCCAGTTTACTAATCTATGCTCTTATTTTTCCTGCATTGTTGTTCTTGGGATAAAACAGAATTGGTTATTATTCAAGCAAGGTTCTCTTAATTTGCATATTAACTAACTAATGAAACAAACCACACAATGTAGTATATCAATTAGTGAACCCAAAAACAATCAATTTGTGAATCAACTAGAATTTTATTCAAATATCAAACATCTCGATACTGTACAATCTGATTTCTCTATCTAATGCAAAAATTACAAATAGGACTATATCTAATCTAGAGGAAAAACTCTCTACTTCTTGATCTAAAACCCTATGCCTTCCTCCTAAAGGCTGTAGCTTCTGCTTTATCAATTCCCCAAGTCTCAAATTTGCGTCGGAAGGAAGGGGCTGATAGTAGAGTCGTTCAACGAGACGAGCCTTTTCCTTGCCTCCTGCAATGCGAGTTCCTGCGGATGATGGGGGTTACGATTAACCAACTATTTACCCAATTCCTTCCATCATCCATTTTCTTGATTATAGGCGTTTATGAATCATGGTAGGTGGTTTGTTTCGACTCCATTCATTCCATACGCTCTGCATTTGCACCCTTGGAACTCGTCTTTTTCCTCATTCTCTTTTTCCTTCATTCTCATTGTTTATTCTTTTTTTGTTTTTCCCTTCCTTTTATAGTGATCTTGATCCTCTTAGGAACTAAGAAGCTCTTAATTATCTTTTTAAGATTTCCAATGAATGAATTAAATGAAATTTTTAGGATTCAAGCGCCTTGGCTATTTCCAACAGGAGAATGAGGAAAACTTCAAGGAAGTTTGATCATTTCTCTTTGAGAGGCATTGAATTTCCTTGAATTATTCTTTTGAAACTACGCTACCTAAACTGATTCTTTTAATTAAGGCTCGGTTTCTGGTTCTGTATTAATAACAGTTTATTTCAGGGGTTCTAAACGATGGATGCAGAAGTGGAAAAATTTAGATGAATTAAAGTTGACTGGAAATTGGAAAGGATGTTTGGCTCAATGTCATGATTGCGATATGGGGGGTCGCGACATTAAATTTCAAGCCTCTTAATTAATGATTTTCAAGGAATTCTATCTTTAATGCTGGAATGCCAAATGAAAGGTTTAAAACCTTTTTTTTTTAATTAAGATTTGGACAATTCTGGTCACGACCTAAAGATTTTTGTCGCGACCTGAAATGTGGTCACAACTTCAATTTCATTGTTGTGACCTGTTTTTCTAATTTATTGTTTCAATGTCCAGCATTCTTAGTTGCGACATATGAATTGATGTTGCGACCATAAAAATTTTGAATCTCACACAGACAATCAAATTCACGACAATTTCAATTCACGAATCAATCAAAACAAATACAATTCAATTCATCCTTATGTTTCTCAAATATTCAAAAATCCATTCAATATGCATCGATTCAAAATTTAAGCACAAAAAATAAAATGGAAATTCCCAAAACTTTCAATCATGCTATATCGAGACAAAATTTAAATAAGTTCAGAAAGTATCTTTGCCCCTTTTTGTCTCTTTTGCAGATTGGAAGTTTGATTGTAGATGTTCCTCCTTTGTACATTCTTATTGTCCTGCAAAACTAAAAAAAAATATTTACTTACTCTTCAAGCAATAATGAATACATTACACAAAGTTATTAGAAACTTTCATACAAAAAATATAAAGGGAAAACTTAAAACAAACTGATGTGGATTGCCTTCCCGCAAGTACCTTTCGATTTTTAGTCTTTAATTTGGTTTGATGCTACCATATTTGTTCTTTCCAATTTTTCTCATTCAGAACTAGGGGTCATTCTTCCACTTGCATTCCTCCAAGGTAATGTTTTAATCTCTGACCATCAACCTTGAATTCCTCATGATTGCTGGTTCTAAGTGTCACTGCCCCAAAATTTGTACTTGATACTACTATATACAGTCCACTCCATTTTGATTTAAGCTTCCCTGGAAAGAGTCTTAGTATGGAGTTAAACAACAGGACTTGATCTCCTATTTTAATTTCTCTCCTAAAAATCCTTTGATCATGCCATTTTTTTGTTTTATCCTTGTAGATTATGGCACTATCATAAGCTTCATTCCTCACTTTTTCCAATACATTTAGCTCGAGTAGCCTCTTCTTTAAGCGACCTTGAAATAAGAATTTGGCTTCCTTGATGACCCACATGGCTTTATATTCTTTGGAAGGTGGCAAAAGGTTTTCCAAAGACAAGCTGTATGGGGACATTCCAATGGGAGTTTTAAAAGCAGTCATGTATGCCCAGAGTGCATCATCAAGTTTCAAAGACCAATCTCTTATGCTGGAGCTTACAGTCTTTACAAGAATTTTCTTTATCTCCCTGTTGGAAATTTCAGCTTGCCCATTTGTTTGAGGATGATAAGCAAAGCTCACAATTTGTTTGATACCATATCTACCCATGAGTTTGTCAAACACCTTATTTGAAAAGAGGCTTCCTCCATCACTAATTATAGTTCTGGGTATCCCAAATCTGCTGAGAATATTTCTTTATAAAAATCCCACAACTGTGTTAGCATCATTTTTAGGACAAGCTGTTGCCTCAACCCATTTTGATACATAATCTACAGCTAGAAGTATGTATGTATTTCCAAATGAAGCTGGAAAAGGCCCATAAAAGCGAAATCTATTCATACGTAAATAGTTGCACCACCAGGATACCTTGCGGGGGCATTTCATGCCTTTTGCTGACATTTCCCATTCTTTGGCATTGATCACACAGCTTCACTCATTCAAAACAGTCCTTGAAAATAGTAGGCCAATAAAATCAAGACTGGAGAATTTGTGAGCTGTTTTGTCTCCTACAAAATGTCCTCCATATGGTGATGCATGACATTCCTGTAAAATCTTGCTTTGCTCTCACCTTCGGTACATCTTGATGATCGGATCATTTCCTCTTCTAAACGTGATAGTGCGTCGGATCTTAGTATCTTCTATCGATCCTCATCTTTTTTCTGCAATTTGGTAATTTGAATTACATTGGCAAAATTTCACATGCTAAAAGTTCACAATATGTCGACATACGCGAGGTGATTGGGTGATAAATTTGGAATCTTGCTCATCACGGAAAATTTTGTTATTTCCTTTTCTTCTTCTTGTACTGCAGGTTTTTCCACTCTTGACAAGTGATCAGCTATCACATTGTCACAACCTTTCTTGTCTTTTATTTCTAGATCAAATTCCTATAATAATAATACCCACCTGATCAGTCTTGGCTTTGCTTCTTTCTTTGCCACTAGATATTTAATTATTGCATGATTAGTGTGTATAATAACATGGGACCCCAAAATGTACGACCTAAATTTTTTGCATGCAAATACTATTGCCAGCATCTCCTTTTCAGTAGTAGAGTAATTTTCCTGAGCTTCAATGAAGGTTTTGCTGGCATAGTATATGGCCTTGAATACCTTTTTTAGCTTTCTACCCTAAAACAACTCCCATTGCAAAATCACTGGCATCACACATGATTTCAAATTCTCTGTTCCAATCTGGTTTTGCCATGATGGGAGCTTCAACTAGTCTAGATTTGATCTCTTTAAAAGAATTCTGGCAGGATTCATCAAATTTGAACTTAGTATCTTTTTCCAGCAATCTGCATAGTGGTCTAGCAATTTTTGAAAAATCTCTGATAAATCTTCTGTAAAATCCAGCATGTCTAAGAGACTTCTAATTCCCTTGACTGTAGTGGGTGGCATCAGATTTCTTATAATTGAGACTTTTGCTTGGTCTACTTCCAGCCCTACTATAGAAATCATGTGCCACAGACAATTCCTTACGTGACCATAAAAATTGTATTTCTCCCGATTGAGCTAGATTCTTGTCCTTGCACCTTTAAAGTATTATCCCAAATTATGTGAGACCTTGCTTGGATCCATACCTTTGTGAAATCATCTGAAGATCTCCATTACTTCTTACGCTGTCGGAAAATATAGACATCATGCATCTTTGGAATGCACGGGAGCATTACGAACCAAATGACATTCTTCTAAAAGCAAAAGTACCCGAATGGGCGTAAAGGTGGTTTATCAGAATCCTCAGTGCAATGGCAATTTGGTTATATCGAGTATCCATGTGGCTTGAGAAGTGGTGTCACATAACCTATCCGGCATTTGGTCGATGAAAGGTAGGGAAAATGATCCTTTCTTGTTTGCAATATTTGGTTTTACGTAATCAGCCACACCCTCCATCACAATCCACAGTTCTCGTAAAGTCAATTCATTGCTTTTCATTTCGATCACGGTGAATCACCTTTCTTGGGAACCACATGTCTTGGGCTACTTCAGAACTATCGATATAGCATATATAAAACGCATTCAACCATTTCGAGACTTCTTTTTCGACAACTTCCTTTATCACAAGGTTGACCTCCTTTGATGCTCAATAGAAGTTTTGCATTATCATTCGGTAATATTTGCATGCAAATGCGGAGGACTGATACCCTTCAGTCCTTAATTGACCGAACAATAACTTCCTTGTACTTTCTCGAATTTCCAGCGGCTTGTTCTTGAATTCGGTCAATCTGGTGATATGATGGCGGTTTCTTTTAAGTTCTAAGAACTCATATTTCAAATGAATGACAATTCCTTCAATATTAATCCTTCGACACTAGTTTCTACCTTTCAGTAGTTTTAATCCCACACAGGCGCATACATCATCTTAGTTGCTGTTATACATATTGGAGGCAACATTTCCTGATCAATGTACTCTCAAGATGCGAAAATCATCTCAATTTCATTGATAGAATGTTGAAAATGCGGTCGAATTCAACTCAACAGAAGACTATTGTTTTCTACAACCATACAACTTTACGCATCTACATCGAGTGTTTCAAACTCCTATTAGATTAAAGTGCACTGCTTCATTTGCCCTTAGAGTTAGTTCGACTTTTGCACATCTATCAAGGCAGCTCCAGTTGCTAAGAAGGGTCTTCCTAGCAGCAAAGGAACTTAGGTGTCTTTCTCCATCTTCATAATCACAAAATCCACATGAAATATGAATTTTCCCACCTTGACTAGCACATCTTCAAGAATACCTTCTGGTTGTGCCATTGATTTGTCAGCCATTTGTAACGTGATTGTTGTTGGGGTAAGTTCCCCCAAACTCAGTCTTTGCACCACTGATAGAGGCATCAAATTTATACTAGCACCAGAATCACATAAGGCCTTCTTGAACTCATATTTCCTATGGACGGGGATGGTGGCTTGCTGGGTCCTTCATTTTTGTTGGGAGCTTTTCTTTGGATAAGCTGCTTGGCTGCGGTATGATCGGAGTTCACTATTCCTTCTCGGCTATTTTCCTTTTCTTGTTCAGTATCTCCTTTAGAAATTTCGCATAGTTAGGCATTTGGTTGATTACTTCTGCAAAAGGGATATTGATTTCCATCTTCTTGAAGATGTCCAGAATCTAAGCGATCTTCTACTTTTTCTTTTACGAAGCCTCAAGAATGGCACTGGGAGTGTGGTTATTGTCTTCTTTTGTTTTGCTCACTACTTCCTTGGTACATTCGATCTGTATGCTCTTCTTTGCTTCTGTAGTCTTTTCAAGCGTGCTCTTCTCTCCTTCGTTTCCAGTTTCTTTTGTGCACGCCAGTCCTCTTCTTTCCTTTCTTTCTTTCTGTTGTTGCCCACTTCTTAACTGAACTGCCATGCAATCCTTTGGATTCTTTTGAGTGTCACTAGGGAATGCCTTTGCTCTGATTTGGCATACTGAGATTAGGTACTACTTATTGTCTCCAAGTTTTTCAATGAGGCACTTGTATTCTTACGAAATAGCAGTGCTCCGAGACTTGAAAGCTTCCAAGTCAGACAATTTCTGTTCATGGAAGTGTATAGCCTCTTGTCCCCGTAGGCGCAACATTTGTTCTTCAAATGGTTGAGTCCTCCTATGACCGCGATAGTCATTCACCTTCACCCCCTTGATCTTTCTTTGGAACCTTGGTGAGCTGCGATATCCTGTTGAGGATTTATTATGCCTTTAGCCTTGTGCTGCCCCTCCGCCCATATGAAATTCTCATGGTTCCTCGGTCACTAGGCGCCAATGTGTGGGCGGAGTTGGGATTTGGCTTGGAATGGTAACTTCTTAGTTCGAAAGAATATTAATCCAACTCCTCCATCCGGTTTCTACCTCACCGTGATGGGGAATGCATCCTCTATTGCAAGCTACGAGCACATGCATCTAATGGGATGCGAGAGCCCCATCACTGGACATTATAAAGAGCTTCATTAAGCTCAGCCCTTCTGAGACCTTAGGAACTTGTAATGTACGTACTGAAGCGAAACCTGGTGTGTGAAGAATCAAAGTTGTTACGCATATCTTGATTCACTATGCTAAGTTAGGAAATTAGCGGCGAGAAGAGGTTGAAAAGAAACTTTGGATGAACATTGACCTACGAGTGGCCCCGAAAGAATGCTTAGGAATGCGGGCTGTAGTTTCTTTGGATGGTGGTCCTTGATGGCCACATTGAATGATCTAGGCACGGTGAGCCTTTCTTAGTTAATTTATTTCATCTCTGGAAATCTCTGTGTAAATCTCAGCTAATTTTTCTTGGGTTTCGTGTGCGGAACCCGCAAGTGATGCTATGCCTTCAAGCTGTAGAGGAGTTCAAGAATCATAGATCAAGAAATCTGGAAAATATCCGTAAGCATATGGAAAGATTGTGGTCGAAGTAGAAAAGCGAAGAAAATACAAAGAAAATGCCCAGATTAGCATATTAGGCTACTACGATTCCTTGACTCAGCGAAGAGGCGATGACTACGCTAATGTGAGTTGGCTCAAGGCTCGCCGAGGAATGCAGGACAAGATCGAGGAGATGTTAAAGGAATTTGAACCGAAGACTTCGAGAACCAGGAGATTATATCTCGAGCGAGTGCAGATCACTGGTTGAGGCTCACGGATATTTCGAATATGCAGGCCTCGAGGATAAAACCGGCTATACGTGATCGGTGAGGGGCGTGACCTAAATGTCGATTCATCAACTCCCGGTTTGAGCACCACGAAAAGAATCCGTTTGGAATCCAGTTTCTGGGCTGATGTAGAGCAACTCGGCATCGACATTAAAAGGGATACCTTGGGTGGGAGCAGATTCATCAGTTGGAGAGAAATCTAATCTCGTGGATTGATGTTGATAAATCTTGAGACAAAGATGTGCTGTTGGAGAATTCAACCTTTGCTAAATGGTGGAGAGACCTCCCTCTCGAGTGCAAATCGAATACGGTGCATTGAGAATCTCATTCGGAAGGCGATGGGCCCGATGACATTCATTGTGAAGGAATGGGTGACCTTGAAGGTCAATAGTCTCTTCTTGTTTATAAAAGAAGAGACTTCCATCTTGTGTAAGTGTGTCCTGTTCTCTGTGTGTGAAGTTTGTGTTGAAGTCCTCCCTTCTATTCTATAATTAGTCATGTGGTATTTGGTTAGGTGATAGCTTCAAACATCATTTCAATTCCTGAAAGTAGGATCAAGGTGTTATGGTGCTGTTTATAAGCCGTTTTATTCTTTCGAGACAAACATGATAACTTTTAATGTAAAAATAAACCCCATAATCTTTCTTGCCTAGAAAATTGTTTGATAGAAAACAACTATACGTAGCTTGTAAATTCTTCAAGATCTTTTTTCCTCTTATATTCTTCTTTGCAGTTTCTTTTATGGAGAAAAACTGAGTACATTCAAAGGTAACTTACTCTATATTTTATTCTAATTAATCATCCTTTGATAATTGTTGTATTTATATAGAAGGGAATATAACACATTTGATTTTAACTTCGAAGTAAGCTGTGACCATCATAGTAAGCCCTCTTTTATTTAAAATCATTCTTTTCATAACACGAGTCATTATTAAAATAATCTAACAATCTTCCACTTGGCCCATGTTATAACTTGATGATTCAACAACTTTAAGTATGTACCATATATTGAATCTATCAAATAATCAGACAAGCGTATAGAAATTATTGGATCATGGAGGTGCAGATGTTTGCTCGGCATGATTCCTTCCATGTATCACTAAATCAACTCAATTAATAGTATTTAATTGATATATAGCATAACCATCAATTTTATTGTTATTTCACTTAAACAAAATGTATACAACATTATGTGAACAACAAGTAAATAAGCAAAAACATAACTTTAATTGAATTCACAAGTGTCATAATAAACAGAAGCTAAACAACCAAATGCATATATATACATGTTTGGATATCATGCTAACAAGGACTTATCTATGATGCCCATCCTTTCAACATGACCAATAAATATTTTGGGCAGTAATCCTTTAGTTAACGAATTCGCTATCATCATATCAATACCAATATGCTAAATTGACATTTTATGTTTTTGCATTTCTTTAACTGACAAATACTTCAAATCCATGTGTTTTGCACCTTTAGAATACTTGTCATTCTTGGAGTAGAAAACATCTATAGAATTATCACAGTAAATTCTCAACGGTCTAGTTATATTGTCAACAATAACTAAGCCAAAGATAAAGTTTTGCAACCACAATGCATGAACAATGGCTTCAAAGCATGCCACAAATTTAGCCTCCATAGTGGAAGTAGCAATGAAGGATTACTTTAAACTTTTCCATGAAATTGCTCCTCTAGTCAACATAAACATGTAACCGAATGTAGATTTTCTAGAATATGCCTGTCTGGCGCCAGTGCAGATAAAGTATCTATCACCTTAAGATGGTTTGACCTTTGTTATGTAAGCATGTAATCCTTAGTACCTTGTAAATATCTCAATGCTTTCTTTGCAGCTTTCCAATAGTCCATTCTAGGATTACTTTGATATTGGCCTAACATTCCAATAGAAAAAATGATATCTGGCCAAGTACATGTTTGAACATACATCAAGCTCCCAACAACTTATGCGGAGGGAATATACTTCATTGTTTTCCATTTCAAATCGCTCTTAAGACATTGCATCTCACTAAACTTTTCCTCTTTATGAATTGGAATTATTCCTATGGAGCATCTTTCTGTTCTAAATCTCTCTAATATTTTCTCAATGTAAGTTCTTTGAGACAATCCTAACAATCCTTGTAATCTATCACAAAATATTTCTATTTCTATCACATAGGATGCTTCACCCATATTTTTCATTTCAGAATTCTTAGAGAGATTCTTAATATCATGTAATAAACAAAAATTATTAGGAGCAAGAAGGATATCGTCAACATATAGGACAAATATAATGAACTTGCTCCCATTGACCTTCATATAGATACATCGATCAACAGTGTTTTCTATAAAACCATACGACTTAATGGTATTATTGAACTTAAGAAAACATTGTCAGGAGGCCTGTTTCAATCCATATATTGACTTCCTTAACTTACACACCAAGTGTTCCTTTCATGTGGTTAAGAAACCATCTGGTTGGTCCATATAAACTTCCTCTCCTAAGTCACCATTAAGAAAGGCGGTCTTCACATCCATTTGGTGAAGCTCTAAATCATAATGAGCCACCAAAGCCATAACAATTCTTAAAGAGTCCTTCTTAGAAACTGGAGAGAAGGTTTCTTTATAGTCAATGCCATCCTTTTGGGTGTAACTTTTAGCAAAAAGTTTGGCCTTATATCTTTCGATGTTGCCCTTTGAATCACGTTTAGTCTTGAAGACTTATTTGTAAGTGACTTGTTTTGAACCTTCAAGCAACTCAAATAGATCCCATACCTTATTGTCATCCATTGATTTTAACTCTTCTTTCATAACATTGATCCACTTTTCAGAATTATGACATTCAATGGCTTGTTTAAATGAGACTGGATCCTTATCAACACTCAAGTCACATTTATGTTCAAGTGAATATACCACATAATCATTTGAAATAGCTGGGTTTTTTTTTTCCTTGCAGACCATCGTAATGTTATTTCTTGTGGAATCATTTGCTCATTTATAGCTTTCTCATTCTTAGTTGGTTCATTACTAACATGTTCATCTAGTGGGTTCGAATGTTACTTTGTTGTTCTAACATGTTGTCGAACCGTGGTACAACAAGAGGAACACCAATTGGAGGAGAAACATTAGGTGTAAAAGTTTCCACTCGAGTCTCTTGAACATCCACCTTACGTGGTTCACCACTCCCACTAGTTTGATCATTCTCAATGAACTGTGCATTACCCGACTCAACTATTCTTATAATGTTGTTATGGGCAATAAAATATGTATCATTTTGATTTTTCAAGATAGCCGATGAAATAACCACTAACGGTCCTTGCATAAAGCTTATTTTCATATAGATGATATATCTTTGGTAGCCATGTCAAAAATCTGGTAAACAGGCAACCCTAAGTATGTAGATGCCTCAAATTGGGCTTCCTTCATGTCCATAGTTCATAAGGAGTTGTAAAACTACCTTACTAGGAACCCTATTAAGTAGATATGAAGCAGTCTTTAATGCATACATCCATAAGGATAAAGATACAGTGTTGTAACTTAACATGCTCCTAACCATGCATGTCTATGAGAGTACGATTCCGCTTTTCAATATTGGTTTTGGCCTAATATACTGCAAGTGCACAGGTCGACAAGTAATAAATTGGATTTAAGTCAAGATATCGATCCCACAGAGATCTCAAGAATTCTAGATCAACTACCCTGACTACTCAAGCTCCATACTATTTGGACTATAAAATGATATTGTGTTCCAGCTTAAGAAGCTGTAAATTATACAAGTATATAATAAAATAATGAACAATCGAATAAACTGAATCTAAAGAATAATGAAATACGAATAGTTAAGAAAATAAATGGAAACTGAGTAATTAGCGTTTAGAGTACACATTAAGATCAACGCTATTGTGAAGTATCAATTCCTGTTGTTAACACTTTTTATTATTTGCCTGTATTTCGGGTTTGAAATGCATCCCGGGCGTTTAGAATAAATTTGGATCTCTCTCCACACTCCACATTTCATTATCTAACTTTACCCGATCCTCTCGAATACAAAGAATGAGATAACTACTTTTAACAAAGGACTTCCTAATTCGTATTTTCTTTTCGTAATACTTCATACCCAATTTATGGACTGTGAACCTTAGCTCCTGCCATTCCACAAGCAAGGATATACAACTTCCAGTTACTTTCCTCAAAATTAGAATAGATCACCCTCTCCTTGATTGGGGATCTCAATAACACGGATTGGCTTCACGATTCGAACAGGTGAATCATTAGTTTAAATTTGATAACTCATTCAACTCATTCCTCGATTTCAAGGAGAAGAGGATTTATCATAAACTGCATAAAGCCTTATTAGGATTCTAATAGCAGTTAATATACCTTCAAAGAAATGTTCATAAACTCCCAGATTGTCATCTCGTGTCACCAGAGGACCTCCTTGAAATCGTAGCAATGAAACGATTCTTAATACTGCATAAGAAACCTGATATCTCGATCAAAAAACATTAAACCCATAACCGAAAAGTAAATTCATAAACTCGAAATTTTAACTGGGCCGGAAACAACTACAGAAAGATTATTTCCTACAATAGCATTCCACTTAATGGAAGTCGGGGTTCCTCACCATCAATTACATTCGCAAAGACATTCCTCCCTTCCATCATAAGAATAATCGAGACATGAAACCGGAGTGAGCCGAATTCCGTAAATTTGTCCGAACTTCAAACATTCCGTAGTAATTTGAAAAGAATTTAATTTCGCATTCAGCCTTCCAGCCAAAACGATGAAACGGGGCCCGTAAAATAAAATGAAAACTAAAAAGATAAATCATGACCCAATCTCTAACTATCAACATCAAGAAAAAGAAAAGAAAAGAAACCAAAAGAAAATAAAGAAAATGAGCTCGCCTACCTGCACTTAGTCCGTGTCGCTGCCACTATGAGCTGGGTAGTCACAGATGAGTAGGGTTTTTCTTCTATTAGCCCTAACCCCAATGCGCCTTTCTGCGGATTTCCAAGTGGACTGGCCCATGTTAATGTTCAAGTCGCGACTTCAAATCCCTTGTCGCGACATCATCCATGTCGCGACATCGATCTCACGTCGCGACATCTGCTTAAGTCTTCTCGTGCCTTCAATCCAGGCCTCGATGTCGCGACATCGCATCCCTTTGCTCGACATCACTTCATGCCCTTGCATGTTTCACTGATCTCCCCGATGTCGCGACATCAATATCTCGGCGCCACCTCACCAGTTACTGGGCAATTTTCAATCATATCTTCTGATGTCGCGACAACCACCTATTGTCGTGACATCAACTGATCACTGCATGCTTCAATCTTGTCGCCACTTGTATCTTTCAACTGGTTGCTCTTGGTGTTGCGACATCAATTCTTTGTCACGACAACATCTCATGTGTTTGCAGCCTTCAACTGGTCGCTCATGATGTCGCGACATCAATCTCTCGCCGCATACATCGTACCTTTATGGCTTTGGAGTTTTCACTTGATGAAACCCCGCTTGTCGCGACATCAACCCTTGTCGACATCACTCTATGACTTCCACAGTCTTCAATCAAGAAACCTCGGCGTCGCCGACATCAATATCTCACGCGATACATCAACTTTAGTCTCTAGAGGCTTCAACTAGTGTTCCTGATGTCACGACTAATCCTCTCACATGACATCACTCTTAAGGAACTGCAACCTTCAACTGAGCAAGTCTCATGTCGCAATTCGATCCCCGTCGCGCATCACTTTAGTTCTCCTCGGAGGTTTCAACTCGTTGTGCCTTTCGATGTCGCGACCTCATTCCTTCCGTCGCGACGTGACGAGTCATGTCGCTTTCATCTTTTCACACCTCGTCATATTGGCCTGTGCGCTTTCTCTCGTCGCGACTCGTCTCTCTTGTCGCAGACACTCAACCTTTGTCACATCATTTCTTAAGTTTCGCCTCAATCCTCGCCTATCTTGTGATCCCCTGCCGCGACTCCGCATCACCCTCTCTTTCTTTTTCCCGACAAGCCGCAACTCATAACTCATTGTATGAACCCAAACCTGTAAGTAACATTAGTTAACCGCCTGCTTTCATTTACTCCGCTTATTTATTTTTACTCCGCCGTTGCTGCATTTTTCCACCAGATTTTCTTCTTCTTTATACTCCCCGCAACAACAGATTTGGTGAGTTTCTTCGACATTTCGCATTCAGACTATTCATTTTTATGATTAAAATCAAATTAAAATGTGGAATAAAAATATGACTTTTAAGTTCATCAAACTCCCCTAAACTTAAAGTTTTGCTTCGTCTCAAGCAAAGCAGTGCAGTTATCTTTTGTCCTCAAACAAAATAAAGAAAATTTTTAAGGATATTTTTCTCGGGTTTGTTCGTATAGTTGGCATTCAATTTAATTTTGAAATGCAATGTGATGCATTATTTTCAGACATCTAAATTCTTCAGTCCAACAAGGTTAGTTTCTTACTCTTCATAGCATACAAAAACTAAACTCATGAAATTGTTTTACAAACAACATAATCATTAGATCCTCATGAAAAAATAAATTGTTTTCCTTCTCATCTTCATATCGAGTCACTTACTTCCTAAAGTCCTTCATAGTTTTTATTGTTTCCATATCTGTAAATTCCATAAGTTTGTTTTTCATATATTGATCTCCAATTAATAGTGACTTCTCTCAAAGATCAATCAGTCTTTTTTGGGCTTATATTGTTAGGCTTGGGTAATGGGTAGATGGAAGGAATTTTTTGTAGTTAAGATTACTCCTAACCTTTCTCCTTCCGCTCTTTCTTTCAGAGTCTTCCTTAATAAACTCCCTAAACTTTCATGTTTGGGCCATCTTTTACTTCCTCAATCTGTAACCTGTACGCCTACTTCACTCTGTAAATTCCACTGGGAAATTTTTGTTTGTCACCATTCAAAGATAGTGCGTTGTTTTAATCCTTTAGGCTTAACACTCTTAGCTAAACTTTGGGTTAGTAGCTCCCATACTGTATGGCATTAGGCACAGGTGCTGAAACACCCTAAGAACTTAATTGTTCAAGAGAGTTAGCCACAAGATAAAACTTATCCCCACTTTTGTTTTCTATCAGATTTTCTCGCTTCTTTGCTTTTTTCTTTTCATTCCCTTTTTTTGGAAGTTCCTAAAAACATATACTCCCCAAACTTCATTTCTTTCTTTCTCCTTGAATTCCTTGGGGTAATCATATAGGTTCTTTATCAAGGATTACTTCGGGGATGAGTGCCTGGGTTTACTGGTTTATTTTTCGAAAAATAAGCTTGTCGTCTGGTTTTCTGAATCAAAGTATATGCATCAAAGATATGAATAGGATGGCTAGAATGGGCCCAAACTATCCAAGAATGGCCTTGATCATCTTGCCACTGTGGGGACACCCAAGATTTCACTTCACCAATAATCTAACAAATTTCTAGAATTCGATCAACATCAGACTAACCATAAGGAGTAATTCTCGACCATTTTTGCTGATAAGTATTAAACAATTGATATTCAATGTTCCTCGACTTATTGTTCATACCACAAACTCAAAAATATGTTTGCTCCTTCTATTGTATTATTTTCCTCTATTCCGGACTTATCGCTTAGACTTAAGTAATCATAATTTCGTGGTTTCAATTAAACTGTATTCATTTTGCCTTTACCCCGCAACTTTTCTCGCATTTCCCAATTATTCCTAATCTAACCGCTTCCATTCAATCTACTTCATGACATCTCACAGCTTTTATTCTCGAACTAATTCCTACTTTAATTTGCTAATCATGTAACCACCAAGCAAATACAACATTGAACAAACAAATTCAAAAATAGCACGACACAACACCAATTCAAGTTTCTTATTTTATTTCGATTCAATTGCAACAGCTTGGATACAATTCAAATGAAGAGGGCAAAGCTGAAGGTTAAGCAGGAGAAGGTCTATTTTTTTTCTTTGAAATGGCCAGAGCAAAGATGTCGGGGGATCGAACTGTTGTACCTTAAATGAGCTAGGAATCTGCAAATTTTCACCCTCTCTTCTTCTCTTCGTTTCCCCTCTCCATTTGCTCTTCAATGAAAATCTCATTAGAGAGATCAACCTTTGTTCAACTCATCCCGCCTTCCCAAACCATTCATTGTACTCTCCATTTCCGCCATGACCTCCTAAAATTTGAGAGATTATTGTTAATCAGGATCCAAATTTTCTAGCCATTCTTTTCGGGCCATGTGATTCAAAATATCTCGCTTTCTCATTCTATCATCCAGCTTTATTTTCTCAAAACCTTCAGAGACTTGTATATAGGAACTTGAAGCCCTTGATTTGCTCCCCAAATTTAAATTTTCTACTGTATCTCTTTCTTTATCAATGTTAGAGTCGAGAATCACGCCAAACTGGATTGTTATAAAAAGCCTATGACTTAGTTTGAGTTTCGTAGCACAGATCTCTTTCCTTCATTTCTTTCTTAAATTTCCCTTGCGCTTCAAATTTTTCATCTGTCTCCCTTCGCTCACCTCTTCTCCCATTGGCCGCTCTCTTCAGAGCTCAA
Organism: Tetrastigma voinierianum; assembly: GCA_016808115.1. Classification (NCBI taxonomy): domain Eukaryota; kingdom Viridiplantae; phylum Streptophyta; class Magnoliopsida; order Vitales; family Vitaceae; genus Tetrastigma; species Tetrastigma voinierianum. Next base: position 856,354 of record JAEQBH010001441.1, on the reverse strand, counting down.
TCCCATGCCCTTTTCCTCCTCGTTTAGCCTCTTCCTCCCATCACGGTCTCTTCTTTCACCTTTTCATAAATGCCTTCTCTTTCTCGCTTTTTCATCCATTCTTGCATGGCATTGAGAGCTTCCAAGATCGAACTGCTCTGTGCTCCCTCGAGCCTCCATGTTGGAAATTCTCTCGCTTCGCACAGGAGGAGAACTCAAGTAACGGGAATGGAGAAGCCCATCAGCCGCCTTCATCCCGCCCTTCATCACCGCAAAAATGAAATCATCATACAGTGAGTTTTCCGGGGTTGCTCGTCTCGATCAAGAACTCTCCGAGTCTCTTTTTCCTCGGTCTTTCCGCTGGGCTTCATCTCTTTCTACCAAGACCCCTTTTCTTCGGGGTTTCGGTCTCATAACTCCGTCTCAAGAAGGTGAAGCTCTCGTACTTCTTTCTTCTAATTCCCATATTCCTTTCACCCCAAATTCCTTCAAACATAGAATCAGCGTTGATTGTCACTGGGTGAGGAATAAGACTCTTGTTCCCTTCATGATACCTCATGATAGAATTCCTACGACAATCTATATTGATCTTGTATCCTTTAGGATGGTATACATATCAACACAAATTTCTTCGTTTCTCTCTAATCGTAATACAGCTTGAGTGGAAATCCAAAATGTGGCCAGAAGTAAAACCATACCTTCGCTTCCTCGCTTAGGCTTCTGCTCTTGACGTTTTAGCCTTCCTTCTTCGTTTACTTACCTACCATTAGTGAGCTTCGGCAACCTTTCCAAAATCCATTTTCCTAAAGTTTCTTAAATTTGGAACCATGCTTGTGCACTCAATATGCCATAGCCTCGTTGATGGCCTTAGCTTCATATGAAACCAAGACTCCTCTAACGAAAACCGCTCCATCCTTCCTTCCTACCAAATTTGAATAAAATTCTTACCAAGCACAGATAATTTCGATTCAAAGCAGACTCTCCCACCTCTCTCTCGCTTCTATCATCTCCCTAAAGGCGTAACAGGATTTTTGAATCTCCTCTCTGCGACAAAACCTTTGTTAGCATAATATTTTATCCACTGGGAGTACGCTTCGTCTGACACGAAATCTTCTACTTCTTCTTCTTCTCTCATCTTTCCCTTTCCCTTTCTCGCTTCTTTTCGAGAAATCACGGAGTTTCGCCGTTTCGATGGCACCTCTCCCTGTATTTTTTGGCTCTTCCCACTTAATCTCATCTAACCTGCTCTTCTCGGCGAGTTTCTTCTTCGTTGCTCATGTTCCCTGCTAACTTTGCCTAGGTTAGGGACTAGAGGAATTTCACCATTGAAATCTAAGAAAAGCTTTTCAAAAGGTTTGAAAGCTAGGTTTTCTGTGGGTCGAGATTCATGAGGAAGAAGGTGAATAGCTATGTGGTTTCGAGTGAATGAGAAAGTTTCCAAATAGCCTGCGAATTCTAATCAATGCTCAGGTTAAATATTGCTTCATTAAGAACACGTCACACTTCAATTTTCGCATCTTTTATTCGAGATCATTGAATTTAGGGCTTTTTAAAGTGAGTGGAGTGGCACTGCTCCTTCTTATGTCGACATACTAAGCTTGTCGCTTACATAACTAGGCTCTTTCTAGGAATTGTTTAATTCCCTTTCAGTGTCAGTTACATCCATTTTTCTATTTTAAACTTAATTCTCTGTCGCGACTTCACAGTGGTGTCGCGACATATACCTTCTTCCTTCAATACTCACCAGTTGCCCTTTCAAAACAGGTCACGACATCAATGTTTTGTCGCGACATCACTTATGTCGCGACATAACCTTTCTGTCGCGACCTAAGCCCTTAACTCAATGATCTCAAGAACCTTTTTCTCTTATTGTTCCTAACCCTTTTAGACATTACTTCTGGCATCTCCAAGCAAAGATTTAACAAACAATTCAAGCATATCTACGTAACTGGGCTTTGATAAAGCACCCTTTTCTCATGCTTCGTGACTCTCCGCAAGTCGAACGTTCCTAGACTCACTGCCATTCATGTCTCAATCCCTGCGTGCTATCGCACATTAAAAAAATCTAATTAAACTACACTGATTTTCAAAATTAAATCTGATCCTTATAAAAACAATTTTAATCTAATTTAAGCAACTAAAAGGAAAATATTTCAAAACTTAAAACCAAATTAAATCCTTTTCGGTCGCTATTAATGCTTCGCCAGTCCTTAGCCGGACTGTTGTCGTGGTACTTCTTCTTTTCCTCAAGAACCAATTAGTTCTTTCATTTTCCTCTTCCTCGCTTAGATAATGCTTTAACCTCTCATTCACTGACCTTGAATTCTTCTCCGCATCGCCCTCGTTGTCACCGCTCCAACGTAGTACTCGACACTACCGTGTATGGCCCACTCCAATCGATTTTAATTTCCCTAGAAACAATTTCACTAGAATTGCACCAAGAGAACCCTCGTTCCCTCTCTGAACTTTCCACTCTCTCTCGATCATGCCATTTCTTTGTCTTGTCTTTGTATATTCTAGTTAATATCATAGGCTTCATTTCTGGGCTCTTCCTAATCTCATTACTGGAGCAATCTTTCTTCCTTCTGTGTCCTAAAATCGAAGTTTAACTTCATGGGCCCACATTGCCTTGTATTCTAATTCAAGAGGTATTATTATGGTTTACCAAAAACAACTCGTATGGGGACATTCCAATGGGGGTTTTCTAGATGGGCCTTGTAAGCCCAAAGTGCATCATCAAGTTCGAAGACCATCCTTCCCCGTCAGCCTACAAATTTTTCAAGTATTCTTTCATCTCCTGCTGAAATTTCGCTTGTCCATCAACTCGGGATTGATAAGCTAAACTCATCGCATTTTTGATCCCATACCAAGCCATGAGTTTTGAAAATATTTTATTTGCAAAGTGGGTTCCCATTACTAATGATAGTCTCCGTTGTGGTTCCAAATCTTCAAACATCTTTTTTTTGCAAGAAACTCAACTCAGATAGCATCATTCCTTGGACAAGCGTTTCCACCCATTTGGAAACGTAATCATCATAGCGTATGTATAGGTTTCAAATGATGGTGGAAGGTCCCATAAAATCTATTCCCCATACATCAAAATTTGTATCACCATAATACCTTTGAGGGGCATTTCATTCCTGCTACTGATATTTCCAATCTTTTGGCATCTATCACACAATGAACTACTCAAAGACAATCTCCGAAGATGGGCCAATAAAATCCTGATTGGAGTATCTTGCGGGCCGTTCTTTCTCCATAAAAATGTCCCCCATATGGTGATGCATGGCATTCATTTATAATGTTGCCTTGTTCACTTTCCGGCACACATCTTCTTATTATCATGTCAAGACTCTCTTAAACAATAGTGGGTCATCCTGTAAATATAACACTACTGTCGCCTGAAGCCTCTCTTCGTAGTCGACCTCAAGGCATTACTCCAAGCGATAATCTAAATATCAAAGACACAGTAGTTGGAATGAAACCTTAAACAATTGCTCATCCGGGAAGTTCTCTCATAACATCACATTTTCCTCTTCATCATCGTTTTCTACCTTGACAAGTGATCACTATCACATTGTCACATCCCTTTTATCCTTGATTTCCAAATCAAACTCCTCGCAATGTAAGAGCACCCACCTTATCAATCTCTGACTAGCCTTTTGACATCAAGATGATTGTCAGATGATCAAAGGTGAATTACCACATGAGATCCTAAAATGTACGCTCTAAATTTTTCACAAGCAAAGCACTATGGCTGGCACTCCTTTCGCCTGTTGAGTAGTTCTCAGGCTTCATCAAGGTCTTACTAGCATAGTATATGGCCCCGAATACTTTCTCTTTTCTTTGCCCCAACACAACTCCCATGGCAAAATCAACGGCATCACACATTATTTCCCCAAATCTCGATTCCATTCCTCGTGCAGCCATTATAGGTGCTTGTACCAATCGATCTTTGATTTCTTCAAAGCATCCTTCTTGCATGAGTCATCAAAATTGAACTCGGTATCTTTCCAAAAGACCGCACAATGGTCCCATTATTTTTGAAAAGTCTTGATGAATTTCCTTAAAATCCAATACGCCCCCAAGAAGCTTCTTACTCCTTTTACTGTGGATAAAAAAGAGTCTGATATGATACTTGATCGGGTCAACTTAGTCCAAGAGCAGTAAATTTTATGCCCAAGAATAATACCTTCATTTCTACCATAAAATGGCATTTTTCCCAATTCAAGAATGCTTGTCTCGCATCTTTGAAGCATCAAGCTCTGTGATTGTTTAAACATTGATCAAAGTCTGATCCATGGCCACAAGCAGTCTATCCATGAAAATTTCATCACTCTTCACCAAATCTGAGAATATAGACATCATACACTGAATGTAGCCGGGAGCATTACATGCGCCCTAAATGGCACTCTTCTAGCAAAGTTAAGGGCATGAATGTGGTTTCGATCCTCAAAGTAATAGCAATCTGATTATATCCTCGAGTACGATCCGTGAAACAAAAGAGGTGTCCCGCTAAACTTCATTCCAACATCTGATCAATGAAGGGCAAAGGGAAATGATCTTTTCCGGTGGCTGTGTTCACTCTTCAGAATCAATACATACCTCCATCCTCACATCGTTCGTTGAATCAATTCATTTGAGTCCTATCATGATCACAAAGAAACCCCTTTCTTTAACCATACGGATCGGCTCACCTATGACTCGTCAAATAAAGATGGATAAAACCAAAGATCTAATAATTTGAGTACTTCCTTCGTGTTCCATGTATGGTTTTGAAGTCTCTGTTGCACTTTATGCATTTAAATTGATGGACTGATACAATTTCACCTCTTCAATGGACCAAGCCAGAGATTCCTTATGCTTCCCTTAATATTTCACCTTTGTTCCTCATCATCACCAGTCCGACGAAATGATCACCCGGTTTTTTCTTTTGGTGTAATTCTAAGTATGGCTACTTTAAATGACATGGCAACTCTTCAAAATCCAAATTCTTCCGCACCGGTTTCGATGAATTTCCTTTCAATATTTTCCCATTAATGCTTTCTCGTTTTGCTTCAAGCTCAACACGCTTTCTATAGAATGAAAATCATTGTATGGAAATTCGTATCAGACATCTTCAATATACCGGGAATTCATCTCTTTTCATTGATAAAACCTGAGTGTTACAATCATTGTTAACATCGATTGGAAGTATAGACAAAAATCAAATACATTACAACTTTCCCTTGTCTCTCACTTATATTTTTCTATACTTTTTATCAAGTTAAGTAATGCTTCTTCTCCAACCCTGCTGTAAGAACTCCCTTTGCATAATAAATCGTAAGGTACCCAAAGAGCTAGAATGGTCTTCCCACATAATACTTCAATCTTCTTCCACGCCCGTAGAATCTGATGAAGTCTACTGAAAACAAACTTCCCAACAAAGGACTAAGATATCTTCAATGACTCCTTCAGTTTTACGATCGATCCGCTCGCATTTGAAGGGTAAATGTACTAGGGAGTAAGCTCCCCCAAAACTTAGTTTCTTGGCAAATGTAAAAGAAGCATTAAATCGATACTAGCTCGAGTCACAGAGCTTCCCGAATCCAATTCTCCAATACAAGGAATCGAAGCCCCCGGGTCTTTCATCTTTATCGGGTAGTTCTTCGACACGTGATCGCAAGTAGCAAAGTGAGATTCACTATTCCTTCCTCTACTATTTTTCTCTTTTCTCGCTTCGCATGTCCTTCTCGGGAATTTCAGATAGAGCGGCATTCGAGCTACCACTCAAGAAAAGGCATACCGATTCACTTCCGAAGTTTTCAAGAACCTTGCAAACCGCTTCCTCCATCTTTTGACTTTTGCGCCTTTTGTGAAATGGGACTGGTGCTTTGATCCTCGGATGTTCTTCCTTTCTACTTTTCTTTTCATTCTCCTTAAGCACTTTCCCTTTCTCAGCTTTCTTTCCTCCTTTCACAAGGCCATTTTCTTTCATCTCTTCTAATTCTCCCACTCCTAAGCCGCATTGTACCATGTGCCTTTGGGTTCTTCCTTGTGTCACTTGGGAAGACATCTTCCTCTGCCTCATAGTGTTTGGGTGGCCACCATTTTACTTCAGGTCTCCAGATTCTTCTCAGTGGATGCATTTGGTGGTGTTCTCAAAATTTCGAGAATTGGTAGCGCTGCTTCCAACTCTGCAAATTTTTGTTCATGGAGACAACAGCTTCTTATTATCCCCATGAATCACAGCATAAGACTGCTCTTCAAAAAGATCGGGCCCTCCTCCGACCCCGATATTCATTTCTCGTGCTCATTTCATTGGCCGCCGAACTCTCGTGGATTGCTGATAACCCTGCGGAGGGTCTCTATTCATGCCTCGGGCCTTGTGAAGCCCCACCATAAGAGAAATTCTCATGGTTCCTCAAGGCCGGGTGATAATGTGCCGCGTGTTAGTATCGGGTTTAAATGGTAGCTCGCTCCACCCGTATAATTAACCTCTTCAAAAGACATAATTGTTCTTCGCTACTCCTCTCAAAGACTTCCCTTCAATAATTCTTCAATTGTCTTATTTCATGAGAGCGTGTGTGTCTTTCTTCTTGTCATTCCAACTCCGTGTATAATGGCATCCAACTCGCCCATGGTCACTGTCTACCACTCCATGATCCCCTTCCTCTCACAAGCCTTTGAAAGCTCAGAAGGAGTTTTCATGTTACATTTAGCTAGGTCTTCAATCAGCTCTTTTGCCTCTTCAAAGACTTTTCGCTTGAATGCTCCACAAAGATGAAGCATCAATGATCCCTTTTGATATATCATTCAAGGCATGATATACATAATGTCCATCCGAGTCTTCGTATCTATCCCATGATCGACATCTTCCTCAAGAACCGCTTGAATCTTCCTAAGCTACACATGCTTCTCATCTTCTCGTTGGAACACAATGATTTCCTCCTTCTTCGTGGTGAGGGCTGGGGAAAGAATCTACTTCTAAGTAGCCTCTACTAACTCCCTCCTAAGTATCAACATAACCATATGGGTAAGGATTCATACCATGTGTTTTGTATCTCTTAGAGAGAATGGGAATAGATGCGCTTTTGATGACTTCCGGGTCTCATCCCATTCAACTTCACTCAGATTAGCCATCCTTAAGAAATCTTCCTGTGTGCTCGCTTGGGTCTTCATGATGACCAAGAACCGATGTCAGCTGACCATCAGAATCGTCGGGCTTCGGGGCTCAAAATTATTAGCATCAACTCCGCAGCCGGCTCCGATTGGCCGAGCATTCATCCTCGTATAATCGGGTCTGTGGTTCTCCATTGTATTAGCGATTGAGGTCTTCTAGCTACTTCATATGTACCTATCTTGATCCTGCCTTTCATCCGCTATGGCCGAAGCCTTCTCGCCTTTCTTTATCTTTTCAAGCTTCCGAGTGTCCTCTCTTAATTATGTGTCAATCGGAAATCAGACAATTGCTTCTGCGACAAATTGGCCCCCGAAATCAAAACACACTTACATTAATAGGATTAGTTTGGTCAACAAACATTTTCATATGGTTTGTTAAAGGTTATGGCTAAAAATAACCACGCTTGAAAAGCTATTTTGTTCTTTTCTCTCAAAATGTCCTAAATTGGGTAATTCCTTCTTTCGTCTGACATTGATTTATCAAATTCCTTTCGATCCCAAGAACGCGCCCATAAAACTTGTTGAGAGACCAGCATGATGATATACAAGTGTTCCTAAGGACGTTATTACCAAGGACTACTATCTAACACCCTAACGGCGCCCATAAACCTCAAGTGACTGCACTAAAACATCTCCTGAGAGTAAATCATTTTCACACGTTTCGCTTCAATATACCGCAATATGCAATGTGCCGACAAGTAATAAATTGATTTAAGTCAAGATATCGATCCCACAGAGATCTCAAGAATTCTAGATCAACTACCCTGACTACTCAAGCTCCATACTATTCGACTATAAATGACATCGTTGTCTACCTTAGGAAACTCAGAATTTTACAAGTATATAATAAAATAATGAACAATCGAATAAACTGAATCTAAAGAATAATGAAATACGAATAGTTAAGAAAATAAATGGAAACTGAGTAATTAACGTTTAGAGTACACATTAAGATCAATGCTATTGTGAAGTATCAATTCGTTGTTAACACTAAGTAATTTTTATTGTGTATTTCGTAGTTTTGAAATCAGCCCAAGGCGTTTAGTAGTACTACCGGATCTCTCCACACTCCACATTTCATTATCTAATTTTAATTCGATCCTTTCAATACAGTGGAATGAGATAACTACTTTTAACAGTGGACTTCCTAATTCAGGTATTTTTCTTTCGTAATACTTCATACCCATTTTATGGATCAGAAACCTTAAATGGGTCCTGCTATCTACAAGCAAGGATATACAACTTCCAGTTGCTCTTCCTCAAAATTAGAATAGATCACCCTCTCCTTGGATTAGATCTCAAATTAACACTGATTGGCTTCACGATTCGACCGAGGTGAACTCTCGCTTGTTTAAATTGATAACTCATTCAACTCATTCCCGATTTCAAGTGAGAAGAGGATTCATCAAGTAAATCTTACAAAGCTCATTAGATCTCTAATAGCAGTTAATATACCTTCAAAGAAATGTTCATAACTCCTGTACTGTCATCTCTCGTGTCACCCGCAGGACCTCCTAAATCGCAGTTAATGAAACGATTCTTAATACTGCATAAAAACTGGATATTCGATCAAAACATTAAACCCATAACCGAAAGTAAATTCATAAACTCCAAATTCGCAATCACGTGGAAACAACTAGTAGGAAAGATTATTTCGACAATAGCATTCACTTAATGGAAGCCGGGTTCCTCACCATCGACTACACACTACAAAGATTCCTCCGAACATAAGAATAACTCGCATTATAAACCGGGAGGAGCCGACCCCGCAAATTTGTCCGAACTTCAAACATTCCAGCAGTAATTTTACACACTTATTCTCGCATTCAAATTTTCCTCAAGCCAAAACGACAGGCATCCGGGGCCTCTAGAAAATAAAATGAAAACTAAAAGATAAATCTAATCTAATCTCTAACTATCAACATCAAGAAAAGAAAAGAAAAGAAAACTAAAAGAAAAATAAAGAAATGATTTTCAGCCACCCGTACCTCTAGTCCGTGTCGCGCCAAGTCTGCTATGAGCCGGGTAGCCGCGCGATATGGTTTCGCTGGGCCCTAATCCCAATGCGCCTTTGTGGATTTCCCGCTGGATCTACCATGTTAACAATGTTCAAAGTTCGACTTCAAACCCTTGTCGCGAGACATCATCCATGTCGCGACATCCATCCTTCACGTCGCGACATTTGCTTAAGTCTTCTACACCTCTTCAACTGCGGTTCCCTGGCGGGCCCGACATCGATCCCTTGTCACATCACTTCATGCCCGCAGTTCTGAATTGATCTCTCCCGATGTCACATCGATATCTTGTTGCCACCTCACCGTCATCCGCAGCCTCTTCAATCGGAGCAGTCGTCTTCTTGAAGGTCGCGACAACCACCTATTGTCGCGACATCAACTCGACACGCATGCTTCAATCTTGTCGCTACTCAGATCTTTCTTAACCTGGCTGCTTCTGTGTTTTATTATCAATTCTTTGTCACGACAACATCTCATGTGTTTGCAGCCTTCAACTGGTCGCTCATGATGTCGCGACATCAATCTCTTGTCGCGACATCAGCTTATGGCTCTGGAGTTTTCACTTGATGGTTCCTGTTGTCGCGACATCAATCTCTTGTCGCGACATCACTCTATGACTCCACAAAGTCTCAATCGCAAAGCCTTAATGTCGCGACATCAATATCTTGTCGAAGCATCAACTTTAGTCTCCTCGGAGGCTTCAACTAGTGTCTCTCGATGTCGCGACCTTCAACCTCTTGCTGCGAAGCATCACCTTAAGGAACTCGCAACCTTCAACTGAGTTGAAGTCTCATGTCGCAAATCCTCGATCTCCCGTCAGCGACACCACTTAGTTCTCCTCGGAGGCTTCAACTCGGTTGCCTGATGTCGCGACCATTCCTCCTCCGTCGCGACAAATGCATTGAGTCACAAAATTAGCTTTCATCTTTCATCCGCCATAGCGCCCAGCGCCTTCTCTTGTCGCGACCGCCTCGCCGAAGATCAACCTTTGTCGCGACATCATGATGTCAAGCCGCCACATCATTTCTAAGTTTCGCTCAATCCTCACCGCCTATCTGCGGATCCCCGCCGCGACCGCATCAAATTTCCTTCATTTCTTCCCGATGTCGCGACCTCATAACTTACCGCGGCAAAACCCAAACTCCGCAACACATTAGCTAACCGCTTGCTTTCATTTCTACTCGCTTATTTCATTTCTACTCCGCCGCTTGTCGCATTTTTCCACTGCATTTTCTTCTTTCTTTTATACTCCCTGAAAGTAACAGATTTGGTGAGTTTCTTCATATTTCTGCATCTTAATTATTCATTTTTACATTAAAATCAAACAGAAAAATGGAATAAAAATAGATGACTTTTAAGCTCATCAATAAAGATACAGTGTTGTAACTTAACATGCTCCTAACCATGCATGTCTATGAGAGTACGATTCCGCTTTTCAGCTACACCATTTTGTGGAGGTGTACTAAGCATTGTATATTGCACACATATGCCTCAATTTTCAAGGAACTTTGCAAATGAACTTGGACATCGTCCTTTCTCATTAAATTTGCCCTAATATTTACCCCCTCTATCAGACCTTACAACTTTCACTTTCCTGTCTAGTTGTCTTTCTACCTTGTTAATGAACACCTTTAGGATGTCCGCTGCTTGGGATTTTCATGCAGCAAATACAAGTAACAATACCATGAGAAGTCATTGATAAAAGTGATGAAATACTTTCATCGACCCAAGATGGAATATTGAAAGGACCACATATAACAGTGTGTATTAACTCAAGAAGTTCATGCTTTGGCTCAAGAAGGCAAATTTCATGCCAAAGCAAATAAAACAATGCATGAATTCTTCAAACACCAAAGATCCTTATAACTGTCGTCTAAAACGGTTAAGGTGCCATTATACCTCTCGTCGATTAAAATTGATCTGGAAGGGTGATGCAGCATCGAACGAAGCAAACTATGTCCTTGGTTGGCCACTAACAATATCCACATGAAGAATGAAGCCGATAACCTCCAAGGCAACTATTAGGTGTGCTACATGTTAGCTTTTATCATTGTAAAACAACGTAGATATTTTAGAAAGTTTTGATAACTAAGAACCCTTTTCACTTATTTTCATGTCTGTCCCTGCCATGCATTTTGTAGAAATGAAGAAAACAAGACAAGAATGGAGCAATTTGACAATAATTGAAGAAATTATGCAGAATTTTGACATGGTCGTGACCACAGCTATCCGTGGTCGCAATCATGACCCCAAACCAGAGAAGATTGTGTATTTAGCTTATAGTGTGGTCGCGACCATGACATCCTGTGACTCAACACCTGTAGTGTGGTCGTGACCATGGTCAGTTCCTGCGGATCTAACATTTTAGTGCGGCTGCGTACCACAAGCATTTTCAGCAAACACGTATTTAGTAGCATTTATAAAGTGGTGGTCGACTAATAAAGCATTCCAGCGGTCACAACCATACTCGACTTTTCGCCCAACGATTTTTCATATTTTTGGCCAATTTTAGCCCTCTACCCAAAGTGTATTTAAGTCATACTCTTAGTCAATTTTAGGGATCAAATATTGAGAGGGAGTGTGACGCCCCAAAACTCGGGGGTCCGTTGACTAACTATCAACCCGCTGAAAACTTATGGATGTTGGGTAACCCGATACCACACTATTATGTCCCCTTTATCGGGACCCATAATTTAACAAAAATCTAGACAGAGTCTGTCTTTGTATAAGAGCGCTTACCCAAAAATACAACATGTACAATGTGATAATGGGAACGCCCATCCAATGTTTAAATACTGCCATCATGACCTCTCCGAGGCCCATCTATGAGTAAAATGACCATATAGTGGTTCATATATCCATACTCAAACATAATGCACAAGGCCATAATACCATAGTCCTGTTAAATTTAATTACAATACTTATGCACATATTTCAAAACAATGAGTTCTTAAAATATTTTACAAAAGTACCCACAAAGCCACAAACCCAAATTTTTCTCACAATGTGGTGACCTCGAGTGAGTGTCGTCTCGCACACTCCCGCATTCGAAAGGGGTCCCACGATGGTGAGTAATCTCAAGAACAGAACCCACAGGCTACTTCCTCACCTAAGTGCACATACAATGGTCATGTCACCAAAAAAAAAAACACATTTCAATCAAGATTATGCAAACTTAGAATTGAATTCTACATGCCATTAATGAGATGCAACTCACTATATCCCATGTACCGAGTCCTCACCGACTCCATCAAACTCAAGTCCCAACCAACTCCTATAACTCAATGCCAAAACCCATGCGTGATAAAATCCATCATTCTTAGATTACATCCAATGATCATTTTGATGTTAAATTTCATTTGTTTTCAAAACCAAAAGCTTTTTGATGTTCACCTCAATGATCATTTGCCAAAATCCATGTGTCTTTTTATGGGTGGCTTAATTTTCGGGGTCCTAACTGTAGGCTTCTCAAACCTTCACACACTTTTACTAAGCCACTCGACGGATCCATATGTAACCAAAAAGATAATGAAGCCTTCAACTGGACACAATTTCATTTTCCATTTTCAAACCGTGCGATCACTGACACATCCCATTTTTTTAGCGCCCACATTAATCAACATCAACGCAGTTGTTAATTTACAACGACAGAACTGAACTTTACTGACGTTGTCCAAGGTACCGAAATCCACTTCACCTATTCACCAAGAATGGTGAATGAAAAACAACGATGCACACACACCCATTTCATGATGTCCCCATGCATATGAAACAACATACCATTTCATTCTTATTCCATGTCACACATGCATATATGATGATATATGGACACAATTTATCATGGCTACACTCATGCATCATTTAGACAATTATATCAATCAATATATAATTTCCAAAATAAATCACACAAATCATGTCAACATATTCATAACACACATGCATATTCCACATGTCAATACATTAGGACACACATATTGACATCCAATCAATTACTACCAAGCATGTCATTCAAACTCAAACAATGACAACCTCATCCTCAAGACCAATAGTGCCATAGAGATGCCCACAAAACATTCCTCACAATAAGACATAACAGATCACAGGATAGTTATGAATTTGGATACTAGTCCAAATTCTCACTTTTTCCCAACCGAAAATCAGTCCCAAAAATATGGACACACGTGTAGCCCTCGTTGAGTAGATGAACTTTCGTTCTTGGCCCAACAAATTTCTACCAACGAAACTCTATAGATTGAAGAGAGAAGTTTTGAAAAATCTCTTCCTCTCCATTTTTTTCTCTCTCTACGGGTCTTTCTTTTTTTCCCTAGTAGAAAATCTGATCCTTTCTCCCCTCCAAATATGATTTTCTACTTTGAATTAAGTCTTAAAAACTTGGCCCACATCGCGCCACGTTGTTCGCGACTAGTCCGAGTCCGTTTCTGTCCCGAAACGATTTATTTTGTCCTAGTTTAAGTTCACTTTATTTTAAATGAACTTTTCTTAATTTATTTTCCATTTTCGAGATTTTTGTTTCAAAAATCCCGTTTTTGAGGTTCATTAGGCACTTGTCGCCCCGAAAAACGTGAAAATCCGACTTTCTCTGAATTCAACAAAATTTGTCTAGGTAACTAGATTTCGCGAGATGAAACCAACGGTGAGGTCCCTTTCATCATCTGAGATCTATAAAAATTCAAGTTTTTCAACTTGTACACTAGCGACAATTTACCGTTTTACCTTTTTTCGGAAAAATTCAAATTTGCCCAGGTTTTACATTCTTCTCCCCTTAAAATAATTGCGTCCCCAAAATTCACACACTAGCACACAATCACATGCATATGCTATGACCTAACACTACTTGCTCCATAGCGCGAGTATAAACATACCCTCGAATAATCGACCGATCCGCCGACCCGCCTAAGGTGTAATGGCGAGACACGCCTCAGTCCCTGGGGAAGTCTAGACCTACGAGCCTCAGACTGACCGACCCATGCCCTAGCCTCTCTAGCTTGTCCTCGTGAAATAACCCGGATCTCGCGCCGATATCGGGAATGACACCGGTTCCCGAAGGCCTCAGACGGTAAGGAAAGACAACCGTGTCTGGTGCATGTCCCACCGATGATCGATCGAGGTGTCCTATAACCCCGGAATCTCTACCGTGGCAATAATCTCAGATCTCATGTGTTAAGGCCGGTGGCAGACAATGTCACCGCCCCAGCCCGTCAGCCCCGACTTAGCTCTCGCCTTAATAACTCGTCCCTATCCTTGAAATCCTCATGAAGCAAAAGTCTTCTACTTCTTCCCTGAGCTAAAAGAATATTGATTCACATTCTTCTTCTCACTAGCACCCGCATTACGGATGCTCCGTGCATCATCAATCTCTCTATCTATGGCCATAGTTGTCCTAACCATAGAGTCCATATCTTATAGGTGAAATCCAACCATCTTGCCCCGGATGGACAACTTCAGACCATCCTTGAACCCTTCCACATCAAGCTATGCCTACAGCCACATAGTCATCATCAAAACAAAGCAATCCCCTGAACTTAGCCACATACTTTAACACTATCATTATTCATTGCTTTAGCTCTAGGAACTCCTAGGCCTTTGCATGTGTAGTAGTTTCCGGAAAATATTTTCCCATGAAGAGATCATGGAACTCTCCCCATGTCATTTCCTCTATGTCCCTCGAGGCCTTGACCGAATCCCACCATACTTGGGATTCACCTCTAGTCGGGAATGTCGCTATCTTCAGGGCATCTAAGATCCTATGGGCTCTAATAATTTCTCAGTCTGTCGAAACTAATGGTCAGCCACCATCGAATCCCCTCCTCCCATGAATGTTGGAGGATGGTGTGTCTTAAACCTCTGGAGGTTACTTGACCCTTCCTGTCCCCCAGCTACACTAACCTATGCAAAAGTGGTGACTGCAGCGTCTATAGCCTCTATAAAGCCCTGCTAGTTAAAAACAGGTGGTGGTTGGCTATTGCCTCGTGCACGACCTCTACATCCTTGTCCTCGACTTGCCATCTGATTCGTGCCACAGCAGGGCTATATGAATCAACAAAATTTGTATCCTGGGGTGTCCCATCACGTAGCGAGGCCACGCAGTGATGGTCTAGGGTCGAACACGGATGGGTTTTCTTCATAAATGAGAAAAGTAGCTGAGCTGAGAACTATTTTTTGGATTTTCGGGTTTTGTTGAAAACAAAGTGGCTGGATGGTTGTAAACTCGCACATAAATTAAAGGGAAAATTTAAGACTCCTTAAAGTCTCGGGTCATCGATCGGATTTTAAGGTGTATTCATGCTCCTGGTTTGTTTCCCGCTGGGATAATGACCTATAGTCATTTCCTAAACCGACCTTGATTTGGTACTAAACCTAAACCCTAAACTACTCGGGCCATGAGATATGGCATTCAAGTGAGCATTCAAGTCTCCTAACAAGCAGTATACGGGCCTCAAAGAGGCAACCTACGACAACTAATATAAGACAACTAAGTGGATGACAAGGATCTAAGATTAAGCATCCACTGTAGAACTAATAAAGCTTGCCTAATACACATCAAGCAGGCTGGATCTAGGGTTTCAACCTAGGGTGAGATGCAGGAGCTTAAATGCTCATAAATGCAATGTGATAAATGAGAGGCATGAAAACTTACTCTCCAAACCTCCACCGTTGACCTCTCTTCAAGGAAAGGGGCCTTTAGCCAAGCATACCTTGGTTTGTCATCACCAAAGTATGTTTGGTTGCCGAGAAAATGAAAGAAAATGAAAGAAAATGAAGAGAGAAGAGAAGCAAGAGAACTGGAAAAGCAAAACATCAGAATCGAAAGATTGATTGAGACCCCGATTCGACATAACGCAGGCTTATATAGCCTTACAAAATGTGTGAAATACCAAAATAACCAATATAATAAGATTACATTGAGGGAAAAATGGGAATTACACAAAAACAGGTCGTTTAGATCAAAATCAAAGGGGGATGAATTTCGCTATCATAGCGAAAATCTGAGGCATAGCAAAAATTCAAATTTTACATGCACGCGAATTTCGCGCGATGATACTGGTTTATGATAAATAAATTCGCCATCATAGCAAAAATCAGGCATGAATTTCGCAGGATTGCAATTTTCGCAGAATCCTTGCTAAATTTTAAGGCGCATACGAAAATCCAGATCTCTACATTGCCTCCCCGTGACCGCCTCACTTCCATTTCTTCACTCCCAACCGCCTCCAAATGTCTTCTGTTGCGTATGGCTTTGAACTCATTGATTCATTGTGTTCAACTCCGTCTCATCCGGTCCGAAGATGGAAGTGTTTGGCCCGTGAAACTACCAAAACACCTACAAATTGTTGTTAGTAACACAATAGGGACATCAATATGCCAATTGGGTTATTTGGAATGATTAGTACCTAAAAAGTGCCTAAAACCTACGATGAATAGGCCTCAAAAGAGCACTATTTAAGCACTAATCACCATCTACACATGTGAGATATCATTTTCTTATTTCATTAGGGGTGCATAATGCCAAATACTAGCAAACATCAATTCCCGAACCATCATGTTCCTTTATTTCCCGAACCCTAAAGCTTATTTTCTCTAACCTAGTGTTCACTTTTTCCTATATACATCATACCATGTATATATTTCACATAATTTGTTTACACACAATCACGCAATCACAATCATGAAACACACATCAGCGCACAACATGGAACACATGATGCATGCAGTGGTCCAAACCCATCCCATAAACTCCTAGGTAATCACCTACCTAGACCCTGATACCAAGTTATGACACTTGCATCAGATACCGAGCACTAGGTAATCATTAACCTAAGCCCCAACACCAATCTATACCAAGTTGTGATGTGTGTACTGAACATTGAGCTCCAGGTAATTCGCATAGCTTAGCTTTGTACTATAACTGCATGTCTTAGACCCATGCCCATTGAGCCCTAGGTATTCGTATACCTATGCTCTGATACCAAGCTGTGACACCCCAAAATCTGGGGGTCCGTTGACCAACCATCAACCCGCGAAAAACTTGTGGATGTCGGGTAACTCGATACCACACTATTGTGTCCCCTTTATCAAGTACCATAATTTAACAAAAATCGGACATAATCTCCTTTGTATAGGGAGCTCTACCAAAAAATACAACCTATACAAACAGATAATAGGATGGCCCATCCGGGGCTAAATATCATATCATGGCCTCTCCGGGTCCATCTACGAGTAAAAATGATCACATAGAATCCATTTATCCATACTCAAACATAATGCACAGGGCTATAATACCATAGTCCTTAAGATTTTAATTACAATACTCTTTACACAAAAACATATATCAAAACAGTTTGTTCTAATATATTTTACAAAAGTAAGAACTAAAGCCATAGCCCGACTTTCTTCACAATGGCGGCCTCGAGTGAGTTTCATCTCCTTGCACACTCCCTGTACCTGAAAGGGGGTCCCACGATGAGGTGAGCAATGCCCAGTAACTGATTAGTGCTCAAAAAATTCTATTTTGAACCCTGTTTATTGTAGGTTTTGAGTACTTTTTGTGTACTAATCAGCATAATTAACCCAATTGGCACATTAAGGTCTCCTATGCTAACACTTATTTTCAGGAAAATTTTGTAGTTTTATAGCTAATCGTGCCAAAATTCTGTGCCGGCTAGATCATAACAAATCCAAGCAAATCCGAGTCGATCTAAGAGTCGCAGGCCGGCCGAAGCAAGATATGTAAAATGTAAGAAAAGGACTAACAGTAAAATTTGGCATGCCAGAAATTTCAAGAACCCGCAAAATTTCACATGTCAAGTGATTCTAACTTCATAAATTTCGTAAGTTTGTGAATTGGGTTTCTACACAAGATCACTCACCCCTAAATGACTGCTCATTCAATCTCAGATCAGAGACTTCCCAAGGCCTTTACCTTTTGAATTCTTCTTGTCACTGTTTCAGTTTTCTTCCAAATTCATTCCTCAGAATAGCTTTTGATTTTTTTAGTTTTTGTTATTTTTCTAATGTGGCAAGATATAAGCTCCGCACTATAATAAAAAAAAACAACTTTTCTCATTAATACCAGGGCTGAACCTTCAAGATTCCCATTCTTTCTTTTTCTTTCACTTTCTCTCATTTTCTAGGCAACCAAACACCCTCTGAGGATGACAACTCGGAGGATGTGTGGCTAAACCTCCTTCATCCTGAAAAACAAAGCATCGAGGAGGGTCTCCAAGGTCTGGGGCTTCATATTTTCAACGTAGGTGATTGTTGCTGCTTTAGGCTCTCTCAACCTAGGTTCAAACCTCTGGCATCCTCGAATGACCCGTGACTTGGCACCTTTGTGGTCTGGGGTGATGCTTATTGCTAGATCCACTAAGATTCATTAATTTCCATTTATTAGTCACTGCAAAATGGGTCAAGGAGATAGGTTTCACTGACTGAGGCCATTAACGTTCAATAAATGCCATCTTTCAAAAGGAAATTTATTAAGGTTTAGTTTTTATAGCCACATGAAGATCCGGTTCGGGAAATGACTATAGGTCATCCTCCAACGGAGGAAATGACCGAGAACCTCAAAGACTTTTGCCAACCCAAATCCAACAACCTGACACTTCAAGGATACTTCCTTTACATTTTATTGTATTTAAATTTCATTTTTCCAAACAATACCCTCACTGTTTTTATCACCACCTTAAAATCCAAACCAAATTCACCATTTCGCCTCAGTTGTAAATCATTCAGGCGAAGAAAACCCATCCCTGAAGCTCAGACCCTAGAGCGCTATGCTACGTAGCTAAAGCCACAAAACAAGAAGGTATAGGTTATAATTTTGTTGGTTCTAAGCCTAGCCACACGTTTACGTGTGAATCAAGAACGAACCCTATAGAGGTTACTCCCTACCTATGCACATGTAGTTACGCGCCACTAAAAACACATTCTAATCAAGATTATGCAAACCTAGAATTGAATTCTACATGCCATAAATGAGATGCGACTCACCATGTCCCATGTACCGAGTCCTCACTGACTCCATCAAACTCGAGTCCCAACCAACTCCTGTCACACAATGCCGAAACCCATGTATGATAAAATCCATCAGTCTTAGATTACATCCATTGATCATTTTACAAAACAAATTTCATTTGTTTTCAAACCAAAAGCTTTTTGGATGTTCACCTGAATGATAATTTTTTCTCAAAAATCCATGTGTCTTTTTTTTATAGTGGCTAATCTTCTGTCCCACCGCAGCTTCGTGAAACCTTCACTTTGCATAAAGCTACCAAATGATCCATATGTGTAACCAAAAGATAAAGTAGCTTCAATTCACACATACTGTATTTTCCATTTTCTAAACTGCAGGACTCAATTTGATGTCGGGCTCCCATTTTTTGAGCCCGCACAATCAACACCAAACGCAGTGATAATTTACAACCATGCAAACTGTTGAACTCTATTAGACGTCGTCTAAGGTACCGAGTCCACCACCCATTCACTAAGAAATGTGAATGACAACAACCATGCACACACACCCATTTCATGAGATGTCCCTGTGCATATGAAATGCAATTATGCCATTTCATGCTTATGCTTACATCACATGCCATGTATATATGGATGCGATAGTGGACACTCATTCATGTGACATATGATAATCAGTTTGGACAATTATATCAATCAAGCATACACTCAAATAAATCACAAATCATGTCAACATTCATACACATATACATATTCTCCCCATGTCAATACATTAGGACACACATATCAGATCCACCACACCACGGCACATGACATTCAAAACTCAAGCAATGACAACTCCTATCCTTAAGACCAATTGTAGGCATAGAGATGCCCACAAAATTCCACACAACAAGCCATAAATGCACGCTGATAGTCTGGGACCTATTTAAAACTAGCCCCTTAACCATCCTGCAAAATCTGACACACAAACCACAAACACCTCAAGCCGTATAAATTTAGAAAATAGACTATAATCTTTAGTTAGAGGTCAGACTGGGCATTAAAAAGCCTAACATCAATTTCGTATAGAGATACAATTTCGTAAAGGATACTAGTCCAAATTCTCACTTTTCCCAACCGAAAAATCAGTCCTACAGGACAGAGGTTCTACTAAAACAGGCTCGTGGCGCCCGAAAATGGACCATAACTCGAGTTATAGAGGTCCAATTTGGGTTATTCAAAAGCCTAACATCAAGTTCTTAGATAGATCTACAATTTCCTTGAAGGATACTAGTCCAAATTCTCCTTTTTCCCAACCAAAAATCAGTCCCAAAAATCTAGACAGTAGATTCAGCCAAAATAGGGCACTATTCCCATAACCCATTATTTTGGCAACTAGCCCTTAGGGCAAAAACGGCCAAACAACCCCTTAGGGCATTAAAACTCAACCAAGAAGCCCCTAGAATGGAAAATAAACAAAAGTAGGAAGAATCCATACCTCTTTGAGCGTAGAAAAACCGAATGAGGTCTCGAGAACACCTCCTAATCTTGAAAAATTCGATTTCTCGAAAGTTCTTCTTTTGTATCTTCGATGAAATCCCTCATTTTTGGTACTCACGTGTAACCCTCGTCGAGTAGATGAACTTTCATTCTTGGCCCAACGAATTCCAACCAACGAAACTCCGTAGATCGAAGAGAGAAGTTTTTAAAACTCTATTTCTTTCCATTTTCTCTCTGTGGTCTTTTTCTTTTTTTTCCCCAAAAGAAAATTTGATCCTTTTCCCCTCTAAATCTGATTTTCTACTTTGACTTTAGTCTTAAAGACAGACCACATCGCGGCACGTGTCCGCAATTGGTTCGAGTCCGTTTCTATCCCGAAACGATTTATTTCGTCATAGTTTAAGTTCAATTTATTTTAAATTAACTTTTCTTAATTTATTTTCCATTTTTGAGATTTTTTTTTCTCAAAAATCCCCTTTTTGGGGTCTATCGGGCACCCATTGCCCCGAAAAAAATGAAAATCCTACTATCTCGGAATTCAACGAAATTCGCCTCGGTAACTAGATTCCACGAGACGAATCCAACGATTAGGTTTGTTTTGTCATCCAAGAACTAGAAAATTTTCAGTTTTGCAACTTGTACACTAGCGGCAATTTATCGTTTTGCCCTTTTTTGAAAAAATTCAATTTTACTCGGGTTTTATAAGGGACAACAGACTCTTCTAGGGTTTTTCTTTTTACGTTAGAATCAATTTAGGTTTGGTGTTTCTTTTTGGTTGAACGTTACGTGTTTGGTTAAGAGTTGGGAGATTTTTTGTAGATTACTCAGGAAGAATTAACGACTAGATGGCGAAGAAAAACAAGGATTGCAGATCATCATCTTCTTAGAGTTCCTTTTTTTCCTTTCCTTATGTTTTCAATCATTCTTATTTTGTTCCAGTTCTTAATGATGTTCTAATTCATGAGCCTAGGGTTTTGATTGTAAATTGGATATGAATCTTATATTAATGCGTTGATTCTTTATCTCTTAGGCTTGTTGGTTGTTAAGTGCTCATTGATTCATGCTTATGCTAATTCATATTGATTCTTGATCACCTTCAATATGCTTGTGACCTATTTAAAGATCTAAGAAGTGCGTGATAGGTTAAACCTAAGTGAATCAAATTTGCTGGGTAATAGAGATATTGATAGGAATTATGAGGCATAATTGAGTCTCTTTTCCGCTAATGCATCACTAGGTCCTAGGGTTGAGCTACAGCTACCATACATGGTCTCTAGCTTGATGCATCCCTTAGCTATATATCGAGAGAGGTTAATGATTAGTTTTGCCGTGACTCGCTTGGAGTATAAGTCCTCCACTCATTCAAGAGAGAGAGAAAGAGAGAGAGAGAGAGAGAGAGTGATCGCCTTAATATTTAGGGATTATCCATTCAATCAAAACCCTAGGGCCTTTTACCCGATCACTTTTACATTTCAATCAATTTTAACTATGTTTTCCTTTTATAATTTTTTTTTATTGGAATTTTTCAAATTAGTCTTTTTCTTAGCTTGGATATAAGAGAGATCACCCCAATTTTAGTAGTTAACACCCAACTCCCTATGGCTTGATATTCGAACTCCTCGAGTACATTATATTACTTGTAGGCCTGTACACTTGCAGAATTTAGTTGATGAATTTTAGCTTAACAAGTTTGCTGTTGTCGTGGAGTCATGATTTCATATGAGAATATAATAAGTGTTTTTTTCTTTTACTTCACAATTTATTCTTATTTATTTGAGTCTTTATTAGGATTTTTGACATTTGTTTCCTCTCTTCTTGTAGAATTTCAAGAACCATTATTTCATGTGAAACTTTGGTGATAAAGATCTAAAGACTTTAGACCTTAATTAACGAACAAAGGAGATGAATTAGAAAGGACAAAAAGGAACAAATTGAATTTGAGCAGAAATCAATGGTGAATGTTGAAGGTTTTAAGGAATGAGAGGAGGACATCCAATCTACAAACGGGGAAGATGTACCTCAAATAAATCCCCCTCCCATCACGAGGGATCAGAGAAAGCTGAGATTATGCCTTTCCCAAAGTGCATATCGATCCATTGATTAGGCGACTTGCTATAACTTTGAGTTCAAGCCTATCACTTCGCAATTAATTCAAAATATTCAATTCATGGGATTGCCGAATGAAGACCCCAACACGCACATCTCTAATTTCTTAGAAGAGTGTGACACGGTGGAATATAATTGGGTGAGTGATGACGATATTCGCTTGAGACTTTTTCCATTCTCATTAAAAGACAAAGTGAAACATTGGCTAAATTCGAAACCTCCCGATTCCATCACTTCTTAGGATAGTTTCTTTCAAAAATTTTCCCTCCAGAAAAAGTAGCAAAGATGAGGATCAAGATACACAACTTTGCTCAATATGAGGGAGAGACCTTATTTGAGGCATGGGACTGTTATAAAGATCTCCTAAGAAAATGCCCCCACCATGGATTGGAAAATATATAAGAATCACTTATTATAGCGATCTGCTGAGATCACTGTAATATTCTTTGACACCTCAAACAGAGGTATCAAGGAGCAAGAGTGCAAATGAAGCATAAAAATCTATTTTGAAGATGGGTATTTTGAATAATCACACAATAATATCAGTGAAAGAACAACGCCTAAGAAACCGAGTAGAGTGCATGAATTGGATGTTTTCAACAATCTAGCAGTTCAAGTCTCTTTACTTACAAAGAAACTTCAATCTACTCAATTACAAAATACCCAAGTTGTGGAAAATGTAATTCAAGGAGCTACCCCTACATGAGATTTCTACAATGGACTTCATTCCAATATCGAGTGTTAGTTAGGAAACCCTTATGGACAAATGAGTGTGGAACAAGCCCAATACTTGAGCAAATTCTCTCAACCCTAATTCAATTTGTATGCAAACAATTTCAATCCAGGGTGGAAGAATTATCCTAATTTCTCTTGGAGAAAGAATCAAAATGTGATGCACCCAGCGGAGCAAGTTAAACCTCCACCTCCTCAAACGAAGAAAGCACACTTGGAAGACACTCTGAGTAATTTAGCTCAATTTGTCAATGAGACTAGAACCTCCCTCACTAGTCAGGCCACTCAACTGCGAAATTTGGAGTTTCAAATGGGTCAGATGGATTCCATGTTCAACGAAAGACAACAAGGCAATATGCCTGGCACTTAGAAGTGAACCCTAGAAGAGATGGCAAGGAGCATTGCAAAGCCATCACACTTAGAAGAGAAAAAAACTATAGAGAGACCTGCCTAAACCAACATTGAAAATGATAAAGACAATGCTAGAAATTCAGAAAATAGTGATGAAGCTGCTGAAAAGAGTGTCGGAACCATTGGAAAGACCGAGAAATTGATGAAAAATTCAGCAAGTAAGGAGCAAAGAAAAATTGAGTTGAAGGCTCCTTCAAGAGAAGATACTTTGATTGTCACGTATCCTCAAAGATTGAAAAAGAACAAGTTGGACAACCAATTCGACAAGTTTATGGAAATTTTCAAGAAGCTCCACATCAACATCCCATTTTCCGATGCGTTGAAGCAAATGCATTCGTATGTCAAGTTCATGAAGGACATACTCACAAACAAGAGGAAGCTCAGCAATTATGAAACCGTTGCTCTTTCTGAGAAATGTAGTGCTATCCTCCAAAGAAAATTGCCTCCTAAGCTAAAGGATCTAGGGATTTGTACTATACCTTGTGCTATTGGAAATCCCATTTTTAAAAAAGCTTGATGTGATCTTGGTAATAGTATTAACTTGATGCCCTTATCTATTTTCAAGAAACTGGGTCAGATGGTTTCTAATCCAACCATTACTTCCTTAATTGTTATTATCGATTCTTCACTCATCCTCAAGTTATTATTGAGGATGTAGTAGTAAAGGTAGACAAGTTCATTTTCTTGACTGATTTCATAATTCTTAACATGGTAGAAAATAAGAAAGTGCCTATTATACTGGGAAGACCATTCTTAGCCACCGATCAAGCCCTGATTGATGTGCAAAAGGGAAAACTCAAACTGAGGGTCCAAGATGAAGAGTTGATTTTTAACGTGTTCAACGCCATAAAGCACCTCTACAGAGGAAAAATTTCTTTAATATACTGTGATGATATATCTAGCCAAAAGGATCACATTGATCCTTTCGAGACTAGCCTCATATATGGAGATTCCTCAATATTGTCTCATACGATATGGAATATGTATCAGATGACTCTTTCTAAAGTAAGAAACGAAGTACTTCTGAGCTGGGAGCCAGCGCTTCTACTTTATCCACCGAAAGAAGCTCCCCGGTTCTTAAAGAAAAACAACTTCCATCTTACCTTCAGTATGCTTACCTTGGTGAGTCTTCTACCTTATCGGTCATTATCTCGTCTTATCTATCTCAAGTGGAAGAGGAAAAGTTGTTAAGAGTGCTTAGAGAGCACCAGATTTACTGATTGGTTCTGGGCCGATATAAAGCGATTGTGCTATCAATGTGCATGCATCAATACTCTAAGATGATAGAGACCACAATTGAAGCCCAAAGAAGACTTAACCTAACTATGAAGGAAGTGGTACGCAAGGAAGTCTTAAAATGGCTTGATGCAAGATTAATTTATCATTTATCCTATTTTCGATACCATGGTAAGTTTTGAAACTGAATGATCTCCTGCCTTGAGAAAGTGTAATGTGCACATGATAACAGAGGGGTGTATAAGAGTACCAAGTGTCACATTGTAGTATTTTTGAGACTAAAGTAGGAAATGATAGTTTATGGAACCCGGAATGTGGTAATAAAAGAAGGGTAGAATTGTAATTGACCACAAAGGACATGTAAGTCATAAAACATGTAGAGATTGGCCATAATAGAAATAAATAAGTTACAATTGCAATATTAAAGAGATGAGGGCTAGTTGCAATTAATGACAAGTTGATATTATAAAAAAATGGGAAAAACAAAAGTCATTTGGTCTCAAATTTTGCTAGGGTAAAAACGTGGAGAAGGGGGAGAAGAGAGCAAAGGAGAAGAAGGGAGAAAGGAAGAGGAAGGAGAAGGAGGAGAAGACCAAATTCAGGTATGGAATCATGTTTGGATTAGTATAAATTGGATGTACATAGGATTTGGAATTACATAATATGCAGCCGTCATGCTGTCGAAGTTTTTCCGCTGTTAAGGTTTTACCAAATCCTAAGTTAGAAAAATAAAAGAAAAATTTTTATAGAGGTTTGGCATCACACATGTACCGTCACAGGATTTCCAGTCGCTGGGGAGGTAAACTACTAGGATTTCTTCGTGGAGGTCGGCACACCCACGCCGGTAGTGGGGTGGGGTGTCACAGCAGTATCAGAGCATGAGTATTAAAACTATGCATGTTTTAGTTCAAAGTACATACATACGAATAAATCCAAAGCATTAAACAGCTTGATATTTTGGGTAATTACAAGACGTTATGTTAGGAAGAGGACGTGAGAGGTCATCCTAGGAGAGTCGCTCCAGCAGCTCTGCCACTCAAATACCTATGAGAGATGGAGCACGGCCAGGTTCCACTACCGCCTATGAATCACCTCTCAAAGAAACAGGTCGCCGATCAATCGTCACCGTAATGAGCTCATGCCAGGATTGTTTACTGTGAGATATGTGGCACAGATTGCACGTGACAGTAGCCATAGCGACCGTCAAGAATAAGAACCTCCACTGCCACCTAGAGAGGTTACGGAAGAACCAAGGAGGTCAATAGAGAGAGTACAGAAACTGGGCGCCAAGCCATATGACAGCAATGGTGATCCAGAAGCAGCCTGGTTATGGCTAGACAGAGTAAACAAAGTATATGGAGTTATGGGCTGCACGGATGAGCAAAGAGTATTGTTTTCCAGTTTCCTAATGGAAGATGTGGCTAAAGATCGTGCGGGATGCCGTAGGAGGTGATCCTCGATGGCATGAAGATAGCTACAGAGTTTCAATTAACGTCTTTCCTCAAAGCTACAAGGATTCAAAATTGAGGAGTTCTTATAGTTAGAATTAAGAACATGACAAAGGTTAGAATATGAGAAGAAGTTCCCTAATTAGTTAGATTGGTTCCCTATGTTCAGATGGAGTTCAAGTGCAAGGTTTTTATCGTGACTACAAATAATCGATCAGAGTGCATTTATCGCAGTTCCTCATAATAGATTCGGGGACTTAGTCGAGGCCGGGCCCGAGAGTTGAGCAAAGCACTACACCTAAGAGTGCAGGAGTGCACTGTGCACGTCCCAACAAAGCTCGTGATGCATAAAGAGAAAGAAAGCAAGGGCAAGAGGTTATAGAGACCAAGGTGCGATCGAGTGAGCTATCTCTAGTCGGGATCAGTGAGGCCCCCAGCCAGTTAGCAAAGGGCACCTAGAGTTACTCCCGTATGTCACATGTCGAGGCGACATCATGGGAGTGGAGATTCAAAGAAAGGGTGTTTCCACTATGGCCGTGGAAGGCCATTTCATTAGTGGATCGTCAATGATTAGTGCTAAACATCGTGAGTTTGTACCAATACCCCAGCATTGCAGATTAACACACATAAGTCATCGGGGAGAGGTTTCCTGCTAGAGGGCACAACATACCGCAGTAGAGGTGGCGTGGCAGGTAGAGGCAAAGGCCCCGTGGATACGCATTGAGCCCCGCACTCAGCCGTAGCATAAGGTCGTGACTCAAGATGCTGACGCAGCCTCCGTACGTGGTCACCGATATTATTTCTATCCTCGACTGTGATGGCTATACCTTAGTGTGACCTAGAGCCACGCATTCATTTGCATTCAAGCCATTCTTAGATCGTTGTTAGATGTGAGACCCAACATTAGATATCGGGATGAGAGTTTCCTTCCACCGAGATCCTCATGCATTCGTAGAGCAGAGTAGTCGAGATAAGAGAGTCTACCGAGGGACAGAGTCTCTAAATCTGACCAGAGCTCTAGATATGAGGACTTTGATGTGGTTCTCAGATGGGATCAGTTGTCCTCGCCATGTGAGCCATGTTAGATTGTTATAACAAGGAAGCAAAGCCGAATAGGCCAGGAAATCGAGGTAAAGTCTGTGGATTACTTAAAGAGTTATCTTCCCAGATGATTCTCCGCCCATGACAAAGACAGTAGAATGCCGATAAAGGTCACTGGGTGGTTATCTAGCCATGTGGTGGAGACAGGAAGGAGGGGACTATATTGGATGAGATTCCGCCTAGGAGAGTTCCTGCATGTGCCTCTGATGATATCAAGTAGATTACCAACGTGAAAGAGAGGTAGGAGTTCACCATTGATTTGATCCCGCAGACTGAAACGGCCTAATTTCTCCTATAGATGGCTCCCGCAGTCGTAGGAGCTTAAGGCTCGCTAGAAGAATCATGGAGTAAGGGATTTATTAGACTAAGCATATCCCCAAATGGGGGAGCTCCAGCTTCTTCTTCGTGGAAAAAGAAAGACGGAGTTTGCTGCTGTGATAGATTATGTGCAATAAATGCAGTTACTTCATCCGTAATCGCATCCACTCCCTAAGATCGACAGAAAGATTTGATCAACTCCATGATCTCGAGCATACTCCAAAAATAGACTCTGAGGCCTGGGTATCATCAATTGAAAGTACAAAAGAGTGATGTACCTAAGACCGCATCTGTGACACGCCTATGGGCATTACTAGTTCTCGTGATGCCATTCGTTTAACTAATGCTCCGACAAATATGGCGGATTCGATGAACTGAGTATTCCAAATTCGATTCGATAGGTTTGTCATAGTTTATTGATGATATCCTAGTAGCCCAGTAATCTGCAGGAACATTCGTAACACTTCGAGGATTGTATTATAGACTCTGGTGGAGAGACACATGCCGTTGAGCAAGTGTCATTGGCTTCGACAAAGTGGCATCTCCAGTCATGTGATTTTAGTTGATGGGGTGAGCGTGGATCCCGTAAAATAGAAGCAAAGTGGTAACCGGAAACCACCAAATAATGTGTCGTGAGGTCGAGCTCTTTGGTTTAAAGGTGGTATTATAGGAAGTTTGTCGAGGGGTTCTCCGTGATAAAGGTACTCCACGACTGCCGACAAGGAAAGATGTTAAGTATGATTGGGTAGATGCCTGTCAAAAGAGTTTTGAGGAGTTGAAGAGTAGATTGACTTCAACCCCAATTCTAGCTTTACCCAATGGGAAATATGGATTTGTGGCTTTAGCAGATGCTTCCTGCAAGGCCTTGGTCAGGTTTTGATGCGTAATGATAAAGGTGATCGTATATGCCTCTCTAGACAAACTAAAGAAGCATGAGGAGAATTACCCGACATTACCCACTAGAGCTAGCAAGAATGTGTTTGCCTAAAATATAGACATTATTTATATGGTGTTCCTTTGTAGGATCTTTACAGATCACAAAGTCTTCACATATTTTCACCCAAAAGAGTTTAACCGAGACAAAGAAGATGGCTTCGAGCTAATTAAAGACTACGACCGTACTATCGAGTACCATCCAGAAAAGCTACTGTCGAAAGGTATGCCTTAAGTAAAGTAATGTGAGAGTTCTTTGTCTCACATGAGATTAGGTTATCTTCCACTATTGGTGGATCTGAGAGCTTTAGGGGTGATATCGAGGTCGAGGATTCGTGAGCCTGTTAGCCACGCTTTCATGTTAGACCACTTCCCCGGTCTAGCGAGGCGGTCGGGATCCTGATGATTAAACAAGGAAGAGATAGAAAAAGGGAAGAAAGTAGAATTTCATATTAGAGATGATGGCATGATAGTGAGGCGGAGAATGTGTGTGCGGAGTAGTAAGCGGTAGTGAGACGTGGAAGAAGCACATTCATCTGCGTATCTTGTGCATCGGGTAGTACCAGATGTATAGAACTTTGAAGAACATTGCGGTGGAATGGGATGAAGAAAGTGCGAGTTTCGTTTCCGGGTGCCTAACGCCGACAGGTGGCGAGCATGAGCCAGCGGGAGATACGGTTACTCCACTGTTCCGGTGTGGAAATGGGAAAGATTCACCCATGGATTTTATTCTGGTCTTCCACAGGACTCGAAACGTATGATGCAATGGGTGATAATTAGATCGTTAACGATCTGCTCATTTCCTACTAGTTAATGTTGAGGATTCTTTGGAGAAGTTGGCCAAGTTGTATGTGGATGAGATAGTAAGACTTCATGGGGTTCCGAGTTTGATAGTCAATCGGTCGAGACCCAGGTTCGCATCCAGGTTTTGGCCTGGTTGCAAACACCGTTAGGTACACAAAGCTTACTTTAGCACATCATTTCATCCTCGAATGGTAGGTGAGTCGGAGAGGACTATTCAGGCGTTAGAGGATATGCAAAGGAAAACATGTGATGGAATTAAGGGAGGTTGGGATACTCACTTGCTTAATGGAGTTTCCTCTGACAATAGCTATCGAACGGTATAGATATGGCTCCATTTGAAGCCTTGTGTGGCCCCGAGAGAAAATGTAGGACTCTAGTGTCTTTGGGATGGGGTTGGTGAGAGGAGAAGACTAGTAGGCCACTGAACAATTAATCACTTGGAGAGTGAAAGTTGTTTGTGATAACTTGAAGATAGCAAGAGATGAACGGAAAAGGCATGCGAGACCAAGTAGCCGTAGAGACTTGCCAGTTCGAGATAGGTGACCCGAGTCTTTTGAAGATTTCACCTTGGAAAGGTGTGTTGAGATTTGCCAGGAAGCGAGAAGCTTAGTCGAGTATACTAGACCTTATGAGATTAGTGAGCAAAGGTGGGGCGTTAACACAAGTTGAAGTTACCAGGAAGTTATCAAAGAGTTCGATACTTGCCATGTATCAATGTTGAGAAATATCGAGTTCAACTTCACGTGTTGAAGCGACTAGTGCAGTTAAAGGACAATTTTGACATGAATGAATGCACTGTGCGATTGTAGATGCAAAGGCAGTGTTGAAGCATAAAGTGATTCCATTAGTTAAAGTCCTATGGAAGAGTCATGAGAGGAGGCGGTACTTGGGAACCCAGGAGGCTCGAGATCGCCTCCAGGTACCCTATTATTTTACGGATGAGTATTTTCCTTTCCTTTCTTTTTGGAGTTTAGTTTATTCATTTTAAGAGACCAAATGTTCCTAAGAGGGAAGGATTTTGTAACACCGGAATCCAGAAATTAATACAGTACATGTCTTGTAGGGGGTGTATAAAATTGCAGTGTCATTCTTCGTATTTTGGAGACTAAAGTAGGAAATGATAGTTTATGGAACCTGGAATGTGGTGATAAAAGAAGGGTAGAATTGTAATTGACCACAAAGGACATGTAAGTCATAAAACATGTAGAGATGGGCCATAATAGAAATAAATAAGTTACAATTGCAATATTAATGAGATGAGGACTAGTTGCAATTAATGAAAAGTTGATATTATAAAAAATGGGAAAAACAAAAAGTCTGTTTGTTATCAGTTCACTAAGGGTAAGCATTGGAGAAGGGGAGAGAGAGCGAGGAGAAGAAGGGAGAAAGGGAGAGAGGAAGGAGAAGGAGGAGAAGACCAAATTCGGTATGGAATCATGTTTGGATTAGTATCGGTGGATGTACACAGTTTGGAATTACATAATATCACGAAATTTGTCATGCAATAAAGTTTCATTTGTTAGGTTTTACGAATCCCCCAAGTTAGAAAAATAAAAGAAAATTTTTTTATGGAGGTTTAAGCGAGCAATGCGACGTTTATGGGGATTTCTAGTCATTAGAGGTACTTATTTAGGGATTTACGTGGTGGCCGCTTCTACCATGCATTGGTAAGGGGTGGGGTGTGTCTGACCTAAGTAGTGAAAGTGGGATGACAACCATTAAAAATAGAAATCGGTAAGGTTAATCAGCCAAGAACAATAAGAGTTGGAGAATGCTGCATTGTGACGGGAAGTTAAACTATTGCTTGAAAATATCGATTCCTTTTGGCATTCATTGATCATATCTTTGGATAGGTTAGCCCAGTCACGAGTTCTATTGTTTCCTAGGCGGAAGTGCAGATTTAACTTGATTGTTATTGCTCTTGAATACCAAATGAAGACAACTTTCACATGCCCCTGTGGAACTTTTGCATTCAGACAAATGCCATTTAGGTTGTGTAATGCTCAGGTACATTCGACGTTATAATAACAATATATTTTCAGACATGGTGGAGAAATTAAGTTGAACTTTATGGATGACTTTTCAGTGGTAGGAGCCTCATTTGATGATTTCCTTAGTAGTTTAGAGTTGGTCTTGAAGAGATGCAAAGAGACCAAGGATGGAAATATCGGTTTTGACAGATATATCGGATTTTACGGATATATCGAATATATTGGAGATATATTTTTATATGAGTATCAATATATCATGATCTTAAAAATATTTTGAATTAACTTTGCATTCGAGACGAATGCCATTTAGATTGTCTGATATTTCGAAGCACATTCTGACGTGCATAACCAGCTATATTTTCAGACATGGTGGAGAAGTCGATTGAACTTTTTATGGATGACTTTTCAGTGGTAGGAGCCTCATTTGATGATTGCCTTAGTAGTTTAGAGTTGGTCTTGAAGAGATGCAAAGAGACTAATTACGGAAATATCGATTTCGACAGATATATTGGTACTTGGATTTTACGGATATATTGGTTGGAGATATATTTTTATATGAGTATCGATATATCATAAATTAAAAAAAATACTTTGAATCAAACTTTTTCATTCAAACGAATGCCATTTGGGTTGTGCGATACTCGGGCACATTTCAAGTTTTATGTCTGTTTTCCCGGGACATGGTGGAGAAGTCGATTGAACTTTTTATGGATGACTTTTCAGTGTTAGGAGCCTCATTTGATGATTGCCTTAGTAGTTTAGAGTTGGTCTTGAAGAGATGCAAAGAGACTAAGGATGGAAATATCGGTTTCGACAGATATATTGGTACTTGGATTTTATGGATATATCGGATATATTGGAGATATATTTTTATATGAGTATCGATATATCATAAATTAACAAAAATACTTTGAAATTCATGAAACATCTTTAAAAATGTAAAATGACCTATTAATTAAATATACATTAAAGAATTACATTGCAATGAGCTTTTAAAATATAAATAAAGATCGTGTGGCTCCATTGCACTTGTTCTTCAGAAAGGATCCATCTTAGTGAGAAGGCAATGCTCCTACCCAATTTGTAATGCTAGCCTTAGACTTTGCCTTGATGTTTTTCTCTTTTCGGCAATTCTTTTCATGTTTAAATTTGGGAGTACATTCTTCATTTGGTATTCCTCCGAATATTTCAACCTCCCGACCATTCATTTAAACTCATCTACCAAAAATTAGTTTCGGTGTTACTACTCTAAGGGAGTAGCTATGACTATTTGTGTAATGGACCACTCACCTTGACAGTTTTCCTGGAAAAGTTTAGCTGGAATTTATCTGGTGGACTATCTCCTACTCTGAACTCTCTCAAAATCTTTTTTTTTTTTGATCTGTGCACTCTTTTTAAGTCTTGTATCTTTTCTTGGGTCAGGCATTATTATAAGCTTCATTTCTCAGCTCTTCCAATTCATTCAATTAGAGTAGTCTCTTCTTTTATCGACTTTGAAATCTTGAGTTCAATTTCTTTATTTGCCCACTTCTTTATATTGAGCTCGAAGATGGAATGGCAAGGTTTTCCAGGCCCCGCACAGTATGGGGACATTCCTAATAGGATTTATAAAGCCGATCTATAAGCCCGTAGTCGTTCTCTAGCTTAGTGACCGGTTCCCTCGACTTTGTTTCCTCTTTAGTAGCTGAAATCAAGTGGCATTATCCTGAAGCTAAGTAATTAACAATGTCGGCGCTGCCGAGGTGATTGGGTGACACTTGAAAAAGCTATTCATTAGGGAAATTTTCTTCAATTTCTATCACTATTTCCTCTGATAAGCTTTTTCTAAATCTATATTCGATGTTGTTGTCGCTACTCCTTTCTTATCATAATTATAAGATCAATTCTGTAAATCATTATAAATACGACATATTCACGTATTAGTTATTTCTATGTTAGTGATAAATATAATGGCGAGATTAAATATATATTAATTCATTACCACTAATAACTCTCGTATAACATCTCTGTTTGTAGTTAAGTGGTTCTCTTGTGCCTCATTCAAGGTTTCTTTGGCATAATATATTTGCTCACAAAATTTTATATATTCTTTTGTCCTAAAACTATACTCATTACTACATAGTCACTGGCATCACACATGATTTCAAAGCTCTTTGATTCAGTCTGGATTAATTTGCCATGATGAGGCCCCATAACCTGACTAGATTTTATTTGTTTAATGCGACAATGAGTCGTAATTCAAACATGGCATCCTTCTCCGGCGGCATAATGGTTTGAAATTTTTGAGATCTACGATAAATCTTCTATCGTCAACATGCATGACAACTTCTGTCATAGCGTATTGGTGGGGTCGAGTTTACGATCACGAAGCCTTGGCTTGATCTGACTGGCCTGGTTGTAAATTTATGTCCCGAAGACAATTCCTTTTGTTGCATGACATGACATTTTCCCAATTCAAAGCTAAATTCTTGTCTTGCCTTTGATACATTCTCTTATTTTTCGATGATATTCTGCTCTGGCTGAATCCATATGTTTAGAAGTCATCCATAAAAATTTCATAGCCTCCTCTTAAATCTAAGAACATGGACATCATACATCTTGAAAGGTAGCAAAGGCATTATACTCTGACATCCTTAAGCAAGGTGCCATAAGGACATGTAGTAGTCTTCTCTTGGTCCTCGATAGCTGCTGTGATTGAATATAACCCGAGAATATCCATCAAGAAAAGCGAGTAAGAGGTGTCCAATGAACTTGTCCGTGTTGATCGATAAAGACCCAAAGGATGACGTCCCTTTCGGTTGTTACATTCCATTTCTATAATCAATGCACACCCTCCATCCTGTGATAGTTCTTATTGGAATCAATTCATTTTTCTCATTTCTGATGACTGTGAATCCACCCTTTTTGGGAACCACATGAACTAGGCTCACCCAAGGACTGTCTGAGATTGCATAGATAAATCCTACATTCAACCATTTCAATACCTCTTTTCTAACAACTTCTTTCATCATTGGGTTCAGTTTTCTTTGATGTTCAATTTATGTTTTTGCATTCTCCTCTAGGAGGATTTTATGCATGCAAATCAAATGACCGATTCCTTTCAAGTCTTCTACTGACCAAGCTATGGATGCTTTATATTTTCTAAGGATTTCAATCAATTTATGCTCTTTTTCTACAGTCAACTCAGCTGCTATGATTACAGGTTGTGCTCTTTCAGCTCCTAAGAAGGCATATTTCAAGTCTTTGGGCAGATCCTTCATAATTAACCCTTCGGAACTCTTTTCAACTTCTTGTTGCTTCTCTTCACTACTTCTTGACTTTCTGCACTAATTTCTTTTAGACTGAGTACTGTTTCTTTAAATTAAAGATTGGAATTCAGATATTCAACATCAAAAGCCTCAATATACTAAAAATTCTTCATATTCTTATTCATTGAATTCTGAAATTTTACAATCATAGATAAGTTCAAGACTTATGGGAACTACTTGTTCTACAATCTTACATTCAGCATTGTCAAAATCAGGCTGTTTCAAGGTTTGATTTAGATTGAAGTGTACTTCTTCCTTCCCTATTCTAAGAGTGAGCTCTCCTCTCTTTACATCTATCAAGGCTACTCCTGTGGCAAGGAATGGCCTTCCCAGTAATAGTGCACTTGTTTTTCTTCTTCCATGTCAATCCCCACAAAATCCACAAGGAAAATTAACTTACCTTCCTTGATCAGTACATCTTCAAGGATTCCCTCTGGCTGATCCATAGTTCTGTCTACCATCTGAAGTGTCATAGTTGTAGGAGCAAGCTCCTCCAAACTTAGCCTCTTCACAACAGATAGTGGCATCAGATTTATACTTGCTCCAAAGTCGCACAATGTTGTTCCAAATTCATAATTCCCTATGATGCAGGAATGGTAAAGCTGCCTAGATCCTGCATCTTCATTGGTAAACCCTTCTAGATCACATCACTGCAAGTGGCTGATAGGCTAACCACTCCTTCTTCATCAAGTTTCCTCTTCTTACTCAAAATATCTTTCATGAACTTGGCATAATGGGGCATTTAATTCGATGCATACTTGAGAATATTCACCTATATCTTCTTGAACATGTTCAAGAATTTAGAGAATTGATCATCTATCTTTGATTTATGTAGCCTTTGATGGAATGAAACAAGAAGCACATAGACTCTCACCTCCTCTTTCTTTTGTAGTTTTCCTTTACCTCAGCGGCCTCCTGGCACGCTCATAGATTTTCTTCTTTCTTGATCAATTACAGACGTTATGCTCACTTTCTTTTCCAGCTTCTATTTTATCTTCCTTCTCAGTCATTTCATTCTCTTCTCCTCTTATTTTCTAGAGTTCTTTGCCACTTCTAAGAGTAACTTTCATACAGTCTTTTGGATTCTTCTTTGTGTTTATTGGGAAGGAATCCTTAGATTGATTTTGCATTGATAGGGCCAGTTACCCTATCTAAGTCTCCAAATTCTTTTTAGAGATGCATTGGTATTGGCTTGAAACACATTTTACTGAATGCCGAGTAGTTCAGAAACTTTTGGTTCATGAATGTTCAACGTTTTTGCTTCTTCCATGAAGCTGGAGATTTGATCTTTAAAAAGACGAGACCTTCTCTCGCCCCGTTCTCACTTCTTTAGATACCTGGCCAAGCATCGTCTTGGAAACCTTGTGGAGTATTTTGTTGATGAAAATTCTACACTAGTCTTGCACCATGCTACACTCCACATCCATAGGATAAATTCTCATGGTTTCTCAATGTAGGTGTGTAGTGGGTTAGAAGGTTGTTACTAGGCTTGAAATTGTAGCTTTTGTTGCCACCCACAAACTGAGCCTCCTCAACTCTGGAGTAGAACCCCTATGAGTAAGTTCTCATCGCCATGCATTTCTCAAGCCACTTCCTTCTTTCTATTCCCTATCAATTTACTTCAAATGGCTTCTTCTTTCTTGAGTGCTCATCTTACTCATCAGTACATCTAACTTTTCTTCAATTGCAGTCATCCTATTCAGCTTTAGCATACCTCCTCAACTGCCGCCCGAAGTCTCGCCTGAAGCTCTATAGTCGCTGGGCAAATCTTCAATAAGTCACCGCCTCTTCAGCACTCTTCTTGAATGTGCTTCAACACTCTTTCTCTTTAACAATGCTCCATAATAGCCGTATCTATGATTCCCTTTGAAGAGTAATTCATCGTATGATAGAAAATGTCCATTCGTTGATTTGATCAATCCCATGCATCGACATCTCTTCGGCAATTTCAGACTCTCTCCCAAGCATCAGGCTTCTTCTTCTCCTCACAAGGCTATAATCTCTCTTCTTCTCTCTGAGGTGAGGGCTGGTAGGAAAAATCTCTCCATAAAAGCTTCAACCAACTCCTCCTAAATGGCAACTGATCCATATGGCATTGACTCAAACCAACTGGCTGTTACATCTCTCAATGAAAAGGGGAATAATTGTAGCTTAATAATATCTGGATTAACACCATTCAGTTTAACAAGAGCCACATCCTTAGAAATCTTCCTAGGTGCTCATTGGGATCCTCACTGGGATGCCCTGTAAATTGATGTCATAAATTCATCTGATCGTGAGAAGGCTTCAACTCAAAGTTATTTGCCTAAATGAGTGGTTGCCTTACAGCTAAGTACTTGTTTATGATGACTGGCCTCCAAAAATCTTCCTTGGTCCTCTGTCTTAGAGGTATTTCTGTTGTTGACTCTACTGGTACATGCTAATCAATCCCTTCTTTCTCCGCTCAGCTACTCGGCCCAAAGAATTCTCAATTTCTTCGTGATTTCTGAATGTCCTTTCAACCTGTCCAAAGGAGCAAAGCTAGCCTCGCTTCCTGTCTTCTATGCATGTGATAACTTCCTAAAATGGAAGTAGCTAAGTTAGCTACTATAGTTAAAACTATTTTTGAAAAGTTTTGATAAAAGATAAAAGAAAAATGTCCAAACTGGAAATTTTCTTTTTAGCAAGAATAATGATCTTTAAACTTTACTTCATTTCAATCCACAGCAACGACGCCAAAAACTTATTGAGACCATATTGTATTGAGACCATTCTATTGTGATCACCCAAATTTCTGACACTACAACCAATAACTATTCAGTCCCCGACAATGGCGCCAAAAACTTGTTGATTGAATATGTAAAGCATGTTTTCTGCTATTTTTTAAAATGATGCTATTAAAATTTGTTTTGGTCTTAAATCACTGCAAGTGCACAGGTCATACAAGTAATAAAAATGGATTTTTAAGTCCTAATATCATTCCCATGAGGATTGATTCGAAAATTTAAAGAAACAACTACCCTTACTTTTCAAGATGCTCACTATTTGAACTTCCAGATTTCAAGACAAATTTAACTTTCTAAAGTAAAGTGAATCAAAGAAAATAAAGAAATTCTAAAATACATGATTAGAGAATTCACTGGATTAAAGTAAAACTGGGAAAGAAATTAGTGTTGTGATTATCGGTTTTCATGTTTCCCAAAAAAAAATATATAAAGTGTTGGATATGAACTCTGGAATTGTCCAAGAACAAGTTAGTGTAGCATTGGGATTTCTGCTCACACCACATATTTCACTCTCCATCTACCACATTGTCATCTCTCATTAGTGGGTCTGAAAAGCTATTCATAGGATTTGATCCCTTTTAAGATCTAACTGTTTTTCCTTCTCAGTACTTCGCATCCATCTCTTAGGACTGGAAATTGCTTGTCCCCATAGATAGGATAATACAAGCCTTCTCCAAAATAATGGGTACCTCAGTCGTCAATTAAACAATAATTCCCTTTCCCCTTGATTAGAATCTTAGCTAACATAGGTTTGAGATTATTCCTCTCAATTGAGGTGAAACCTCTCAGAATTAAACTACTAGATCAATAGGTGGATAATATACCTTAGGAACACACTCTTGCTATCACCTAGGAGGGGACCTTGAAGTCAGAGGTTAGATCTTCACCAGTGATGTATCAAAGTAATTCTAAGAGTGCATTATTTCAAATAATATAAGTGCAATTTACCCCTAAGTGACTGCTGCTTGCTCTCAGGTAGTCCATCTCTATGTCACTCAGAGGGATTCCTGTGAATCAGAGCAATGATACAACTCTTTCTGGGTACCAAACTGATAGACTCGAATAGTTCAATACTGAATAATACCGCAAATCACTCGCTTTTCATACCCAAAACAAAATTAAAACACTGTAAACCATAATCCCAACGAAATATTCTTCATATAGGGAGCTTAGATTTCCATTAGTGGATTAAAAATGACAATGACTAGTTGATCGAACAAATTCATTGAAATTGTAATCAAAATTGGAAGAAAATGAATTTTAAAATTTCTTATTCCATTAAAGTTAGACATAACCGCTTGATTAATAATCAAACTAGTTCGAAATCAGCTCAAATCTGCTACTTTAATCCTAAAGGAAAGAAAAATAAATCTAGAAGCAAAACTAAAATGTAAAGAAAATAAAAGAAAAATTATATACAATGAGACTTCAGCTCTTCCAAAAAGCACAAAAACTTGATGAAAAGCGGCAAGAAGTTGCTGCACTACTCCCCAAGAGTTTCTATTTATAGGCTCAAGTCTTAGGCCCTAAAAACGAGGTAATGATTATGGTTTTTGAAAAGCCAAAGAAAAATTCTACCCTAGTGCTGATGTTGTGGCACTATCGCGACATCAAAACTGCTATGTCGTGGGTTAAATCCGTGTCACACATCGCTCTTTGCGGATCGAATGCTGATGTTTGCGGCCG
This sequence comes from Tetrastigma voinierianum, assembly GCA_016808115.1. NCBI lineage: Eukaryota > Viridiplantae > Streptophyta > Magnoliopsida > Vitales > Vitaceae > Tetrastigma > Tetrastigma voinierianum. The sequence goes on along the minus strand of JAEQBH010001441.1, from coordinate 816,888 downwards.
ATGTCGCCACATTGGATCAATTCCATCATTGATCCACGTCACAACATCGCTTAACCCGATGTCATGGACATTGGTCCTCGCTAAGTTTCACCTTGATCGCTATCCGATGTCGCAAATATCAGATCTTCCCTTCTAAGCGCTTTCAGCTTGATGTCAGGATATTGGAATCATGGATGTCGCGATATCAACACTTGATGTTTCAGGTCGCCTATTAATGTCAGAATGATGTTAAGACATTGTTTCGGTGATCGTGACATTGAGTTGGTATCACCACCTTGGCTGCTTAGATCTGATGTCGCGACATTGCAAGTTTAGTTCTCTAGTGTTCAAGCCTTAGCTGATGTCGCTACCGATGTCATGGCAATGTCGCGACATTAGTAATTTCTGCTCTTCCTACTTCAGCCAATGTCAAGATGATGTCGCAACATTTAAGATGCGGTATTATAGATCAACTCTAATGTCGCGACATTGCATTTTCAGTTCTGATTGTTTGAGCTGATGTCATGACATTAAGTTGATGTCGCAACATTTGAATAATTCTCTGTTCTGATGTGGCAACATTGAATTTGAGTTCTGCAATCTTGAGTGATGTCGTAGCCTATGTTGTGGTGATGTCACAACATTTCAGAATTCTGATTTATCTATTTCAACCGATGTCGTGACATTGGAGTAACTGCATGACACTCTCCATACGATGTCGCGACATTGTTCTTCTAGTGTTGCAACATTGCTCCTTTGCTTCCTTTTTTTTTTTTTTTTTTGCTGCTTTTCCAGTTCTTTTTTTCAAATTTCTGCAAAACATAAATCTGGGTGAAAATTCCATAATTTAACATTAAATAAGACTTTTAAGCCTGAAATAAAATTGAAAAATATGCTTAAAAATAGATGAGTTTTAGACTCATCAATTACCCTGCTCTAAACAAGGTAACCATAAAAAACAAGTATATGATTCCTCAAGAAATTGAATCGTTTCGAATAAATCGCAAAGTCTCCCGTGATTTCCACTAAGCCATACTCTGAGGATCGCTATCGAAAGTCCAAATCGCCTAAGTTGTAAAGATCTGTTTTTCTTCTCACTATGTGTAAGTGAGTGATGGATCAAAAACATCAACACAAATTTATAGCATTATTACCATAGGACTATTATCTAATCCCCAGCAATAATGTCATGAAACTTGTTTGTTATATTCTTCACAATTATACTCATTTAAAAGCGGTTTCCTTAAGAGTAGATAAATTTCTTTTTGGTTTTGATCCATGATTCTACAAGTGTACAGGTCGAACAAGTAATAAAGTGGATTTAAGTCCAGATATCGATCCCACAGAGATCTCAAGTAAGAATCTCAATCAACCACCGACTACTCAAGCTCCATACTATTCGGGACTATGATTTGCAATCGATATATCCATAGCAAATCAAGTAAAATAATGAAAAATAAAGATATGTAAACTAAGAACAAATTGAAATAATGCTCAAAATAAAAGAAATAAAAAAATTAATGAACGGCTCGACCGCTACTTTAAAGGGAGCATCAAAATACGTTATCATTAAACATCAATTCGCGACAACTCAGAATTTGCTTCATGAATCCTCGATGAATCAGCCCAAGGAAAATGGTAATGCCATGTGGATCTCTCCTTAACGACACATTTCATCATCTAATCTTCCGTTCTTCAAGATAGAGGGTTAGATAACTACTTTTAATCTGAGTCACTTGCTCGGGTATTTTTCTTTTCAATACTTCATACTCCAAAACACGGATCAGAACCTTAGCTCCTAAGACATAGGCTAAGCATGGGTTTACACTATACCAGTTTCTCATCCTCAAAATCGAAATTACCATTCTTTCTCGATTAGACTCTAACACGGATTGAACTTGTCGGCTTGAATCGAGGCGATCCTCTCGCTTCATTTTAACCGATAAGTCATTCAACTCATTCTCGATTTTGGCGAGAAGAAGATTTATCAATTAAAATTCAAAGCTCATTGGGATCCCCAATATTAGGTTCGCATACCCTTGAGAAATTGTTCACTCGTGAATGCCTTCTCCTCGTGTCACTCGAGGGCCTCCCGAAATCAGCATGAAATAATCCTATTAAGGTGTATAGACACTCGATATTCGATCAGATACAAAATAAACAAACCAAGAAGCAAATTCCAAATCGGAAGTTCGTGAGTCTCCGATAAATCCTAACAATGAGTAGATTCAACGGAAGCCGGGTTTCTAAATTACTTCATTACACTCACTAAGAGCCCGATCAAGTTAACTATTGTAAACTAAACTGACGTCAATTCAAAAAATTTGTTCGACTTTACCTAACCGTGCAAAGAATTTTGAAGAAAATAACATTCTCGCATCTCGCCAACTTCAAATAACCATCCGCATCCGTAAATTCAAATGAAATAAAAATCTACTATAATCTAATCTAAAATAACTAAGAAACAAAGAAAAAGAAACGTAAAAATTAAAATACACTTGTGCCTTTGGGGGCTACCCGCATTTCTCGTTTCTCGAGCCGCCAAGAGCCGGCTCCTTCCTCAGAGCAGCTGCTTATTTATAGGTTCTCGAGTCGGGCCCTAAATATCGATGCACTTCCTCAGGTTTAAAAATAACCGCCCATTGTTTGTTCATGTTGCGAATTCCATTTCTATGTCGACTACTAGATGTCGCTGACCTCTTCTCGCCGCGACTTCACCGTTTCCGCTTTATGAGCTGCTTCATGTCGCGATTTCAATCATACCGCCGCTACTTCACCTTTCCGTGATTAGATCTCGAGGTCGTAATCATACGCCCGACTTCGCTTTTCGTTCGTCAGAAAGCGTGCTTTATCCGGGTCGCCACTTGCCTTTAACACCCTCGATCCGACGTCAGCGATCGCTTAGAAACACGCCGCTTAATTCTTCTTTCCTCAGAATCATGTCGCCACCATCAAATGTGATGTCGCTAATTATGATACTATAGCTTGATGTCGCAACCATCAATGACGCCGCGGATTTCGCTTCTCGTATTAGAGTTTTTCGAGGTCGACTTCAATCATACGCCGCGACTTCAATGTTATGCTTTATGCGAGCTCTTTGATGTCACGGCTTTTATTTTGTCGCGGACTCGCCTTCAACATCTCGATCCGATGTCGCTGGCAGCCTAAACAGATGTCGCTGACCTCCATGTCTACCGCTGCTTTCAATTTTGTCGCGACCTGAAGTGGTGTCGCACATCATGTCCGCCACACTTCGTCAGTCTGATTGGAGTTTCGTCGCGACTCTGTGTTATTCTTCATTACCGCAAGGTCATCAAGTCCTTTCTTTCAAAATTAGTCGCGAATTTCTTTTACTCAGAAGGCTATTCTTGCGGGCTTTGTACATACTCCTTGTCGCGACTTCATGGTGGCATCACGCATATCATTTTATTATCTCGTGTCGCTACATCGCAATGATGTCGCTGACATGAACTTTCATTCGATCGCTTCTTTTAATCTCGACTCAAGTCATTTTTTTTGTCTCAACTTCCTCTTCAGTCACGACTTCGCTTGTTCACTCTTCGCTCTTCTTCAAAGCCAAATTTTGTTGATGTCGTGGACTTGGACTGGTTTGAAACCCGCACTTCCCGGGTCGCGACTTAAATTCCAGCTTTGATTTCGGCCTACCGCAGCCGATTTCTTATGATTTTTGCTAAAATTTGATTTTATACGTATTTTCCCTCGCAAATTGAATTTGAGTCAATTATCGGGCTCTCTGCGTATAATTCATCATTATTCTCATTATAAACTTAGAAAATGATTAAAATCTAATGAGTTTCTTGACTCATCAAATTCCCAAACTTAAAATTTGTCGGTCCCTACAAAGAAAAGAAGAAATTGTTTGTCCTCAAATAAATGTTTAGAAATTTTTAAGGACATTTTTCGATTTATTCCACATTTTCTCATTCCACCCTTCGATCTGGAATTAAGAGATATCACTATTATTTCAAATTTCGCTCATGCAAGAACAAGGCATAGTGTACTTCTATTACAAAATTTCTTAATAAACTAATGCGTATTTAAACGCTTTATTTAACAAGTCTTGTCTTCTGTGTGTGTGCAAAGTCACCAACTTTTTCATCTTCATGTTGAATTTAGTTAATCTTCGGGAGTTTTCTAGATCGTTTATCAAAGTCCCATATGCTTGTTTTTCTGGTATTGATCTCACTAATATAGAATTCAACCTTCAAAATCAATGAGGTCCTCGTGCTTGTAATGTTGGGCTTAGGTAATCGGGGTAGGTAATGAAAAAATTTTAGGTCAGAATTACCCAGCTTCCATCTTGTCTCTACATCACGCCTAACTTTCCTTTTTCTTTGTTCCTTCTGATTCTCCTTAATCTTAGCCTGACTCTTTCTTTTGAATTCTTTTATGGAATCTCAACTTCCATATGTACTTGATTTATAGCATTCCTTGTTCTTAACTCCTTTGCTTTTATTTCTCTAAGATTTGGAATAGTGCAATGTTTGTCTTCTGTCTTTCTATTACTCTTAGAGAACTTTGGGCTAGCAACTCCCATACCAGTTGGCATTAGGGTGCTAGGTGTTAAAACACCCCTACGAGCTTAATTGTTCAAGGGAAATAGGCCACAAGACAAAACTTATTCCTTATTTCACTAGCTTCTGCTTCTTTACTTCTTCAACCCCTTCTTGTCAAAATTTTGGGAATATTATTCCCCCAAACTTGTTTCTTCCTTTAGACTAAATTTTCTAAACTGTAAACTGATAATTTGTGTTCTCTCATCGTAGGTTTATTGCAAGGAAGGAAATTTGCCAATTGTTGTTTATTGAAGAAATAAGGCTTATTTGGCTCAAATCGTGAACTAGAGAATATGCTTACATATTTCAGGTAGGCTTAAAAAGGCTCAAGCTACCAAGGATGGCCTCTGTCATTTCCTCGTCAGTTGTTTTCACCCAGCATTTCGCCTCAATCAATAATCAACAAGTTCTAGGATCAGGACTCTAAACTCAATTTCCTAAGATATTTTAATTCCCGCCAAAGCCTCATAAGTTTGTCGACCAATGTGTATTATTTCTTCAAGACTTGTACTTATTCACTGCCTACTTACATTATTTTAACCAAGTATTTTGTTCCACGCTGAATAACCACTTTCCAATTTTTGCAACTAAACTCAATTTAAATGTAATGTAAGAATACTCCTAATTCCAGCCATTCATGCCCTGATTTTTCAATTATTTGTGTTCAAGTTCATCTCCTAGTCAAACTACTTCAACTAGTTCAGATTATGATATTTCAGCATTTTCATTCTCGAACTAAATCCTAATGTTATTCTCCTAACAAGTCAAGAAAAAAAAAGAAAATAATAATACCATCTAACTGCAAGTAAGCAAACATTTCCTTTTTCACAAATTTTCTTGTTTTATTCATGATGTGATGCAACAGTTGAGAACAACAATCAGGAAGAGGGGAAAAGAAGGATAAATCAATGGGAAGATCATCTTTTTCTTTTTTGGTGAGGAGCAAAAATGTTGGGAGGATCCAGATCAAGAGTGGCCAAACTAGGAGAGAATTTGGGGAATTTCATTTCCATTCTCTTCTTCTTCTTGTCATTCTCCCTTTCGATCTGTTCTTCAAGGATTAATTCATTTGTGAGATCAATCTTCTTGTTTAGATCATCATGTCTCGTGCCCAGTGTGTTCGTTGTGCGTTCCATTTCAGTCATGACTTCTAAAAATTTGGAAAGATTGTTATTGATCAAATCCAAATTTTCAAGCTAGACCTTTCTTCTAAAGGCATCTGTTTGGCCAAGCCTCGACTGGCCTCATCCTTTCTCTAAACTCAACATTGACATGTATAGGAACTCAATCCCTTTGATCTCGCTCCTTAGTCTTTGCTTCTCGATCCAATCCCTTTCCTTTATGAGTTTTAAGAGCTAAGAGCTCACGATCATACGATTGTGTAGAATGATTCATGGCTTAGCTTTTAACTTTTTTAGTAGATCTTGATCCCTTCTCCATTTCCTTCTTAAATTTTTCTTCATGCTCTAGATCTTTTTCATCTGCTCTTCCTTTCTCGCTTCATCTCTTCTTCCAATGGTTGATCTTTCTTTTCATCTCAGCCATTTACTTCTTTCTTTTTGTTCATCTCCTCTTCCCATTGTTGATCCCTTCTTCAATTCTTTTTCATAAACCTCTCCGAACTTTGCCGAGGTTCCATCGCTTCTTCTTTCGTCTATACTCTTCTAATGGAATCCTAACATCTCCATTATTTGGATTATTCCCTCCGGGCTCCCCTAGAGCTTTCACCGTGCTCTCTCTAAATCACCGCCTCAAAGGGGAGAGCTACAGTGGGGCTGAAAACTATATAGGACTTCCATAACTCGTTTCTCTCGTCACCCAAATCCAAGGTATCTCTTCTCTCGATGCGCTTCTAAATCTTCTTCTTCCTAATCCAAACCGTAAGTGTGTCTTCTTTCCCCGCCTTGTACATCATCTCTTTCGAATCAGCTTTCTATTATACCCCTTTTTTCTTTTGATTCATATTCTCTTGCTCACTCATGTCGAGTGAGGTGAGATTTAGTAGCATTCTTCTTCTTCTTCCCACGTTCCTTTCACACCAGCCCTAAAGCATAACCTCGTGGATAAGAAATGGATGCCGAGGATCAAACCTCTTTTATTACTCTCATAGTACCTCATTATAAAATTCAATAACTGCTCCAAAGATCAATCTCACTTTAGTATAAAGATAGAAGGATCGCTGGTTTCTTACTGGGTGCGCATGCTCGGTAGTGGACCATACTCAGCCGAAGTAATCCACACTCGCTCTTCCTCAAATCTCCTCGCTTCGTGGTCTGGCTTCTCCTTTCCTTTCTTCCACGCTTCCTTACCGTCCTGGTCAATTTTCTCGCAATCTTCTCACTCAGGTTAATTCATCACAATTTGATCCATTCTTCTCGCCCTTCCATTCCATACATTTCACATTAGTTTTCGCTTCATAAGGCACTCAAACTCCTCCCGACATAAAATGTAGTTCTCCTTCCTTCCAACCGATTGAGTAAAATTCTCGAATGACTGCCGTATATCCGCACTTCGATGTTCAGAATTCTCCCACCCCTCTTGCTCTATTAATTCCTTGAAATGAGAGATGAGTCACAAGCTCTTTCTCCATCTTAACCCTTTCCAGCATACACAAATTTTTCCGCATGGAGAAAGCTCTTCCGAGACCGAACTCGTCTTCCTCTACTTCGCCGCTTTCTTTTCCTTTTTCCTCTCGTCGCTTTGTAACCCGGTTGAACTTCCGGTTGTTCCGACGCCGTTCTCCCTTTCGTGTTCCGTAGATGAAACTCTCCCCTCTCGTCCGAGTATACCCTCCATGATTTCGCTTCGATTTGGGATGAGGTCAAGGTTCATTTAATAGAGAACTCCAAGGTTTTTACGAAGAAGTTCGGATTTCAGGTTCGCAAGAATCGAGAACCGCAGAATATGCGAAGATGAATGGTCGTATTTGCTTCGGGCCGAGGTGAGATGATATGGAGGAGTTTCAACAAATAAATTCAATTATTATCATGGCTCCTTATTACTTCATTTATTCATTGTCATGACTTAAATTTCCGTCAAAGGACACAGGTCGCCTTTAAATTTAGTATGTACCAAAATGCCCAACTGGGCATACTTTCGCTTACGTCACACTTATTCGCTGTCGCGACATAAGTAAACTGTGTGAGGACAAGTTATCATCAGGCTGCGACATCGGGTATTTTATGACTTAGTTGAGTTGTCGCGACCCTCACCACTCTTTTAAAGGGATTGTTCTGTCGCAACCTCAATTTCTATCGCGACATCAATTTCTGTCGCGACATAAAATCTGGTCACGACTGCGCTCCTCGTTGCCTTTTCAAAGGGTCGACTAAGTCATGACCTCAACTCGCCATGACATAAAATCGTCGCGACTTAGTCCGCACATGCCCTAAATTCATGATCGTGACGCTTTTCACCCTTCTAATTTGCACATTCTTAGCATCCATTTAATCATTCCTGTCACAAAGAATTCAAAAAATGTATTCTATTCAATTTTCACATAATTTACGCGCAGGAGAAAAGTACTCCCTTTTTTCGAAGCCAAGCCTGGTCCCGTGGACGGCCGTGGAGTAGTCCTGAGTTTGTTCCCTTCCCCTCTTTGCCCGAGCCATTTGATTCTTCATCTGCATATCAGAATAATTCCAAAAAGGATTAAATTTAATCTTAATACTAACCTAGCAATTTCTAACAAATCACGATCGAACTAAAAATTTTTAAAACGCTGTAATAATAAAAATTTGAAGTCTATATAAAGAAACTAAAAATATATATATGGGTCGCCCCGCGAGTTTCCGTTTGAGTCTTTAGTCGACTAGCTGTTTTAAGCTTTCTCTCTCAATTCATCAATGAGTTCTTCATTTTCTTTCTCCCCGTCGAGATAAGGTTTCGCCTTGCCCATTAACTCAATTCTTCCCCAAGACGTCCCGAGTGTTACCGCCTCCAAATATAGTACTTGACACCACCTGTATATGGTCCACTCCATTTTGATTTCAAATTTTCCCTAGAAATAAATCTTAATACGTGGGAGTTAAACAAAGAAGACCCGATCTCCCGCTCCGAACTCTTTCCTCGTAACTTTGATCATGCCATTTTCGTCTCGGTTCTTGTATATTCTAAGATTGGCTATAGGCTTCATTTCTCGCTTCCAAATTTCATTCAGCTTGAGTAGTCTCTCTTCCTTGCAATTTTGAAATCGGTTCAGTCAAGCCATGGCCCACACGGCTTGTATTCCATTCAAAAGGGAGATGGACATGGTTTTTCCAAAGACAAGTCTCGTGATGGGGACATTCCAATGGAGTTTTAAAAGTGGGCCTCTCAGACGCCCATACGCATCATCGCTTCAAAGACCAATCTTTCCCCTCGCTGTAACTCGCGTCTGCAATTTTCTTTATTTCTCTCGTTGGAAATTTCAATATTTATCATTGAGGATGATAAGCCAAAGTTCATAATGTGTTTGATACCATATCTCGTCATGAGTTTATCAAACACCTGACATTTGCAAAATGGCTTCCTCCATCACTAATTATACAGGGTGTCCCAACTGCTAAGAATATTTCTTTGTAAGAACCCCACAACTCGTATTGCATCATTCTTAGACAAGCCGCTGCTTGGCTCCATTTTGATATAATCCACAGCTAGAGTATGTATATACTTCCAAATGAACCTGAAAAGGCCCCATAAAATCCATTCCCATACATCAAACACCAGACCACTCAGATACTACAAGGGCATCTCATGCCTTTGGCGATATTTCCCATTCTTGGCATTTATCACACAACTTTACCCATTCAAACAAATTTTAAAATTGTAGGCCAAGAAAACTCGACCGAGAATTTTGCGGGGTTGTTTTATTATCTCCCGCAAAGTGTCTCCTCCATAAGGTGATGCATTGACATTCTTGTAAAATCTTGCTTCGGTTCACTGCATCTCCTTATAATCGATCAGCCTCTTTAAACAAATATGGATCATCCTGTGATGCAAAGACTGGGCCGTCGTCCTAATCTTTTCTCCTCGCTAGTAGCCACCCCGTGGCATAATTCCACAAGCTAAGAAATTCACAATATTAGCATACTGTGCAGGATTGAGTGACAAATTTAAATAACCGCTTCATCCGAAAATTTTCGCTATTTCTTCCTTTTTCATGTACTGGTTCCTTCTACTTGACAAGTGATCAACTATCACATTGTCATCGCCTCTTCATTTTTAATTTCTAAATCAAATTCATGTAACAATAATACCCACCGATCAATCTTCGCTTTGCTTCCTTCTTTGCCATTAAATATTTAATCGTCGCATGATCACAGGTATAATAACACGGACCCCAAAATATATGGCCTCGAATTTTTCACATGCAAACACTATCGCAAAGATCTCCTTTCGCAGTGCAGTATTTTTCAGGCTTCATTAAAGGTTTTGCTAGCATAAGAGATGGCCTTGAACACTTTTTCATCTTTCTCGTCCCACATACCTTCCATCAGAAAATCACTGCATCACACATGATCTCAAATTCCTCTGCTCCAACTGCTTTTCCACGATGGGAGCTTCCAGCCTCGGGCCTGGATTTGATTTCTTCAAATGCTTTCTCTCAGATTCATCAAAATAAAACTTACTATCTTTCCAAAGAATCGCATAGTGGTCTAGCAATTTTGAGAAATCTCTGATAAATCTTCTATAAAATCCAGCATGTCCTAAAAAACTTCTGATTCCCTTGACTGTAGTGGGTGGAATTAGGTCTCTTATAATTGAAACCTTTGCTTGGTCTACTTCAAGCCCCGTCGCGTAAAACCATGCCCCAAGACAATCCCATTTGTAACCATAAAATGGCATTTTTCCCAATTCAAAGCTAGATTTTTTGTCTGCACTCAAGTAATCGGTCCCGGTGTTATGCAGCATTGTTCAAAACTGATCCATACTACACTCGTAAAATCATCCATGAAGATCTCCATAACTTCTTCTTCTAGATCGAAACATGATATCATGCATCTTTGAAAGTACTGTGAGCATTACACGTCCAAATGGCATTTAAAGCAAAAGTACTAAATGGGCATGTAAAAGTGGTTTTCTCCCCATCTTCAAAGTAATAGCTATTTGGTTATATCCAAGAGTATCCATCAAGAAACAAAAATGAGGGTGTCCTCGCAACCTATCCAAAGATTTGATCGATGAAAGGTAGAGAGGAAAATGATCCTTCTCGTCAGTAGTATTCAATTTTCGTAGCCGATACAAAACCCTCCATCCTCGCCATAGCCTTGTAGAATAAGTTCATTCTCGCCTTATTTATGATTACGTTGAATCCACTCTTTTCGGGAACCACATGTACCGGGCTTACCCAAGAACTGCCCGATATAGAATATATAAACCCCGTATTTAACCATTTCAAAACTTCTTTTCCGACAACTTCCTTCACGACCGGGTTCACTCTTCCTTTCGATGCTCACCAGGTTTTTTGTGATTATCTTCCAAAGAATATTTCAGGCATACAACAGGGACTAATTGATTCGTACATGGTAGGTGATCCTAATCAACAAAATTTGTATCCTTAGTTCCTCCTACTGCCGTAATCAAGCTACTGCAGCATAGTGGTCTAGGGTCGAACACGGGGATGGGTTTTCTTTCGCATAAAATGATTTAAGTGGAGTAAAAAAATGGTGAATTAAATTGGATTTTAAGGTTTTCATGGAAATGAAGGTGTGGTCATTGCAAACTAAAATGAATAAAATAAAAATGTAAAATAGAACTCAAGATTTGCCACTCCGGGTTTATGATCCTAGGCTAACTCGAGAGGTCCCCGGTTTATTTCCTCACAGGTCAGGAGGACTCATGATATAGTCGTTTCGAACTGATCTCATTTAACTTTAAAAACTAAACCCTAATAATTTCGTAGAAAGCATTTATTTAGCATTTAAGGTCTTACAAGTTGAAAATCTATCTCACTCATCCTACAATGATTCGTAAAGGGAAAACTAATGAGTCTCAATGGATCTAAAATAAGAATCCACTGAACCCTAAAAGATTACCAAGTATTGATCAAAGTGGATGCACTCGCAAAGGAAAATCTAACCCCTTAACCTACCTCAGTGGCTCGTAAATGGCAACTAATGGATATTAGTGTATCTAAAGCTAAGAATACACTAAACCCTAAAAGCTTGCCAAGTATTGGCCAAAGAGTACATCAAAAGCTTTAACCCAGAGTTGAAAATCTTTGGGGAACCAAAATGACAAAACTCGCTGAAAAACAGTGTGGAACCACCGCCAGCTCGCGCATCCTTCCCCCCAAATGCCTACCTTCCACTTCAAGGAGGAAAGGGTTTTAGCCACTCATCCTCCAAGTTGTCATCCTTGGAGGGTGTTTGGCACCCAAGAAAGTGAAAGAAAGAGGAGAGAGAAGAGAGAAAACTGTAACAAAAGCTGCCGTGTACTGAAAGATTAATAGTTAGGGTTACAAAAATCTATAAGTTGGCTTATATAGCCATACAAGATGTGTGAAATACCAAAAATGCCTAAAATATGTAATTACAATAGGGACAAATGAAATAAACAAACGAGGTCGTTTTGAATCACAAACATCAAAACGACAAAAGGAATTTCGCTTATATATGATTTTCAAGAGTAATAAAATTTCGCTTATATAAATGAAAATGCAAGAAATATCGAAAAACCAAAAATTCTCGCTTAGGGAATGCTTATTTTCAAGCAACTTAGCTAAAATTTGTGCATAATAAATTCTCAATTTGCTATGCACAGTAATCTCACTATGATAGCGAAAACCGTGCATACGAATTCATCGTTCCCGCATCCCGCACAAGCCGCCTCCATCGCTTCCGCAACCCGCCATTGCTATTTTTCTTCAATTTTCTTCCTGCTTTGAAATTCCTCATTCCTCGCTTGTTGAAATTGATATGAGACCATATGAAATTGATGGAAATCAATCCGACTTTGGTTATGATTGATTGACACGATAATTCGCCTCCAATTCCCGCAAAACTACAAAAACAGCCCCTGAATGCACTAGAAATGCACAGGACCCGAACATGTCAATCAAGTTGTTCATAATACCAAGACACAAAAGCGCTAAAACCTATAAAAATAAAGGTTCAAAATAGCACTTTGGGCACTCAATCACACCCTCTTAACCTACATTGCTAGTCCCTTAGCAATGCAAGAAGAAAACAAAGAACATATAAAACTATAACAAAATAACGTTCACAAAAATGGTATTTCAAAAAGGTTGTGAATGAGTAATGCCGAACCCTAAGTAAAAATTATCAAAGCCGTGTCCAATAACTATCATGAGAGAATGAATGCCATACAAAATTGAATATCAAAAGAGTCTCCATCCTGAATCAACCTCGTAAACTTCCACCGAATTCAAGTGTTTGTTTATCGCCTCAATAATAAACCGTCAAACCGGCACTTCCCCCAACCTAGCTACTACCACGACCTAGCATGCTAACCAACCTAAATAGATCAGGACCCACCTCTTATTCCACAATTCTTTTTGTGTTGTAGGGTGCAATGCTGAGGAATCGACCTCACCAAAGTCCATGTAACAGGGATCTACCGATGACTCCCAACCAATTAAGGCTTAGGGCACCAAGTCATAAGGATCTTCGGTCTTCACAAACTCTTCAAGCTTTGGTACCCCGACTCTCGAATGATTTCGAGACTCTGTTAGCACCCACAACTTGCTCAACCCACCTATCCACCCATGTAGCGAGCACTAAGTCTGTGGTCTCTAACCACTCGGGCAGTTTAAATCGGCTTTAAAGGCTTTCCATATACCCCCTGGACCGTGCTCTGGGCCTCAAGGCAAAGCATTGCAATATTCATTCTTTTCTTTCTTTTCTGTTCTTTTTCTTTTTCCCCCTTTTTTTTTTTTCAAGACGATTGGCCTTCTTTCCACATGCGGTCCTTAACCTATTGTGAGCTGGCCAATGAAACTAGGGCAGTGTTATGCAAAAGTAAAGGAGGTCGTGACAATTTTTTCGCCTCATCATTGAAAACCTAATGTGCTCATGGTGTGGTTAGCTAAAGGTGGGAAGAAAAAGGTCGAATCAAGAGTTCAACTAATTGTCCACCCACCAGCATGGAACCAATCTAACATCAATAGAATTGGACAAAGTTTCACTTTTCAAATCCATGGGCAAAGTAATAACACATAAAAATTTCGTTGCAAATGGGTCCAAATTTTTGAAAAGTAAGTTGTATAGTATAATGTGCCTTTATAGAAAGGGGACCCAAAGAAGCCACCGAACATCAAGCAAATGGGCTTACACAAAAATAATAAACAGCATGAACATAAAGCCACTTCCTTCGCTAACTCACCCCCCAACCCAAACATCTCGGTGTCCGAAATGGGCCTTGATTGAAAAATTAGAAAAGGAAGTACCCTGATGAGATGTGATCATTGCTGGATAGGAGACTTCATAGCTTCCATCGACCCTTTATTCACTCCGTCAGCTTCAAATAAACAAGCTGGTGGGAAGAAAAGAGAGGTAAGTGACTGGGCCAATAATTTTTAAAATTACACTTTCATAATAATCTCAAAATGTTATTTCTGGCAATATTTGATTCTACACTCTAAGCTTCCAATCCAAGTATCTTCAAGAACACCTAAAAACGGAGTTCTGATGAAAAGTTACGAAATGAAACAAAATCGGGAGTCAAAAGTGGGTCTATAGCGAAAAATTTCGCCAGCTGTTTTAAAATTATCAGAGCTAGCGAAATTTTTCTTTTTTTTTTTTTTAAAATCAAATAAAATAGTTAATAAATAAAATAAAAATAAAATAATAAAATAATAAAAATAAAATAAAAACAAATTTTTTTAAAGAGACAAAATTATTTTTTTAAATATATATATATATATATATATATATATATATATATATATATATATATATATATATAATAAAAAAATTAAAAATAAAAAAAAATTTAAGAAATAAAAAAATACTATATAAAGAAAAACAAACGTTTTTTTTTTTTAAATATATAAAATATAAAATAAAATAAAAAATAAAATAAAATGGAAGAACTGTGCGCTGTTTTGTCCTTTAGTGGATCATCAAGCAGCAACCTTATCCATTTCGCTAGCTTAGCTTAAATTTCGCTAGCTAAAAAATTTTGATCAAATTCTCACTAGCTAAATTTTCGTGCAGATTTCGCTAGAATTGCGAAATTTTCGGCTATAGTTGCGAATTTCGCTAAGCTTCATGGTAACCGCCGCTCCGTGATTGCCCTCGATCTTCCATTCAAGCTCAAAATTTCACGAAAAAACTGTGAAAATTAATGCAAGAAAAATTAATAAATTGGTAAAAGTGAAATTAATTTAAAACATTAATTAACTAAAATTAGAGAAAATCTATAAAGAAAACTAAAGAAATCAAAATAAAATAATATAAAATAAAATAAAACAATAAAACTAAAACAAAAGTGGGGAGCTTTAGGAAATGCCGAGGTCTCGTGTCTTAAACCGAACCATCCGAACCATCCACTATGCCAGCGCGATGGAGTGCCGCCAATTTTTCTCGGCGAGCGGAAACAATATGAGCAATGGCCACTAAATTCTTCATCGGCTAGAGAATGTGCAAAGGATGGGGGTGGCCTTGTGGTGGGTGCTTCCGGGTTTTGTGGTCGATCGGGATGTTGTGCGTGACACACACCTCGGCCTGAGGGGGCCATCGCAGAGGCTTTCGCGGCTCGGGGCAAAGGCAGTCTGAATCCCAGTGGAAATGGTTTCAAATAAGCTCTTTCGTGCTCATCCACGCTGCTCACCCGCCTCCCCATCACTAGACTGGAGGTCAAGCTTCCTTCCTCCCTGAAGCCAAAGAACACCCAACCTGAGGATTCAAAATTTTCCTACCAGCCCTCTCTCTCTTTCAGGTCAGCTCAGGCACGCCGCCATGGTGTCACTTCTACAACCTCCTCCCAGCGACATCATCATCAACAACAGCCCTTCAATGGGAATCCTCGTGTGCCATCAATATGCTCAAACCATCTGCTCACCAATCTCTCGTCCAGCAATCTCCCAAGATATTACTTCACCCACTGGGCACAATTTCTTTCTTTTGTTCTACCACGTTATCACCACTGCTTAAAAGGTCTGAACTGTCGCTCAACTGCATTCGGCCTGCAAGTGGTCGAGGCCGAGACAAAAAGGAAGCACAATTGTGGAGGTGAATTCATGTGTGAGGCACCCATCCATCGGGTCTCTATAGTCCATGACATGTATCCTCTAGAGTTTCTCCACCAATATTCACTATATTGTTCTTCCCTAAAATTCCATTTCCCTGATCACACCAATTTTTCCACTTAACCTTAAATGAACCTGCCATTTTAAGAATTTCAATCCATCAGAACTTGTTCTCCTCGCAAAGATGAATATGGCACACCTAAAACACCTCATAAAGATCGTTTTTTTTTTTTTTTTTTTTTTTTATGAAATGAAAATAAAATAAAAAATGACTATGAAATATAAAAGAAATTCACCAAAATCAGACTTGACTCACAAGTGTTCCACAAATTTGTCAAATACACTTAGGCATCCCCTAAGAACGGCGCTATTTGATTCGTGCCATGGCAGGTGGGATCCTAATCAAATAAAATTTGTATCCTTAGTTCCTCCTGCACGTCAGAGTCAAGCTACCGTAGTATGCTGGTTCATAGGTCGAACACGAGGATGGGTTTTCTTCGTACAAATGCTTTAAGTGGAGTAAAAAATGGTGAATTAAATTGATTTTAAGGTTTTCAAAAACAAAGGTGTGGTTGGTCGTGAAACTCAAAATGAATAAAATAAAATATAAAAATAGACTCCCAGCTATCGGGGCCACCGGGGTTTAAGATCCTAGGGCTAATCGAGGTCCTCGAGTTTATTTCCTCGCTTGTGGAGGATGACATAGTCATTTCCCAACCTGACCTTCATTTAACTTTTAAAAACTAAACCCTAATAATTTCTCAGAAATCAGTCTATTTAAAGATTTAAGGTTCCTACAAAGGAATTCATCTACCATCCCACAATGATTCAGAAGGGTAACTAATGAGTCTCAATGGGTCTAAAAATAAGAATCCACTCAACCCTAAAAAGATTACCAAGTATTGATCAGCGGATGCACTTGGTAAAGTGAAAATCTAACCCTTAACCTACTCTGGCTCGTGAATGAAAATTTAATCGATATTAGGCGTATCTAAAAAGTCAAGCATCACACTAAACCTCAAAAGCTTTACAAGTATCACAAAGAAAGCATCAAAAAAGCTTTAAACCTAGAGTTTGAAAATTAAACCAAAATGACAAAACCCGTCGCTGAAAAATGGAACCACCAAAGAAATCATAGATCATCTTCCCTAGCTACCTTCCACTTCAAGGAGGAAAGGGTTTTAGCCGCTCATCCTCCAAGTTGTCATCCTCGAGGGTGTTCGCACCCAAGAAAGTGAGAGAAAAGGAGAGAAGAGAGAAAACTGTGAATAAAGTCAAGCCGTGGTAATCGAAAAGATTAAAAGCTGGTGGTTACAAAATCTATAAGTTGGCTTATATAGCCAAGATGAAATACCAAAAATTGCCTTCAAAATATGTAATTACAATAGGACAAATGGTAAATAAACAAACGAGGTCGCTGAATCAAACATCAAAACACAAAAGGTGAATTTCACTATGATAAGGATTTCGCTATAGATACGAAAAATTTCGCTATATATAGCGAAAAATGCAAGAAATAGCGAAATCCAAAATTTCGCTAGAAACAGTAATTTTCGCTAGCTAGCGAAATTTCGCTAGCTTAGCCAAAATCAGGCATACCAGTTCTCACTTTTATGCACAAAGAACTTCTCGCTATGATAGCTAAAACTGCATAGCGAACCCATCGTTTCCCGTATCCCGCGGCCGCTCGACGTGATCCTCAACCCGCCGCTATGTTTTCAATTTTCTTCTCATGAAATTCTTCATTCCTCGCTTGTTGAAATCGATATGAGACCATATGAAATTGATGGAAATCAATCCGACTTTGGTTATGATTACTCGGACACGATAATTTGGCCTCCAATTCCCGCAAAACTACAAAAATGTTTCGAATGCAATTAGAAACTAATAGGGACTCGAACATGTCAATCAGTTAATTATAATAATTATTACACAAAAGCGCCAAACCTATAAAAATAGTGGTTCAAAATAAAGACTTTTCGCACTAATTACCGATACCCTTCTCGATCTTCAATCACCAAGTAATCGCTCTTGTATTTTCTAAAATTACCAACAACTTCTTCTTCTCGCCTTCGGGCCACGCCTAATATAATAATCGGCTTTTTTCTTTCTCGACTCTAAAAACTCATACTCAAATGAGCAAACTCCTTCCAATGTTAAACCCTTCGCACTAGTTTCCCCGCCCATGAGTTTATCGTGGTCCTGGCCGCCAATTTCCATCTCGACGCTTTCATTTATACTCGAGACTGCTTTCATTATTAAACAAATTCAAGGCGTAACTTCACAATCAAAGCTCAAGGTAATCGAAACTCATCTCAATTTACGATGAGCTTGAAATGATACAACACCACTTCATCATCAGAAGGCATTTCATGTACCCATAATATCAAGCCTTCTTCTACAATGGGGATGTTCCGCACTTCTATTTATATTAAAACGACCGCTTCATTCTAACCTGAAAGTGTCGGCTTCACCTTTCAGACGCCAATCAAGGCGCCTCTTGTTGCTAAGAAAGGTCTTCCCAAAGAATGTAGGAACTCTTGGAGTGGATCTTCCTCCATCTCGCATGATAACAAAATTCATCGGAAATGAATTTCCCAACCTCGACGAGTACATCTTCCGTATTTCCTGCCCTCCTATTTACTGTATTGATCTATCTACCATCCCAGAAGTAATTGTTGTTGGGGTTAGTTCCCCCAAACTAAGTCTCTACACAACTGATAGAGGCATCAAATCTTATACTTGCTTCGTAGTCACATAAAGCTTTCAACTCACATTTCATGTAACGGTGAATAGTGAAACCGCCAGTATCTTTCATCTTACCGGGAGCTTCTATTTGATAATGGCACCGCATGAAGCAAAGCCAAGTTAACTATACCCTCCTCACGATTCTTCTTCGTCAAAGACCTCCTCGAAATTCTGCATAAAGAGCACTCACTAATCACTTCAGAAATGGGATATTTATTTCTATTTTCTTGATAAGATCCAAGAATTTAGAAAACTGTTCTTCTCTTTTTAACTTCTGAAGTCTCTGTGGGAATGGCACCGCAGGAGCATAAGCTGGTACTCCTTCTTTATTTTTCTAGTCATTTCTTCCTTTCATTTGTTCAATCAGCCGTTTTTCTTCTTTCTTTTCGCCTCTTTCTTTCTCTCGCTCGCCTTCGTTTATCTGCCTTTATCATTGCCAAATCTTTCCTAATTCTCAATTGAATGCCATGCATTTGTGGTTCTTCTCTCGGTGTCACTGCGGAATGTTCCCTTGTTCAGATTTGGCATATTCAGGGCCAATTTGCTCTACTTCAGGCCTCTCTAGGTTTTTCTGTACCAAGCACTAGCATCTCTTTCCTCGAAACATTCGGGTATCACTTGAGTTTCCAAGTCGATAGTTTCCCCCTGCTCATGGAATCAGAACAGCCTCTTGTTATCCCCCATGAACCGCAGCGATTTGTTCTCAAATGGTCAAGTTCTCCTCCGACCCCTCGATATTCATATTTCTCGCCCTCACCTCCCATCCGTCGGAACCCCTGCGGGCCGGCCGATCCTTTGCTCGAGGATGTTATCCCCCGCCGCCATGCAATGCCCCTCCACCATATGAGAAATTCCTCATGGTTCCGCCGGATCAGTGTATGGGCAGTTAGGATTTGGCTTGAAATGATAACTCTTCGCCGTCACGAATTAACCTCCCAAGACCATAAGAATCTTCTCTCGCTGGCACATCAACACTTCTTTCCTCATTCTTTCCACCGCCTCCACTTCATGAGCAAAGGTGTATCTTCCTCTCGTGTTTGTCCATCCTATGCATTATAGCATCAAACTTAGCTCCATGGCTGTCATCTTGCTGGATCTACGACTCTTTCCTCTCAAGCATTACCTCTTGAAAACTCAAACGAAGCTTTCTATATTGCATTTTGCCAGTCCTCTATCGATATCTTTGCCTTCTTCAAAGACTTTTTTCGCTCAATGCCCATACTAAGCATCGATAATACCCTCGATAAAATATCTCAGAGCGTGATACACTATATCCATCCTGGTCTTCAAGTTCATTCCATGCATCGGGCACCCTTCAACAATCTTTTGAATCTCCTGTTTATGGCTATGCTGTGCTCTCATCTTCCCCTCATTGAATACACAATTATCTCTTCGTCTCCAAGTGAGAGACGGGGAAAGAATCGCCTGGCAAGCTTCTACCAACTCTTCCTAAGTATCAACCATACATGGTAATGGATTCATACCATGTGGTCGCTTATATCTCTCAAAGAAAATAGGAAGAGATGTAGTTTTATCACCTCCGGTCTCACACCGCTCGCCTTCATCAGATAAATATCTCGGTGAAATCTTCCTGTGTGCTCATTGGGTCTTCTGGGTGGGATGACCAAAGAACCGATGTTGTCGAAACTTACTGTAATTAAGGCCGGCTTTTGGGTCAAAAATCAAGCCAGATCCCACTGTAGGTCAGTCTGACAGGGTGCATCACTCTTCGACACAGCCTCCGAAACTCCATCGTGTTAAGAATGGGCCTCCCGGTCGCATCCCTATTCCCTCGTCATGTCTCTCTTCGCCATAGTCAGGTCAGCTTCTTTTGTCTTTCTTAAGCTCCCGAGCGCTCTCTCCAATTCAAAGATCTCACGAAATTAGGTCGATCCTCGCTTTCCTATGCATTTAAAGGTTTTCCGAAATGTGCCATTACCCATATTAATGTGATTAGTCAAACCTAACAAATATTTCTTAACATGGCTTGTTAAAAATTAGTGACTAATGTAGTCACCGCTTGAAAAGTATTTTTGTTCTTTCTTTAAAATGTCCAAATTAGTATTTCCTTCTTTCAATGGTAATATTGATCTAATTAATTTTCGATCCACTTCAAGAATCTGGCGCCAAAACTCTCAGAAGATCTGTTTTTCTTCTCTTACTATGTTAGTGTGAGTGATGGATCAAAACATCAACACAAATTTATAGCATTATTACCATAGGACTATTATCTAATCCCCAGCAATAATGTCATAAAACTTGTTTGTTATATTCTTCACAATTATACTGATTTAAAAGCGGTTTCCTTAAGAGTAGATAAATTCTTTTCGTTGACCCATGATTCCGCAAGTGTACAAATGAACAAGTAATAAAGTATATTTAAGTCCAAACATTTCCATCCTTTACGTAGATCTCAAGAATTCTCAATCAACTAATCACTACTCAAGCTCCATACTATTCGCTGACTATGATTTGCAATTGATATATCCATAGCAACCGCTAAAATAATGAAAGAATAAAGATATGTAAACTAAGAACAAATTGTTAATAATAAAATAAAAGAAATAAAAAAATTAATGGAACGGGTTCGACCGCTATTTTTAAAGGGAGCATTGAAAATACTGCTATTATGAAACATCAATTCCTGCAGACAACTCTGTAACTTGCTTCATGAACCTCAAATTTAGAATCCGTCCAAGGAAAATGGTAATGCCATGTGGATCTCTCCTTAACGACACATTTCATCATCTAATCTTCTCTGTTTCTTTCGAAGACAAAGGATTAGATAACTACTTTTAATCTGAGTTGCCTTATTCTGGGTATTTTTCTTTTTCAATATCATACCCAAACATGGATCGTAAAACCTTAGCTCCTAAGACATAAAGTACGGGTTTACACATAGGCTTCATCCTCAAAATTGGAACAGCCATTCTTTCCCTTGATTAGATCCCCTGCTAACACTGGATTGAACTACCGGCTCGAATCGAGGCGAACTCTCGCTCATTTTAACCGGACATAAGTCATTCAACTATTCTCGCTTCAAGCGAGTTAAGATTTATCGATTAAAATTGTGTGCTCATTGGGACCTCAATATTAGGTTCCCAGATACCTCGAGAAATTGTTCAATACTCAGAATTCTCTCACAGGTCACCTCGAGGGCCTCTTGGAAATCGTAGAGCACGAAATAACCCATTACAGTATGTGGACACTCGATATTCGATCGACATAAAAATAACAAACTAGCAAGCAAATTCCAAAACTGTCTGGGTGAATTTCTGATAAATTTCAGAAAAGATAACCCTAATAAATATAGTAGATTCAACTAAGCCGGGTTTCTAAATTATCATTACACTCACGTAGCTCCCCCCTCGATCAAACAACTACTGTAAACCTAAACCGGACGCTCGAATTCAAAAAATTTGTTTGATTCAGACGAACTAGCAAAGAATTAAGAAAATAAGATACCTCGTGATTCACTTCAAATCCTCAACAACACATCCGTGATCCAAAATTCAAATGAAATAAAATTTACTCTTAATCTAATCTAAAATAACGGCAAAACAGAAAATAAATAGAAAATTAAAAATACATGAGCCTTAGGCTACCCAGACTTCTCGTTCTGAGCCGCCAAGAGCTGCTTTCCTTCTGTAGCAGCTGCTTATTTATAGGGTTCCAGTCACCTAACTTCGATGCACTTCCTCAGGTTTCAAAATAACTACACCCATCTGCTTCGCTCACGCCGCGACCTACTCGTGTCGCTGCAATTTTGACCTGGATGTCACGACCTCCTCTTTCTCGCCGCGACTTCATCGGTTTCGCTTTATGAGCCGCTTTTGATGTCGCGACTTCCAACTTCATACGCCGCTTAATTTCCACCTTCTCGCACGTGATGTCGAGTCGCAATCAATCATACGCCGCTAATTTTTGTTTTTCTGCGGTTCGCCCTGTAGCAAAGCTTTTATCCGGGTCGCGACTTGCCTTTAACACCCTTTTGACTGACGCTGACCGCTAAATGACGCCGCGAATTTTCTTTCCTCAATCGATGTCGCGTAATTTCACCGAATGATGTCGCCACCATGATACCTTGCAAATACGTCGCCATCACCAATGACGCCGCGACTTCTTCAGATTGCGAGCTCTTTCAGGTCGCCACTTCAATCATACGTCATGACTTCAATGTTATTTATGAGCTCTTTTGATTTCGCTGGCTTTATTTTGTCAGACTTCGCTTTCCGCATTCTAGATCCACATGTCGCGACGCTAAACGATGTCGCGAATCACGCTCCACAAATGCTTTCACTCGTCGCGACTGGGCGGTGTCGCCAACATCAGTGCCCTCGTTCTTCATTAATTGTCACCGATTTGGAGTTTCACTGCGACTCAAAATATTCTTCATTACCATCAGTTATCACACATAAAGTCCTTCTTTCAAAATTAGTCATACCCTTTTACTTGAGAAGGTCGTGTTTCTTGCGGGTTTTGTGTAATAAACTCCTCGTCAGCGACCTGGGCGGTGTGGTAAATGACATCATTTATCTCAAGCAGGTCGCGGGCTAATTTAATGATGTCGCGACATGAACTCATTTGACTCCGGCTTCTTTTAATCTCGACTAAGTCATTTTTTTGTCTCAACTTCCTTCTTAGGTCACGACTTCGCTTGCTCACTCTTCGCTTCTTCAAAGCCAAATTCGGCCTTACGTCGTGACTTGTAATTGCCGGAAATCGCACTTCCCTCGTCGCGACTTAAATTCCAATTTCGATTTCAGTTCTCGCTGATAGCCGATTTTCAAGTAGATTTTGCTAAAATTTGATTTTGCGTCGTATTTTCCTCGCAAATTGAATTCGAAATAATTATCGCTCTCGCAAATAATTCATCATTATTCTCATTATAAACTTAGAAAATGGATTAAAAATCTAATGAGTTTTTGACTCATCAAAAGTAATGCAGGGAAACCACATGTAACTCTGTTATGGTTCTTGAGAATTTCAGAATGTCGTCGGGGCTCCTCACAAATGTCCCCTGCAACATTATGTAATTTAATGAGTGATGTCTTGTTTGACTATATCGATGATTTTGTCGTTTTCTACTTAGATGACATTATGGTGTACAGCCAGACTCTTAGTGAGCACGAGATGCATTTGAAAAGGTGTTCTAGCGGCTTAGGGAACACAAGTTGTACTTGAAACAAGAAAAGTGTGAGTTTTCAAGGGAGTAGATCACGTTTTTAGGTCACAAGATCGATGAAGGTCATATTCGGTATGGATCAGCAATATAAGTCGCGGATTGACAGCCAAATTCTTACTAAAGTGACGATTATGGCCATTCCTTAGGGTTAGCAATGACTGACGTGAGATTCATTTATATTACTCAAAGATTGCCTCTCCATTGAAAGATTTGTTGAAAAAGGACCAAGCATGGGACTAGGACATAAGAGTGTTAGATGGATTTTGAAAGCCTCAAACAAGCCATCTCCAAAGAACCAGTGTTGCGGTTGACTGATCTGGACCTTCCCTTTGAAGTTTAAACTAATGCCTCAAACAAGGCCCTTGGTGGAGTCTTGGTGTAGGATGGACACCTCGTGGAATTTGAAAGTCGGAAACTAAATGAGGTAGAACAATGGTACTGAACGCATGAAAAAAGATGACGAAGCATAAAGAGTACACTATCTACAATACATGTGACATTACTCTAAGGATTTTCACAAGAGGACGATAGCTGTAGCACATTTCTTCCTCGCGAATCGAAGAAGTCGAAGTATGGCAAGCCCCTTGGCAAGAGTTCTTGGCCGAATTCAACTTTGAATGGCTGCATCATCCAAGACAACACAACATTATGGCAGATGCACTCAGCCGGAAATAGGTAGTGGCATATATCATGACTTTGTCAGAAGTCGTCTCAGATTTCAATGAGTGGATCAAGCAAGCTGTAGGACTTGATGTCGGAGCATGAGAAACTGAGACAACAAGTCAAAATGGGGAAACCAAAAAGTATTGGTTGGAAGGTGAACTCCTTGTGTTCAAAGGAGGAAGGCTCTATGTTCCAATGGGTGGATTGTGGAAAAAGCAGCTGAAAGATCCATGATGCCAAGTGGGCAGGCCATCCAAGGGAGGAGCAAACCATTGAGTTGCTATTTAGGTCCTATTACTACCCAAAAATGGGTGATGATGTACAGGCATATGTGAAGTCTTGTTTGGTATGCTAGTTGGACAAGACGGAGAAAAAGAAGATTTTGGGATTGTTACAACCACTCCTTAAAGGCCATAGCAAAGCATTCCACGGATTTTGTACCATACTCGGATTCTGGCACCCAAGTGAGCGCAATCCAACTTCACAGGTTGATCGGCCTCGAAGCATTTAGTGTTACTAGGCACCTAATGAAACAGTACTTACGCGTGCATGGTAAGGTACGGGGCGGACCCACGTGAGGTGCATGGTAGTGTACTATGGGTATACACCTGTTCCAAAATAGGTGGAGTTTAAATTTTGTAAGGAAGAGCTACTTCAAAATGAAAAGATTCAAGTTTGAAACTGTAATTCAAACTAGAGCCAGGTTTTGAAGCTGAGCGACTTGAGTTCTCGTAAAACCAAGTGAAGAGGGCACCGTTGGGAAGAGACACCAAATTCTATAAAAAGACCTTGTTTCTAACTTGAAAGGGGTTAGAGAGTGTGCATAATTTTTGTAATATAAAATCCTTGTATGTAGAGAAGTGTAAGGGCACTTGACAATTTTGAGAAATACAAGTTGGGAAGCATTTCCTGTAAAAACTAACTCTCATTTACATGCTTTATGAGACGTCATGGTGAAGGTCAAAGCAGTCGAGAAATCACGCATCCAAAGTATGGCAAAAATCTGTCTTTGATCAAGGTAGACAGCTTCCATGGTGTTTCCAATTGAAGGATCTGCTAATCTTGCAGTTACTAATTCATATAAGTTGCCCCAACATTATTTAAGCTAAAAGGCATCACATCATACAAAGATAACTCGTGGTGTGTTGTAATGAAGGGTCATTTTTCTCTCGCTTCAAAGTGTGCATAAGAACCTCGGTGATACCCTAAAGAAAGCGCCCGTAAAGATGCGTGATTCAGGTTTTACCGCAGATCAACAATTTGGTCTTATAACCTGCACAAGGGAAGCATTCATTGGCATACTTATCGAGGCCGCAGAATCTACACATACCGCCACTTACCCCTTTATCTAACCACCACCACGTTGGCTAGCCGCTCGGGTACTTCTGGCTTCTCTCGATGAAACCCGGCTTAGTAAGTTGTCTACTCCGTCTCAACATTCAATATCAATCAGTGGAAACGCCTCTACTTTCTGGCTCTTACCGGGCTCGGGTCGGGGATAATATTTAGTTTGTGTGCGAGGCCACCACTCCAAGTTAATCCCAACCATATCTTAGTGGCTCTAGGTGAATACATCTATGTTATTCAATAGCATGAGTTGTAACTGCTCCCTTTCTTCATTAGACAAGAGAGAACTGATGTAAGTGAACTTTTCCAGCCCATCCAACGTTACTTTTTCCAAGGGATCCACAACCAGCGAATCCTTATCTTCCACCCTGATTTGGGCGGCGAACTATGATTGCTACGCGGAGGTTTGATCTTCAAGGGGATGTCTTTCAAAGTTTTTCTCCCCTCTCTATTTCCACGTAGATAGCTGATGCACATTGTCAGGCGCCAATCACTCTTAAAAGGTCAACCTTCCCAACATTGGGGCCAATATAACCGTCTAGCGGGTAGGCTGGAAAGGATAACTTTCATCGAGTGCAGCCAGGCCCACCCTATTATGGCGTTGTAAGGCCTTATGTCTTTGACGATTGAGAAAAAAACTTGCTAAGTGACCGACCCGACTTTTACAAGGACCACGACATCTCCTAGAGGTACGGTAGTTGCACTATTAAAACCAGAAAGGATTCGCCCAACTGAGTTCACCACACCTAAGGAAAGCTTCATGTGCTTGAAGGGTAGTAGTTACAACAAGTCTACCGCATTACCAAGATCTACCAATATCCTGTGCACATCATAGTGGGGCACAATAATCTTATTCGGGTTGATAGGAGGAAATGATATGGGGCTATCTATTGGCTTGGTTTCTTCATGTATGCCTTCTGTGTGGATAGCATTTACCCTAGACTTAACTATAGCGACTCTCAAGAGCTTCCTCATTGGCGCTCGACTAATATCAATGTTAGGATCTAGATGCCCATGATATAGTTTACGGCGTAGTCCGGATTCTAACGACCGCACGCCGGGATCGCGGATTCTGTCCGTAGCTTACCCTGATTCCACCCCGTGGTCAAGTTCTCTAATATACCTCCTGAGGTGTCCCGCTTTGATTAGCTTTCCCACCAAGAACTTTAGGCTTTGGCACCTGTCGATATCATGCCCATGATCTCTATGATAATCGCATCGCAAGGATTTGTTTCTTTGGGGGGATTAGTTTGGATCGGTGCAGGCCATTTAAACTCTAACAAGTCGCGACTGATGGGCAATAGCCTCCATAAGAGAAGTTTTTGGGGAGGGGGTGAATCACAGAGCTCTCTTTCCTGGGTGATCGATCATGGAACTGATTTTGTCTCGCTCTAACCTTCCTCGATCTCGACTGCTCTTCCTAAGCCGCTTTATTTCCTTTAGCCTGGCTAATGTAATCATGACAACTGGCTTCGCACGTATATTATTGTTCTCCTCCAACATTGAGTATCTATTAGGCCGCCTATATAATTCTTCCATTATCGCTGGTGGGTCTAAAGATAGTGACTAGAAGAAAGAAGTAGATGGCCCAAAGCTTCTCCTAAAGTTTTGGAGGACTACATCCATGCTTTATGACTCTATTTGACGGCTTACCCGAACCTCCTAGTGAAGTCTCGAATAGACTCTTCTTCCTGCTTCAGAATAGTCTATAAGGAGCTGATGTTCCTCTTTTGTCGCACCGAACAAAGATACTGCTATACGAATGCCGCCCATAGTTTACTTCTCTGGAACAGTTTATCGAGTTACGTGGAGCTTGTGGAACCAGGCTAACGCAAGCCCCCTCAAACTCGCCGGGAATACTTTGCACAATAGCTGGTCGTTGCTGGCATTTAGTATCATCGCTGGCATTTAGTATCATCACTTGGTTATAATGGAGCATATGATAGTAAGGGTTATCGGAGCCATCAAACGTGGCAAAGTCGTATGATGAACCGGTAGATGATGAGGCTTGAGAGTCGGGAATGTGCTGGTCCTAGGGGCGAATAGAGCATGTAATCGATTTTGCGAATACAAGGTTATGTACATATAGAGTGTCACCTGCACCAAAGGCAAGATGCGCAAGTATCATGGCATCTCGCCAATGAGGCAACCTGTATCGTACCTTCGAGCAATACTTACCATCTCCATGGCTTGAATTGGCCTGTTTCGGCCCTTCCCGCCTTCTCCTCATTGCGGATGTGTGCTACTAACTGATCACTAAAGGCAAGGGTGATGCGAAGGCCTCGTATTTTATTTAGTCTTTGTGATCCCTCACATCCTTTCACAATGAGACTCAAAGACGGGAACCGCTCTCGAGGACAACTCATTATCCAGCTTCGGGTATCAACATCGTTAGGGACAATGGGCTCCTTCCTTTTATTGTGGGCGATTGGATGAGCAGCTCAACCGCTATCTTGTACATCTTTTCCAAGATCGAGGCTTTTCTCTATCTGCCTCAATCAATACTCTTCCACAGAGCGATCGGTGTACTTTTTTACAAATTCCTTCATCTATCTTGCTTCGCTTCCTCGCTTTTCCGCTCCATGCTTCTAACTTGAATGGAGGAATTGATCTTCTAGCGCGATTGGATTATCGAATTGCCAGATATTAAACTGGCTGCATTTAACTAGATGGTGGGGAACCGATAGAGTTCCAGGTGATGGAGGGTTGTTAAACAATCGTTGAAGCCAAGCCCTTGCGGCTTGTAGATGAGACTTTTTGTTTGGTTCCCACAGACGGCGCCAATTGTAAGTACCTTTATCCTTTGAACCTCTGGGCATCAACAGCGCAACGTTAACATGCAAAAAGGTGATACGGTGGTGGTGTGTCGGCCACATCTTCGATGATTAAATCAACAAAAGAATGAGAAGAAGCAGTTTAGAGAGGCTTTGTGCATAGTTCGAATGCCCTTACTCTTGGCGGGAGATCTTCCTGATTTATAAGGCGTGGTTCGCCAATCTTCCCTTAATTTTAGGAATAAAATCTCTTAATTTTAGGGATAAAATATGTTCTTCCTTATCAAGGATTAATCTTTCGACAAATAAGGGGTTTGGAAACTGGGAAACCCGTTGATAAATATCTCTTTTGTGCATTTTCCACTTTCGTATGCTTATCCATAATGAACTTCTCATACACGATAGGGTGGTCGGCTAGGGGACTTGAAACCTTAGACGGGCCACCATGAAATGAGTCTTTAATAGGACACCCTGGCTTTCTCAAATGAGTTTTAAAACTCTCCTGTCTGGTTAGTCTTCCGCCGTTTTAATACGGTGCAGTTTGGTCGCCGCGATGCGGGCCAAGCAGTTCTAGGCCTAGTCGAAAGTGCTGGGTCTAAGTTTAAAGTCCATGGTACTCACAAATGTGAGCAAGCTTGAGCTCACCGGAATCTGGAACGAGATCAATGAAATGCTAAAAGAGTTCTAACTGCCAGACGACATCGAGAAGAAACCAGAGTTTATAAAGCTTGGAACCATTTATCGCCGCCTGGTTAAGCCTCTAGGATATCACCGAACTCTATCGACACTCCGCGATAAAGAGACAGAGCGTATGATCGCCAGGAGCACTGCTCGAAACAATATCGAATCATCCAAAGGTTAGCCCTGAAGACCCAAAAGAGTCGCCCTGATCTCCTCCCTAATCCTATTTCTCAGTTGAGGTAGATAACCCCCAAGATCGACATTAAAAAGAGGGGATACCTTCCGTAGATTCAATCCATGTGATCTCAAAGAACCTGAGATAAATCTGATCGCATGGATCGGGGTGATAGATCTTTAGACGATGATGTGCCACTGAGAATTCAACCTTTGTCTAATGGGTGGAGACTCTCCCTCCTCGCAAGACAAATCAGAATCCGATCGTGTAAGATCGACAATCTCATTAGTAGGAAAGTCGCTCCAAGATAAGTCATCCGCCTTGCGAAATGCCGCTCCCAGTATTCTGGCAAGACGGAGTGCTGATCATTAGGCTAGCTATTATTCACTTAGCTCTAATAAGATGTCTGATGTTTTCTTTCTTTCTTTTTTCTATTATTATTTTTTTATAATTGTGGATGTCTGGGCCAATTTACTTGTACCTCAACTAATTTCACAAAACCTTAATGTTTTCTTTCTTGAATGTGTGTAATTTTATTGTCACCTGTATCCAATTATGTAGATATCGTTCTTGTGATGTCCGAACCTTGGAGGCTCAGATCCCGTTTTTATAAAAATCTAGACCTTGAGTGCACTCTGAGCTGATATGTATACGAAAACACTATGACAAAGGCATAGTCACAGTTAAACAAGAACCAGTTCCTTCCAAGTTCACAGAAATTCTGAGCTGATATGTATAGAAAAGACATGACAAAGGCATAGTCACAGTAAACAAGAACCAGTTCCCTTCCAAGCTCTCATTAAATTCCTGAGATGAAGTAGAAAGACAAGCAAGCATCATATTCTGATGCCCGGCCCCTACCAAATGCCATCACATGTTACCTTAGAAATGCCTTTGAGGAAAAAAAAAAAAAAAGCTATTACAAAAAAAATATTAAGAATAGAAAAACCAAGCAAATGATTTTCGCTAGATTATTGAAAATATAAAATAAATTCAAATATAAATAAAATTACTTTGCATTTTAATTATTTTTAAATTATTTAGTCTTCATATTAATGACTTAAAATAAATAAAGTAGCAAATAAAAACAATTTATAGAATTTAACACTATTTTCATTTTTTTTTCTTTTTATTCTTTTCTTATATTTTTTCTCCCTATTTTCTTTCTCTTATTTTTTCCCTCAAATTTACTGGAACCAAACATATTCTGTGGCAAATCAAAGAAAAGCATAAACTTATCCAAAACTCCATTGTCCCTCAGAAAATAAGCTACTGGGACTTTGCAAAATAATTTTTAGACCGAAGGTGCTAAAGCAAAATTTGAAAGAATTATGCTTCATCTTTGGTAGGTCTAGTATGCGAGATCTAACAGTAGAGTGAAAAACGCAATTCAAAAATACATCTCTTTTTTTTCTTTCTGTCTTCATTCCTCCCACTTCAGTCCATATCAGGTATAAAAGTTATGGTCAGAAAAAGTGCCCAAAATTTCCTTCCCACAAATCCACATGTCAGCTTCTTCTTCTTCATTCCCTCTCTGTGTCTCAAAGTTGACAAGCCCTCATTTGTGAACTAGTCTTCCTCCGGCCGGCATCTGTGAAGCATTTGGAGGTCACTTTTGATATTGTGGACCACAACCCTCACTACGTCACAGCTTCTTCATCCTTGCAAGTTCCACTTCAATCTCTTTGGTTTGTTCTTCCTTATATTATGTTCTAAAGCAAAGGTAAATTGAAAAGTGTTTAATTTATGTTTCACTCTCGTTACGGATTCATCTTGATTTCGTTTTTTGGTTTGATGTATTATTGTTAGATATAAACCAAAATATATTTAGAATATATTTTTTATATTCTAAATAGGTATTCCTACTAGACCCACTATCATAATAGAAGCCTTCCTAAACTCAAAATGAACATGAACTATCCAGCAAAGTCAAAAAACCCATGAGCAAACTATGTGTCACACCATCATTTGTTTGAATCAAATAACCACCATCGATTGTAACTATACCTAACGGTGTGCAAGAAGTTGTAACTGATTCATGGAAAACAACCATGAATGAGGAGATGAAATCATTGCAAAAGAATGAAATACAGGTTCTTATTGATTGTCCACTTGGAAAGAAGCTAATTGGGTGTGTGGAGCTATATTGTAAAGTATAATGCAAATAGTAGTATCGAAGGATTCAAATCAAGATAGTAGCCAAAGGGTACACTCAAATTTATGGGATTTACTATACAAAGATATTTGTACCTTTAGCTAAGATTAAGACAGTTAGAGTATTATTGTCTTCAACTATAAACTTGCATTGGTCATCGTAAAGTTTGACGTGGGAAATGCCTCTCTACATGGCGAGGTATCTGAAAAAGTATATATGGATCTTCCACCATGATGCATTGGGTTAGACAAGAAAAGTTAAAAGATGTGCATATTGAAAAAGTCATTAAATAGGTTAGCGTAATCCCGAGAGTATGGCCTGAAGGTTCACAGTCAAAAGAACTTTTGTTACTTTACAATTAAAATTACACTTAATTCCTAAATAAGCAACATGGTAAGATTACAACACTCATCCTATATGTGGATGACATAGTGGTCATAGGAAACAATCTTGAAGAAGGAAAAGCTCTACAAAGTTATTTTTCTAGAGAGTTTGAAATGAAAGATCTAGGTGCTCTCAAAAAACAAAAAAAAATCTAGGCTCTTTGAAATACTTTCTTTGGATTGAAGTTTTTAGATCAAGTATAGGAAATTTTTGGTCTCAAAGAAAGTATGCCTTGTGACACCCCAAATCCCGGGGGTCTTTTTTTTTTTTTTTCCCACAGGTAACCTACAACAATCTATATAATATCCTCTTTCACGCATATTCACGTGTCACTTAATTATCAAGCAATGATGCATAACAGTACCTCTCATTCAAGACTCCAGTAATTAGTGCACTTAGTGAAATGATCAACTTTTCAGAAGCTATGTGGGAACCAAATGCCATCCACATGAATATGGTTAGATTCTAGACTCAGAGAGCTTTCCATAGAGTCCAAGAACGTGCAAAACGGACTTCGGACGAGAAAGTTATAGTCGTCCGAAGATGGTGCTGCCGAGCTCATTCCCTAGACGAGGTCGGCTCGGCCAAAGGAGGTCAGCTCAACCAAAAGAGGTCAGCTCGGCTATATTTGAGCACCAAATTCCATCCACATGCATTTTTCAGATTATAGACTCAAGAATCTTTCCATAGAGTCTAAGAACACCTGAAACGGACTTCGAACGAGAAAGTTATGGTCATCCGGTCACGCTTCACATTAGCAAATGATCGACATGCAACCGATGTGTACCTACCGGTCTTTCGTCACTTTTGAACACAATATGAGCTCAGATTGTATTGAGCCATATATGGATATATTCTAGACTCAAAAGTGGCTTCTCTGACAAAGTCCCGCGAACGCGCCGAACGTACCTCCTAAGAGAATGCGAGGCTCGTCTAGCTGGCACAAATGGAGCTCACCCTCGCCGAGTTCCTGGGCCAGAAGAGCCCTGGGCCAAGGAGGTCGAATCCCGCGTAAGAGCTCAGCTTTGGCCCAAAGGAAGTCAGCCTCATCCCAAGGAGTCGGCTTTAAAAGGTCACCCCACCCCAAGAGGTCGCCGGCCGTAAGAGCCCGCGCCCCGCCCAAGAGGTTACGGCCAAGAGCGCCCGCCCCGCTTCAAAGAGGTCGCCTCATCCCAAGAGAGAGTCACAGAAGAGGTTGGCTCACTCCTCAAGGTCAAATTTCATTTAAGAGTCACCTTGCCCCAAGAGGTCACCCGGCTCGAAGAGCCACCACTAAAGAGGCTCGCCGCTAAGAGCCTCGCCTACGCCTCATCCTCAAACCCTTACGAGTAAAGGCCATAACCCTCACGTGTGTCCACTGGGTGGATTCAAAGCCTACATCAAGCTTAACGATGGGGCTAATATACCAGAAGGAAACAGCTAAATTACTTTTACTTCCCCAACAAAAAAATGGGGTCTTAAAGTCTCTAGCTAATACATAGGATCGAAATGTAGCGACTTCCTATGGTCTCAGACGCAACCAAATCCCTCAAGGCAAGACATTAACTCCTTACTAAATTGTATTAAATATATAACTGAAGCTTAATTTTACATAATTTATTTACATCACAAGTACTAAAATTTTGACAACGTCGCTTGAAAACAAAAACTGGTTTTCTAAATCTTAAATTTTACAAAAGAACACAATAAGCCCTCTTAGATGTCTTCCCTCTCAACTAAGACCTCACGTAAGTGCCTTCTCAAAATTCCCACCCAAAAATATTTTTTCCTAGAACTGGGTGAGCTATGGCCGCAGAAAGTCTCCTACAAGGGTCGGCCCCACCTAAGCTACACACATACAATGGTATAATCCATAAAATCATTCACACACATTCATATAAAATATGCATATCTATATGAATGTTTATGTCATGCCCAACTCATCGACTCATACATGCAATTGCCATGTATGAAAACTAGTCTAAACAAAATCTTTTTGTTTTTGAAACCCACCGAACAAACTCGATATCGACAACCCTCCGAATATTTTTGCATACACTCGACAACCCTCCGAATAGTGTTCATCGATAACCT
This sequence comes from Tetrastigma voinierianum, assembly GCA_016808115.1. Lineage (NCBI taxonomy): Eukaryota > Viridiplantae > Streptophyta > Magnoliopsida > Vitales > Vitaceae > Tetrastigma > Tetrastigma voinierianum. Next base: position 782,956 of record JAEQBH010001441.1, on the reverse strand, counting down.
CCGAAAGATCAACCATCGACCATCTCCGAGAACCCCTTATCGACAACCCTCCGATAGAGTTCATCGGATTAACCTCCGGTAATTTATCTGACAACCTCCGATCACCCATTTATTCATGTACTCACACCCACCCACGTGATGACCCCGCTCACATGCAATGATAATGTCATCAAAGATAATATCTCATGTCGCATGGTCGACGGAACTACATGCAACACTCATAATATACATGCTTCAATAATTAGCATCTACGTTAATATATAATACATGCATATATTAACATCATTTTTTCACATTAACTGCATGTTATTCAAACAAGCAATAACACAAAACTGATTTCCAATCTCCAAATTAAAACAAGATGCACAAGACACAACCAAGATCATCCCCGTCATATCCCAAACTACAAGATAACAATCAATTCCAAAACCGCAGTCAAAACAACATTGCACTTAAACCTCCCAACCAACAATTTCTATCGGGAAATCATTCTTTAAACTAGCCCACTACTCCTGCTAACCCTCATGGCTCTTAAACAAAGACTCAACTGCAGTAGGAGAGAACTCTACCCTCTCAAGTGCAAGATCCGCCTCATCGCCGCAAACTCCTCCGTTTGTTAATCGGTAGAATTGTCGGTTCTCTTCCTTTCCGCTGCCTTTCTTCTTTCTTTCTTCTTTTCTTTTCTTTTCTCTTTCTTTCTCTTTCTTTTCTTTTCCTTTTTCTCTCCTCTTCCAATTCGAACAAATTGCTTTAGGTGGAGAATACTTATCTAGGTATAGAACAAATTTCTTCCTTCTCTCATGACACATAGCATTCGATATGTCATTCTATGCTCACTCCTCTCCCACCACTATCCTCTCAGCCAGATAGTGTATTAATTTGCTTCACCTAAGTGCCAAGTGTTCTTGTAGTGCCACATGGCATGCATCTTCATGCCATGTGTCACCCTCTCATTAGTCCGTTTGTCTCGAAATACGTGCAATTCCGACCTTCTCGGATTTGACGAAATTCAACTATGTACTTAGATTTCGCAAGACGAACTCAACAGTATGTCCTGCGTCGTCATCCGAGATCTAGAGAAATTCCCCGGTTTGCAACCCGTGTCTATCATTTTACTTTATCCGGGGTCTCACATGCCTTAAATCTTTTACTAGCTAGAGACTGGAACATCAAGATGTCAACCCGTCAATACACCAATAGAAGAAGGTAAAAACAGTGGACTGAACCCCACCAAATACTTAGGGATAAGGTGCATAAATGCTCCTAACTTATAGTCATATGTCCAATTTAGCCCTTGAGTTTTTTTTTTTTTTGTCCACAAGTACCCCTAACGTTTACTCCTGTAGCTCATTCATGCCCTTACTCTCATGGACTTGCACATGGATAGCTCCCATTTGTCCATCTGTGCAAGTCCATGATGGCAAGGGCATGAATGAACTGCGACACTAAAGTCGAGAGCACTTGTGGACCGGAAAAAGCTCGGGGACTAAATTGGACATAAGACTATAAGTCTGGGGCATTAATGCATCTTATCCCCAAATACCTATTAATAAAGGAAGATATCAAAGACTTATGAGGACAAAGTTGATATAATAAGCTCAGACAAAAGCTGGGATCTTGCTTATACATTAAGATAGTAAGTCAATACATGCATAATCCTGAAGAACAACATGTGGATGTGGTCATTTGCATTTTGAGGTATTTAAAGAGTACACATGGGAAATGCATTATGTTCATAAAAAAATGTTGATCACTAGAGTATAGAAGTATATACTAATGCTTATTGGATTATGCATGATAATAGGGAGGTCTACCTTTTGTTACTTTACCTTTATAAGTAAAAATCTGTGACATGAAAAGTAAGAAACAAATATTGTTGCTCACTCAAGTGCAAAGGCAAAGTTTAAAAGCGTGACCCTAGAATTTTGTGAGACATTATGGTAAGACTCCTCTTACAAGATTTAGTTGCCTATCTAGGCAACTAATCTTATTGTTCTATGACAATAAAACAACATTTGACATTACTCATAATCTAGTGCAACATAATTGTACAAATCGTGTTGCGATGGACAAATTTTTCATCAAAGAGAAATTAGATTTAAATATTGTCGAGTTGTCTAAGATTAAATCAAAGGGTCAGCTAATCAACATCCGTACTAAAGTAATCTCTTATAAAGTATACTCATCATTTCTAAGCAGGTTAGATATTTATAATATCTATACACCAATTTGAGGGAGACTGTTGAGATTTCGAAGATGATGTTAATTGTGATTATGAGATAATTTTGTTTGTGATTCATTAATCTAATTGTATAGCTGTGAATAAAGTCCTCCTCTATAAATTGGTTGGATTTTGACCGACAAAAAATATGAACGAAAAAAATACCATCCATCACTTTGAAGTTTGAAGTGCTTCGCCATTGAAGGTATCTAACAGAGAATCTCCATGGTTTCACTTAGCGAATCTCCTAATCACCGACCACCACCGACCAAACACCATTTGTCGGATTGCTTTAGCAGTTTCATACTTATGAAAACCCAGTAATTGTGTAATTAGCTAATTCATATATATTTGAGGCATGATGGAGTTGGTTCAAACCATCTTGGGAAACGTTAAAATATTACAAGGGTTTGGGGCTCGAGCCTTGAAGATGGACCATTGTTTTAACTAATAATAAAACTGAGCTACCTTTTATTATTAGTTTTATTATAACTAATAATAAAACTGAGCTACCTTATAACTTTCGTTTTTTTTTTTTTTTTTTGGAAGTCGGACATGGCGCCTTGACCATCAAAACTCCTTAGAGACGGAGGCTAATAGGAAGATGCTGCCGTGTGTGTGAATACCAATTGGGCCTCTTCCCTTTGTCTGTATCCACGCCAACGGCGATCCAAAAGCCTTTGATGATGTAATTAAAGAAGCTAGAAGTTTGTAAGCAAGCTCCTTCCCCTCCCAAGTCTACCGCAGGTCTTAATTTAATATATAACAACAAGAAGGTTCCTATGTATATACTCACTCTCTAAGTTTCCTCCCCCATTGCCTTCTTATAAATCACACTGCATCGCCAGAAGCTTCAAAATCACGCAGAGAGAGAATATGGGAGAAACAGTCGGGAATCTTATTGGGTTGAATGATGGAAGCCTGTTCCACCCAGCTGCTAATCTAGCCGTGGAAGCTCATAATTCCCCTAGCAAGCAATTTCTCGTGAAAAATTAAAATCCGTCATGATCTTTCATCCTTTGTTGTTTTTGCATCTGTAGTGGATCTTATGTTTTCCTGATGATTGGTTTGAGAGCCGCCTTTGGAAAATCGAAGATACTGGTAAGTTTCCTTCGCTTACAAGCTTAAACGATGGCGGAGACGCTGTGGTCAACGGGTCGTTTCTCCGGCGATTCAATGGCGTCTTAGACAAATTATCACATGCCAAAGAGGTATTTAAATTCCAATCCAGGCTAGACATATAACACTCGTGAACTTGAAATGTTAATGTTGGGGGTTTGATTTTCGAAGTTGAAAGCAGCTTACCGAGAAGAAGAGGCAAGTAGTGTTCTCCGGCTATTCATCGGCCGGTCCAATTGCCATCCTGGCGACTCTATACTTCTTGGAAAATCCGACTCTCTCACCCCGCTGCCTCACTTTCGGATCCCCGCTCCTCGGTGACCGGATCTTTGGTCATGTTCTCAGGCGGGAGGGATGGTCGGACTATTTCACACATTTCGTGATGAAATACGACATAATCCCTCGGATTATGCTTAGTCCATCTACTGAGCATGAACAAATTCTCAATTACTTCAAATCTAAATTTGACAGAAAGAATATTAATCCAGCTCCTCCATCCGGGTTCTACCTCACCGTGATGGGGAACGCATCCTCTGTTGCAAAGCTGACAGCTCGCATCTAATGGGATGCAGGTTCGTCACTGGACATTATAAAGAGCTTCATTGAGCTAAGCCCTTACAGACCTTCCGGAACTTATGTCTTCTGTACTGGAAACGGAAACCTGGTTGTTGTGAAGGATCCAAATGCTGTTCTGCAGATTCTGATTCACTGTGCTGAGTTGGGCGAATCACACACTGCAGAGGTTGAAAAAAGAAGCCTGGATGAACATTTAGCCTACCTGAGTGAACTGAACGAATGCTTAGGAATGCAGGCTGTAGTTTCTTTAGATGGTGGTCCAGCGACAGCCACATTGAATGATCTCGCCTGGTGAGCCTTCTTTTCAGTTAATTTCTTCCTCTCACCAAATCTCTCAGAATCTCAGCTGATTTTCTACAGGTTTCTGATTGCAGAGCCCGCAAGCGATGCTATGTCTTCAAGCTGCAGAGGAGTTCAAGAATCGCAGATCAAGAAATCTGGAAAAGATCCGTAAGTATTTGGAAAAAATTGAGGTTAAATTAGAAATGATGAGAAAATACAAAGAAAATGCCCGGATTAGCAGATTAGGCTACTACGATTCCTTCAAGCTCCAAAACGAAGACGACGACTCACGCTTAATGTGAGCAGGCCTCGAGCCGCCGGGATGTGGACGAGATCAAGGAAATGTTAAAAAGAATTTGAACTTCCAGATGACTTCTGAGAAGAAACGAGATTATAGATCTCGAACCAAGTACCGTCATTGGTTGAGCCTCTGGATGCGAACTTCTACCGACACCCAAGGATAAAAGAGACACAGGCGCGTGATTTGATCGGGCGGGGCCGCGGCCTAAACGATATCGATTCATCCAGCTTGGGCTCGAGCACGACGCAAAGGAGGAGTTCGATCCTGCCTGAATCCCTTCAAATGATGTAGAGCAACCTGGCATCGACATTGGAAAGAAGTGGATACGTTCAAGAGATTGAGGAGAGGATTCAGCAGGTGGAGAGAAATCTGATCGCATGGATTGTGATAGGATCTTTAGGACGATGATGTGCTGCTGGAGAATCTAACCTTTGTTAAATGGTGGAGAAATCTCCCTCCTCAGCACAAACCAAAATCAGATCGCATTGAGAAACTCATCGGTGAGAAAGAGAAAGCTGCTGGAGTATAAATCAAATCAGAACAGGAATCTTCTAGCATTGCGAACGATTACCCAGGGCACTAAGATATAGTACTGAATTGAGGCCATTATTCACTTACCTAATAAGATGTCTGATATTTTCTTTCTTGAACGTGTGCAATGTTATTGTTATTCGAATCCAAGCCTTAGAGGCTCGATCCAGTTATAAAAATCTAGACCTTGAGTGCATTCTTAGCTGATATGTATATGCAAATACTATGACAAAGGGCAAGTCACACTTAAGGGTGTAATTGAGTAGGGTTAATACAAAATCAAACTCGAGCTCAATTCGCTTAAAAACTCAAGACGACCCGATCAAGTTTTTTTCCAAATGTTCTAAACTCAATTCGAAAAATAATCGAGCTATTCGAGCTCAACTCGACAAAGCTCAAATCAATTAAAAAATTAATAAATAATTATACTTGAACTCGGATTTAAAATCGACTTGAGTTCGACTCGATTCAACTCTAATAAATTTAAACTTAATAAGATATAGGAGTTTTTATTGTTATTTATATATTGAGTAAAACTCTGCTTAAGCTCGCAAGGTTTCTCAAATTGGATATCAGATACCGACCGAATATTTATGAATCGTAACTCGAGTAAGGTAGCTTGAATTTACTACAAATTTCGGCCACAATTAAACGAAACCGTCTTTCAAGTTGACAAACTAATCCATATTTGCGGCAAGAAAGAATAAGCAAGCATCATATTCTGATTCTCCCTAACAAATACCATTACTTGTTACCTTAAGAGATATGCCTTATGAGGAAAAATCAAAGCAACTACTATAGAGCATACTTGTTAAGACCTCCATTGTCCTATAAGAGAATGCTTAGAATGGAAAAAGAAAAATCATATTTTAGATAATTATACTTCCTCTGGTGTATAAGGTGATAATTGATGTTTTATCGCGAGATCTACTGGTAGGACCGAAATCAGCATTGAAAATTACGATGTCTTTTCTCTCTTTCTCTCGCCTTCTTCATCACATGTAATCTTTCTCCTCGTGGACCATAAAACGATTCTTGATGAGGGAGCCGACATTGTTTCACTAATTATTTCTTTTTTCTTTAATTTCATCCTCTCTTTCCTAACTTTCTAGTTTCGTCACAAATCTTTCTCTCATATCCTTTGATGGGACCACGTTGAACGATTCTTAATTAAGGAGGAGACATTTCTATCAATAATTTTTTCATCTCCTAAATCAAATGGAACAACTGGAATATGGGAAATAAATTATTAAAAATAAGAGAGCTCAACCATTCCCACCCAACATTCGATGTTTGGTGTAATTAGTTTTAAACGTCTCATGAACATTAATTTCTCATCTTCTCTTTTCCTAACTTTCTTTATTTTCGTCACGAATCCTTCTCTCATATCCTTTGATGGGACTATGTTGAACGATTCTTAATTAAGGAGGAGACATATTTCTATCAATAATTTTTTCATCTCCCAAATCTAATGGAACAAGTGGAATATGGGAAATAAATTATTAAAAATAAGAGAGTTTCAACCATCTTCACTAAATTGGCGTTTGGCGGTAATTAGTTTTAAACATCTCATGAACTTTAATTTCTCATCCTCTCTTTTCCTAACTTTCTCTATTTTCTTCACGAATCCTTCTCTCATATCCTTTGATGGGACAACATTGAACGATTCTTAATTAAGGAGGAGACATATTTCTATCAATAATTTTTTCATCTCCCAAATCAAATGGAACAATTGGAATATGGGAAATAAATTATTAAAAATAAGAGAGATCAACCATCTCAATTAAATATTCGATGCTTATGTAATTAGTTTTAAACATCTCATGAATATATATATATATATATATATATATATATATATATATATACAGAAAGAGTATATATATATATATATATATATAAAGTATATATATATAAATTAACAATACATCAAATAGAAACACATAAATTTGCTAAAAGTCATATAAGATGAAACAACACCTAAGTTAATGGCATAATAAATTGGTTAAAATGCTACAAATTTGATAATATCATAATGACTAAAATACCTAATCCTGAATAATTTTGCAATATACTACATCAAGGTCCGATGACATTCCATTTGATCAAAAAATCTCCTAGCCTAAATCACCCATACATAAATAAAACATCGCAACAAGACAATGGAAAACAAAACGTCATAAAACCAAACATCGCAACAAGACAATGGAAAACAAAACGTCATAAAACCAAACATCGCAATAAGACGACGAAATCATGAAAAAACAAAATAAAACCCAAATCTATATATGAGAGATAACCACTTTATTATGAAATAAATTGATAGAAATAGATGTAGATTGGTGATTTTAGGCCAAGAATTGTCAATAATCGCTCCTCCTTGCTTAAGGAAAATGAGTGGCTAGAAGACTAGAAACTTCTTAACATTAAAGCTAGTGTGATTTAACCAAGATGATATCTATTCACTTTACATGTTATGTTGTAATATTTTGTTCTTACAAGGATTCAATCATGGGATCTCTCTGAAACGTATTAACATTCACAAAATTTTTTATTGATCTCCTCGCTCGGTACACATACGCGGCACCAGACTCTGAAAGGGTTTTATTTATACTATTACAATTACTCACGTGACAAGACCTTAACAATACTTTGTCCATGACTATAGTGGATCAAAGTAGTGGGGAGTTATCGATGGTGCGTGGTGACACATGTCCCCAAGTCAAGCGAGTGAGGGTAATGGCTTTGACCGTCAAAATTTTCTTCTTCCGGTAGAGGGCACGGTCTTCATCGGGCAATGGCAAGTTAGTAAGCTTGGGCATTCCTTTGTCTGAAACGTTGTTGTTGAGGAAGGGGAACAAGGCTTGTTAAAGTACGTCGAGACATAAAGGACTCGGGCTTACTTCCTCATTGGATTTGGGTCTAGATTTTCCATGGATTGGGCCTTTCATTTCTTGGCTATATGCTATATATGGACATCCCATTCACTAGACCCCCTAGTTCCATTTCGGGATTAGGTTTTGTTCGAATGAGTACTATTTAAATATGGCGATGTCAGCCAAATTTATGATGAGTGCATCCTTCAACCTACTCCTTGGGCCGGGTGTCAACCATGTAGGTTGGCCTCGGAAATTTTATCTTGACAAGGTGATTGCCTCATTTAATGTCCTTCTCTAGGTTTCCTAGCCATGATTGTAACGACCCATACCAAATAATACAAGTTTTTAAAACGTTTGACCAAGTTTGACCAAGTTTGACCAAATTTGACCAAGTTTGACCAACAATTAGTATGTGGGCCCAAGTTGACTTTTTCAAGGATGGATAATTTTTGGTTGACTAAGACACCATTTTGTAGGCCTCGTCGATACAAGTTCATAGACGGGTTGAACGTCAAAATCCGACTTACGGATAAAAAGTTATGGCCCTGGGGAGTTCAAATAGCAGCATTTTATCATTGTCCAAAGCTGTCTTCAATTTTTACCTGAAAGCGACCCTAGGCCCTATATAAACATAGTTTTGCATGCCAAATAGAACCCTAGCCCCAAAACACTCATTTGAGCTCCAAAACCCTGAAAAACTCCCAATCTAGTGAACCTTGGCCGGGTCGTTGACCCATTTTTAGACCAAGCAGTTTTGGCGGGTGGGAGGCGTCTGGCCACCTTGATGCGCACCAGCCGGGGAGCGCCACCACGGACAATCCGTAGGCCCGAGTTTCCACGGCGAACCCGCAGCGGGGACGTTGAATCGGGCGACAAGCGCGTGGCCGCCTCAGCGATGGTCGTCGGATTTTTCTGATACCGGCCATTCCAGGCAATCATACCTCCACCCCCATTTTTGGGCTCTCTTAACTTTCGTCGCAGCGGCGCTTTTTGCGGATTTCCGCCGTTTGAAGATACGACCAAAAAACAAATTTGGCGGCAGTTGGATCGAGTTTTCCGGCCAACTTTTCTGACAACGCTGGACCAAGGTAAGAGAATGCTTGTTGTGTTCTTTGGTCTCTTTGGGCTTTCGTTGATATAAAGTTTGTAAATTTTGGAAATCGTTTGGTTAGTTTTCCATTTTTGGGTCATTTAAGTGGTCGCAGAAAGGTTTGGACGAGTGGACACCAATTGGTCAAATTAGGCAAAATTGAAGTTGGATTAGTGAAATTGGACATTTTTATGAGTTATTGGAAGGTTCAATTTCGAAAAATTAGCCTCATGATTCCAAACGGGGAACCTTACAAAAGAGTGGAAGTGAGGTCTTGAGAGAAGGAATTTTTTTAAAAAAAAACATTATTTTCCTTATAAATTAGGCCACTCACTGAGATTTATTATCTCACGTTTCTTGTTTTAATCGTTCTCTAGGTCGGGCGATTCAGTAGAGACCTACCTCGCCTTGATTTACGTCACTTTCGTTCTCGGAGTTAATAGTATTCTATCTTATCTATACGCCTTTATTTTATTGGACTTATGTATTTTTCATTGTACCCCACTAAGTTCGCAAACACTCTTAGAAGGCTCACGATCTTAGTATTGAACTCATATAGTCTTTATCATGTGTGTTTGTGGTTATATTCCTGATAAGATGGGTCGGTTGTGGATTTGGTACATTTATTGGATCTTTTATATATATATATTAAGGTATTATATTAATCACGGTGTTACTTTCTTTCTTAAAGTTGGGTTTCCATTGGACATTCCCAGGGATTGTGCGATTAGAACTTCACTAGCGGAGACCGCGGGGAATCTTGGGAGGGTTTCCGGGTTGGGTCTTGTCATCTTGGTATCAGAGCTCTAGGTTTCTAAATTCCTTGGGGTTATACATTCTTTATGCAACTCATCCCGATGTTTGTATACCTTCCTCCTACGATCCTTGAAATTAGTACATTTCATTTATTCTTGAAAACTTGATTTTCTTCGATGACGCGGTAGGCGTAAGCGGGCCGGTGGAAAGTTCATATGCACCACCGCGCAGGAGAGTCTTGTCAGCGCCTAGCTCGATCACTCGGGAGGAGTGGGTTTCTTGGGTATTCTTTGTTGATCGGGCTCGTAGACTTGGAGCAATGGTGGTTTTGGTGTGCGACTCACGGGATCCCCGCAGGTGGCTGTCCCCAGCTAGATTGACACAGAGAAGATTTTGGGCCGGTATGCGATTGTCGGATGAGGATAGAGTCGGGATAAATTTGGTTTACTACGCTGGGAGGTAGTGCAAGGAAGTGGTGGGCGTGAGAGGACTGAGAAACGTCACACTTGAAGCCTGATTCAAAAATTTGCTTTTCTGCCCGAGTTTGCCCCGACCTTTGTTGTTGAGACTAAGAGGCTAGAGTTTGAGGCGCTCGCGAGGTAGCATGAGTTTATGAGGCAGGACCACGTCGCTTCGGACTAAGCGTCGATCATACGATGGATTGTCTTGGGAGCGATCCAGAGAGATCATTTAGAGAGATGGTTTTCAACTCTGGATCTTGGGCGGCGAGGATCGGTGGAGACGAACGTGGTGCCCGGCGTGCCGGAGTTTCGAAGAGAGGTAGACATACGGGTGTGGTTTCAATTGATGAGTAGTGGCGTAGCCATTTCAAGATCTCTGGGCCAAGGCGGTTTCCGTTCGACTTGTGGTGTTTGCAGCAAGATTCATGATGGACCATGCCAGTGGGATAATGTATGCTTCGATGCGAATGAGATAAGACATTTCAAGAGGACTACCCTATCGAATCCAACGAGACTAGAGTCACCATTTCCGGGTACTCGGTTCGGCATCTTTGATGGGCATGGAGGGCCCCGGATACGAGGCGGGGCAAACCTTGGGTGGTTCCTTTAGCAGGACCTTGATGCACCAGCGACCCGGAGGCGGGACGGAGAGGGCGACCACACTGCGGCGAGTTTATGCTGACCGAGGCGGAAGCCTGGTCACCAGACGTTGTAGCGGAGTGCGATATCCATTTTTGGTGTGATCTGTGTACTCATTGACCCAAGGGCTACACTCTTTTATTTCACATGAGTATGTTGCAGTCGGGATGACTCCAATTCCTTTGGGATGTGGTTTGGAGATTGCCACGCCCACAGGAGAGTCTCTATGGCCTAGTCAGATGCTTAAGGGTAGCTTGTTTTCTATTGAGGGCGAAGTTATGGAAGCAGATTTGATGTTAATAGATATCAAGGGGTTGGATGTGATGCTTGGGATGGATTGGCTTGCTTCAAACTATGCTTTAATGGATTATTTCCGCAAGGAGGTGAAATTTAGACGACCGAGACTATCAGTAGTAGTATTCTATGGAGAGCGGAGGCGAGCACCTTCAGGTTTGATTTCTGCCATTTCTGCTAGATGTTTACTTCAAAAGGTTGAGGTATCTAGCTCATGTAGCTTGACACTGTGAATAGCTAAGTGAGACGGAGCATGTACCAAAGAGTGAGGACTTCGATGTGTTTCGATGATCTTCCGTGTTTGCCTTAACGAAATAGATTTTCCCAATGATTTAGTCCCCTGGGTATTAACTCCTATATCTTTACCCCTTATAGAATGGCACCCCAATGAGTTGAAAGAGTTGAAGACTCACCTACAAGAGCCGGTGGATAGGATTTATTAAAGTTCCGCTTTTCACCTGGGAGCGCCTTCTGTATATTTGTGAAGAAGAATGGATGCTACTTGAGTTGTGTATAGACTATGTGCGCTTGAATAAAGTCACCATTCGTATCAAATTATCCTTTGCCTTTGATTGATGATCTATTTGATCACCTGGGTGAGTGTTCTTAAGATCGACTTCGAGGTCGTGGTACCATCAGCTAAGGATTGCGGAACTCAATATTCCCAAGACGGCCTTCGTGGATGAGATATGGGCATTATGAGTTTCTAGTGATGTCTTTCAGACTCACCAATGCCCCAGCAGCTTTCATGGATTTGATGAATCGGGTCTTCCGTCCATACTTAGATCGGTTTGTCATTGTCTTCACTCCACGATATCTCGTGTACTCTGAGAAGTAGTTAGAGAATGAGAGACATTCCTGCCTGTGTCGTTGCACTTTAAGGCGCACTCGCTTGTATGCCAAGTTCAAAGAATGTGACTTTGGTTGAGCCGAGATTTCTGACATGTTGTTTCACGATGGCATTTATGGATCCTCATAAGTAGAAGTGAAAAAAATCGGAGCAACCAACTACGGTGATGTATGCTGAGTTTCAGATTAATGGGTAGCTACCGTTGCATTCATAGAAGGGTTCTCAAAGATAAAGGTGACCACTTCATTGTTTGACTAGGAAAGGAGTTAAGTTTATGGACTCCGACAGGTATGGAAGCTTCCAAACACCGAAGGAAAAGTTGACGTCACCCGTTTATTAGCTCGCCGTGAGGGGCAACGAGGGTTCAAGGTTTACGTCGATGCCCTCACACCAAGGTTTAGTCATGCGGTTGATGCAAATATAAGAGAGTTGTATGTATGCTTCCGCATGGGCTGAAGAAACACGAGCTGAATTATCCTACTCATGACTTGGAACTTGCTGTGGTAATTTTCGCATTGAAGACTTGGAGGCATTACTTATATGGAGCTTAATTTTTATTTTGATATTTCACCGACCATAGAGCCTTAAATATTTGTTTACTATAAGGTTAAACTTAAGGAGATGGATGGAATTACTTCTTAAGGATTATGATCGAGACTATCGACTACCATCCGTAAGGCAAATAAAAGGTGATGCCTTGAGCAGAAGTCTACGTGCTCTTGGCTTATATGCAAGACAGCATAAACTCCATTGATGGTCGAGTTGGAGAGTTGGGTGTTGAGTTGAGGATGCATGCTTCAGGGGCACTTTTTGATAGTTTCCAACTACAACCGATACTTATAGATTGTATTCTCAGGGCACAACTAGAAGATCCCTATTTGATGAGCATGAGAAAGAAAGTCGAGGAAGGGGAACAATCGGATTTTGCTATTAGAGACGATGGAGCCTGCAGATTGGTTCTAGTTCTCAGTTCTAAAGAATCAAGAGTTAAAAGGCAAATATCGAGGCACCATAGCTCGCTTATAAGCATGAATTCCTGTGAGTACCAAGATGTACCGTATAATCGAAGGAATATTATTGGTGATCAGGCATGAAAAGAGAAGTTGCGTAGTATGTATCCATGCTTCATCCGTCAACATGAAGCAGAGACAAAAGCCTTCGACTTCTCAGAGCCATTACCCATCCTTAATGGAAATCGGAGCGCATTACAATGCATTTGTATCTAAACTCCTCCCAATCGTTTCGTAGACATGACGACATTTGGGTAGTAGTTGATCGACTCACCAAGTCCACGATTTCATACCTATTCGTGAGAAGTTTTCTCCTCGTGGCTAGAGGTAAACCTTTATGAATCCAGCAGTGAGTTTCCGCATGGGGTGCCACGTCGACATCTCGATAGAGATCCACGATTCACTGAGGTTTCTCGAAGGGATTGATGAAGGAACTTAGTTGTCAAGTTGAATTTGAGTACCGCTTTCACCCTCGTGACCGATGGACAACTGAGAGGACTATTCGTAATCTTGTGAGGATATGTTGAGGTCATGCTGCATCGCAACTAAGGGACATTGGAATGAATATCTACCTTTGGCAAAGTTCACTTATAACAACAGCTATCACTCAAGCATTGAGATGTCACCTTATGAGGCATTGTATGGGAAACAATGCCGCACTCCACTATGTTAGAATGAGACTGGCGAAAGGAAATTATTAGGTCTTGAGATTGTACAAACGACAGTGGACAAGGTTAATGTTATACGTGCTGAAGTTGAAAGCTACTGTGATAGGTAAAAGCTTGGTGTCGATACTTTAAAAGATCTTGAGTTTGAGGTCGGGCTAAGATCGAGCATTCTGAAGCTCTCTCTTGAAGTGGTGTACGCTTAAGAAGCAGAAAGCTAAGTCCTCGCTACATTGACCTTTGAGATTGCTTATATGATAGTCCATGGCTTATAGATTAGACTTGCCGGAGGAAATCCTTTTTTTCGAGTCCATAATGTGTTCCATCTCCATGCTACGTTAAAGTATATCTCGTATCCCTCACATGTGTCGAGACAATTCGTGATTGAGCCTCGAGGATGACTTATCCTATGAGGAGCTGTACCATATGTGACTGGTAGAAGAAGAGAAGGAGCTTCAGAACAAGACAATATCCTTGAAGAAGGTCCTTTGAAGAAACCACCTAGCTTCAGGAGGCGATCAGAGCTGATGACCAAATGCTGAGCCGTGATACTCATCTTCCATGACACAGTACGAATTCAGGACTAAATTTTTCGTGGTGGGGGTAGGTTGTAATGAATTGCACTAAATAATACAAGTTTTAAACGCTTGACCGAAGCTCACCAACAATTGGGCATGTAATTCAAGTTGACTTTTTTTCAAGTATGGATAATTTGGGTCAGACTAAGACACTATTTCGTAGCCTCACGACACGAGTTCATGGACGGGTTGAACGTCAAACCCACTTACTGATGTGTGCCATGACCTGGGAGTTCAAACAACAAAGATTTTATCAATGTCCAAAGTCAGTTCTTCGCGACTGAAATAATTCTACGCCCATAAACATAGCTTTGCTTGCCAAATAGAACCTCAGCCCCAAAACACTCATTTCGAGCTCCAAACCCCAGAAAAACTCCTCACACCGTGAACACCGAACTGGTCAAGCTTCACCCATTTTTTGCACTACAAAGTGTAGATCCCGCCGGCCAAGTTTCACTGCGAACCACCGCCGGACGCGCCCAGATCGGGCCGGCAAACGCGCGCGTCGCTACTGGCGGGTCGCCTAATTTTCTATTCTCCGCCATCTGCGCCGACCATACCTCCCTCCCATTTTGACCCTCTCGAACTCATTCCCGCGGTCCTTTGCATTCCTCACCGCTTGAGAGATACTTACGAAACAAATTCTAATGACTATTGATCGAGTTTTCCGCCACCACAAAGAACCTTTGACCAAGGTATGGTACCGTTGTGTTCCCGGTCTCGGCTCGCTGATATAAAGTTTTTAAATTTTGGACGCTATTTGTTAGTTTTCATTTTGTCATTTCGTAATTATATCGAAAAGGTTTGGACCTAAATTGACACCACAATTGGTCAAGAAAATTGAAGTCGGATTAGTGAAATTCGACATTTTATGAGTTACTGAAGGTTCAATTCTTGAAAATTATCTCTCTGGTGAAAAGCCCCAATTTTGGGTACCGGGTCTATAAGGCACACTGTATAATTGGACCTGTCAGGGTCCAATTTAGATAGTTTCATAGTTCTAAAAATTATTTTAAGATACTTAGTGCATCCTAAGTTCCGTTGCTTATCGTTTTTAAATGGTATTTCTTTATTATTACTGTGCACTCACATTAGCATGGAAACGATCCCGCAGTGTGAGCAGGATCAGAGTATACGTGAATAATGAGTGGTTTATATGTTTTAAATAAGCTAGGGTATTATTATGATATATAATTGTGGTTAATTATTATATATATAACTTATTTGATTCGAACTGGCCGTTAGTGCATAAATATAATTATCTGCTTTTATATAAACAAGTTATCATTTCATGTGGATTTTTGTCAACATTTTAAATGATTTGGAAATTTTACCGAGTTCATGGATAAATTTCAGGTATTTAAACATTTTGGTACATGGATTGAGGTTTTAAAACCATTTTGAAAATTTATTGATTTAAGAAATGGATTTTGAGATTTTCAGAAATGGTTATAATACGTTGTCGCTGAAAGGTATATGAGTAAGGATATGGTGTTGGTTGTTAGGAGTTGATGTACCATATAGTACCAGAGGTTCGATTTAGTACCTATATTACAGTGCACTGGGTTTGCCACGGTGTCGTGAGGTTGGTTTCATCCAACGGTTACATATTATTTCCACGACCGTGATGTCGGGATTACCCGGTTGCCTATTAGTCGCCACGTGTCGTGAGGTCGGTACTATCCAACTAAGCATATATTATTTCCACGACCGTGATGCCTGATTACCCTCGAAGGTTTATTAGCTGCCACTGTCGTGAGGTTGGTTCCATCAAACGGTTATATATTGTCAACGGGCCGTGATGTCTAGTTTACCCGGCGTTTATTAGTTGCCACCGAGTCGTGAGGTTAGGCTTAATTCACGGTTTACTACGGGTATATGGTACGGTACATTGTTGGTTTCTGAGTAAGGTATAACCATTTCAATATTTATGGTTATTGTATTTTCATGATTACTTTTTACAACGTTATGGTTATATATATTTTATGCTCAATTTTTATGTTGTGAATAAATTCAGGTCATAAGGTTCTTGACAATGACGTCGGTTAAATTTTTGAGCATGAATTTCATATTATTGACTTGGGTATAAGTTTGAGTTTTGTGAAATGATTCCAAATGGGGAACCTTACAAAAGAGTGGACGTGAGGTCTTGAGAGAAGGAATCTTCAAAATAAAACATTATTTTCTCCTTATAAATTATGTCACTCACTAAGATTTATTATCTCAATGCTTATTGGTTTTAAATCCGCTTGTATCCATGTACCAGAGACTCTACCTCGCGCCAGCTTCATGCCACTGCCCCACGGCAAATGGGTGATTCTATCTTATCTATCCTGCCTTTATTTTATCGACTTATGAGCTTTCATTGTACCCCTAAATTCGCAAACACTCTTAGAATGCTCTGATCTTAGTATTGAACTCATATGAGTCTTTATCATGTGTTTGTGGTTATGACCTACAGTAAAATGGGTCGGTTGTGAATTTGAGCGGTCAGGATCTTTATATATATATTGAGGTATTATATTAATGCGTATGTTTACTCTCTTTCAGTCGGGTTCCATCGACATTCCCTAGGGATTGTACAGTGGGAACTTCACTAGGCGAGACCACCCAGGGAATCTTGGGAGGGTTTCCGGGGCGGGTCTTGTCAATGATGATGAGGTTTTTAGGGTTTTGATGCATCGATTCACCCTTTTAAACACTACAAGAAAAATATCAATTGTTGACATATATTTTATTTACATAAGACTATATATGTCGTTATTACTTATTTAAATGGATAACAATGACATATTTAAGATAGAAAAAAACAACAATGACATATTTAAAATTTATTTATAGGTTATAATGACTTATAAAGTATAATCTTGACAAAAAAATTTTATAAGTCAAGATATATTTCAATAGGAATCTTATGTAGTACAGACACTTTAACAGACGCTTTATAAGTCAAGGAATAAATTTTTTTAATTCTATAGTTCAAGAAAAAACCAATAGTTTCTATTCTTATTCTTTTTGCTCTTTGAAGGCACGAGTTACCCAAATTACAAATTATAATGTGATTGTGGTTAGTTTAATTATTATAAGGGTACACATACTATGACATGGTTTAAATTAAGATGCTAACATGGTCCATTATTACCTAATTTTGATAGTTTAAATATTTTTGTTTGATTTTTTATAAGTTAGAAATATTTTGTATGTTTGAAATGCATTTAAAACTATATATTTTTTGTAGAAAAGATTATAGGAATTTATGTTGACAATCAATATGTATAAAACTATAAGTGAAATCCATTAATAAGTTGTTAAATTTCCAATGATACATCAACTTACCTAATAAAAATACGCTTTAACATCTTATATTCAGGTTTTTCAAAGAAATAATTTTAATTCTTACATTATATGTCTTTTCAAAAAAATTAAAACAAATGGTGACTCCAACGAACATATACAAATTCAATATTCAAATAAATAGAAATCAATTTTTTTAATATTAATAAATAATTTTTTGAAATCCAAATTAATTGGAATAAAATCAGATTAATTTCAAAGTCACATGTGACTAAACTCAAAGTCATATTAAACTCTAATATCTTCTCGATTTTAAGTTGAAATAACTAAATTTTTAAGATAATATTATATTTTGCAAAATAAAAATACAAAATTTTAAATAATGATTATCTTTTATAAAAAGAAATTCAATTTTGGTATTTAAAAATTAGATTTTCTATAAATTAGGATTTTTTTTATAAACTTGGGTAGTTCGGTCGGGTCTCGCCTCAAGTTATTAGTTCGAGTCCCTATAACCGGTGAAACCTGTGAAAACGTATTTTTCTCTCGAAAAATGAGCGACCTAAGAATCTCTGTCGATGCAGCGTACAAAACCCTAGATCTTTCTCTAGACTCCCTGATGACTAAACGGATCACGCCGCCGAATCATCTCGCGAAATCTAGTCGAACCAAACAAATTAAGGGCCGAATTCGAGACTGCCGGTTTTGCATGCATTGAGATCTGAACGGGCCAACTAAGGGTGCCATGTGGTTAATCTTTTCATGGGAGACACTTTGGCACATGGGTACAAGTGTCATGCCCTTAGGATTGCATGAGTTGGGTGGGGCCCAAATGTCAAGCCACCCTCATTCATGAGCATGAAAGTGGTTGAAATTGTGGCATGGAGAACACTTGGTCTTGAGTTGACCAAGCGTCAAACAAATTGGTGTTAGGTGTGCTCCCCTAGGTCAAACCAACTTGGTAGTTTGAGGAGAGATTCCAAACAATTCGTACAGAAGAGGAGAAGAAAGAAAAGAGAGAAAGGGTTCAAGTTCTGAGGGAAAAAAAAAGGAGAGAAAAGAAAGAAAGAAGGGAAGGAAAGGAAGAAGGAAAAAAAAAAACAAAGAGAACCAATGCAGGATTTTCTGGTTCACAGGTGCTGTGGAGTTCAGCAGCTGTTTGATCTGCACTCCAACAGGTAGAGAACTTCTCCTACCATGGTTATATCTTGTCTAAGAGTTGTTTGATGACAGGGAAGGTTAATCCATGCAGTGAGTTGGATGAATGACAGTTTCTAGCAGAAACTGTTGATGTTAGAATTGTTTTGTTTATCCATTTTTACAGGATTAAAATCTGGAAATGGCCTTGTTAAAACTGATCTATGTGAGGATTAAAATCTGGAAATGGTCTTGATTTATATGCGGATTAAAATCTGGAAATGGTCTTGTTGAACCTGATGAGATACAAGCATGATGATGTTGTATGTGTTGTGTGTTATTGTTGTCTTGAAGAACATGCAGGATTTTCTGGGTTTTTAGATTGAAGAAAACATCAGTTGGTATTATAGTTTGAATGAAAAACATGCAAAATTTTCTGGGTTTTAGACTGAAGAAATATCAGTTTGGTGTATGGTTGCTTGCATGACTAACATGCAGAAATTTTTGGGTTTTAGACAAAGGAAATATCAGTTTTGGAGTATTATTGCTTGCATGAAAAACATGCAGAATTTCATGGGTTTTTAGATTGAAGAAAACATCAGTTGGTATTATAGTTTGAATGAAAAACATACAAAATTTTCTGGGTTTTAGACTGAAGAAATATCAGTTTGGTGTATGGTTGCTTGCATGACTAACATGCAGAAATTTTTGGGTTTTAGACAAAGGAAATATCAGTTTTGGAGTATTATTGCTTGCATGAAAAACATGCAGAATTTCATGGGTTTTTAAACTGAAGAAAACATCAGTTTGGCATTATAGTTTGAATGAAAAATATGCAAAATTTTCCGGGTTTAGACTGAAGAAATATCAGTTTGGTGTATGGTTGCTTGCATGACTAACATGCAGAATTTTTTGGGTTTTAGATTAAGGAAATATCAGTTTTGGGGTATTACTGCTTGCATGAAAAACATGCAGAATTTTCTGGGTTTTTAGACTAAAGAAAACATCAGTTTGGTATTATTGTTTGAATGAGAAACATGCAGAATGTGTGAATATACATGTTGACATGTGCATGTTGATGATTAACATGATGCTTAAGATAAAGCATAAATGATATATATGTTGCATGTAGTTTTTATTATGCATGTAACATGAGATTTTTATGCAAGCAGCATTACATTGCATGTGCATGGGGACATCAGGAAAAAAATTGGGTGTGAGTGCATGATACTTTATTTGAATGACTAAATTCGAGGGTTGTCCAAAATATTAATTTCAGAAGGTTGTCCACCAAATTTTATCGGAGTCTGTCCAAATGAAAAAAATGAATATCGGAGGGTAGTCCACATTATTATCGGAGTCTGTCCAAATGAAAAATATCGGAGGGTAGTCCACATTATTATCGGAGTCTGTCCAAATGAAAAAAATATCGGAGGGTGGTCCAAAATTTTATCGGAGTTCCGTCCAATCAACTTTGCAGCCAAACAAAAATCTTTAGAAATGATTTTATTATACATGGAAAAATGCATGTGTGAGGAAATCGGTGAGGACTCGAGGCATGAGATTTGGCATATGACATTCATATATATTTTCTGTATATTTTATGTGAATGTATGTGAAATTGCAAACATGACATTGCATGTGCACTTAGGTGAGAAGTAGCCATCGTAGGAAAATTTCTCTCGCTTAGTAGCTCACCCCACGTGGAAAAAAAAAACTAAATTTTCAGGTACTGGAGATACACCAAGAGAGGGTGCCTTAATTAAAACCTGAGAGGCGTGATGCTTAAACAACTTCAGAAATATTTTGTGAGAACACCGGATCGTATCCAAATTTTCACATGTCCGAGAAACTTAGTTTCTGTACCTAAAATGTAATGAAATTGTAATTAAACCAATTGTTTATGTTTAATACAATTTGATGAAGTTTATGTAAGTTTGCTGGTAAGTTTTGGTAAGTTTTAGGATAAAAGATTCTTCATCGGAAGTAGAAATCACAAGCATCTGTAAAGCAGGACGCCCCAAACTCCCTGGGGTCCTATGGATCACCCGTCAACCATGGAAAATCTATACATCTCAGATCACGAGACGCATACCGAGTAAAATAGCCTCAGCCCACAAACCAATAATTAAAAATAAATGGTGTCAACCCAGTATTCATAGTTTGCGTTTGTTCACAAAAGATTTGTACATATTTATTAAAATATTTACTTAAAGCCACATTTCGCTTTCTTCTCAAAGTTACCTCATCACAGACCGCCTCCTGATAGTCCCTCGCTGCACTAAAGGGGGTTCGCTGACGGGTGAGCAAAGCCCGCAGGAGTTTTTCTACAAGGGTTATTCCCTCACCTAAAATGCATATGCAATGGCAGGTAAAACACAAAGCCAGCACAACACTATATAATCAACTACATTCCATACACCATTTACTATTATACCGAATGTCTACATCATGCATGAGATGCAACCCCTCATGCTCACAACCCGTAGTCCCACGACTTCACACTTGGAATGCCAGTGTACAAAACCAGTCACACACTTCGACTAAAAACCATTGAGACTCCTCCAATTTTTAGTTACCAAATTTTCCTTTATTTGCGGGCCACGGATTTCCCGGTTTACATCAGAGGACGCCGCACGCCAACATTTTCAAGAACTTACACGTCAGATTCATGTCTAACTGTGAACAAACATTTGGGTCTCTTCTACCCTGAGGGATTCACCCCAATCCTATTCCGCCCAAAACATGTAATTTATCATTTTGATCATCTTACACACTCGTGAATCTCTATCTTGGACTTTGTCCCATTTTTCTCCGAGTTCACGACCCATTTACCCACACTGGTAAATAAACCATACCCTGCACCCACACCCGACTTGACGCGATGTGACCGTGCATATGAAATGCATGATGCCAATGCATTTTCCTCATGTTACATGCATGAATGAGCACTACATGAAACATTTACATACCATGGAAAATTATAATTTATACATATAATCTACCTCCATACAAACCATATTAATACATCAAATAGCATGCATCAATATCACATTTCCACACACTGCATGTTATTCAACAAGCCATAACACAACTGGGTCACCAACTTGGGACCATTCAACAGGGTACCTCATGGCCCCTTCATAACATGAACCATTTTGGTTCCAATTCTCACATATCCCATCAAACCACAGCAAGACCTCAGAAACTTTCGCTTTCTAAATAAATCCTCTTACCCTTACGCGGATCGTGTGAAACCATTATGAAATCCATACCCTTTAATTCCAAAGCTCGAACTAATTTACGTGGCTCCCATAAGCCACCCCTACCATTATAAAGCCTTTAAAGGTAAGTAAACAAGAAAATGATCCTTACCTCTTGGAGTTTGTCGAAATCTAACTTTCGTGTCCACATCGTAGATCCTTAATCGTTGCAATTAACTTTAGTACTGAATCCATTAACGCCGATCGCTTCTCGAAACCCAAAATCTTCCTTTCCCTTCCTCCTTTCTCCTTTTCCTCCCTTTTCTCTCTAAGAACCGCTTTTCCTCCTCCTTTCTTCCCCTATTTTTTCCTTCCTTTTGCCTTTCTATTCCTTTTTCTCATTTCTCATCTCACTTTTTCATTTTCTTCTTTCTCTTCTCCTCAATGTATTTTCTCTCCCTTTTGAATCATTAATGAAACAGATGAGTCAAAGGAGGCAATTTCTCCTCATTTCCTCTACCCATTCAGGTGGCTATCTCTTTCCACGCTTTTCTTATTTCCTTAATTCTTATTATGACATCATGCACTCTAAGTGGCCTGTTATCATGAGCCATGGATTCCTTCCACACATGGCTAATTGCGAGCCATGCATTCAATTGGACCACATGGCCTTGCCAAAGTGTCACTCCTCTTAGATGCCAGTGGCATCCCCCCAACCTTGCCATGTGTCATCCGACAATCACCGCCTCTAAAAACGCGGAAATCTCACCCCACTTTCGAACACACCAACGAAATTCGACGTGGTAGCTAAATTTCGTGAGACGAGTTCGACGGAGATGTCCATTTTTTCATCCGAGATCTAGAAAAATTCCGGATTTTTACAGAAATTACAATTTTACCCTTTATCCAAAATCTTAGATTTTCTGGGGTTTCACAGGAAGTGTGGAAGATATAAGAAAAAGCCTAGAATAGGCTAACGTAAAGCTGTTATGACCGAAGTTTTTTTAGTCACACCAAACTTCCACGCTGGCTAGCGTATATTAGTGTTTTGCACTATTAGAGTACTGTTTGTAACACTGTTCATGAACAGTGTTCACAGTTACTGTTCACAAAATGAAAAAAAGGATATAATACTTCAAAATTTTTAATAATAAATTATATAATGACCCCTGTGTTTGGGTTACAATAACTATTGAGGATTAATCATGCATGCATAAGCTTCTAATTTTATTATCCATGATTATAAAAACTATAATTTTCAAATTATATTTTTTATTTTTAAATTATGTTCCTAAAATATTCATTTCACTCCCCCATCCTATTTTTCAAATCAGCCGTTTTCCTCTCTTAATGATTATTTTAATAAAAAATCAATTTTGGAATTTAAAAATTAGACTTTCTATAAATTAGGAGTTTTTATAAACTTGAGGGATAGCTCAGTTGGTTTATCCTGGGTCACTAGTTTGAGTCCTCTAAAACCATTGAGGATTAGCCGAGGTGCGCACAACTCTTGCTGAGTCTCAGTTCGACCTTAAGAGCCACCCATATTGTGTCGAGACAAGCATGTTCTACTTCCCCTCGAACACCTGTACTATTAAAAAAAAACTAGTATCTTGTTTTGTTATAGTTTTTTAAAAAAAAATTTTGTTCTGAAAAATAAGGAGAACAAGGAGACTATAAGCATGTTTGGTTACAGTTTTTGAAAACTATTATTGAGAACAATTTTTGAAAACACAGAGAACACCATTTCAAAGAGTTATGAAAAATCAAGTATTTGAATTTAGTGTTTTATGTGCTTTTCAAAATAAAATAAAAAACTAGGAACCAAGCATGTTCTTTATGTTTTTCTTTGTTCTCCTTGTTTTTTTATAACAAAAAACAGTTTTAAAAAATTGTAACCAAATATGCCCAAATTGTTTTTGAAATTATAATATTGTTCTTAAAATACTCATTTCCCTCCCCCGTCCCATTTTCAAAGGCCGCCATTTTCCTCCCTCTTTTTGCGTTATCCTTGGTGGGTAGCTTCCCATATCTGATGGAAGGTTTTCTTTTGTATCTACCCATATGTGTGAAGTTTGTACAGGTCTATATTTGTATCTACTCATTTATGGAAGGTTCCATTCGAATAGTGGCGGTTGAACTCAGTTGTGTTGCAATGGCAACCACCAATCAATGATCTCAACGGTGTTATTGCAGCAATGATCGATAATCGACGATCTCAATGGCGTTACTACAACGGTGACCCTTCCATTCCTTCACATACATTTCTTCTAGGTTTTCCTTTTTTCCCCTTTTCTCCCTTTTCCATAGAAATTTCCCCCATTTGTCAATGTCATTTCCTTTCACTAAAAATTATCCAACATCCAGAAAATTTCTCCCAAATATTGGCTCTATTTTGCAAAAAGAAAAAAAAAATCCATACTTGGGTTGGCGTATCAACAAAATTTCTCCTATTTTCGAAATGTGGATGAAATTTAAATTTTAAATTTTAGAAATTTATGGAGATTTCTTCCGAAAAATCTCGAAATTCTAGAAAACATGAAATGATTTCTTGCTATGATTTTTCATGATCTTTAGGGATCTTCTTCCTTTTGTTTGATTCCATTTATTATGTCTCTCGTAGTGTTTGATTGTTGTGTTATTGATATGCTTTTCTGCTTTGTTGGTTCAATTTGATTTGCTTAGTGATATTTTTCTTACGTAGTGTTCTCTGTCCTATAGGGGTTTTTCAAATAATCTATATTTCACTTGGTTGCATAGAAAGTTGAGAGAAAGAAAATAATGAAAACGAATTTTATTTTATTTTGTGATGTTTGTCTCTCAAAATATGGAAATCTCCTGAATTCACCAAGTAGTTTTGTTTGTTTTGGCCCTGGGAGGTTTTCATTTTCTTGGGTCTCAGATGAATCCTCTATTTAAAGGTTTGCTTTTTTTTTTTCCTCAACAATATATAGCTTTAATTGGTTTTCACTTTCCAGTATCTCATTTGATGTAACAAATAATCAAATTATTTGAAAGCTTTACAGGATTGATTTTAACCCCATCTAGACTGGTTTTCACTTACTCTTGGATTTGGGTAGCGGGTTCACCACCAGTATGGTTCAATAAGAGGTTTGTCCAATCTTGTTCATCAATAAAATATTATTATCTTGAGCCAAACCTTGAACTACCCTAAACTTGTTCATTTAGGACGCTGCACATGGGATGTATGTATGATATTGGGGATTAGGCTTAGGGCTGATAATGAGCTAATAAGCTTTCTTACATATTGTGAGTTCAACTTTTGAGTTTTGTCTGTCTACTACCACCCCAAACAAGCTAAGATCAAAATTATGTTATGATCTCATTGTTTAGTCATGCAAATTTGAGCAAAATGAACTTGCAATGACAAAGAACATTATATTTCTTGTTGTATTCAAAACCCCGCTTAGACTGGGGTAAACTAGTGAAGAATGTGGGGAAGAATTCATCTGACAATTCATCCATTTTTGACAAATATGACATTTTCCCAACAAACTGTGGACTTTGCTTTCTGAAATTACTAGGTTTACTAAATAAGGTGGTTTCACTTTGGATGCCCTACTAGATTACAAACAACCATAATTGAAATAGCTACAAAGCATAGATAGTCACAAGTTGAAACATTTGCATTGACGACGAGTAAAATTATGCTTTAGACACTTGAAACTCAGCTTGCAATTGTTTTACCTGAATACAAGGCTCCCATGAATACTTAAATAAATGATATATCAAATTACATTGAATTTAGATTGAATAGAAGAAAACAAGATAAATAGAAGAATACAGTGGAGAAAATGTTTAATTTCTTACTTCCATGAACTTAACATTCTCTAAGTCTTTGTGATAAAAAGGAAAGATACAAAGCATGCAACTCTCAAGTCCAATATTGATTGTCTCTTGGCATAAGTTTGATGGGCCTAATATAACCAATGAATTATTGTATGCTACTAGTTCATCAAGGTAAAAATACTGATATTAATACTAGAAAAATAAAAGAAACCACTTACCACATCCATGTAGTTCTTTTCCAAGAGCGAGATTCTTCATCCTCTGTTAAAATAATTTTGCCCAACCTTGTTTCAAGATTTAGGAATTCCTTGTTATTATTGTGAATTTGATTTCTTTTTTCTCAAAATTTGTATTTTCTTTTTATCTTTTCTTTCCATCACTTTGAATTTTTATAAATGGAAATTCTAGAAACTATGCATATGAACATCCAAAATATATCTTTTGGATTAAAAGTAGTTTAATATATCATAAGTAATCAAAGAAGGGAAAATTCAAAGCTGACTGTACCAAGTGAAGCAAGCATGTGGTTTAATATTCTCCAGTTCAGTGCCCTAAAAGCATAATTCTTAAGTTTCCTTATTCTCACGTAAATGATAGGATGTGGTATGTGAATGTACAATAGTTATTTTCCATATTATGGCCTGGAATTTTAATTGGTTAATTTTTTGTTGATGCAGATATGAGACTGAGTTGCCAAAGCCTGAGATTGAAGTAAGAAACCAACTCTTTTTTTTTTTATTTGCTTCTAAATGGATTGATTAAATATTGTCGGAATGATTGAAAGGAGGCTGTAGAGAAAGAAACTGAAAGTAATAACAATGAGGATGTTCGAATGCTTTGAAATTGGAGAAATGAACCATAAGAGGCAAGCACTTCCTTTAGGCCAAGCCCTTACTCCTGTGTGTGTTAACTTCATGCGAATACTCTTAACCTTAAGGGATATCATAGTCCATATCATAACCTTGACTTGCCCAGTGAATCTTGTAGGTTGTTAGCTGATCGCGAATTTTGCTAGTATCATAATTAGAAATTTTGCCGGACATGTTTCAGCACTCTAAACCTGGTATGCAAAGTTAGCAATATGAAGGCACCATCGATGAAGTTATCAATTAGAGTCCTGGTATGCAAAGTTAGTTGCAACACTTATTTATTTTTATTGTTTACTTCCTTTGAAAGACGGAATTTGCTAATGTAAATTATCATGAATGGAACTTTGAAAGACCTATGCTTTAATGAATAGAAGATGAGACTTTGAACAAGTGATTGAGAATTTAATTTCAAGCATACCTCTTAAAGAAAAGAAAAAAAATCCAGCATATAAAAAGTTTCCCTATATCTATAGAGGAAGAGATAGTCCCTACTTGTAGGTGAGGCATCTGAGACCAAAATATTGTTTGAGGAGCATTTAAAAGTTTAATTTTTTACTAATGCTTCTTATTTTCTTAGAGAACATGATATTGTAACTTGATTTTGTTTTTTCATAGGTAGGGGACACCCTTGCTTCTATAGGTGTTGTAGGTGCAGTAAACAGAGAGGAGGGGAAGGAAATTCTATGTGGCACATCTTCAAACTTTCTTCTAAGAGAATACCCATGAATATATTTAACATCTCTATCTTTAAGTGAACAAATTGTGCTTCTTATATCTTTTCGTGATTGCTCAGAGCATGTTCATATTAGAGATCAATTATTTGTGCTAACATACTCTTAAAATGAAAACTAAAACTTTTAATATATATATATATATAAACTATGGAAATGTTAATTAAGTATTAGTGTAATGTGAGGGAATAACTTTGTTTAACATTAAAATTATCTAGAAACTTGCGTTTTTCTTTTAAAATCATAAATGGTAAATTATTTTCACAAAGAGATGTAGCATCTTAATTATTATTTACCATTTGGACATTGTCT
This sequence comes from Tetrastigma voinierianum, assembly GCA_016808115.1. Classification (NCBI taxonomy): domain Eukaryota; kingdom Viridiplantae; phylum Streptophyta; class Magnoliopsida; order Vitales; family Vitaceae; genus Tetrastigma; species Tetrastigma voinierianum. The sequence goes on along the minus strand of JAEQBH010001441.1, from coordinate 755,348 downwards.
TCTTCATTTCTTGTGTCAACCCAATAAGATAACTATATTTTTATGAGGTCAATTAATTTTTTATAAAAATATATGAATAAACTTCTTATTGCAAAATTTTAGAAGATCATCTTTTAAACTTGTTTCTAGTTGAAGACCTTGCCTATCTTTGCCTTTAACATTTGGATTTGGAAGTTACCTTTATATTTAAGATAATTTAAATTATTTGCATACAATACACCTTTCTATCGCTTTCTAATTAGGCATCTTATAATACTTCAAATTTTATTTATATATTTCATATAGCCTTAAACAAGTGTCTGGTTAGTCACTATACCCCGCCACCACGTTGCCTCCGCAGGTGTGACATAGGTGGTGTAATGGTTGGGCTAGAATCCTGAAACTTCAAATTTACTTATTTCACCAATAAAATGAGTGTTTCATAATTTAATTCTTATACTTATGTTTTTTTTCATAGGTTGAATGACTCTAATAGGTATGATATTAAAAAATAAAAATAAAAATAATTTTCAAATACTGGTTGATTCTTAATAGGTATGAATCATATGATATTAAGAATCAACTATTATTTGAAAATAACTTTTTTTTAGTTTCTTTGCCTATTTTATCGGTGTGTCTATTTGAGACTAATGTGGTTTTTCTCATTACCATTAAAGTCCTCTTTGTGCTACTTGCAATTGTATTGTTTTTTTTTTCCTCTTTTTTTTGACCTTTAAATAAACTAATAAGAGTTTCTGTGAAACCCTGAGAAAATCCTAATTTTCTCAAAAAGAGTAGAATGGTAATTTTGATTAAAATATGAAATTTTTCTAGATCTCGGATGATGAAACGGATTTCACCGTTGGAATCGTCTCGTAAAATCTAGCTACCACGTCGAATTTCATAGAATTCCGAGACAGCCGAAATTTTCATGTTTTTCGAGGCAACGGGGGTAGTGCGGGACACTTGGCACATTTTGAGTGGCTCAAGAGATGCCACATGTCATGTGAAGAGTTAGTCAAACATGAGCTCAAGTGTGGGCCATGGTGACACATTATACGAAGCCATCGATGAAAATCCAAAGTAGGTGGATAAGAGGATAGGGTGTAATCCAAGGAACCAATGACAATTGGACATGTGGCAAGAGAGGACAATTCTCTTGACCAAGTTGACCCAACCAGTTTGGGTGAGGGGGAAGGAGCAAACCGTGAAATAGGAGAGAGAAAAGAGTGGGATTTTTAAAAAGAGAAGCTCTACCTTCTCTCTAGAATTCCCAGTGATCGGACTGTCGGTTTCCGGCGAGGTAAGAAACAAAGTTGCTCCCCACGGCAAGGAATACATGTGAGCACCGGTTTTGGGGAGTTTCGAGAAACTCCGAAAGGTAGGGGTTTTCTCCTACTTGGTTTATTTTCGGTTTAAGAGCCTTGTAAATGGTTTGGTTGATATGAGGCCGTGAGTATCGTGATGGTCACCCTGAAAAACTGGACTGGCAAGCAAATTTGGGATCGCTTTTGGTAGTCCTGGACTACTGGATCAAGTATTGGTCCATATGTGTTGTTTTGTGTGTTAAATTGTGGTTGAGTGTTTCAGCCAAAATGGTCATGGAGTTTCTGGCCTCCCGAGTGGGACCACGTCGGAAATTTCAAGCAGCTTCGATGTTCACACCGTCAGTGGACTATTAAAACAGTCCGAGTTGATGGTTAGACGGAAATTGTCCATGTATGTTATTTGCATAATATCGCTTAAAAATGAATGGCTCGAGATATGTGTGGAAACGAATTGTTAATGCATAAAATTTAATGTGTTAACATGATGTTGAATTATATAAAAATATAATTGTGTGTGAGCCATTGGAATTGAATTGTTATTAGCCCACATGAAGCTAATTTGATGTTATTGCTATGAATGAATAAATATGGTTAGTATGGATTTGTTAATATATGCATGATTGAGATATATTGGCATGTGTTGTTTAAATGACACGTGGCTTATAGCGACCGGCAACTCTAGAACAATAGGTGTGAGTGCATGGCATGAAAGAAAGAAAAAGGAAAAATGGTTGTGAAAGGAATTTCAAGGAAGATTTTTCGAAGAATTGCCTTGGAGAGTTGTCCAACAGTTCATCTCGGAGGCGGACCCATGATTGTTTAGAAGAATCACTCAGCATTTCACCTTGGAGGGTTGTCCAATAGATTTTACTGAAACTCGGTAGTATGTTTTCGAAAACAGAAACCTTTTATTTTGAAAACAGTGTTTTCTCACTCTTTAGCTTAGGGCATGTGAGGGAGTCAACAGGGGCTCGAGACATGGGAGTGGGTGGGTCACATTCTCATCCATATCAAGGTGTACATTTGAGTAGGAACTTGCATGTTTTACTTGAATGTGTTTGGTTGCCATTACATGTGCACTTAGGTGATGAGTAACCCATGTAGGATAATTCCACTACTGGGCATTGCTCACCCTGTCGAGGGAAAATTATTTCGTGTAATCGAAGGTTCACTGGGGACTGGACGATCCGAGGTCTTGCAGATCGAAGAAATGGTGATATACGGCCTTGTTATGTATTTTGTAAAATCTGGTAAAAGACCCAGCCTTTGGATAATTGTAAATTAACTCATTTTTGTATAAAATATACATTTTTGTAAGTATGGATGTATGGGCCAATGTGGCCATTTTTACTCATGTATGGGTCTCATGATATGAGACACAGATTTTCCGCAGGTTGACGGTGGTCAACGAGACCCCTGGGGTTTGGGGCGTCATAGTTTCTAGAAACTTTTCTTTTTTACATCCATGAATATATTTGTTACTGCCTAGTTTACATTAATCTAATAATGTAAGTTTGGTATTAGAAATTTTTTAATTTTCATTCAATTAACAAAATATCGGATCTTGTTTTCATCTGTATTTTAGCGATGAACATTTAAGGAATAAAAATATTATAAATTTGTTTTTTCTTATAAATTTCCAAACACAAATTTAAACTAATCTATGTTTTTCTATTTGCAATTGGTTAGGTAGCATGCAAGACAGCAGGAAGTGCAATTTTGAGAGTGCAAGATGACGTGCCAACCTTTTCTTTTTATCATATACAATTGTTATATACAGTGTCTATCTATTTATCTTTCTTTTTTTTTTTGTGATATATTCGTTGAGTGTACAAAATTATGTATAGAAATTTTTTTTTTTTTTGGTATATTTAGGGATATGTTTTATGTATCCATGTAATTGAAATTACTTTATAATTTTAAAATTGATGTGGATTTTTATTTTTGAAAAAATAATTAATATTTAGGTTTAATAATGAATTCAAAATGGGTTCAACTTGAGTAAAGATTAATTTCGATGGTAGGTCAAACTGTTTAAGTATTCTAAACGCAACCCTAACAATATAGACCGACTTTCTTGATAAATGAAATAAGAGACCTAGACGAAATAAATAAAATAAAAATAGAAAAGCATTATTGACATATATGAAAAAAAAAATTTATAATAAGATGAAACAACTCGAACATAAATTCGACATATCTTATAATAATAAGATTTTTTTATCGTGAATATTTAAAACAACTTTTGACATATGTATATGCTAAGCTAGTTTCAAATTTTGACATATACATATGTCAAGATAACTTTATACTTTTCTTGACGGCATGTATGATATTACTAGAATATCGCTTATCTTAACATATATAGCTTATCTTAACAGTGAAAAACCGTCAAGGAATGCCTTTTTTCTTATAGTGAAATCACACGAAACTGTTCAACTCTCGGCATTTCTCCTTACAAAAATTCGAATAGGGCTTTTGCATTTTTTACGGTCAACTACTTTGCCTCGGTGTCGAAACCTCTTTACTCTTCGTTCAAAATCTATGTTTACTGCCATTTCATTTGCTATCAGAGCTTCATCCCCATAGGTTTGTTTTATGGATTACTTGCTACTAGGCTTTAGATGGAGCAAGGCTTTTCATTACTTGTTTGTCTTATGCCTTACTCCATCGATCCTTTTGTCTTTAGATGTTGGACCCCACCTGCCAAATTCTTCAGGGCATTGAGACAACGCTTAAAAAACTAATGAGGGTGCAGGGTGATCAGTTCGAGTTCTTCCCCGCACTCCAATTCCGAGGGAAAACTCTTCTTCCGACTCGATCGAACTCAACCCGATGATCTTGAATGAGATCATCACTGTTCTACTAAACGGACGCCCGTAAATGGGAGTTTTGGGATAAGTATTTCTTTTCCCCTCCCTACTCTCGTAACCTTTTCCCCGTCGGGGCCCTAAGTGGCCTAATTCCACTCAAGAGGACTAAAGGGAAACATGATTTCCTGCCTATCGCCTAAGATTCACTTTATTGAGGGGTTAAGATTGCCTTTGCCAATGCTAGTGCACCAATTTTTTCACTACGTCCGAGTGCATCCTGTTCACTCATGTCAATATCATCCGACTCCTCCTCGGGGTGGCGGTTATGAATGGCCTACATGGTATCCATATCGAGCTAAAGGAGATCCTCTATGTCTATACCTTGAAGAGACATAATCTTGGCAAGTACTACTTTGTGGCCAATGCCCGATCGCTGCAGCTCGTTGTCAACTTGCACAACATGAGCAAGAACAAACCACAAGGGAATATCATGATATTTAGCGCGTGGGTTATGCAAAGGAGCTCATGCTCAAGGAATACAAGATAAACATGGACCTCGAGTCAGGTCAGAAATGTGGTCCTCAGGCCTCATCCCTCGTCCCTTTATGTCTTATATTTTCTCTTTCTTGTTCCCTGATTAGTCTAGTTGTGGTGTGTAGATTCTCAGGGATGTGTGAAGCTGGTGGATGAAATCACCCTTAGCCAACTCGACCTCTTAGTGAAAGCTCTCAGACCCCTAGCTTCAGAGTAGGATTTTAAGAAACTATTGACTCCTAAGAACATTCGGGGAGGTTACTGACAACACCGAGGAGTTCGTCCCCCAAGTAGTTTCGAAATTGAGATATCCCGGGGTTGACGAACGCTCGGGTCAAGGATCTTCAACAAAGGAAGTTGATTAGATGCAAAGGATTTCGAGGGCAAGCTCCCTTGTGAGGATATGGATTTTGATCGTGCCTTAGCGAAGCAGTTCCCTCTTGCCCCTTTGACGCGGAAGATGGGGGTTTTGTTCCTAAACTTGACGTTCGACCGTAGAAGAAGCACAAAGGCTCAGGTTCTATGAAGGTAATCAATGCTCCACCTAAGACAATGTAATTTGACCAATCTCCTAAGGAATCGACCCATGCGAAAGTGGAAAGCCAGTTAGCAGAGGCGGTAGACTCCACCGCTGTGGTGGAGTTTCCACCAACGATCGTGTCTTTTCTCTTCGACTCTTCCCTGTATGAAGAGTCAGAGGTGAAAGAGCGTGAGGCTAGGGCCTTCTCAGCCCTTCGAGGAACTGTTCAAGGAAAAGACAATGAAGAGGGCGTAAGGAGAATGGTGTCTGATATCGTCCCATTTGGACATGGTGGCCATGGTATCATTTTCTAAAGTCTCTCACTCTCCCTTTCAATTGATCTTTTGTCCTATTTCTCATGTGTGTTCTCATACCACAGTATGGGGTCTTCTGGGTCTACTTCGCCGAATACTACGTGGGGGTACATCTGCGCTTTAGTTAGTTATCAACTTTGTGTGACATGTCACGAAGCCTTTATAATAAGGCGCAAGTTGAAGCTCAAGTGCCCGAGCTTGAGGAGCAATCGGCACACACTCGGGAAAGGCTTGAAGCCTTCATAAAGGTGAAGGGGGGGTCAAGCCCCTAAGGCTCGAGGCCTCATACGACAAAGGAACATGTTGTCTTGAAGGCTTGAAGCCTTTATAATGGCGGAGGGGGGCCAAGGCCCCGAGGCTAGAGGTCTCATAAGGTGAAGGGACACGTGGTCCCGAAGACTTGAAGCCTTCATAATGGCGAAGAGGGGTCGAGCCCCTGAGACCTCATATGGCGAAGGAACATGTGATCCCGGAGGCTTGTAGTCTTCATAATGGCGAACGGGGGCCAGCTTCCCAGGCTCGAGGCCTCATACGGTGAAGGGACACGTGGTCCTAAGCCTTTTAGCCTTCATAATGGAGAAGGAGGCTGAGCCCCCGAGGCCCAAGGCCTCATATGGCCAGGGGACACGTGGTCTTAAAGGCTTATAGCCTTCATAATGGCGAAGGGGGCCAAGCCCCTGACATTCCAGGCCTCATACAACAAAGAAACACATAGTCTCAAGGCTGCAGCCCCTTCATAATGGCATAAGCAATGGTTCCTAAGGCTGAGGCCCCATACAATGAAGGGACACATGATCCTAAAGGCCAGCTTCCTCTGGCACGGGAAAAGGGAGGTCGGTGACCTTGAGGCTCGAGGCCCCATACTCTGGTGAAGGGACGTACTAAAGGCTTCAGCTCTTCAAGATTGGGGAGTGGGTTTGAGCCCTGAGGGCCCGAAGCCTCATACTATGAAGGGAAACGTGGTCTTGGAGGCTTGAAGCCTTCAAAATGGAGGATGGGGGTTGAGTCGTTGAGGCCTCATACAATGAAGGTACACATAATCTTGAAGCCTTCATAATGGCGAGGGGGAGGGGGAAGAGGTCAAGCCCTTCAGGCTTGAGGCCTCATACGACGAAGGGACGTGTGATTCCAAAGGCTTGAATCCTTCATAAAGGTGAAGGGGGCCAGCTCAAGGCCTCATACAACGAAGGGACACACAGTCCTGAAGGCTTGAGGCCTTCATTATGGAGAAGGGGGGCCAAGCCCTCGAGATGCAAGGCCTCATACGATTAAGGGACACGCGGTCCCGAATGATTAAAGCCTTCATAATGGCAAAGGGGGTTGAGCCCTTGGCCCGAGCCTCACGGGCGGACACATGGTCCCAGCGCTTGTAGCCTTCATAGTGTGGGCAATAAACTCCCCGAGGCCCAAGGCCTTATACGATGAAGGGACATATGGTTTTGAAGGCTTGAAGCCTTCATAATGGAAAATGGGGGATCAAGCCCCTAAGGCTCAAGGCCTCAAACGACGAAGGGCACGTGATCCCAAAGGCTTGAATCCTTCATAAAGGCGAAGGAGGGGCCGAGCCTCCTAGACTTGAGGCCTCATATGGAAAAGGGACACGTGGTCCCTAAGGCTTGAGGCCTTCATAATGGGGGAGGGGTTTAAGGCCCCATAATGATTAGTGGGCAAAGTGGGGTCCTAAAGGCTTAAAGCTCATAATATTAATAGGGGCTATGGGCCCAGGCCCAAGGCCTTATATGATGAAGGGAGACATGGTCCCAAAGGCTTGTAGCCTTCATAGTGGTGAAGGAGGGACAAGCCCTTGAGGCTCAAGACCTCATACGGTGAAGGGACATGTGGTCTCGAAGGCTTGTAACCTTCATAATAGAGAAGGGGGGCTAAGCCCCCGAGGCCCGAGGCTTCATATGGAAAAAAGGCACATCATCGAGCCTTGTAATTCGAATCCAACTACTTATTGTAATATCCAAGTCTTGGAGGCTCAATCCAGAGATACAAATATAAACCTTGAGTGCATTCTTAGCTGATATGTATATGCAAATACTATGACAAAAGACAAATCAAAGTTAGGGGTGTAATCGAGTCGAGTTGATACGAAGCCAAGTCCGAGTTCTATTCGATTTAAAAACTCAAAGCTCAAACTCTATTGAGTTTTCTCAAATGTTCGAATCTCAATTTGAAAAATAAGCGAGCTACTCAAAATTGACTCGACAAAGCTCAAATCAATTAAATAATTATACTCGAACTCGACTTAAAATCGACTCAATTTAGCTTAAATAAATTTAAAATTAATAAAAGATATCGAGTTTTTAGGGTAATTTATATAGTGAGAATATAAATATGATTTAATAAATAATAAAATGGTAAAACTCGATTAAGCTGGCAACCAGCTCGAGTCTAATATTGTTATACTCAAACTCAAACTCGATTGGACAAGCCATTTGAGCTCGACTCGATTAACTTCAAATCAACTTCGAGTATTTTATGAGTAGAGATCGAGTAGATTGACTCGTTTACATCCTCAATCACAATTAAACAATAACCAAGCATTCCGCTTGACAGAAACTAATCCATATTGCAAGAAAGAACAAGCAAGAATCATATTCTGATGCTCCCTAACAAATACCATTACATGTTACCTTAAGAGATATGCCTTAGAGGAAAAATCAAAGCAACTACAAAAAGCATAGACTTAATTGTAAGACCTTCATTGTCCCTCTCAAAAAAAGAAGATATTATTGGTCTTTTGCAGAATGCTTAGAACGAAAGTGCTAAAAATCAAATTTTAGAGAATTATGCTTCATCTTTGGTAGATATGGTGATAATTGGATGTTTGATTGTGAGATCTACCAGTAGAGTAAAAATAGCATTGAAAGTTACGATCTCTTTTTCTCTCTTTCTCTGTCTTCATCACCTGTAAAATTCTTTCTCCTTGTGGGACCATGTAAAACGATTCTTGATTAGGGAGCCGACATTTGTTTCCACCAATTATTTTTCTTTCATTTCTCATCCTCTCTTTTCCTAACTTTCTCTATTTTCGTCATGAATCCTTCTCTCATATTTATTGACCGGACCACGTTGAACAATTCTTAATTAAGGAGGTGACATATTCATCAATAATTTTTTTCATCTACCCAAATCATAAGGAACAAATCGAATATTGAAAATAAATTATTATCGAGAGACCCCTACCATCACATACATACCGATGATTATGTAATTGAGTTTTTTAAACATCTCATGAATATATATATATATATATAGCATATATATATATATATATATATATATATATATATATATATATATATATATATATATATATATATATATATACATATTCATGAGATGTTTAAAATATATATACACACACACACACGTATAATAAATTTAAAAATAATAATTTATTGATTCAAATTAAAAATATATCTAATAAAATCACATTACAAATTCACAAAAAACCATATAAGATGAAACAACACCCACGTTAATAACATAATAAATCAAATAAAAATCCTATAAATTTGAAAAATACCAGAAAGTGACTAGAATACCTATAACCCAGCTTTACAACATACTCACGAATGAGTTTGATTTGTTATCTCTATCTGATCGAAAATGATTTATCGGTCTAAATCACCTACACACAAATAAAACACTGCAACCAAACAACGAAAAACAAAGTGTCATAACAAGACAACATAAAACCAAACATCATAACAAGGCGACGAAATCACGAAAAACAAAATAAAAACCAGATCTATATATGTGGGATAATTACTTTATTATGAAATAAATTTATAGAAATAGATGTAGATCAGTGATTTAATGGTTAACAATCACCCTCCTTGTTTAAGAAGATGAGTGGCTAGGAGACCAAAACGTACGGTTAAAAGCTACAGATTTAAATCCAAGATGACTTCTATTCACTTTATATGTTATGTTGTAATATTTTGTAATTATAAGGATTCATGGGATCTCCTTGAAACGTATTAACATTCACAAAGAATGCTTAGGAATGCAGGCTGTAATTTCTTTAGATGGTGGTCCAACCACGGCCACATTGAATGATCTCGGCCTAGTGAGCCTTCTTTCTTAGTTAATTTCTTCCTCTCACCAAATCTCTGTAAACTTTAGCTGATTTCTGGTTCGGATTGCAGAGCTCCGCTGCGATGCTATGCCTTCAAGTCAGCAGAGGAGTTCACAAGAATTCATTAAGAACTGAAAATATCCATAAGTATATAAAAAAGATTGAGGTCAAATTAAAAAAGATGAGATAATACAAAGAAAATGCCCAGATTAGCATATTAGGCTACTGTGATTCCTTCAAGATCTAAAACGAAGACGATGACATCCACGCTAATGTGAGCAGGCTCAAGCTCGCCGAAATCTGGGACGAGATCAAGGAGATGTAAAAAGAATTTGAACTTCCAGATGACTTTGAGAAGAAACCAGAGTTTATAGAGCTTGGAAAGATTTATCGCCGCTTGGTTAAGCCTCTTGATACTACGAACTTCTACCGATGCAGGAAGGATGAAGAGATGGGACCGTACGTGATCGGGAGGGGGGTGCGGCCAAAATGATATCGATTCGCCCAGCGTTGGTTCGAGCATGACGAAAAGAAGCCGTTCGGATCCTCTCGAAAATCCTGTTTCTGCACTGAGGTAGAGCAACTCGGCAACGACATTAAAGAGAAGGGATACCTTCAAGAGATTAAGGACATGATTCATCAGCTGGAGAGAAATATGATCGCATGGATTGGTGATGAATCTTTAGATGACGATGTGCTACTGGAGAATTCAACCTTTGTTAAATGGTGGAGAGACCTCCCTCTTGAGTGCAAATCAAAATCCGATCACATTGAGAATCTCATCCGAGGGAAAGCTGATCGACTATAAAGTGAATGACATTCCTTGCCAAGGAATGAGTGACCTTGAAGGCCAATAGTCTATCCTTGTCTATAAAAGAAGAGACTCGTATCTTGTGTAAGTGAGTCATGTTCTCTGTGTGTGTGAAGTTTGTGTTGAAGTCTTGTCTTCTATTCTATAATTAGTCATGTGGTATTTGGTTAGGTGATAGCTTCAAACATCATTTTAGTTTGTGAAAGTATGATCAAGGTGATGTGGTGCTGCATATAAGCCGTTTTATCCTTAATAGACAAACATGATAATTTTTAATGTAAGAATAAACCTTACAATCTTTCTTGCCTAGAAAATTGTTTGATAGAAAAAAACTAAATGTACCTTGATCCATTAATCGCTTGTAATTCTTCAATATCTTTTTTCCTTTTCACCTTCTTCTTTTTTGGATTCTTTGATGGAGAAGAACTGTATGTTCAAAAGGTAGCTTACACTATGTTTTATTCATTGATTTCCTTTTGATAACCGTTAACGTATTTATATGGAAGGAAAGGGAAGAGATATAATGTATTTGATTTTAACTTCCCTTCAACCCAATAACAATCATAATGAGCCATCTTTTATTTAAAATCATTCTTTTAATAACATGGGTTATTATTAAATTATTAAAATAATCTAACAATCTTCATCTTAGCCCATGTTACGACTTGACGATCCAACAACTTTAAGTGTGCACCATACATCACCCATCAAGTCATCCTTAACTCGCATTGAAAGGATTTGACCATGGTATCACAAGTCATTTATCGACATGATTCCTTACATGTATCACTAAATCAACTCAATTAATAGTCTTTAATTAAGATATATCGTAACCATCAATTTTATTATTATTTCACTTAAACAATACTATATACAACATTATGTGAGCAACAAGTAAATAAACAAAAATATAACTTTAATTGAATTCACAAATGTCATAATAAACATGAGCTAAACAACAAAATGTATGTATATAAATGTTTGGATATCATGCTAACAAGGACTTATCTATGATGCCCATCCTTTCAACATGACCAATAATATTTTGGGCAGTAATCCTTTAGTTAACGAATCCGCTATCATCATATCAGTACCAATATGCTCAATTGACACTTTATGTTTTTGCACTTTTTCTTTAACTGACTAGTACTTCAAATCCATGTGTTTTGTACCTTTAGAATACTTGTCATCCTTGGAGAAGAAAACAATTGTAGAATTATCACAGTAAATTCTTAACAGTCTAGCTATATTGTAGATAAAATCTAAACCAAAGATAAAGTTCTGCAACTGCAATGCATGAACAGTTGCTTCAAAGCATGCCACAAATTCAGCCTCCATAGTGGAAGTAGCAATGACATACTACTTTCCACTTTTTAATAAAATTGCTCCTCCAGCCAACAGAAACATGTAATCGAATGTAGAATTTCTAGGATCTGCACAACCGGCATAATCTAAATCTAAGTAGCCTATCACCTCAAGATGGTTTGACCTTTTGTATGTAAGCATCTAATCCTTAGTGCCTTGTAAATATCTCAGTACCTTTTTTGCAGGTTTCCAATGGTCCATTCTATGATTACTCTAATATCGGCCTAACATTTCAATAGCGAAACTGATATCTAGCCAAGTACATGTTTGAACATACATCAAGATCCCAACAACTAACGCATAGGGAATAGACTCCATTGCCTTCCGTTCCAAATCGTTCTTAAGACATTACATCTCACTAAACTGACACCCTTTCTGAATTGGAATTATTCATGCGGAGCATCTTTCCATTCTAAATCTCTCTAATACTTTCTCAATGTAAGTTCTATGAGACATTCCTAACAATCCTTGTGATATATCACGGAATAGATCACGGAATATTTCTATTCCTATCACATAGGATGCCTCACTCATTTCTTTAATTTCGAAATTCTTAGAGAGAAATTTCTTAATATCATGTAATAAACCAACATCATTAGCAGCAAGAAGAATATTGTCAACATATAGGACTAATATAATGAACTTGCTCCCACTGGCCTTCATATAAATACACCAATCATTGGTGTGTTCTATAAAACCATACGACGTAATGGTATTATTGAACTTAAGATACCATTGTCAAGAGGCTTGTTTCAATCCATATATTGACTTCCTTAACTTACACACCAAGTAATCCTTTCTTGTGGTTAAGAAAACATCTAGTTGGTCCATATAAACTTCCTCTCCCATGTCACCATTAAGAAAGGCAGTCTTCATGTCCATTTGGTGAAGCTCTAAATCATAATTAGCCACCAAAGCCATAACAATTCTTAAAGAGTCCTTAGAAACTAGAGAGAATGTTTCTTTATAGTTAATGCCATCCTTTTGAGTGTAACCTTTAGCAACAAGTCTAGCCTTTTATCTTTTGATGTTGCCCTTTGAATCACATTTGGGCTTGAAGACCCATTTGCAACCAACTTGTTTTGAACCTTTAGGCAACACAACTAGATCCCAAACCTTATTGTTATCCATTGATTTTAACTATTCTTTCATAACATTTATCAACTTTTCAGACTTGTTACATTCCATGTCTTATTTAAACGAGACTGGATCCTTATCAACACCTAAGTCTTATTCATGTTCAAGTGAATAAACCACATAATCATTCGAAATAGCTTGTCCTTTCTACCTTGCAGACCTTCGTGATGCTATTTTCTACCTTGCAGACCTTCGTGATGCTATTCTTATGGTATCATTTGCTCATTTATAGTTTTCTCATTGTTAGCTGGTTCTTCACTAGCATGTTCATCTAGTGGGTTTAGAATGTTACTTTGTTGTTCTAACATGTTGCAAAACCCTGGTACAATAAGAGGAACACTAACCGGAGGAGAAACATTAGGTGTAAGAGTTTCCACCCGAGTCTCTTGAACATCCACCTTACATGGTTCACCACTCCCACTAGTTTGACCATTCTCAATGAACTGTGCATTATCAGACTCAACTATTCTTGTATTGTGGTTATGGCAAAAAAATCTGTATCCTTTTGATTTTTCAGGATAGCCGATGAAATAACCACTAACGATCCTTGCTTCAAGCTTCTTTTCATGTGGATTATTTCTATGGAGCAACCCTAAGTATGTAGATTCCTCAAATTAGGTTTCTTTCCTGTCCATAGTTCATAAGGAGTTGTAGAAACTGCCTTACTAGGAACCCTATTAAGCAAATATGCAGCAGTCTTTAATGCATGCATCCATAAGGATAAAGGTACAGTGTTATAACTTAACATGCTCCTAACCATGTCCATGAGGGTACGATTCCACCTTTCAGTTACACCATTATGTTGAGGTGTACCAAACATTGTATACTGTGCACATATGCTACGATTTTCAAGGAACTTTGAAAATGGACCTAGACATTGTCCTTTCTCATTAAATTTACCATAATATTCATCACTCTTATCGTATCTTACAACTTTCGCTCATATCTAGTCATTTTCTACCTATTTAATGAACACCTTTAGGATGTCCACTAATTGAGACTTTTCATACTGCAAAAACAAGTAACAATACCGTGAGAAGTCATGGATAAAAGTGATGAAATACTTGTCATCGCCCTAAGATGGAATATCAAAAGGACCATAGATATTAATGTGTATTAACTCAAGAAGTTCATTGTTTTTTTTTTTTTTGTGTCTAGTTTGCTTATCTTTAATGCAATCCGTGCACAAGTCAACAAAGTCCAATTCAGGTAAGATTCCATTTTTTTATTAACCTTAATACTCTTTCCTTAGATATGTGACCTAATCTTTGTTGTCATAAGAAAGCAGAACGTTCATTATGTCACCACGTTTATTACCTATACTGTGTTCAACATGAAATAAGGATTTAGCAAAGTTAACATCAAGATTAAAACAATACAAACAATCAATTAAAGCACCAAAACCATAATAGTACTTGTGTTTTTACAATGAAAAAACATTGTTTCCAATCTTAAAGTTAAAACCTACATTATCCAACCTTCCAACATAAACAAAATTTCTAGCACATTCATGAACATAATGACACTTTTCTAGATCCAGATGTGTAAAACCCGTGAAAAATTTACATTTAAATTTTTCAGAAAAATGGCAAAACGATAATTTGCCGGAATAGTCTTGGAGGAAAAGGTAGGATTTTTTTAGATCTCGGATGACAAAACGGATTTCACCGTTGGAATCATCTCACGAAATCTAGCACCATAGTCGAATTTTTTCGAATTCTGAGACTGTCGGAATTTCACATTTTTCGAGAAAATCGGGAGACAAATGAGTGGAGGTGCCAAATGGAACCAGGGGTGGATGACACCTAGCATGCCAGGTGTCACACTCATAGGCTGTATATGAGTAGGTTGTTGGGAGGAGGACATGTGGGGGGTAAGTCACCCCCCACCGATCAAAGTTTGCTATAGAAAAAAAAAAACAAAGAAAAGAAAACCAAAGGAGAGAATAAAGAGAAAGCAAAAAATAAAAATAAAAAAAGAAAGAGGGAGAGGCTGTGTGTGGAGAGAAAGCCAGAACAGGAGAGGAGAAGAAAATAAAAGAAAAGAGAGGAAAGGAAGAGAGAAAAGAAAGGAAGAAAAGAAAAGAGAGAAAAGAAAGAAAGAAAAGAAATGAAAGAAACAAAGAAAAGGAAAAGAAAGAGGAAGAAGAAGAAAAGAGGAAGGGAACCGGACCAGCGTCATGCCTTGGTAAGACCTGGACAGGCTCGGAACATAACTGCATTACAAGAGGTAGGTGCCTTCCTACCTCGATTTTATTCTACACCAAGGGGTTGCGTAATGGCCTATGGGTTTCATCCAGATTCCGGGCGAATTTGTATGGTGTGTGTGATTGTGGGTTAGTTGTTGTTGTGTGAGGGTCAAAGACCGGTTTCATGGGGTTTCGGGACTGTCCGAGATTGAACATTGTGTTCCGGGATGCTAAAATCCAGAGCAGAATGGCAAACGGGGGTGTGGCCCAATTTCCACACACCGTTTTGAATCGGCCATGTAACACCCCAAATTATACCTTGACAGTTTTATAACATGTTTAGGGTATAATAAAAGTAAAATTATATTTTTTCGAAATAAAATAATGCTAAAAATAAAATAATCAAAACCCGGAATTAATACAACAGTCAAGGGTAAATTAGTAATTTACCAATTCAGGACCCGAGGGTCATAATGTAATAAGTTCATATGCCAAATTGGGAATATGCATAAGTAGAATTGCAAATAAATGAAGATGAGAGACCAAAGTGTAAATAAAGGAAAAGTTAAAATCATAAAAAAGATAAGACCAAAGAAATATCTCATTTTTTTGGTCTTTGGAGGAGAGCAAAAACGGATGAGAAGAGAGAAAAGAAGAGAGGAAGAAGAGGAAGAAGAGGAAGAAGAGGAAGAAGAAGGAAGAAGAAGGAAGAGAAGAGAAAAGGGTATGGATTTTTATGGGTTTTTATGGATTAGTTTTGATACTTGTATAGATTTCTATGGATTTGTATGAAAAAAATCAAACCATAAACCCATTTTTTAATGAATTGGGTCTAAAAGAACCCTACTTGGTATATCGGTTATGTTTTGGACTTGGGTTGGTTGATTGTAATCTTCAATTGAGGAATATTTGTATTAAGGAAATATTGGGGTTTTAGGGGAGATGCTGTCAAAATTTCTCCAAAATCCATGTTTTTGTTTTGGCCATAACTTGATCATCACTTATCCGAATTGAGTGATTCAAATTTCTGGATAGACTAGATTTATAGGAAAACATATCTCCTTGAAATAGGTATATCCAAATTCCGAACCCTTCAGGCTCAGAAATTCATCCAAAGTGGAGCAGCATGCTATGGTGTGCGGTAGCCTGGGTAGGACACAATTGTCATTTTTCTGATTGTTGGCCTCCAACTTCGGATGGTCATAACTTCTTCGTCCGAACTCCGTTTTGGGTGTTCTTGAACTCTATGGAAAGCCCTTTTAGTCTAAAATTCATCCATATATATCTTGATGACGTTAGAATTCATATTAGGTCAAGAAATCACGAAAAAAAATAGTAGGCCCTGTAGGTTCTGCTCGGGTCATTGTTCATGGGAAGCCTCCAACTTTGGACGGTCATAATTGCTTTGTCTGAACTCCATTTTGGATGTTCTTAGACTCTATGGAAAGCCCTTTGAGTCTAGAATCCATCCATATATAGCTTGATGAAATTGGAACTCATATTAGGTCGAGAAATCACGAAAAATAGTAGGCTCTGCTGGTAACCATAGTAATTCATATTATGAACTCATAAATAGCTCATAAGAATACAGGGTAACCATAGTTATTCATGCATATAATGAGATATGAAAAATGAAAAGATAAGAATAAATCATTGTAAATATCGCATATGATTACCGGATGACAATAATTATTCGGGAATATGAGATATGTACTAAACATAAAATACACATAGATTGTCTGCTTAGAACCTGGTAGAGGGATAGATGGGCATGCCTATTAGGGAAAACAAGTCTACAAGATATCGATCGCTTGCCCCGTTCAAGCCACATGCTGCCTTCAGTTCTTATAGATGGTCATTGTCTCGCATAATGATAACAAATAGCTTTCAGTTCTTATAGATGGTCATTGTCTCAAGACATGATAATAGCACCTTCGGGTCTTTATGTAATCAATTGCTTTCGTATTGAGTATAGCGCCTTCGAGCCCTTATAGTTTCCTTTATCCACTTCTAAGGTTTATGCATGCATGAAACATAAAACAAATGACTTGAATATGGCATATGAAATGACATGACATGATATGAGAAGCATAGCATTGCTATGTGATGATATGTAAATAATGACAAGTACATGTTGACAAGAATAAGAAGAAAAGTGTAAATGACATGAAATGAAATAAGATATGATAAGAAAGTATAAGATTGCATAAGCATGTGTAAATTATATGTGTGCAACATATATAAGCATGTGTATATGACAAGTATGGAATATGAGATAAGTATTTGATATTTTATAAGTATATGTATATGTGTAAAGTGTGATGACTCTTATTAGGGTCATCCAATTTATTATTCCCACTAGTTATGTTTAGCACGGGTGTTTCATCCATGTAGTATTAAGAACTAAACCAGAAGTCCGTAAATTAATTTCACATCAATGAACCAAGGCCAACACACTAGTTAGGTGCCCACCAAAGACCTTTTTGGTCTGGCTTTTGTATGGTTTTGTTTTTTGTAAACAATTGTAAATATCAAGAACAAGAACACTTTCATATATATATGAGCTCAGATATATTTTTGTAGAATCCACACATGCAATAGCAAGCGTTAAATGTTAATCATCATATAAATGAACAAGCTTAAGGTTATAAGTTTATAGGCAAACAAAGAAAGAAAAAAATTACACCTCACTTGACAACCTGGTGCTACGTTGGACGTCACAAGTCATAACTCGGACGAACATAACTTCTTCGTCCAACTCCGATTCACGCGTTTCAGATCTCCTACGGAAAGTTTCGAGTTCTAGAATTTCATTAAGATAATTGTTGTAGCTTCAAACGTATAAACATTGATGTATTACGACAATGAGGAATGGTCTCTGTTCGCTGAATCCCATTTGTATCTAAAATGTTTGGCTTTTATATTCGCCCGGCATAAAATCGTGGTGTTTGATGTTGTGTGGAACAGATAAAGGCTGACTTTCTCGACTAAGTCTAGATTATTTCGCGTCAAGAACGGTCAATTTTATGGCCTAGGAATGACTAATTTGTGTTATTGCTGTAAGTTGAATAAACATGTCGAATGTGTGAAATTACAAAGATATATTTCAGAAGAAAATTAGTAGCTACTATAAGAATATACTTATCCGTGATACTGACATGTAGTGTAATAGATATGTTGTGATAGAAAGTGAGTTATCATATAGGTATAAACAAAGATGTGCAATGACATATGCATTCGTGCATTTTCGCACTGGGACATCGTCGCCAGTCGAGTGTGAGCGCATGGTCGGGCCCATTATGCTTCGGTAACACCATGCATAAATCAACACGTGTTCGTGTCGTATGGGGTTTTAGTATTGGGATTATATCCAATGGAGTCTTCACGGTACTTTCAATCGTTTTGAATAAAACAAAGCCATCTGAGACATCTTAATGCTTTTTAATAAACGCTTATCGAAGATCGCCCACGGTTAACAAAATACTTATCTATGATTGTCCAATGTTGAAGAAACAGATTATCTGAGATTATCCTATGTTTTAATAAAACAATATCTGGACATTGTCCAATGTTTTTTACCAAAACGCTTATCGGAGATTGCCCATTGTTAACAAAACAGTTATCGAGACTGTCCAATGCTTTTGAAATAAAAGTAGGGTTGTCGAGATCATTCAACGTTAGAATAAACTTTATCTGAGGTTGTCCATCGCTTTTTAATAAAATAGCGACTAAGATAGTCTGGTTGCTTGAACAAAACGTTTATCTAGATCGCCCATCGCTTTTTACTGTAAATAGTTTATCGACTGTTCAATGCTAGCAGATGAAGCTGTTATTTGTGACACCATAAAACCAGGGGTCCCATTGACTACCAAGCCAACTCGTTAAAACCAGAGGTGTCTTTACCATGAGACCCATAAGATGAGGCAAAAATGCCCAATAGCCCATCATCATACTTCGCCCATACTAAGCATAAGCATCATTTCTATTGTATTCAAGAGTTATTACAACACTTCCTAATACAAAAACATATTTTAAACGAATGCTTTAATATATAACAAAACAAAAATCACACAAATCGCCCGCTTCATAATCCCCGCTTATGGAACGTGCCAATTGTTTCGGTGAGCTCAGTTCTCCACTGTGGGGTCCCACGATGGTGGAGCACGCCCGCAGAGATAAATCCTATAAGGGCTATTTCCTACCAGTGCACATGCAAATGATCATTTCACGCTCGCAACCCACACAAATCAGTGTAAGGTGCACTCATCATGGAAAAAATTCATACGGTTGCTGAGACGAAGACCGGCATATGGCCCGGCACCGTCAACCTCCCGATCACCAATTTCCAACTCAGTGCCAATGGGGAACAAAGATCAGTCATTCGTACTCCATCTCACAACCAGCTTCATGTGATATTTATTTGATCGCCGTTTCCACAACTTTCGGGTCTCACCGCGTCTCTTACACCACATTTTTCTTCGGTTTTCACCGTAGACACGCCGCCTAACTGGGGAAGCTGTGTTTTTCGCACCGAGGTACTCATCTCACTGCTACGCCATGAGATGATGCTTTCCATTTTGCTAATTGTTGACGACTTCACACTGCCCCATTCTAAGCCCACATGATTCAACAACACCAAATGCAAGGCTAAATCAGCATTCACATGTACACACTTCATAATGTAGGTTACCGCATCAACCAATGCAATGCAATTTAGCATCGCACTCGTAAACCTACGACCAGGAGAAACCCTCACATGACATTCTAATAATCGGCACACTACGCGCAGTTATATCACCAGTGTCTAATGCACAACATTTCATATATTTGGGACGCATGTAATCAGTGTTAATATTCCAAGACTAAATAAGTACATCACACAAGCATGTATTAACTGGGATAGTTCCAGTAATTCTGCATGGCATTCATTCGGCGAATAACAAGCCAACTTTGATTTTTAGCCTATAACTCGAAAACAAACAAAGACATCCAAAACATGCAATGAACCATATTAGTCTGGAAAATCTCTGCATGTTAATATTCACCAAGATGTTATTCATCAACACAAAGCTCATGAAATTGGTGATGTTAACATTCACAATTCTAAATTAATATTCACCTCGCATGTTATTCATCGCCATCGGGCCTGTGGAAAATTCGTGATGTTAATCATGCATGAAAGCTCCATAAAATTTGTAGTTGTTAACATCTCACAATTTAATTAATATTCCACAATTCTGCATGTTATTCATCGTACCACGGGCTTCCAGGAAAATTTCGTGCATGTTAATCATGCATGAGTAAGCTCATAAAATTTGCATGTTAACATTCACAATTTGAATCACATTATTCACAATTCCTCGCATGTTATTCATCGGCCATCATCAAAGGAAAATTCTGCACGCATCATGAAGAAAGCTCATAAAATTTGCATGTTAACATTCACACCTGAATATTCGCAATTCCTCGCATGTTATTCATCAAACATCGGCCCAGAAAATTCTGCATGTTATCCATGCATGGAAAGCCCATGTACCTCTGCATGTTGGCACTGATTCCTAAGCCACCCTGAATTAATATTCACTTGCATGTTAGTCTGACGCCACGCCTAGAAAATTTGCAAGGCACTCGCGCATGAAAGCCCATATAAAATTCCTGTATGTTTTTCATGCACACAAAATACACCAAACTGAGTTTTTCTTCGCAAAAACGAATATTTCTCGCATGTTAGCCTCCATGCACATGGCGATACACCAAACCGAGTTTTCTTGATCTAAAACCAAAACATTCTTCGCATGTTAGTCATGTGTTGAAAGTCTACAAAATTATCATGTTTTTCATGCATACAATAATACACAAAACTGAGTTTTCTTCAAGATAAAACCTAGAAATACTTCGCATGTTAGTCATGCATACTAAGTGATACATCAACCGAAGCTTTTCGACGACAACCTGAAAATATTCTCGTGATTCGTCATGCATGAAAGCTCAGAAAATTCTGCATGTTTTTCATGCATACAATACTACACCAAATTGAGCTTTCAGTTCAAAATGGCAAATATTCTGGTATGTTAATGTCTGATAGTTGATACATAAAAATCCAGTTTTCTTTATCTAAATTCACCAAAACATTCTGTAGTCTTAAAATTTCTGATGGAAGTCATCATATAATTTCGCATTTTTTTCATTCATAAAATAATACACCGTATTAGTTCAGTTTAAAACTCAGAACATTCTGTGACGTTGGTCAGGTGAATGAAAAGGACGTTAATAAAACTGAGTTTTTCGATCTAAACACCCAAACATTCTGCACGGAAAGTCCATAAATTTTTACGTTTTTCATTCGAGTAAACACCAAATATTTTCTTCGCTTCAAAACTTCAGAACATTTGCATGTTGGTCATGCATGCAAAGGATGTTACTAAACTGAAGCTTTCTTTGACTAAACACTCCAAAACATTCCGCATGGAAGCCCAGAAATTTCTGGGTATAAGCTTCATTCAAATATCATTCCAATTGGGTTTTTCAGTCCTAAAACCAGAAACAGATGTACAACATCACAAATTCAGTCTGCAACCAGAAAATTAGCAAGTACAACATCACAAATTCAGTCTTAAAACCCATAAAATTCAGCATGGACAACATCACAAATTCAGCATGTTATTCCTTCAAACAATCACATAGCAAACTCAACCAAATGCCATTTCCATGGGCCCAAACAAGGAAATAACCAAAGAGGAAAGATCCTCACTTTTTGAAGTGTAGAATCAGTTCTGATCCACCAAATTTGAAACAATGGAGGAAAAAACTTCCTCCCTCCTTGCTTTCTTTCTTTTCTTTCTTCTGTTTTTCTTCCATTCTTTCTTTTTCTTTCTTTCTTTCTCTTTCTTTCTTCTTCTTTCTACGAATTGTTTGCCATCTCCTCAAACTACCAAGTTGGTTTGACCTGTGGGAGCCCACCAACATCCATTTGTCTGACACTTGGCCAACTCAAGACCGCGGTGTTCTCCATGCCACAACTTCAACCACTTCTCATGCATGAGGGTGGCTTCGACATTTGGCTCCCACCCAACTCATGCAATCCTGGGGAAAGGACACTCGGGCCCATCCATGCCAAGTGTCTCCATGCAAGTGCCACATGGCAAATTCCCATGATTTGTCCGGGCCAGCTCGAAATACGTGCAAACATAGTCTTTAATTGACCGTAGTTTCATTTTCAAGCTAACTAGGATTACGAGATGATTCTAACTGATCCGTTTCTTCATCCGAGGTTCAGAGAAAGATCTGGGGTTTTTGTCTGCATCGCTCGGGTGTAAGAATTACTAATTATTCAAAAAATTAAAAATAAAATTTTCTGCTCAGATTTCCCCCTTTAAAAGAATTTCGTCCAAATTCCCCGCATACAAACAATCAACCACATGCATATGCAACGCTCATTTAAAAATATTAATGACTAGAAAACGACCTTCCCTTCAAACAAGAAGGGATATTAAAGTACGCAGTCTTTCACTTCCTGTTGAAAGTCGCTCCGAGGCTCTTCTGCTGTCGCCATAACTATCTTCACAAGCCTCACGCCTTTTCCACGCAAACCCGCTTCTCGCTATCCATGATACGCAGACGTCCCTCCTCGAAGGTCCCATCAAGATCGAATAACAGTTTCCCCAATCCACTATATGACTTGGACTGAGTGTACTTCCGAGCATAGAAAGACGAAACACCATGAACGCTGACAAACTCGGTGGCAACGCCAACCGATACGCAACTGGCGCTTCACCTTCGAGTACCGGCTGGTCCAATGTACTTCTACGATACTCTCATTTTCCGACCGGACAATTCTTAGGCATCACCTTTCAGACATGATCACCCACTCAACTTCTGCAGGTCGCCTTCGTATATCGGGCCAGAATTTTGGTTTCTGGCCGAAAGCGCAGGAGATGCTGGCCCTCGGATTATACTGCACTTTTCGAGGTGTTCTAATCAAACCGACCAGCGATGGAGCCTTTCCACCGCCCAACATATCGGCTGACGATACGGCTCTCCCGTAGAGAGCCGTTAGCAAGGTGCCATCCGAATACTTCCGCTTGATAGCCGCATCGCAGCAACTCTACCGCGTGCTCCTCCCGGGGCCACCAGATCCAGATCGACGCCGTGAGCACGCCCTCTGTAACCGAATACCGCTTTCGACACCATCCGTCAGGACGTAGTGCCGCATTTCACGAAGTTGCATTCCTACGGGCTTCGGAAATTCTTCCAACTCCGTAAACTGAGATCATCCCGATCCGATACTATGAGACCGGAACTCCATGCAACCGGTACTATCTCCCAGATATACAACCCGTAATTCCCTCCAAGCAGGAAAGTCATCCAAAGACGTGCCGTAAATGTGCCGACTCGTGAGTCGGTCCACTATAACCTATATCGCATCATGCTTCCGCGTGATGACCGTGGCAAGTGAGTCACAAAGTCCATCGCGGATGTGTTCCCACTTCAGCCCATATCTCCAATGGTCTGAGAACATGGGTTCTCAAAGTTTCACCTTTACTCCGCGGTAAGACTGAGACAACGTTTTATCAAAATCCTCAACATGCTTTCTCTCTTCATCCCGCCCGCATTAGCCATTTAAGGTCATGATATACATCTTTCGTGCACCGATGCGGCCGCCGACCTGGGAGTAAATGGAACCTCGGTGACCTCCTCCTCAAATCCATCAACCGGGGACCAATAACTTCGCCCTCACACCAAGACTACCATCTCGTGGAGATGGCCCAAATGCTTCGCCATCGCATCTGATCGATCGGCCCCGATGGATACCAGTTTCGCGCCCCGCACCGGGACTCTATCATTTCGCCAAAGAGAGACGGCGAGCCATCATACATCCTGCTGCAATTGAGCCTACCATCGCATCAAACAGAACGCCCACCGCCTCGAGCACTTCCATTCCCGAAGCTATACTACAGCTGCGACTCCCAGGCCTTCGCTGCCGCATCAACCACCATTCGCTTTACCGGATGGTAATGCAAAGAAGTCGTGGCACTTTCCAAAACTCCATCCACCTACGCCGCTTCATGTTGAGGTTCGCCGCGGAAGATGTATTTCTGGGACTTTTATGGTCTCAAAACACCTCGAATCGCCACCATATGGTAGTGACGCCAAATCTTCGTGGCGAAGACTACTGCAACGGTCTCCATGTCAGCGCGCTGGGTACTTCGCCGCGATTCTTCAACCGCCGAACCATAAGCCACAACCTTCCCGGATCGCGATCGTAACACACCCTGGGCCGCTCAAGCATCACAAGACACCGCAGACTGTCTCTTTTCCGGACTATTGTAATAGAGCCGGCGTTTCCTTCAATTCGGAACGCTCAAGCCACATGAGTCATCCCATACAAACTCGACCGGTCAATTCACAGGCGCTGTTAGTCGGGAGAAACTTCATAAACCTCTTGTAATACCCTCGCCAATCCCAAGAAACCACGCATCCTGAAGACCGACTTCTGCCTCTCCCAACTCATTATAGCTCAACCTTCCCCGTCCACCGACACGCCCGGTCGAGACACCATCGTCCCAAGAAACCCACCTCGATAGGCCAAAACCGCGACTTACCGAACTGGCATATAACCGATGATCCCTCAAAAGTCAGAAGACGATTCTCGCGATTCTCTCACGTCACCCCTCCGATCGAGGACGATGTCATCAACAAAGACCACCATTAAATTGATTCAATAGTGGTTGGAACACCATTCATGAGGTCCATGAATGCCGCATTCGTTAATCCAAAGGCATCACCGTAAACTCAGTGCCCATATCGCTACCCGAACGCCAGTTTTAGGGATGTTCGCTCCCTTAACTTCTCGTGCCAACCAGAAGGTAACCAAGCAGGCTCATTCTGAGTAGACCGCGCCCTTCGCCAGATTTAAACAAGTCATCAACTCGGTAATGATGTCGATTCTTGATTGTAACCCCGCTCAACCGCTCAGAACATGCATAAATGGCTGTCTTATCCTTCTTTTTCACGAACCGGAGCACCCCATGGTGAAGCGTATCGTCGACGAAACCCCGCTTCAAGACTCCTCGTGATCCGACCTTCAGCCTCAGAATCCAACCGGCGCCATCCTATGGAGTCATAGAAATAGCGACGCCCTGTGATGCAACTCAATGCGGAAGTCTACATCTCTGCGGAGTGGTTCCGCAGCTCGTCCTAAAACACCTCTGTATCAGCAAACCACCCAGGTGTATCTTTACTATCCCGCCTCTGGTCCCTCCAGTGGCTAGCTAGCCAACCCGTCACCCAACGTGCCATCGGACCTGCATATGCAAGGTGAAACATCGTACCTATTCCCCAAACACAACACAAGTACCGGTTCCAGGCGGTAGCGTAATCATACGATCACAACTAAGACAACTGACAAACTACAACTGCCCATCCCGAGGATGACCTTGAACTTCATGTCCATGACCAAGGTCCACCGTGGAGAACTGCAGATCTCTAACTCACATCCTCGACATATCCGATCACTTTCCTTAGTCCCGTGGGAGAACTCATATGAACGGCTCGCTTCAGTGGGTCTCAAATCCTCTAAGCCCAATACTCACACAAGATGCAAGAATAAAGGAATGCGATGCACCCGAAGTCAAATAACACCTGCCCACAAGCTTAAAGAGGAATGGCTTCCTAATCGCCGACTGATTTATCGCTTTCACGTAGGGAGGTCGGCTTAAGACACGCCGAGCCCTCGGGGTCCCTAGCCGCACTTCGCCACCTGGATCGGTACCGGCCCTTTGGGCCCGCTCGCGGAAACACTGATGATCGTGGTCGCACTCGGTGACCGATACTGCCTCGCCCATGCCGTAAGGAGGAACATACCGAAGCCCGCCTCATACCCCACCGAGACGGATCGGTGTCCCCGGATCTCAAACCTCAGATTCGGTGACAGCTCCGCCTCATGTGTTCCGGCCGATGGCGCGGGAAATATGTCATCTTCCTACCGGATCGTAACCTCGACTCCACCTGCCCTCGTTATTACTACGCTTCTCGAACCGTGGGAATGTAGTCCTTCGCTTTCCTGAGTCGAAGAAGAAAACCGCTTCTTCTTATTACTGGGCATCGTTATCTCTGATGTTACGAAGCGCCATCCTACCTCTCGATCAATAATCAAGGTCAGACTAACCATCGAGTCCATTCAGAGGCTACGGTGTCCCACACCTCGCTCCGTGATGGACAACTTTAACCCATCCGAACTTCCGACCTTGGGTCAAGGCCAAGGGCCACATAATCATCCCCTAAACGCGCCAACTCGTGGAATCCGCCACGTGATCAAGTACGCCATCGTCCGCCTCAGCCTCTCAAGGAACTCCCTGCCGCATGCCCAGCGTAGCTTCCGAAAAGTATTTCCCCATGAATAGTCTGCGAAAATCATCCCATGTCATAGTCTCCAAGTCCCTGGAAGTCGTGACCCACTCCCACCAGATCTGGGACTCACCCTCAAGCTGGAATGAAGCCAGCGTAATCCGAGTAGTATCCGAGGTGATCTCCATAGCCCGGAGAATCCTCTCAATCCGACGAATCAAAGGGGTCGGGTTACCATCGGTCCCTCCTCCGTGAACGCTGAGATGGTGTGCTCAACCCTGAGGTTACCGGCACCTCCCGACCTCTAGCCGTGACAACAGGAAGTCGGGGCTATCGCAGAACAATCTACGGCCTCTATGAAGGCTTGTCGATAAAAACAGGTGGTCGACCATCACCCCGGACGAATTCTACGCCGTTATTCTCTACTTCGCGATCTACAAATGTCAAGCAAAGAAGCTTGTAATCAGTTTTCATGTCCAACTGCAAGACACTACGTGCCGACCGTTAACGGGTACTTAATATTCAACCATCCGCTTGTTTCCCTAACTCCTAAGGTTACGCTTCAACCCAGCGTTCGTGATTCTAGTATATCCCACGATGCATATGCTAATTCACGTAATTGCACACAATCGCGCACATGCAATCAAAGCATAAACAAGAAAAGCACACAATGCATGTCGGATTCAATCCTCGTTCGCAGACTTCAGTAACCACCTACCTAGACCTGGATACCAACTATGATCCGATATCACCAACACCAGGGGTAATCCTCTAACTCAAGTCCAACACCAAGCTATATCAGTCGTGATGTTCTACACATTAACAACATGTCCCAAACCCATGCCCCACCAAGCCCTGTGCACAGATAACCCAAGCCCCTCCGATACTAAGCCAGGAAACCCCAAACTGGGTCCTATCACTACCGCCGACCCGCAGCACCCAGATGTCTCATATCATGAGACCTATACATGAGTAAACGCCCACAGTGGCCCATCATCATACTCGTCATACTGGCTATAAGACCATACATTTCTATAGACCTAAGAGTTATTACATCACTCCTTAATATAAAACATATTAAACTGGGGTCGTTTCAATATATACACAAAACAAGAATCGGTTCACAAATTCCTACCGCTTCATAATTCGCCTCTATGAACGCCGTCACTGCACTGCCTCAGACCAAAGCGGGGTCCCACGACGGCAGCTAACGCCCGTAGAGATAAATCCTATAAGGGCTATT
This sequence comes from Tetrastigma voinierianum, assembly GCA_016808115.1. Classification (NCBI taxonomy): domain Eukaryota; kingdom Viridiplantae; phylum Streptophyta; class Magnoliopsida; order Vitales; family Vitaceae; genus Tetrastigma; species Tetrastigma voinierianum. The sequence continues at coordinate 727,680 of JAEQBH010001441.1, read as the reverse complement.
TCCTACTCAGTGCACATGCAAATGATCATTTCAAGCGCTCAAACCCACAACCAATCCGTGCATACATGTTATCCTATCATGGAAAAATCTACATGCATGGGCGAGACGACACCGTACATGGCTCTGGCACACCGGTCAACCTCCTCGAATCCACCACCTTAACGCAAGTGCCATCGGGAACAAGATCGAGTCAATTCCACTCCCATCTCACAACTCAGAATCTATAAAGACATTGGTATTTGATCGCTTTTGCCTGGCAACGAATCCGGTCTCAATCGCTAATCTCATTAATCTCCGACATTTTTTCTGCCACTGGTGATACGCCGTTTCAACCGCCAAGCTGTGTTTTTTCACCCGAGGGGTATCTATCCTTACTTGCTACGCTCCTATCAATATTTTATTTTCCATTTTCGCACCAGGAACTCACTTGACTGGTCCCATTCCAAGCCCACATGATTCAACACCAAATGCGGTGCCAAATCGCATTTCATGTACACACTCTCATAACAGGTTACCGCACACCAATGTAATGTAATTCTGTACATCTTCTGCACTCAAACCAGCGACCAATGTGGCGAAAACCTCTATACGGACATTCTACAATCGCACACTATGCGTGGTGCTATGAATACTCATGTCTAATGTAATAACATTTCATATATTTAACATACATGCAGCCATGTTAATATTCCATATATCAACAAGATATCACGGCAGCGTTGGGCTGCACCATCTGTATTAGTTCCAAAATTTGCATGGCATCTATCTGCTAACAAGCCAACTTTGATTTTAGTCTTTAAACCGTAAAACAAACAAAGACATCCAAAAACATGCAATAACCATATTAGTTCCGTAAAATTCTTGCATGTTAATATTCAGTACTCCCGTGATGTTATTCATCACCATCAATTCCATGAAAATTAAGATGTTAACATTCACGATCAATTAACATTCTCACACTCGCATGTTATTCATCATCACGTCATAGGAAAATTCTTGCATGTTAATCATGCATGAAAGCCCATAGGCCTCAAGATAAAGCAACATTCACCAATTGAAGACCACCCTGCATGTTATCCATCGCCAACGGGCTCAGAAAAATTTTGCATGTTAATCACGCATGAAAGCCCATATAAAATCTCAGATAAACATTCACAATTTGAATTATTCACAATTCGCATGTTATTCATCGGGCCATCGGCCTAGTGAAAATTCTGCATGTTAATCATGCATGAAAGCCATGTACTTATACGTTTTTCATGCATACAAAATACACCAAACTGAGTTTTTCTTCTCGCATAAAAACTCAGAACATTCTGCATGTTACCATGCATACAATATGATACACCAAACTGAAGCTTCTTGATCTAAAAACCTAAAAAACATTCTTTATATGTTAGTCATGTATGAAAACATAAAAATTCCATCACAAAATATGCATACACACACGCCACAAAACTGAGTTTTCTCAAGATGTTCCAGAACATCTCATGTTAGTCATGCATACAAGATACATCAAACCAGTTTTCAATCTAATAACCCAAAAAGATTCGCACTGTAGTCATGCATGAAAGCCTGCAGTACTCTGCATGTTTTCATGCATACACACCAAATTGAGTTTTCTTCGGCCTAAAACTAAGAACATTCTATGATGTTGGTCATGCATGAAAGGATACACAAACTGAGTTTTCTTGGATCTAAACACCAAAACATTCTTGCATGAAGCCCAAAATTCTGCATGTAGTCTAAATTTCTGCATGTTTTTTCATTCATAAATAGTACACCGATTGAGTTTTCTTCTCGGGCCTAAAACCTAGAATTATTCGGGTGATGTTGGTCATGCATGAAAGGATACACAAAACTGAGTTTTTGGATCTAAACACCCAAACATTCTCGCATGAAGCTCCAGAAATTTCTGCATGTTTTTCATATTCATAACAATACACCAGATTGAGTTCTTCGCCTAAAACCCTCCAGGAACATTCTGCATGTTGTCATGCATGAAAGGATACACAAAACTGAGTTTTCTTTATCTAAATGACCCAAAACATTCTCGATGTAAGCCTAAATCTCTGTGACATGTTTTTCTCATTCAAATAAGTCACATTCCAATCAAGTTTTCATCCTAAAAACCAAAAAAACAGCATGTACAACATCACAAACTAGCCTCAACCAGAAATTTAGCAAGTACAACATCACAAATTCAGTCTAAAAACCCATGTGCTCCAGTATACGGACAACATCACAAATTCAGCATGAGCATTCTTCAAACAATCACATAGCAACCCCAACTAATGTTAGCTTCAGGCTTCAAACAAGGAAATAACCAAAGAGTGAAAGATCCCTAACCCTGAAGTGTGTAGATTAGTTCTTGATCCACCAGTCTGAAACAATGGAGGAAAAAACTTCCTCCTCCCTTTCTCCTTTCTTCTTTCTTCGTTTTCTTTCTTCCATTCTTCTTTCTTTCTTCTTCTTTCTTTCTTCTTCTCACGAATTGCTTGCCATCTCTCTCGTAAACGCAAACCACCAAGTTGGTTTGACCTAGAGCCCACCTAACATCCATTTGTTTGACACTTGGTCAACTCACACCGCGTTCTCCATGCCACAACTTCAACTAATTTTCATGCTCATGTACGTAGGGTGGTTTCGACATTTGGCTCCACCAACCTCACGCAATCCTGCGGGTACAACACTCGCCCATCCATGCCAAGTGTCTCCCATAGCGCTACATGGCACCCCATGATTGGGTCTGCTCAGTCTTCGAATACGCAAAATCGAAGCACCCTCGAATTGACGTGATTATTTGTTCAACTAGATTTCGAGACGATTCTAACGGGCGTGATCCATTTCGTCATCCGAGGCCCGGCAGGAAAGACCCAGTGGTTTTGTCCCGCATCGTTCCCGGTAAGATCACTCGCCATTAAAAAAAAAAAAATTTTTTTCCTGCTCACATTATCGAGATTGTCCACTGCTTTTACCAAACATAATTTTGTCAGATAGGCAGGTGTCCTATGGTGAGAACACCGGTACGGCTCAAATGTATAAATACCACAAGTACTAGGTAAGGAATGCAGGTATTGGGGTATCCACAGGTCTAGAATTACAAAACAAAAGCTTTTGTTCGAAAAGGGGTTAGGGCGGATCGCCTCGACGGTTTTTCACACTGGCATATGCAGTGTGAGGGAGTCAAGTGAGGATCTCTAGGATTGAGTCACAGGCACACCGCAGATTCATGACATGCAGACATCTAGTACACCGACAGCAGTGGTACTTTTGAACGTGTGATTGTACTAAAAAGTGTATCATACTGCATGTTGCTTAAAGTGTGGAGTGTTCTCTGGGGTAGGTGATATATCTACCTGGCTAAGCCACCTGGCTGTGGGACTGGCCCTTTTCAAAAGGATCATATGAAGATCTGGCATTCTTCTCTGAGGTCGTGAGTACGAAGAAGGCCTAACAGGGCCTTGAAAAGCATTTTTGTAAAATATATTAGAACAATCTAGTTTTAATATATGTTGGCATGTAAATTGTAAAAGAGTTATACATCAAACCTTTGTAAAATATTATAAGAATTGTATATTTTAAAGAAAATATACAAAAGGTGACCACTTGAACATTCCACAAGCCGTGATTGAGTTGTCAACCCACCTCTGATTGAGGGTCACAAAGATTTGTTTGGGCATACAAAAACCCTCGGGTTTTGTATGCCACACAGACATCCAAGATCCAAGATCGACATGCACGCTCCCATCTCCTTTATTCATTCATCATTCTGTTTCCCATATACAAGAACTTATTAGTTCCACTTATGATCTGGATCGAAACAAATTCATGAGCAACATGTGAAACATGAGTAGTTGCACTATAATCTAACCACCAAGTGTTCTTAGTCACTTCAATAATATTTGATTCATAACATACTGAAACAGAGTATGTACCCTTCTTTTCGAACCAAATCTTTCTTTTTCAGATAATCTTCAAGTGACTGCATTTTCTGTATGCAGCACTTCAATTCTCTATGAATTTGTCCCTAATTAAACTCATTGTGCCTTGTTCTTCTCTTATCCTTCTTTCCTAGTTTAGCCTTTTCTACTGCTTTTACTACATAATGAAATGTGAGATAAAATAAAAATGTTCCTAATTTTTTGCACCCTTCCTCTGAATCCAACATGGCTTTAATTTCAATGTTCCATTTTTTCCTTAATAGTGTTGTACCACTTGAATTACAAACTCAAGAGGGAAGTGAGTTGATGATAAATTGAACTGAAGAAGGATCTCACTCACATCCATACTATTGGATTTCATCTTGTCGCCATATGATATTTGGCGCTCATCACATGATCATGAACGGTTGTGACTACCAAACTAAGTTGCGAGTTTACCCATTAACTACAATGATTTGTCACTATGTCCAATCGGGAGTATTCTTTAATTTTCAAAGATGAATCTCTTTCAAGACGTCCGTTTTAGCACATATTTTTACATTTTCAACCATTGTCATCCTCATCGTTCAAACTTAGCTTATTAGACCGCCCTAAGTCGCATAAAAGACTTGTCGCTTGTACCGGTCTCAATAATGGCTGCAGGTTTTTCGTAAAACTATTGCCACCCAAATCCATAACATCTAGCTGAAATCGATTTGTTCTAATTTCACAATCTCAGAGTTTAGTCCATTGAACTTCGATCCACCTATCGTGCCTATAGCAAGCAAATCGATTAAAATCAAAATCTTTATATGTGCTCACACATTAATGCTTTGAGAAAACTTAAATAGATTCAAGAAAATAATAAATCTAATTATACATTTAAGTTCACCTTTAGGTGAACTTTGAATACATAGTAACCTGTCATGATGCTTAATATATATATATATATATATATATATATATATATATATATATATATATATATATATATATATATATATATATGCATATATCTTTGGATATACAATCACGTTTACTTGTTAATTATGGCAATGGTCTGATCCTTAGTGGTCACTCTCCAGCATTATAACTAATGTTTCAATTGTTTGGTTAATCTTTTATGTCATCAATTGCATCACATCAATATGAACAATTAAAAATTGCATAATTAAATGTTCAAATATCTTAATAAGATAGGCCACTTTGGTAACTAACAAGTTTTCCATATAATAAACATTTAATTTATGCAAGCTTTAAAGAAATATAATAAAATCTCAAATTTAATTGATATCCTACACATAAATTGTGGACATAATAATAGATTATCACATTGAGAACCTGTGTCAATACATATATATATATATATATTATGATCATTAAACATGAACAATACTTGATTAATGTTGATAAACTTAATCAAATTAATAATTGTTGTCTCAGAAGGTATTAAACTTCCACCATCAAAAATATAAGTTTACTCTTACTTGATCCATAAAACAAAAGTCATGAAATAAATGAAAATTGATTGTTGCTATTTAAGAAACCAAACGCCATGTATGAAACAAACTTTGAACCCAGATAGCCATTAAAATCAAAATTGATTTTTCATTAAATAAAATAAGATTAAAGTTTACTCTTACTGTTTCAGAAACCAAAAGCCATGTAATAAACTTCGTGTGAAAAGAAAATCAATTTAAATTGTGGAATTTAGTTTTGGAAAAACTTTATCCTACTTAATAGAATTTAAAACAAATGTTTATTTAAATGAAGTTTTCAAACTAATTCATCTCATTTATAGAATTTAAATTCAAAATTTTCGGCATAAAGCTTTTAAAATCATTCAAAACTTTATCCACTCACGAATTTGAATCAAACCCTTTTATTAAGAAATCAAACCCTTATTCTACGATAGAAAATCAATTACATAATTTAAAAAGGTCAATTGTACAAAAATAAAAGTCAAACTTTATTCAGCACAATGCCGTAAATTTGAGTGAGGAATAATCAAATATCGTTATAGAAAAAGAAAGTATAACAATGATCTTTTTTCACCATCACAATCAAACAACTTAGACAGGTTTGCTTTTTAATACCAATTGATAACTTTTAATGTAAGAATAACCCAATAATCTTTCTTGTCTTGAAGATTGTTTGATATATAGAAAACAACTAAACGTATCTTGATTCATCACTTGTAATTCTTCAAGACCTTTTTTCCTCTTTGCCTTCTTCTTTTCTGCATTCTTTGATGGAGAACCGTACGTTCAAAAGGTAACTTACACTATGTTTTATTCATTGATTTCCTTTTGATAACCGTTAACGTATTTATATGGAAGGAAAGGGAAGGGATATAACCCATTTTATTTTGTCTTCCTTCAGCTAATGAATTATCATATTGGTTCTTTATTTAAATCATTCTTTTAATAACATGGGTCATTATTAAATTATTCAAATAATATGACAAAACGTAGATGTGATTTTCTCTAAGCACCAATTGAGACGTAAAATCTATTTTAAGGAGATTGTGAAATCCTTACAAGACTCGATTTTTCAATCTATAATTTGTAAGACCCAGGAAAAAACATAGAAATTTGAATTTTTGTTAGGAATGGCAAAATGGTAATTTTGCTGGAATTCTTTCTAGATCCTGATGACTAAAACTCCAGTTTGTCGTTGGAATCGCCTCACGAAATCTAACATCAGCGACTTCAATAATCTCTAGAGAATATTTTCAATGACTCGAGATGACATACACTGAGTGTAATCTCAAAGCGAGATTTTTAGAAAAATCCAAAAAACATTCAAATATTTAAAGAATTTCCATTTAAGATAGATGAATCAAACCGGACAAATAAAATTGTTTTGAGGCGAGAACGAACAAGAAGTGTGGACACGCGTCGCGACACGCAGCTTCACTTGTTCACACTTAGGTAAATAGCCTAAATATCTCTAATACCAAAAGATTCTATTTTGTGGTCTAAGAGAAAAACGTGACAGAGAGAGAGAGAGAGAAAGAGGAAGAAAAGCAAACATTTCTCCCATTTATTTCACCTGGTTTTGCTCGTCAAACTCCAGATCTAGGAGTTAAAGTTACATACGAGACTAGAGCCACGCTAATGGATCATAAGGATTTCTCCAAGGTCCAAGGTTCGGCTTTCATGAACTAGAGAAAATGTGGTGTCCCAGGAAATCACGATAATCGGGAGGCAGGCGATCCCACGCTTAATTTCTAAGGGCATGTGTGTGTCAAAGTGAGAATGTCATTCCGTTTTTTCCTCCGACCCTACGATCAGAGCCACATAACTTAGTCATCCTCATCCGAATTGAGTGATTCTACCTGTCGGATAAACTAGACCATAGGAGAACATATCATCTCCTGAAATAGGTCTATCCGGGGCCTCGACCCTTTGGACTCATAAATGCATTCAAAGTGCAGTTATGTTCAGGTAGTTTTCCTGTTCTATTTTGAGAATCCATGACTGTGTTTTGGCCATAACTTGGCCATCCCTCATTCGAATTGAGTGATTCCAATTGATGGATAAACTAGACTTATAGGAAAACATATCTTCTTCAAACAAGTCTATCCAAATTCTGACCCATTTGGACTAAAAAATGCATTCAAAAGGGATGTTCGCATTACCCCTAGTTATAAGTTTAAAAACTGAGTGGGTCTGCACATTGTGGGCAGGTCTTTACTGTGATCCATTTAAGATTCTGGCTGGAGAAGAACCCTAAGAACCGTATTCAAATGAGTACAAAGAATCAGTGTCAAATTATGGATTAAACCCCTGAAATGAGTATCACGATCAAGCTCAATGGGGCAAGAAATTGACCTGCTGAATGAAAAGGCCATAACGTTTTCTCGCCTCAACCTGCTTGTGTTCTTGACTTTTCATGGTGGAGTTCATTGGAGTCAGGAACCCAGCCATATGCCCATGGAGGTAATTGAACCACAACCTTAGCGAGTCGGTGTTTGTACCAAGTGTGCATGTGGGACACAAGGGTCGCTTTCTCGTTTTGTTTGCCTCTCAACTGGACGACCATATCTTTCGCAGTCCCTAACTCCGTTGTGTTCTAGGACTCCATGGAAAAACCCATTGAGTCAAGATTCTTTCCATGTCCTGTGGAAGGCAGGGTGTCCACAACCTTGCTTAGAAAATCTATGTCTTGAAAGAAGACTAGTTATACTAATGTGAATAGACTGTTTTACATGACCATCAGATAATGTCAGAGGCTATCAGGATTGGTACAATCTGCCATGAGTTAGCTCACAGTGGTATATAGTCATTTGTGTAGTCATGTATTTATGAATGCTAATATGCATAATACTACGATATCTATGTGGCATTTAAATGTATGGAACTTATATATATTACGATAGAGCGTCGCATGCAGTACTGACATTAAGTACAATTGATTGTGAAAGTTCCATTTATAGTATCATACTATGTAACATGAGAATTTGCAAGATTATATTAAAATATGCACGAAAGGGATCAAATACTGGGTGTGTGTGCATGGATACGGGCATTCATCATCAAGGTGCCGATAACGTGGTAGTGAGTCAGACTTCGGGACTAACGCCCACAGATGTCTCACCGCTTTAAAACATGTACAACATAAATTACATGTGTGTCATGGAAAGAAGGGGACCGTTAAACCCTCGTGTGAAAAAAGCCTTGAACATGGGTATAGAGACTACGGCAGAGTCTCAGCTCTGTTGTTTAAAGAAGACACATGCCGAAAATATCACATACTGAGTCAGGTATAGAGCCGGATTAGCCGGAGCTAAGAGCTTATTTAGCACTTGCATTGCAGCCATGAAGGGGCAAGGTTTCTAGCATGTAAAACATTGCACACAAGACGTTGTCACACTGGCATAGTATGTGCGAGGGTGGTGACTCAGATATGGGCATGAAGACATTACGCATGAAATATACCATTCAGCGTGCACATTACCGATGAGTTGCTGCTTGACCACAGCGAAAGACGGCGGGGAAAATCCTTTCGCAGAAAGACAGCCACGCCGCCACCCCGCCGCGACCCCTTACAAAGGTCGCATTAAAGGGCTTCAATTCAAGATTCTGACCGCATATATGAAGAAAGTTCTGATTTCCGGTTGTAATTCATATTATATGCGTGATATGGAATAATCGCTTAACATATCATTTTTGGCGTTGTTACAACAAGAACCTGCAAACATATCACGCAGTTGCCGTATGTATTCAGTATATCGCAACGGGCCGAGGTCGCATGACTCAGTTCGACTCTGCAGTGGTGCTATCGGTCAGATTTGTCGCGTGATGTAATATCGTACGTTGCATTGATAGAGCTTCGCACGCAGGAGACTCATTCCGATTTTGTTAAATTATGATCCGAGCAAACTAAGACATGATGATGTATGCCGAAGCCATCCGACATCCAACATGCTCCTTAGTGTCGACGGTCGTCAAACGGCACCCCGACAGTGGGCGTGTCACGCCGTATGTGAAAGACAAAAATACCAGTCCCAAAGGTTTGAGGAGCCATGGGTTTAGTTATAGCTGCTAAGGTGTGTCTGAAGGCGAGCATCACAACTAGATGTAGCGTTTAGTGATACCTTCATCCCAGGCCCCGCTGGAGGCAACCCGCCAACTTATGAAAACCCGGTGATACGCATACCACTGCCGTGACACTCTGGTCCCTGGTTCCGACAACCCAACTTTTTAAACCTGTGGATACCAAAATCCGATGCCACATCATCATGTCCTACTTATCGATCCAATGACAAAAAAATCAATAAAGCCATAATGGAAGTTTTATCAAAATACAACTTAGAGAATAATATGATATAAGCTTAAGGTAGTTCACCATACACTCTTATCCAAATGAGTCATTAAAACCCATTTTTATCATACACAGGCAGCAAGAGTGGCTTAAAGCCACATCCGACTTTCTTTCATATGGTCCTAACGCGGGTCTCCACGACTACAACAGCTTCAATAGATGATGTCTCTCGTGCCATTATTTTCACTTGCAGCTCATACACGATCAAACCAACCAATACACATCCGCGGAAAATGTCTGCATGAATGTCGCATGTCATGCATGGAATGTTCAATATAATAGACCCGAAGTCACCCACCACTCCCCCACATGCTTACTAAGTGTGACAACCGCCATCAGCACCACGACACATATACCGAGCCCCACGTCACCGTTCAATGCCGCTTACAATGGGCACCAATCCCAAGTCAATCTAACTCTATCATACAACCCAAAGTTTCCAGTGTGGATAAACTATGACCGTAGGTCTTCTTTTGGACAATGTAATCCTTTTCTTATCAAACACCCAGTATTCCTCTACACCCATAAACATGTAATTTTTCCTTGATCCACAATTCGGTGGTATGTTAGTGTGCATGGATATGGGCATTCATCATCAAAAGTGTTACATTTAAACGGAAGTTAATCGCACTTTGACGACGTCTGAATAGATGTTCACTGCTTAAAACATAAAAATAAATATAAATACATGTAAGTTTGGCAGAGAAAGAAGTGAGCGTTAACTCCCCCAGGTGAAAAGTTTGAACATTGGTGTAAGAGACTGTAGATCCGGTGCACGTGAACATGGGTGTAAGAGACCGTGTGATTCTAAAAGTATTATTACCACAAAGAAAAGACACATCTGTCATGGTTCTGTCCCGATATCACACTCATTTGTCTCATATATCGGGCAATTCATCTCCAAAGATATTTAATTTCCATAAATATACAAAATATGTGATGACTATTTAATCATCGGTCTATTTAACAGCCTTTATACAACATTTTATAAAGAGATCAATGGTACTTTCATGCTGGGTACCATGTAAACATATATAATTCACATCAATCAGCACACATTTAAATACATATATATTAACATATATATCATATTCAACATGTTATTAAATTACCAACAATAACACACAAAAACATTTGCACAGAAATAATTATCAATACACTCGGCCATGATAATGGTCTTAAAAATCCGGCATTTAGTCCGTAATTTTAGTTTTACTTTAACAAAATTTACCCACAAAACTCGACCAAAACTGGTTCTAAAACACCATAATAAAAATCCATAACAGTCCTGTCGCCTGATTGATCACCCATGGCTACAAGCGCCCACCGAATATCGAGAGCACACTTATCACTTATCACCGACAACAAATTTTAATCAAACAACTCAAACCCGCCATGCACGATCCAAAACGCTACCACAACAAAAGTCCAACATGATTTCCAAAGGTTAGCCCCGGAATCAAACCCACACAGATAATGACTCTTCAAAATCCTCATTCAGATCGTCTAAAGCCAGCCTCACGAATCAAAAACTCGCTCCTGGTCGTCTAACTCGCACGCTATTTACGACCCCTTAAATGAAAGGAACCGCAGAGAAACTGGCCTTGGAGTGGAAGTAATCGAATCATTCCGTTTTGGTACCTACTGCAGGCTCATCGAGTAGACCAATTTGCACTGGGGGTTAATAAACTCGGTTAGTGCCCAAAAAGTGCTATTTGGAGCCCTATTAAGATAGTTTTGAGTGCTTTTACGAGACCAATCATATGAATTGCCAATTGTCGCGCATGTCCACTTAGTGCTTCGATTTGTTTAGATTGTTTTCGAGATAGCTTTGCTGGTCTTAGAACTTTTAAGTCGATAGTTTTGGCTTCATTGGTGCTGAATACGAGAATCCTTGATGATTTCAACCAGTCGGTACATAAATTGGTCAAGAGTGTATCATGAATCAAGCAGCAGCGATGAACAAAAGCAGAAGGATATAAAGAGCAAACAGAGAAGCAGGAACAAACCAGTAGATTTTCTGCCAGATTGTGTAATTAATCCTAGAGAGAAATCTGGCCATGTAGGTATCTTCATAGGCTAGTGAAATTGAAGAATAAATTAATGCTGCTAGCTAAAATTTAATTCTCGTTATTCATGTACTAAGCAAGATACAATTTCGCCATAAATAGCTTGTACTTAGTTTACAAAGAAAATTACCACTAGTGGTTCTATGTGTGTTTTTGGATCTCCAAACTAATTCACGTTTATCACCACAACATTTGTCCTTATGCATTTCATATTTTAGGCATTTTTGTATTTTCACACTGGGGTTGACTATATAAGCCCCTTCAACTTTGTAACCCGAGGAAACTTTTTTCCATGAATACGCTTCCAGCCATTTTAGTTTACTGCTTCTCTTATCTCTTTCTCTCCTCATTTTCTACAAGCCAAACACCCCTCGAGGATGACAACTCAAGGATGCTTGACTAAGCCCATACTTTGAAGAGAGGTTGCCAGCTTGGTTTTAGGTCGCTGCAGTCAGCCCTCGATGCTAATGTTAAGGTACAAATATTTATGGTTCCCAACTTCTTCCAACCAGGTTTAATGCCATTTAATGTCTTTCTTGTCAATACTGTCATACTTTAGGTTCAGGCATTCCACTGGCAAAGATGTCCGAGATATCCTTAGATGTCATTTTGGCTTGAGCCATTAAAAAGAGGTTAAATGCTAGGTTTCCAACCTAATTGGACTTGAATGCTTAGTATTTGCTCGACTCAAATAGGAGGGTTCAGGTTGGGTTTCTATAGTTAAATAAAGATCCGATTTTGTTTACTATATGTCATTGCTCTTAATGCAGGAAATAACCTAGATTATTTTAATAGCCCCATGTTAATGCTTTAGCGATCTAAGTCTTCAAAGTTACCATTTTACACTTCACATTAAGCTACCATGCTAGTCATGAATAAACAACCCTCCAATGCTTTTAAGAAATCCAAATAAATCCAAACAACAAAGCCTCACCATTTGAAACACCGATGCAAATCATTCGTGATGAAAATCAGAATATCCCAATATACCTTAAAGGCTAGACTTGTTGAAAGTATATTAAAAGTTAAATAGGAATTTCAGAAATAAAATAAGAGGACTGAAAGTTTTGGCTAGATACAAGGCAATCTTGTATTTGTTAAAAACATATGAAAGTCATATGGCAAAGATGAAAGATCAAGGTTAAATTAAAATAAAGCAAAAAGTTATTTCAAAAAAGAAAGAAGTCTAAGGGCTTAATAAATAAAGAAAGAAGTCAAAAATGGATTTTACTTTATTGCCAAACATGTTACACTGAACTAAAAATGATCTTAAGACCCAATTTGGTCTCATTTGGGAGACCAAACCGTAGAGAGAAGAGCAAAAAGAAAAGAGGAAGAAAGAGAAAGAGGAATATAAGAAGAGAAGAGAAAGCAAGGAGGAACCAAGACTAAAGGTATGGAACTACATGGGTTTGAAAGCTTGAATGGTTTTCCATGTAATTGTAAGTATAGTTGAACTCCAACCTATAGGTTTTTGCTAGGTTTCATTCTAAACCAATAGAACACCATGGAGTAAGGTAATAAACCTGAAGAGTATAAGGTGTTATTAATCCTCCTTTATGATCGAATCTCACAGGTTATTAGTAGCAATGAGTTGTATTTAGGAACAAACTTATAACTAATCATCACATTGGTTGTGTATGGTCATAAACTCATATTAGAGTTAGTTGGGGAAATTCATGGAAGATTTTAATAAACATATGTAATTGAAAGAGGATTTGAGTAGAAAGTGATCATAAGACAATTGAAGTGGTTCAGAAGCGCGATAAGTATAGAGTTGGTTCGGGATGAAAATATGGAAAATGGGAGAAAAAACATATACTTTGGGTGACAGACATAAAATTGGTACAACTTGAATATGTAAATGTAACATCTTTTAAATTAATTATTTTTATTAACATGTACCGGTGACATGTTAGACATGCACCCAAGCATAACCTCGTTTCAAGTTTCGCTTGACCGCTTTGTATTTATTTACAACTGCTCATTTTATCCGATTTGAGGATTCATGGCCAATTAAAATAGACTTCAAGGAGAACCATCCATAGAAATAGATATCTTCAATGAGTGACCTATGGCTCATAAATCCAATTTCGAAGTGACATGCAAAACTAAACTCTGCTCGTGTTGAACATATAGTCCCCAGCATGACGTAATTGAGTTCCATGTTCAATTGAAAGCATCTTAGTTGGAATAAGAACCCAAAATCTAGATTTAAATGAGTATATGACATATGTCAAAATATGAATTTAAGACCATTGGGTAAATAAGTATTTGCAAACTAGTCCTTGTGGGAAAAAAATTTTAAAATAACTAGTTTGCATAAAAATGCCATAACTTTATTTTTGAGATGATCCGACGATTATCTTCCACCCAAGTAAAATAGACCATAGAGGAATGTACAATATAGAATAAGGTGTGATTTCTCATAGACATCATACTATACAAGTATATGAAGTGCCATATGAAATAGTATGAAACAAGGAAAACATAGAATGTATTATATAGAGAGATATATATATATACATATATATATATATATATATATATATATATATATATATATAGATGCTCATGAACATGAAACACATGAATATAGATTATATGATAGATACATTTGGAATGAATAGATAGAATAGCTAAAAACATGATAGAAATGTATAAATGATATAAAAGAGATATGAATATAGAAAGTATATATGAATATATTAATAAAGATTTTTGTTATTGCATTCATGAAACATGATAGACAAACTAAACGATAGAAAAAGATATGAATATATGTATTATATATATATATATAAGGAGAACCGAAATGTGGAACTGGCTAGCTATGAGAACTGACTATAGAGTAAAGTAACGATAGTATATATGCATAAGCAAATATGATAACAATAGTTATTCATGCTTAGCGATATGTGATGTAAAATGCACAAATAAAGTCATTGTCCGTTAGGACCTGTAGAGAGAGCAGATAGGATGCTCATAGGGAAGATACGCTGTCATGAAGATATCTCCATAGACGATATTGAGGCCCGCCAATTATATATAGATCCGGTTGTGGATCGTGGCCTCGCAAAGCGGTCACCATTAATAGATTGTGAGATCACCGTCACAAGGATAAAATTTCTGCACCGATAGCAGACATAGGTCACTCAGTCTCCGCATGTTGATTGTACCTTCTGTGTATTAATCACAAAGATCACCGCCTTCAGACAAGGATAGTACCTTAAAATACAGAAGCCCTCGCATCCGCTCTACAGATTACATGAAAACCAAAAGGAAATGATATGGCAGAAGATATGATTCCTAGAGATAGAAGCATAGCTCTGCTTATGTGATGAAAGATTATAATTACAAGAACAAGTAGTACAAAGATAAATTGATATGAAAATAAGTATATAAGAACATAAGAAAAGTATTTAAAAGTATACAAAAGCACAAAATATATGATAGATAGAATAAGAAAGCACAATGTATATATATATAGAAGAAAACAGATAATGTGGATATGAAAAGTACAAGATGAAACAATTTAGAGAAGAGAAAGAGTTAATAGTACAAGTATGAAAGTGAAGAATGTAATAAATCATAGGAACCAAAGAAAGACATGCACTACATGTTACATCATTTACGCACATCAATCACAAAGGTGACCCAACAAACAACAGAACATCATCCACATCATACCTATTGATCAGGTACGAATCGTAAATGATACCATTACTTGATGGTGCCAACCACGATGATGAGTTGATGTGTACTTGTAATCCACATTACAAGTGTTGGTGAATCTTCAAATTTTTTGAATTGTGCAGAATCATAAAAGTTTTCATTAGTATTGTTATTTAATTTTTATTTCTTAAGGCCACTATTTACACACTCCACCTTTGTCAAAGCTTTGTTTCATGTTCTCGTTTTGTTTACTGTGTAACAGTGTTTATAAGACCGGACAGATACTGCAGATTAAAAGAGTGAGGCACCGCTGAGCAAGGCCAGGAACGCAGCACACACCAAATGGATCTTCTTCACCAGGAACAACAGAAATAACAAGCAATTTCGTATGAATCCAAACAACATACAAAGCTGATGAGGATCACATACACTTCTAGGAGCAGTGCTCTTCCTTCTATCATACCTCTCGCTGATGTAGCAAGGAGATCCCACCTATGTGCCCCCGCTTCCATATTTCTCATGGTACGTGAGAATGAAATCCATATCACACATACGGGATTTCGAGGAAGCATGCATGAACTTTATGAGGCGGCATAACCGACATGGAATTGTCAGTTGAAGGCATTCTAACCCTCAAGGACAAAGCCAAAATATGTCAATCAGACTGAGGCTAGAACCATTAGAAATCAATGATCTTCAGCCAATTTCTTTAAGAAATTCTGCAAACAAAGACTAATTAGCCAGCACAGATCTACACTATATCAAATTTCTCGACAATTAGTTCATTGTTGGAAAGATTCATGGAGACCATCAATGATGCCACACACCATGGTTTTTACATATGATAGTGAATCCTTTCTACAGTGGTATGTCACCCCGCCATGAAGCAACCGTTAAACCAGGCGCTGGAGGTGGATTTTGAAAGCAAGCATCCGGAATAAGCTATGGATTTCTAATTGGTGTGTCGAAACTTCCAAGGGTTGGGATGAACCGAACCCGAGAGAGATGGAGAAAATGAGGCCCTCAGACACCAAAGGGAGGTGAACTTTATAACTTTCAGAGGACATGGAAATGAAAGCAAAAAATCTCAACCCTAATTTAGAAGGCAGGAGTTGAAGGAAAGAGGAAGCTCACACTGGTGCAAAGGATCAAAATACCGCATGTGCCAACCCCATTTTTATCATCAATCCACTGGCCCATCCGTGAGAAACTATCCTGAAAAGCTCCCATCAAGAAGGGATTTGATGTTTAACATGCTAATGCCATGGCCATCATAAGCTACAACCGGTCGTCTGGTATACAAGAATACAGGTTAATTCCACTGAAGAATCACCCTAACCTCTCTGAAACCTACCCTCGCTCTATGTGTTCCCTCGTGCCAAAATGCTGGTTCCTCAATTAATCCACAACCACCAATTATCCTCTCTCCTCGTTGAACAAGCCATCTTCAACTCAGCAAGGTGGTGTGCAATTTTAGGAGCAAAGGGGATCAATCTGCGATAATTGGCACAAAGGGATTGACACTATAGGAAAGCAATCAACAAAGAATGGGGATGGGTTCGAGAGCAACTTAATCGAAATTACAACCTCGCAGATTCAATCACAAAGATCACCACTTCATTGAGGTACAGGAGAGAGAGAAGGCTGTTTCCTTCCCAAACATGCAAATCCAAGTGGAAACATGAGGTGAAGTTCATCCAAAGAATTGGACGGATGAAGTGAAAGCTATAATTACTCCTCGAGAGTGGAAGAAACAGCAACCGCTGCCCATGATCACGATGAAACATGCAAGGAAAAGAGCCGAGCCCGAGTAGTCAACGTTGAAGACCCGCTGAAAAACCATGCCCCCTCCATTTCAAGCACCGAGAGGCAAGAAAAATCCAAACCATGTCAATTGGGAGGTGCTAAGGCAAGTGAAGGAACATCCCACCGTCTACATGATTAAGTGTGTCCCAACTTATGCTGTTCAAAGGATCCCATGACACGGGCCAAGAAAGGGTTAGGCACTAAAGAGAAAAGCCTTCCTAATCGAGTGTTAAGGTTACATCCAGAAAGTAAGACCCCGGGCCAAATATAAGATCCCGTGATCCCCACACAAATAACACGTGGGATTTCAGAGAGATTGCAAAGCAATCAAGAGATTCAAAGTCAGCAAACCTACCACATACCCCGCATGCTATAGGCTTAGTGGAGCTTTGTTTTCAACTCACACTTATCATCGTCAGACGACTGCAGTAAAGATTCAAGGGAATAATTGAGGATGTGTTATAAAAGGCAGACAATTCCTACTACCCGTGACTTTGTGGTTGTTTAATACCGAGCCATTACGCGCCCAATCATGCCGAATTATCCCGGAAGGCTATTTTCGCCAATCACGGCAACATCACCCGTCAATGAGTCATGCAGCCGATTAAAACATGACATTAGAGCCCAACATATTTGAACATGGGTCACAAAGCACAAACCAATGTGAAAGGTGATAGTATGAAAGGGCGAAGCCCGCCTAATCGTCGTAATTCAGCAAATAAATGTCCAGAAAATCAGAAGCAAGAACGTTGGGCACAGTTTGGGAGTTGTCATCACTTCATTCGCCAGCACTGATTCTGTGCTCCAAAATCAACAATGAGAAGAAAATCAATTGTAAACAGGATCACATCAAAGCAAGAAGACAAAAACAACTGCCTGCAGCGGAGTTCTCTCCTCGACCCCACATAGTTCAGGTTGAAATTGAGTCAGCTCAGTGTCAATGAAACCAAATTGCATCAGTTTTTTTTTTTTTTATTTTTCCTTAATTAACACATCTTTCTATTTTGTAGTAACTTCAATGAAGAACTTTCCTTTTAACAGCCTAAAATTGATCTTGGTTTTAGGTTTGTTGGGAAACAATAATTATTTTATTGTTTGTCTAATTTACCTAGGTCAAATTTTATTTTTTATTTTGTGAGTCTAGTTTTCAAGTAATTATTAGATACAATAACCTAGGTTTTCACGCCAGTAGGCTTTTATAAAAGAGGGAGGGGCCATTCAACAACTCATTTCATCCTTTCTTCTCCCCCCAGCGCCACCACCGCGGGATCTCAGGCCCGCCGCCAGGCTCGCCTCCCGCCTGAGGCCGTTGAGCAGCCACGCAGCCGAGGCGCCCCAGCTGGCGCCCCGACAGCGTTCGTGAGCCCTGGCCGCGACCCCACGCTCCTGGCCACCAAACAATTGCTGCTTCATGCCCCGTCCCCATCGTCGCCGAGTCGTTTCACATCAAAGACGCCCCAGCGTCACGCCGCCACTTCTTGGGGCCACGCCGGCTGTCACGCCACAGCCGTTATCCAGTATTCTTCGTTTAGTCAACAGCTCGTCCAGCGCCTTCGAGCATACTTCAGATCGTTACCCACTGCAGAGCACCGCCGCTCAGATTTCACCATGCGCCAGTGGTAATGCATCGTGGTGGTCCCGCCAGTTCGCGGTCTGACTGAGACCAGAGCAGAGAAGGTTCGGGGCCGATGTCATGGGCCCTCGATCTACCCCTGAGATTTCCAGTGGGTCGGGGAGGTATCGACGGTGATCCGGACCTCAGCCCTTCCGCGCCTCGTAGATGACCGTGGAGGACCCGGCCCGGCGGCTCAACATCAGTCGTGGAGTCCTTTCGCCATTCAGGCCTCAAACGCCGCTTCACAAAGAAGAGAGCTCATCGTTTCCATCTTTCACGCACCTTCACTCAGCGTAATTATTGCCATCGACCCCACCCTGGAACGATTTCCACACGCCAGATTCATGAAATATTTACAACGTGTCAAAGACTGACCGCTGATCCTGCCAGAGACTCAAGTGAGATCCACTCACACAAAGACTCTCGTCGCTGCATTTATGACACCGCTGTAGCTTTTGAGTGACTTCAGTTTCGCTCACCACCCATGACCTGAGTACTTAGTTCTGGCTTGAGTTCATTCAAATTGACGGCCCACCTGAGTATCTGTTATACGGACATTTCAATGCTGGGCTCGCATCGAAAGCCGCCAGAATTCCATGAGGATATCGATCGCCACACCGCCAGAGGGAGATGGTCCAACGCCTCGCTTCAGAGATGACACGTTAGACTAGCGCCTTCCAGAAGCTCCGCCTATATGCTTCGCCGCGACCAACGCCCCCGACCAGCCTCGTTTCCGCGATAAAACGACTGGCGTCTGTCACAGTGGTCATACCAGAGGGCCTGTACCCAGATCTCAGAGGCTCCTGCTCACTCCTTCAGTCAAACACACCGCTCGTCGACTGAGGATAAGGTCCACCATGAAGTGGCCTGCCTCGAGTCAGGGTCCACCCTCTGGAGGCCACGACTACCGGCTGCCTCAGATGACTTGATCTTTCTGCAGCCTGCGATTTCCAGCTGGAGGACAGATGCCTCAGGTCCGTCAGAGCTTGTTTCAGATGCTCGATTTTTCCTCCAAAGAACAGACCAAGAGGCGATTTACAGATGAGTAGTGTAAAGATCCCCGAGGAGATCCGCCCGCAGGTAGCGCGTATGAGTCCAGAGCCGCATTAATCCTCCATCTCCTCCACCTCCTTCTGTACTTCACTTTTCTCACCGACACTCCTGGTCTTTCATACAAAGATAAAGATTCTCCTGAGCATGTTCATGTCGCCGAGTGGAGTTAGCAAAGTTATGATGTCTGTGGTATCACACACATCAAATGACAGATCGGGTCTAAAACAGGACCACTTTAGAAAGATCATTTCATACCATGCTCCTTCGTATCATGAGTCACCGCTGCCTCTCTATCACACATCGGATGAGCCCACAAAGCAGCTGAACCTGACATGTCAATAATGTTGCATACACGAAGATCCACCACACCACAGAGATAGTGAACATTATTTCATTTTCTTAACTTTCCTGGTCCCCATTACATGTCTATACTGGCCAGAGGAAAAGAGTTATGAGCGCTTCATCATGCTTTTGTATTAATTTTCACAAATGATCAACCGCTTCATCATTTTGTATAGGATTCATGCTCCAAATAATAGTGCAAGTGATGTTTTTTTGGTCATATTTTACTATTAAGTATGTATTAAATCATTTCAAGAATAAAAGTTTATAGCATTATTTATGAAGCCTAATACACTTTGCAAATCACTTTTGTGCCTTAGCATTTTGTGTTTCACTCTTCTTGCCTTTAGTTATTGAAAATTAGCCTATATATATTACCTTAATGTTGTCACCCACATGATTAGTTTTTCGATAATTTGAGATTATATATTCAACTCATAACATTCCCTTTAGCTACTCACACACGCACAATTTATCAGACCAAAGTTGAGAAGCTAATCTTTTCCTCTTCTTTGCAAAGTCGACTTTAATTTGTTGACAACCATAACAGTTTGTGTTACCCATGTATGAAGATTCAATGGCTCCTCCAAATGAAAAAGAAAATAAAAAGCAAAAGAAAGAAAAGAAGAAAAGAGAAATAAAAGTCGTGACGCTGCTTTGAAACTAATACAGGTTCGAGGGTATATATTTAAAGTTTTTAAAGTCCACGCCTTAAACTCAATTACTGGAGTCATCGACTTGGGTTGTTCGCACACTGTGACGTAAGAGTTAAATGCAGGTTTAGAAAGCACTCGGCCACTCTGAAGCTCCCGGTGAAGACAGACGGGTCAAGTGATCCTTGCACATGCCCTCAAACTCACTGCTGAGTCATCGCACTTCAGCGATATTGACTTGTGAAAGTCAGAAGCTTTTAGTGAGACGCACCCACATTGCCATCACAAAGAAATAAGATGCCGTAGCAATTCAGTCAAGTCGGGTCATCGCTTTAGCGCCACACGTGAGTTGTGTCAGTGGATGGAACAGCTTCGCAATCATTGCTCAAACTGTTACCTAGAACACCAGAATACGTCGTGGTGTTCAAAGTCGGATTTCTTTCAAACCGATGTCGCCTCAAACTGTTTCAATGTCTTTATTTCATGTCGGCTTTTCGTCAGTATCTAAAATTGTTCATACTAAAGGTAAAGCTACCTGTACACATCTTTGAACCCATGCACTTTCGTGAAAAGCTACACATGCATACCTCTTTAGTTGCTTTTAAGATCATATGATTTAGCAATGGGTTTCATTAGTGTGATTGAAGGGTGTCTGTGCATGATTGAGCCTATATTTAGATAGTTTGAGTGCTTTTTATGCATCAACTATAATCAGTTTAACACAGCATGTCCACTTTAGTGCTTCGATGAGCTTCAGATTGTTTTATAGTTTGCCTGGCTCCTGAACCTCAAACATCGTTTAGCTTTTATTTGCAAGCCAATGAGAATTCATGATTTCAATTGAGCCGAGGCGTATGAAATGTCAAAGATACGAAGACTGTAAGGGGCAAAAGACAGAACAAAAAGCGCAGAAGAAGATGTGAGTGAAACGTAGAAGTGAATTGTAAACCAGGATTCATATGATTAGAAAACAGAACAAGAGAAAATAAGAATCAGTGTAGCTTAGTAATTTAACGAATCAATGTGTAGTTCTCGTATGAAGATAATAATCATAAATGAAATTTCACTGCATATTCAATGTACTGTACTAGTTAGCGAATTTCACTAACAGATACTAATTTTTCTCACGATATCTATTAATTGTCTCAAAAGACATTAACTGTTTGTACTGTGCTTTGTGTTTTGATTCTAAACCACCACGTTTTGATACTAAATTACCATTTGTCCTCTTATGAATTTCTGATATTTTGTATTTTTTATATTTTCACACTTGTGGTTGACTATATAAGTTCTTCAACTTTGTAATCTGAGAAACTTTTCCATTAATACAAAGCCTTAGTTTTATTTTTAGTTTACTTGCTTTCTCTCTCCTCTTTCTTCTCATTTTTTCTACGTTAAACACCCCTGAGGATGACAACTCAAGGGATAAAGTTGGCTGTGTCTCATAGCTTTGAAGCAGAGGTTGCCAGCTTTGGTTTCAGTCATTGTGGCTGTTCTCATGCTGAGTCAAACATGTGTAATGATCATTTATGGCTCTAACTTTCCAGTCTTAGTTGTCGCCATTGCACGTTCTTTCTCAGGTCACTTGTCATACTTAGGTTCACGCATTTCAATGAGATAACGACATCCTTAGATGTCATTTAACAGCCATTATTAAAAAGAGGTATTAAATGTTGTGGTGTGGCTTCAACTCACTGGGACTTTAATGCTTAGTGTTTGCCTGACTCAAATGTGGAGTGGTTCCTAGAGTTGGGTTCTACGCTTAAACAAAGATCCTGGGTTTTGCCTTGACTATATGTCATTTGCCTCAATGCGAGAAATAACCCGGAGACATTTTAATAGCTCCATGTTATCAATAGTGACCCCAAGCCTTCAAAGCTACCATTTCACACTTCACATTATTGCTTATTACGCTGAATGCGAATGAAACAACCCACCGCTTAACAAACTATTAATAAATCAACACAGCCTCACCATTTTCAAACATTGATAAATTATTCGTGGGATAAAAACCCATCCTGTTCGCATCTTAGACCGCTTATATATCATAAGAGAGCTGATCACAAATAGAAGAATTATAGAACAAAATAATGTTAATTCTCGATCACCCTTACCGTGGCACCAATCAACCTACCGCTCTGAACAATCGTAAAAATTTTGACAACTTTGTTTTTTTTCTTTAGCTCTTTTCTTCTTTCTCCACGCACCCTGTTCTCCTTCATCTTTATACGCTTTTTCTTTTTGCCTCTTTCTCTTCCAACTAATTGTCATCGCCTCAAGATATTTTCTTCAAATATTCTTAGTTTGTGACACTTGTCACAATGTCGGTTAGTTACGACGCGGATCATCATGTTTGCAAATTCTTCTGTGGTTTCTCCCACACCACCAATATTTGGTGATCTCCAGGTTCCATGTGGCATCAGCTCGGCGTTGGCACATCATGTCATGTCACCTGGTCACCTTGTGCTCAAAGCTTGAATTCCACTTCTGATCTCAATCCATCGAAATTTAACAAGGTAGTTGATTTGTGGAGAAGATTCAACTGAAACTGCTTCGCCATCCGAGATCTAGAAAATTTTCAAAGTAGTCATATTTACAAACAATGCTTGTTTTTTCTTAAAAATGTAATTCTTTCGGCTTCACATTCTTCCTCCCAAGCTCACTTCATCCCTAAAATCTCACATACACATATAAAAACACATGATAAAATCATTCAACACATCACACGCTCAACAATCTTGCCTTCATCCAAATAAGAAAGGATAGAGGTATGATCGCAACCTCACGCCCTATGCTTCAAGCCCTCCGTCCCTTCGCCGCCATAAGACTTGCAATTACCTCATAGTCTTGCGCCAGCAGAAAACCTCGTCCGGGCTATCCATATGATAGCACACATCGTCCCTCCGGTCTCATCTCAGATCAACACAACAAGCCGCCCAATCCACTACACAGAGCCTGATTCGAGTGTATCGAGCATGGAGACATGGAATACAGAATGCACTTATTAAACTCGATGGTAAGGCTAACCCAGAAGCACCATGCCACCTCGAGTAGCCGGCGGCCCAATGATATCGAAGATGGCTTCTTCCCGCCACTGCCAAACCCATCACCCACCGCAGGCATAACTTTCAAGAAGACGATCTCCACCTCAAACCTGTAGGTCACGTCACATCAAAGACAATCCTCCCCGCCGCCAGCAGCGGAGAAGACGCTACGCATCAATTCCACCTTCACTGAGTGTCAATCAACTCAAACCCATGGTGGATCTCGACGTTCGTATCAATTCCACCTTCACTGAGGTGTCACTAATCAACTTCAAACCCATGGTGGATCTCTCTCCTACCTCGGTCTAACAAACTAGAGATCGGCATGGCCTCCCATATAATGCCTCATAGGGCGCCTGTAACGACCCATACCAAATAATATGAGTTTTGACCAAGTTTGACTAAGTTTGACCAAGTTTGACCAAGTTTGACTTTTTCCAGGAGGAATAGTTTTAGGGTAACTAAAGAACCATCTCATAGGCCTCGTCGATACGAGTTGATAGACGGGCGGAACGTCCCAATCCGACTTACGGATAAAAAGTTACAGCTATGAGAAGTTCAACAGTAGCACTTTATCGGTGTCGAGTTAAATGGGATTTTACGGCAGGGATGCGAATGAAACCTAGCCCCCGATGCACCCTCTTGAGCTCCAAAACCCTAGGGAAAAAGCTCTCAGGCCGGGGGGAACTGGGTTGGGTCGTTTAGCCGCTGGCAGGTGGAAGATTGGACTAAAGGGAGGCACCTCAGGCCCGACCACCGACTACGCGCGGACCGTGAGTGCGCCGCTGGCGAAGAATGCGGCCATGAAATTTCATGGCGACCGTCGCCCGGCCAGCGTCGGGATCTGGCCGGCCCGAACGACGGCTGCCGCCGTTTGTCCACCCGATTTTTGTGATTTCAGGCCATTTTTCGACCACCTTAGGCCACCCGTAGCTCCTTTCCACCATTTTTACGGACCCCTGAACTCATTTAGTGGTCCACTTTTTGAATTCCTCATAGTTTGAAAGTTACAGCGAAACAAAGTTAGTAGACGGTTGGATGAATTTAGGCCACCACGACAAGCCCGGACGAGGTAATGGAGTCGCGATGAGTTCACGGTCTCTTGGGCTTTCCGTTGATATGTGGTTTGTAAATTTTGGGCGTCGTTTGGTTTAGTTTCCATTTCGTTGTTTGAGGAAATTCTGAAGTTGGGATGAAATAAAATACCAATGAGTCAAATTGGACAAAGTGAAGTTGGATTAGTGAGGAAATTGGATGTTTTTAGGAATTATTGGACGATTCAATTTCGAGAAATTAGCTCTCGAGTGAAAAGCCCCAATTTTGGTATCGGACACCATGGGCTTAGCTTTGTAATTGGACTGTCGGAGTCGATTGGGATGGTTTCATAGTTAAAAGTTGATACAAGGCCTTCGGGGTATCCAGTATTTGGTTTAATTGTCGAACTGGGGTGTTTATATATTCTGAGGCACTGCAGGCCGGGGTCGATCTACGAGGGAGCAGGTGGCGTCACATAGTATGTGAGTGGTTTTATGTTTTTAAATGATTTGGGGTATTATGTTGATCCTCCCATTGTGATTAAATCTTTTACATTTATCTTTGTTTATTCGAATGGTTGGTTGCATACAAATGTGATTATCGGTCTCATATAAATCAAGTTATCATTTCATGTGAATTTTGTCAGCTTTTTAACTGTTTGGAAGTTGTACTGGGTTCGTGGATGAGTTTGTGATATTTAGATATTTTGGGGTATGTGGCTTGGGTTTTAAACCCCCTTGAAATTATTGTTTTATGAATGGATTTTGAAATATATGTGTGTTTAAAAATTGGTTAAGGAACATAGTCATTGAGGTATTTCTCAAATTTAAACTTGAATTGGTGAACTAAGATCTTCAATGTAGTTGATTGAGTTGTGGGAAAGTAAGTTCATAAATTCTTAACCTAAGATCACGGTGGCGATTGGAAAAAAATTTTGGTAAGGACATTGAGTTGGAGGTTATAAGGTGATGTACCATGTTATGCGGAGAGATTGGGTTCAGTAATTATATTGTAGTGCACTGGGATTGCCACGGTGTCGTGAGGTTGGTTTTATCCAATGGTTATATATTATTTCCACGGCCGTGAGGTCGGGTTTACCCGACGGTTTGGTATTCTGAGTTTTGCCACGGTGACGTGAGGTTGGTTTCATCCAACGGTTATATGTTATTTCCACGGCCGTGAGGTCGGGTTTACGACGGTTTGGTATTACGAGTTTTGCCACGGTGGCGTGAGGTTGGTTTCATCCAGCGGTTATATGTTATTTTCCGCGGCCCGGTAGTCGGGTTCACCAGATGGTTTATCATCATTAGTTTCACTACAACATTTCCGGATGTTGGTTATGCGTGGTGGATAATCCCGCTTTTAGGATGGAGTACATGGTATGGTACATCGTTGTTGTATATGGTATGGTACATTGTTGGCGTATAAGGTATGATGCGTCGTTGGTGTATATGGTATGATACATAGTTGATTTATATGATACGATTACGCCGTTTGGTTTCGGAGTAAGACATAACCTTTTAATAGTTATGATTATTGTATTTTCCATGATTAGTGTACGACATGATGATGTTCGTATGTTTTAAAGCATCAGAAATTTTTATGTGGTGAATAAATTAAAGATTTATAAGGTTCTTGATAATGAAGTGGGTTAACTTGGTAGGCATGACTTTCATATTGTTTGGGTTTACTGAGTAAGTTGGGTTTTGTGAAATGTTTGTGAAACGGGGAACTTTACAAAGGAGTGGACATGAGGTCTTGAGAGATGAAATGTTTAAAAATTAAACATTATTTTCCTTATAAATTGTGCCACTCTTTGAGATTTATTTCTCACGTTTATTGTTTTAAATTTGTTACTAGGTGGCGGGGG
The DNA here is from genome assembly GCA_016808115.1 of Tetrastigma voinierianum. Taxonomy (NCBI): domain Eukaryota; kingdom Viridiplantae; phylum Streptophyta; class Magnoliopsida; order Vitales; family Vitaceae; genus Tetrastigma; species Tetrastigma voinierianum. Next base: position 700,766 of record JAEQBH010001441.1, on the reverse strand, counting down.
CGGTTAGTAGGGCCCCTACCTGCGCGAGATCGACAGTTCTACCTCGATAGTTCTTTATACTCTATCCCACCTATCATCCTTGTTTTGTTGGACCTATTTATTTTCATTTGTAACCATAGAATTTGCAAATACTTTCTTAGAATGCTCGATATTAGTATTAAGCTCATAGCTAGGTCCACAATATAGATATTGTGGTTGTGACCTACATTTAAGATAGGTCGGTGGTGATTTTCTCCGTTGAGATTGAGGTATTGCATGTGTTTACTTCTCTCTTACCAGGTGGGGTCCTTCGTGCCGTTCCTATGGTTTTGTACAATGGAACTCCAACGGCGGGACCGCGGGGAACCACGGAGGGTATCCGAGGTCGGGTCTTGTCGGCTTGGTATCGAGCTCTATGTTTAAATTCCTTGGGGTTGTACATTTGTTGTGCAACTCATCAGTCATTTTTGTACACTTCCTAACCTTATCCTTAAAAATCGATTATGTTTCATTTATTCTTGGAATATAATTTTCTTCTGATGGCATAGAGGTTGTGTATAGACTAAAGCAGGTTGAATAAGGTACCATTCGTAACTTGATATCCTTTGCCTAGGATTGATGACCTATTTGATCGGCTCAGGGTGCAAGAGTGTTCTCAAGGTGACTTGAGGTCGAGGGTCCATCGAGTTAAGGATTAGGAATCGGACATTCGAGACGGCGAAGGCGAGATATGGGCGTTATTAGTTTTTAGTGATGTCTTTTCGGACTCATATTGCCCGGCAGCTTTCATGGTTAATGAACCGGTCTTCGATCCATACTTAGATTGGTTGAGTGATGAGTTGGCAAAACCAGATTCTTGTTTAAGGTGTGTTTTGAGTACTTCGGGTTGAATAAAGTGGTTTCGATTATTGTTTGAGTGTTTGGGTTGATTTGGTTGGAAACTATGCAAAAAGGAGTAGGGCGCTATGTTGTGTAGGACATATCTCAAGTTTGGTGCTTTCCCGGGTGGGTGAATTCAGTTGGAGAAAGAACCCTTAGCACTTTATCTTCAAATGAGTAATATGGGATGGGAATACAAGAGGTGTTTTTGTGTGAAGCGTCGTTTGTGTAACCCTAATAATGAGTGTTAAATGTTGATCCTAGTAAGTGTAAGAGAGATTGCACTTGAGGGATCAAAGTTTATGTTGGAAGGTATAAAGATATATGTGAGTCAAGTGGTGATAAAGTAATAGACCACTTGAGTAATTTTTATGTGACACGGATTGTGAGAGGCTAAGGAATCTTATGATTTGTTATTTGCAGATCCTTTGAAGTAGCCTCGGGTTTGACTTCCTTGGGAGACTTGCAGTTTTGAATCGGGAAGGTGAAGAGTCTTATAACCTTCTCACAGCATGCGTGGTTTGATGTTGTGGGAACTCTGGCCATTAGTCAACATTATTGTATTGATTTTCACAAGTGATATAAACGTATATTTTATATATATGTAAAATCTTTGAATTAAGCGGTACATGATATTTTAAATATCATGGTTAAATGCTTTGTGAAATTGATTAAAGTATGATATGGGTATGAGGCGTGCGGGAGTGGTTGATGTAGTGGACACGAGGGCGATGACTAGTCCTGGGTTGTAGTCGAGAGGATGAATCCTCTGGGGATGTGGGCGGCATATCCTTAGATGGTAAGTCTCGAGCAATTTGTGGTTATCTGGGATGTGGGCATATCCCTTAAGTGGTAAGTCGGCACTTTGTCGTTATTGCAGGATGATCGAGATTTAGTCAGCAGGTGAAAGCGAAAGATCCTTGTTCGAGGGTTGAGATGGTGGTAGTATTGCATTCGTGTGTTTCCATCCTCAACCTATTATTTATAAGATGCTCATGTTTGGCGATATCATGAATTATGGATAAATTGAAATGTTTTTATGAGCATGGTGATTACATTGCACGGTAAATTTATTAAAATCAACAAAATTTATATACACCTAAGTTCACCTCTTTATAGTAGTCAAGCTACTATGATATAGTGATCTAAGGTCGAACATGAGGATGGGTTTTCATCCTAAAAATGGTTTGCATCAGTGCATAGAGGTAAGGCTTTCTATTTGGACTCTTTGGAATTGTGTTTCCAAAAGCAATTGGGAATGGTTTAGGCGAGGTGTATAAGCTGAAGTAAAGGTGAAAAAGTTAACTTTGAAGATTTGGAGTCACTAACTTGGCAAGTTAGGACGACAAGTCATCCTCGGGTTTTATCCTCCACGTTATGACATGCGACCTATAGTTTCATGGCATAGCGGTTTATATAACTAGCAAACCTCACCCATGAAGCAACTCATTTGGTCGATGACGGGTAGCATGCGATTATGGCCCACTTTTAAGAACCTAACATTAAAATTATCATTTGAGGCTCGTAAAGACCATCTAAAGAACAACGGTGCATCTCTCACCTATACCTTTGTATCTAAAAACATGGAAGTATTGGCCAAAATAATAGTAAATGTTATTTCCTTAATTTGAAGAACCTAACATGTAAATATTATCTCGGAGGCTCGTAAGTCACTCCCAAGAATCACGTACTTCTCTCACTTTGAATATGTATGACCACAAGAAGGCATGGAGAGTATTGTGGAAATCAATAACATTCAATGTTATGCAACCATACTTTGAGAATATAAGGGCCATAAATACACTACACCAGCTTTTAGTACAAGAGGACAACAATACGCTATGCCAGCACCCAAGCTAGCTTCACTTCCTGCTTCAAAAGAGGAGAGCAGCGACATCTCTTGAGTTGTCATCCTCGAAATTGTTTGTGCTTAGAAAGTAATAGAAAGAGGAGAAAAGAGAAAGCAAAACCTAAAATAAAAATGAGAGACTTTATTTACAAAATGAAAACACAAAAATCTTACTCTCCCAATTGTTCAAGAAATTGTTACTTAGGTTTACAAAACAAGAGGGGCTTATAGGCATATCGAGGTATGAAAATACCAAAAACCTATAAAATTGGCTGATTATAGGACAATTAAAGTAATACCAAGTTTGGAGCGGTTTGGCATTAATTACAAAGCATGTGAGGCATGATTTTATTTGAGGCTACTGAATTTCATTATTCAGAAATTACGAATCTAGTAAACATGAAATTTTAAGCTAAGGATATTTAATTTCGTAGCTAAGCGAAATTTTGCTAACTAGAAATTCTTTGTGAGTAGCGAAATCCAGTTATTTTTAGCTAAGAGTGGTGCCTAGCGAGAGTGGGATGGGTCAGCGAAATTTGGTGTTTCGCTAAGGTTGCGAAATTTTCGCTGGGTTGCGAAATTTTATGATAACACTGCGAAAATTTTACTTAAGCTTTGCGGTCTGCATTGATGATCCTTCGCTACTTTTCATCCACATGCCAGTACGCCAATTTTCTTCACTTTGCCTTTGTTTTCTCCATTGATTCTTGTTTAGTTGATGGTGAGACTTAATTCAAACTTCATGATTCATCCTTTGTATTGAGATTGAACTCGAGAGGTGCACAAATACACGCAAAACAACCAAAAATACACCAAATGGCATAAGTGCTACTAAGAAGACTAGAACACTTCAATTGGTATAAATGACATGATTAATCTGTAGCACTTTCCAAAGCCTATCTAATATAAGGTTAAATCCACTTTGGGCACATTAATCATAATGATGGGGGATTCACTAGGGTTGCCGAGACTCACCCCCATTATTTCCCTCCACCTTAGATGTAGGTACGAGACCAGCTGCGTAACATGAAAGTTGGACCTGTAGGGTTTTTGAGGATGGAAAGATTGTATGCCAACCTTAGCTTGTTAGTGGTTGAGTATACATTTTGATGAATATTTAGCATTATGTGGATATTCTGTACATTTAGACCGGTTGGTGGCATCACTTTGTGGATCATTTGTACATTTGGCTTGTGTAGCCACTAGTTTTGGAACCTTGTGTAAATGTTATTTTGATCAAGTGTAAGTGTATAGTTTTGGGTACATTGAGGAATCAACTCTGTATCGATATGTGTGTAGGTTTGGAGACCGGGAGGAGTGTTTTATTGCGTTTCCAGGTGATTACTTTAAGTGGAGTTTGGGCTCAGTTGTGACATAAAATAGTAACACCAGCCACATTGGTGGGATTGATGGCCAATGATTGGTACCAACTTCGAGCATTGAAATGTCAACGTTTATGAGGCGTGTATATAGGAAACAATGCACTCCCTTGTATTAGAATGAGGTAAGTGAAATAAAATTACTGAGTCCCGAGATTATGCAGGCGACTTTAGGAGCAAGGAGGACGAATGGGACCAGTACCCTGCATGCTTTCCATGACACGGATCACGAGATTTCGTGGTGAAATTTTTCTTTAAGAAATTAGGTTGTAGCGACCCGTGCAAAATATCTGAGTTTTTGACCCAGGATTTGACTAAGTTTGACCAAGTTTGACCAAGTTAACCAAGTTGACCAAGTTTAACTTTTTTGAGGAGGAATAGTTTTAGGGTAACTAAAGCACCATCTCGTAGGCCTCGTCGATACGAGTTCATAGGCGAGGCGAACGTCCCAATCGACCACAGGATAAAGTTACGGCTATGAGAAGTTCAAAGTAGCACTTCTCGGTGTCAAGTTATGTCTGGGATTTTGCACGAAAGCGACCCTAGACCACATAAAACAAAGCGGGATGTCAAATGAGAGCCACAGCCCAAAAACACCCTCTTGAGCTCAATACTAGGAAAAAGCTCAATCGGGAACACAAGTTGGGTCGTTTAGCCTTTTGCGCGCAGTGGAAGATTGGACCAGAGGAGGCACCTCCGGCCAACCACCCGACTACGCGGGACCATGGTGCGCCGCGCGGACGATCTGGCCGTGAAACTTCATAGCTGACGGTCGCCCGACGGGGATACGGCCCGGCGGGCAGACGGCGCACCATTTGTCGCAGTTTTGTGATTTTAGGCCATTTTCAGCCACCTCAGGCCACCTATAAAGCTCCTTTCCACCATTTTAGACCCCCTGAACTGAATTTTAGTGGTCCACTTTCATGATTCCTCAGTTGAGGATTCTGACGAAACAAGTTATTAGCGGTTGGATCAGTTCAGATCTTACGGCGTTGACGGTTCAGATGTGGTGCGTTAGGTTCCAAATCTCTCATTCGTGATATGTGGTTGTATGAATTTTGAATGTTGGTTACTGTTCATTTTTCGTTTCGGGAAATTACAGAAGTTGGGATGAAATAAAGTGTTGGTGAGTGGACAATATTGAAGTTGGATTAGTGAAATTGGATGTTTTCCAAGGTATTGGAGCAGTTCAATTTCGAAGATTGGCTCGGGTGAAAAGCCCCAATTTTTGGTGTAGACTTTATAAGGCCTGGCTGTATCAAATGGACTGTCAGTCGATTGGGATGGTTTCATAGTTCTAAAAGTTATTCTAAGGCCTTCGGGGTATCCCAATATTGTTGGTTTAGTTATCGGAGCCTAAGAGGTGTTTTACTTATATTACAGGCACTCACGCCGGCCCGGGAGACGATCTTACAGGGGAACAGGACTGAGCGTTAATAGTCTGTGAGTGGTTTTTATGTTTTTAAATTATTTGGGGTATTATGTTGATATATCTATTGTGATTAAATATTTTACATTTATATTGTTTGATCAAATGGTTGGTTGCATACAAATGTGATTATCGGTCTCATATAAAACAAGTTATCATTTCATGTGAATTTTGTCAGCATTTTAACTGTTTGGAAGTTGTACTGGGTTCGTGGATGAGTTTGTGATATTTAGATATTTTGGGGTATGTGGCTTGGGTTTTAAACCCCCTTGAGAAATTATTGTTTTATGAAATGGATTTTGAAATATATGTGTTTAAAAATTGGTTAAGGAATATGGTCATTGAGGTATTTCTCAAATTTCGACTTGAATTGGTGAACTAAGATCTTCAATGTAGTTGATTGAGTTGTGGAAAGTAAGTTCATAAATTCTTAACCTAAGATACGGTGACGTTGGAAAAAGTACTGATGGGGACGCATTGGAGTTGGAGGTTATAAGGTGATGTACCATATTGTCCCGGAGTTGGGTTCAGTAATTATATTGTAGTGCACTGGGATTGCCACGGTGTCGTGAGGGTTAGTTTTATCAAGCGGTTATATATTATTTCCACGGTAGTGATGTGGCCCCCAAATAAGATTTGTACTGTTGACTACCGTCGCCAGCGGAACATCCTATTTGTCTCGTATCACGAGACCCATGTTATAAATGCCTCTTGGCTCGTAAATCAAACCTCCATGTAAAAACAAATATTTTATACAAAATGAATTTATTTTACAATTGTCTTTGATTCGTTTAAACAAAGTGGGTCTTGTGCTGATTTTACAAAATACAAGAGAAATTACAAGATAGGGCCATCTTGGCCGTTTCTTCGCCTCTAAAACTCCGAATGTGTCCCATCCCCAGATGCGTCTTCGGTACCTAGGGGTCCCATTGGGGTGACAGAAAACCCCGGTGGTGAATTTTCATGGGTTACTCCGCTAAGTCTTGATGCTATGGCACACAAACGCCTGGCATGCTAATATCACTCATGCGCATAACATAATTAATTCATACAACATGTTATTCAATTTATGACAATAACATAAGATTAAGCTCACATGGGGTACAAGGCCGCAATCCAAGCTGATTTGTCTTACAGAGACGCCTGAAAATCCGCGATCAACATGTTATTCTCCCATGGCAACAACACACATCACCTGGCTTGATCGGTGGGCTGCCCAGGCTCATTCCGGGGATTTATTCGCTCGGTCAATCTTTTGGGCAAGAAATCCGCAGAACATCAGGGCCTCGACAAATCCCCGTCCATTACATGACCCTTAAAGCGAAAGTAAAACAAGTAGGAGAAAAACCCCTACCTTTATGGAGTTTGTCGAAACTCCCCAAGCGGTACCGCGTGTAGTCCTTAGTAGGAAGCGAGGCGCCTGCTCACTTTTCTTATACGTCGGGCTCGTGGTCCCGTCGTCGAGCTAGAGAGAAAATTAGAGCCTCTCTCTCTTAAAACCCTCTCTTTCTCTTTCTCTCTCCGTCTGCTCTCTCTTTCCCTCCCCAAAGCGGTTGGGAGACTTGAGTGAAGGAAAGTCTCATGCCAGTGTCCCATTTCTCGGTGGACCGTGGGATTACCTTTATCCTTATCCATCTAACTTAGATTTTCTTCTAATGGCATCATGTCATGTCACCTATGACCCAGGCACCAAGCTCAAAGTTTGGCTCTCCCATAGCTTGACACGTAAGGCCTCTTTAGGCCACTCATAGGTGCGAGTGTCGCACTCCTCTACGTGCCTCGAAAAACATGAAATTATTGTCTCGAGATTCTCACGAAGTGGCGTGAAGTAGTAGATTTCGCGAGGCGATTCAGCGGTGCCGTAGTTTCATCGTCAGAGATCTAGAAAAATTCGGTTACGACCGAAATTACCATTTATCCTTAGAAATGCGGATTTTCAGGGGTCTCACATTCTTCCCCCTCGAAAAATTTGCGTCCGAAATTCCATGCACCTGCGCATCGACCACGTGCATATGCGACCCTACAACTTGATTCCTGCTTGGTGTGTGCGCTGACCTTCCCAGGTCACAATCCTTTGACAACCTAATGGTAGATCAAGCGAATCCATGTCTGAATGATATCCATTCACCAGACCCTTTGGTTCACAACACCCCGAATGAAATTTCCATTGGGTATCGAATCTCAGTCACTCAAGAGCTCTAACTAATGGCTCAAACTCTAAGTCTACGTGATAAACCACCTGGCAGAGTGTGTTTTCATCCAGTCACTCAGGCTTCTATCACTCAACTCTAAGTGCGGGTGATAACCATGTCAGTAATAATCATCTCGAGGTCTCTCAGGCTCACATCACTCGACTCTAAATTACGGGTGATAACCATCTCGGAAATATGTGTCCTCATCTCGAGGTCTCTCCCGGAGCTCACTTATCACTCGGCCTAAGTGCGGGTGATAACCATGTCAGAGTATGTCCTCATCTGGAGTCTCTCGGAGCTCCACACATCACTCCAGCTCTAAGTGGGTGATAACCCGCCTCCGTATGTCCTCATCTCGAGTCTCTCTGGGCTCCACATCACTTTCTGACTCTAAGTTTGGGTGATAACCATATCACTTTGTTTTCTCTCTTGACGTGTGGGGCTTTTCGGCTGCCGCCCGAGGCCTCTTTTATCCACCGTTTCGGTTCTCCCTTGGGTCTCTTACACCCACCTGAAGTTCGGTTCTCCTCGGGTCTCTCTTACCCACACGAAGTCGGGACATCTTTCCGGGTCATACGCTAGAAGTCGGGTCCTTTCCTCGGGTCTGCTTACCGCACGAAATTGAATGACTTCCACTGGTCCTCTTACACCCACACAAAAATTTGGGACATCTCCCCGGGTCTCTTACACCCTCGCGGGAGATTCGGGATTACTCCGGGTCTCTTACACCCCACACGAAATTTGGGACATCTCCCGGGTCTCTTACACCGCAGTCGAATCACTCCCCGGGTCTCTTACACCTACCACTGCAGTCGGGATCGCTCCCAGGGTCTTACACCCTCCACAGTCGGGATCGCTCTGGGTCTCTTACACCCACCACGAAATTTGGGACTTCTCCGGGTGCCACCCACGAAATTTGGGACATCTCCCCGGGTCTCTTACACCCACATAGAAATTCTGGATAACACCACGGGTCTCTTACACCCACGAAATTTAGACCAACTTCCGGGTCTCTTACACCCTCTGAGCAGTTTCTCACGGGTCTCTTACGCCCCCATCTAGGGACCTTTCGGATACTACCGCGGGTCTCCTTCACCTAACTCCGGGTTTCTCACCTTAGGGGATTAACGACTCACTGCTTTGCGCTTTCTGTCAATACACATTAATTTTCTCTTGTTTCTGATTCGAACTATGAGTCTTCATTGGACGTGATCCCAGACAAACTCAGCACTCTGAGTGGTGAGCGACCATCACCAGGTACACGCTGCCTCGGCGTGATGTCACCATGCACATGAATGCAATCCCAGGCCTATCAGGTCGGCTCTCACCCTATCTCTTAGGAAGAACATCCATATCGCTATACCAAGGTCTAAACCTCTAAGCCCAAATCCATCACACAAGATGCAATAATGAATGAATATGATGCATCCAGTTTAAACGCTACTCTAGTCAACAAGTGTGAGTAAGCATTACCACTGCCTTATACGGCTAATCTGAAGCTCGGTCTACATACACGAGATCTCTACCTCCACCAGAATGATCTCGCCTCATATGCCTGGTATCGTGAGAAATAACATATAGTGCGCACACTTTGACTACAAGAAATCCAGGGCTGTGAGTCCTGTGCGACCTCGACCACACTCGGCCCTCTTTCCCACGTGCCGTAGAAGGTGCTCGTATAACACCAGGCGGCCCAGTTCTCGACCGTACTAGGGTGTGGAGGAATGAAGCGTACGCTCGTGTTACCAGGCTAGCCGGGGCTGCGTCCCCAAATCACAGGATCCATCTCCCAAGTCTGATCAGTCTCACATGCCAGTGTCGACGGAAATAACATATCACACCCTTGACTTCCATTGCTTGCCAAATCGGCCACAGTCTGAAACTTCGTGTGAAGAAGAAGTCTTACGCCTCTTCTCGAACTAGAAGAGGCGTCCTCCCCTCTTTATTTACCAACACCGTATCTAGTGCTCAGAGCATCCTCGATCTCTCTTTCTATGGTGAAGTCGTCCCAACCATGGAGTCCATGTCTACGTAAGAGGCGAAGTCCTGCAATCCTACCGAATGGATAACTTAGGTCCATTCTCGAATCTCGACCTTGGCCGTAATGCGTGGCCACGTAGTGAAATCAGCGAATGCGGCTAACTACGTGAATCTAGCCCGTGGTCATCACTTTGTCATCGCTCCTGCCCGGCTCCCAGGAACTCTGAGCTTGGCATGTCTCGCGATCTCTCGAAAATGCTACCCATGAAACGGCTCCACGAAACTGCATGTCGCAGCCTCTGAAGTCTGCGGCCTAAGCTCGTCTCCACCGTACAGGCTGCGCCACTGGGGAATCGTGCGATCTGATCGTATCGGAGGTGATCTCCATAGCCTCGATACATTCGATCTGCATAAACTGATGATGCGCCCACCATTGGATCTCACTCCCCCATGAATGTAGGAGGAGGATGATGTGCCTGCCTCACGGAGGTTACTGGGACCTTCGACCACCTATTACATTGCACGTGCGTGCTTATTGCCATATTCTCTGACCTCAATGAGCATCGCGTCGAACACGAATTGGTGCGGTAGCACCCCGTGGGCGACCTCTGCGTCCTCCCCTTGACTAGCCATCTACACGCGTATGAAATGGCAGCAGATTCATTCAATTTTCATTTTGATATCCATTTCCAAGGTTATAGTTCTTAACCTTAGCATTCTCATATTCCTATCTGAATTATACCATCATTATATTACTATGCAATAGCGTACAATCATAATCCTCATATACATCATACCATGTATATGTCCCAACGCAATTTAAAGGCTTACAAAGTCACGCAATAAAAAAAAAACATGCAACAATTATCCCGGCGGTGTACCACACCGAGACACTATTCAAGCAACTTAAAAAAATAAATTCTTTTTTCATACACCATGTCAAGGTAATTAATTTTCAATAACGTGTCTCAAGGGGCAAATGGCAGCTCAGACACCATTCACACACCGTAAAAAAAATTCCCTACATACCTCGTCGATGCACTTATACACTGGGTAATGATAAATGACCCACTACATTAAATCATACACACAAGAAAATTTTTAAAAATTTTGTACTCTTTTTTTTTTAAATCCTTATGAACAATGTTCATGAACAAAGGTCCATAGAATGTATGTCCTCAAAACAAGAACTTTCAAACAGTGCATCGAATCAAACTAGTTGTGTGCACAAGCACACCAAAACTGTGTCGCAAGCACACCGTAAGCGCATGTCGGGGCCGGCGCCGCCAAGGCGCACAACGCCAGCCAGCGAAAGAAGGTCGGCGCGCGCGACAACTAAAGCGCGCAGTCGCGCTACCAACGCGCAGAGAGGTCGTGGGGCGAACGTCGCGACCTCCCCGCCTTGCCCACCAAACCCGCCCCGTGTCGCGACCATACTGACATAGCCTACATCAAGGCAGCCAGAATCATGTCGCGACATCAATCGGGCCGCTGACACCACTTCTTCCCGCTTCACACCGCCGCCTACGTCGCGATGATCAAAATGATGTCGACATCGCTTCCAGCTCAATCACGCTTGTTACACCCATGTCGCGACCTTCGCAATACGATGTCGAATGACCTGAGCCCGCCGTACCATCGCCACTCCATGTCGCTGACCTTCGCAATGATGTCGCGACATCGCTCCGCCAAATTTTTATTTCGCCACAGCCGCTTACTATGTCCCGACTCCTTGCTGCCACCCATGTCTCACCCCAAATGGTGTCACATACCACTCCTAATCGCAAAATCCAAGGCGTCGTCTATCCCGAGACTCACAGACGGCACCAGTTGCGACACGCCACTTCCCGCCGGTCGCGACCACGCGTCCACCACAAACCGTGTCGCACCCTCAAATCCATGTCGCTAATTCCCACCGTGTCCTAACCCACAACGATTTTTATTTTTTTCACCTCGCAGCTTCCCCGCTTACTCCTAGGCCCTTCCGCAAATTCTACAAAACCCTCGGCTACCCACTTGATGATGCAAAGAGTTTAACCCTCCAAATCACCTGGAAAAATTTTATAAATTCAATTTATAAATTTAATGTGAGTTTAATTAAAACCTTCTTGTTCTTAGCAAAACCTGGAATAATCTTCCTCGCACTCCTCCAAACTCTCAACCGTTTTATTCAAACATCGGAGCAATCGCCCAAAAATATATATATATATTTTTTTCATTTCTTTTGTTTATTTCTGACCGTTTCGCTCATAGCACCCTGAATTACCTTCAAGGTTATATTTTCATCTTAGTGTCCAACCTTTCTTTCCCCATGCTATTCAATGTAAGCATACAAATCACACAATTCATACATCAACACAGCTGGTACACCATCACACACGCATTTAATTCACCAAAATGCACACTCGATGTACATGATCTACATCCCGTACTCACAAAGTCCGGTATACCAGATACCTAACTCTACACCCACCTCGCTCGGCAGAATCAAGGCTGTTCTGCAAATTTAAGCTACCTTCCAAGTCGTGACGCCCAAACCGGGTGTCCGTTGACTGTTCACAACCCGCGGAATGCCAACAGACACTATTTCCAATTCCCGTATCACGAGAGAATCATACTCCGAGTATAAATGCCTCGCTCATAAACCAGTCACACCTTCATAAAACCAATATTTTATACAAAATGATTTATTGCACTCTGTCTGATTATTAATTTATACAAACTCCCGGTCTTGTGTTCTAATTTTACAAAATACATAAAGAGAAATTATAAGATAAGGCCATCTTGGTCGCTTTCTTTCCGCCTTAAAAACTCCCACGCGTCCCATCCCCAAATGCGCTAGACTAGTGTGTGGTCCCACGACCGGCGAAAGGTAAGCCTCGCAAGATTGAATTTCCCTACTCGGGTTACTCCCACCTAAGCGCAACGCAATGCACACAAAAACATACAACACGTGGCGCCTTAAGCTCAAGCTCACTCTCCCATACGACACGGGCTCTGGGCCACCTTCCTATGCGCCAAGTGTCCCGACTCCCCACGTGCCTCGAAAAACGCGTGAACCCTGATCATCTCGAATTCGGACAAATTCGACGTAGTGAGCTAGATTTCCTCGCGAGACGATTCCAACAAAGATACCCCGCTTTGTCAATTCCGAGATCTAGAAAAATTCCGGATTTTGACCGAAATTACCATTTTATCCTTCCTTAGGAAATCTGGATTTTCCGGGGTCTCACACGTGAGGTCGGGTTTACCCGACGGTTTGGTATTATGAGTTTTGCCACGGTGACGTGAGGTTGGTTTCATCCAACGGTTATATGTTATTTCCACGGCCGTGAGGTCGTTTGGCCCACGGGTTTGGTATTATGGAGTTTTCTTGGCTAGTTTTGACATGGAAAGCTGGTTTCATCCAATGGTTATATGTTATTTCCATCACTGGTGAGGCCTGCTTACTCCGACTTGCTTATTCGAAGTTTTGCACGGTGACGGAGGTTGGTTTCATCCAACGGTTATATGTTACTTCTCACACTGAGGTCGGGCTTACCGACTAAGGACATTAGTTTCACTCACAACATTTCCCCGATGTTGGTTATCGCGGAGGTGCGTCCCACTTCTGTCAGGGATGGGTACATGGTATGGTACATCGTTAGTGTATATGGTATGGTACATTGCTGGCTTAACTTAGATAAAAGGTATGGTAATGCTGTAAGTATATGGTATGGTACATAGTTGATTTATAGTGGTACGGTACATCATTATTTCCTGAGTACATATGTTCTTTTAATGAAGTTATGATTTATTGTATTTTCCATAGATTAATTTGTAATGACATGATGTTCATATGTTTTAAGCATCAAATTTTTAGTGTGGTGAATAACCAGGTTATAAGGTTCGATAATTGAAGGTTAAATCCTCATTGGAGCACTTCATATTGCTCGGGTTTTGGTAAAGTTTGGTTTTGTGAGAAATGTTTATAAACTGGGAACTTTACAAAGGAGTGACGTGGAGGCTGAGAGAGCAAATGTTTAAAAATTAAAACATTATTTTCCTTAAATTGTGCCTCTGGAGATTTATTTCACGTTTATTGTTTTAACCTGTTCCTTAGGTCCTAAGTGCAGCCTTTAGGACTCGGCTTCGCGCCGTATCCAACATCAGCCTACCTACGATACGGTCAGATTTCTATCCCACCTATCTCGTCTTGTTTTGTCGACCTATATTTATTTTCATTTGTAATCTCTAAATTTGGTAAATACCTTAGAATGCTCTGATATTAGTATTAAACCTCATATGGGTCCCTATTATGAATGTTGTGGCAGAGATCAACAAACAACGTAAACAACGTCAGACTCATTTGGATAGGTGGTCGGTCGTGATTCTTTTCATATAATTGAGAGATCGAGGTATTGCATGTGTTATTTCTTTAGGCAACCCTTCATTCTATGGTTTGTACAATGGAACTCCACTAGGCGGGACCACCTGGGGAACCCTGGAAAGGTATCCGGGTCGGGTCTTGTCAGCGCCATCTATATACTCGCATGATAACTATTGTTATAGGCGAACTCGACCAAGGGCAAATGCTCCTCCCGGCTACCCTTGAGATCCAGGACACATGCTCTCAGCATGTCCTCTAACACTTGTATAGTCCTCTCTGGATCGAATTCATAGTCTCGTGGATGAAAAGCGTGATTCATCTTAAATCCAAGTCCCCATGGCTCTTTGGAAACTCTTCCAGAATTGAGTTGTGAACCTGGGATCCCGATTCGATATTATGGAGACTGGCACTCCATGCAACTGTACAATCTCTCATATGTACAACTTGTAGAATTCCCCCAGTGTGAAGGTCATCCGCACAACTAGAAAATGTGCCGACTTCGTAGTTTCAGTCCAATTATCACCCACATCCGCATTATGCTTCAACAAGCTCATGGCAAGTGAGTCAAAAATCCCATCGTGATATGCTCCCACTTCCTAATCTAAGTCTTTTTTTGCGCTCAATGGCCGAGTAACCTTGTCAGCCTCGATGCTCGCCTTAATCCCGCTGACACGTGAGACACCGTCGAACGAAATCTCCAACGTGTCGCTTCATCTCGCTCCAGTAATATTGGCGACGAAGATCAAGGATATCTGCATTCACTTGGTGCACCGCAAACGAGAACAATGGAATTCCTAAAGGATTCCCTCTCAAGAGCTTCAACTGGGAACCACAATCCGTCCCCTGGCAATCAAGACTACCATCTATGGGGCTCAACTCGCCACCCTCGTGTTCAAATTTATACTTCTCGTCCTTGATAGACATTGGTCTCATCCTACCCCGGGACTCAATCACTTTACTCAATAGGGAAGGCGTAGCCACTAAACTCCCTAAAACACTTGGTCCTGTTTCATTATACTGTAAGTCGACCATCTAGCTGGCTCTGCTATAGCCAAGATCCTGTGTGGTACGAAGATGTATCACACTCCAGCATCGCGTGATGCTCGAGCAGGATGAAGAGACATCGTTAGAATTTCAGGCGCCGATGTCTCACGGTCAATAGATAAAGGCCGAGCCTCAGAGGTCAAGTAGGCTACTCCAATAATGAGGTAGTGGAGCGGGGCTGGAGTATACTTCCTCACAAATGGATTTTGTGACTCACTTTCCATAGACATCGCAGAGGCATGAGGCGATGTGGGTGATAGTGGATCGGCTTACTAAGTCGGCACATTTCAAGCTAGCGGATGACCTTCACACTATAGGAATTTTGCGTGTTGTACATACGAGATCGTCCGCTATACTTCGAAAATTGTCTACTGATACGACCGGGATCCCAGGTTTACGGCTCACTTTTGAAAGAGTTTCCAGAGAGCAATGGGGACACAATTGATGATGAGCACTGCTTCTCATTCACAGACAGATGGTTAGTCGAAGAGGACCATACAGGATTTAGAGGACATGCTACGCGCATGCGTCCTGGATCTTAAGGGTAGCTGGGAAGAGCATTTTCCCTTAGTTGAGTTTTCCTATAACAACAGTTATCAGGCGAGTATACAGATGGAACCCTATAAGGCATTATATGGGAGGCCATGTCGATCTCCAGTTTGTTGAACGGAGGTGGAAGAGAGCTCCACCACTGGTCTAGAGTTGATTAGCGTCACCTCTGAGAAGGTGGATTTGATATGTATGCCTTTCTCACGCCAAAGCCTAGTAGAAGAGTTGCACGGACAGATGGCAACAAATTTCTAGAGTTTGAAAGGTGATCATGTCTTCAAGGTGATGCCTAAGAGAGGAGGGTCGCTCATAAGGAAAGCTATCGCCGAAGTTTATCATGTTCATGACGATTCCATGCTTAGAAATACACCCGTGATCCGACTCATTTAGTTGGTCAGCGAGCTTGTTGTTGATACGCATGAGACCTCAAGGAGGACCAGCAAGGCTTCATGGATACAGCCGAGATCAGTTTTGCGACCAAGACTATGAGGCTAGTGAAGGTGCTGCTGGCGACAATCGAGAGGAATAGGCAACATCGGGAGAGCGAGGACACGATGCGTGACGCCTCTTCCCTTCTTATTCGAGGATGACAGACGCTCTTTAGCCATTGATAGCATTCAATGACTGTTGCATATGCATGTGATTGCATATGGTCACAGTAGGTAGGAATTCCCGACTAAATTCTTTTAAGGAGTGGAGAATGTCGACCCGAAAACCTAGAAATTTGAATTTTACAGAATGGAAAAATGGTAATTTTTTCTGGTGCCCTCTTAGATCTCGGATGATTTAAATGAACTTTACTGCTCGGTCTGCCTCAAAATCTTTAGTCACCTGTGCGACTTTGTTGAATTCCACATGTAATCGATTTTCACGACTGAGGCTAGACTGACGTCAAGTGGACCCTGAAAGCGAGATTTTTAGAAAAATCCTAAAAAATGTCATATATTTAAAGAATGTCCATTTAAGATAGATGGAATTGAAACCGGGACGAAATAAATTGTTTCGAGGCAAGAACATAACCAAAGAAGTGTGACATGTGGCGTAACGTGAGACACGTGTCCACACTATAAATAACCTAAAATATCTCTAATGCCAAAAAGATCTCATTTTTGTCTAAGAGAAAAACATGATAGAGAGAGAGAGAGAGAGAGAGAGGAAAGAAAAGCAACATTTCTCCGACGATTTCACGGGGTTTTGTCGGTCAAAACTCGGCAGGACGAGAGTTAAAGCTGCTATACGCGACGAGAGCTAAGCTTAGGTATCGGAATCACAAGACTTCGCCAAGGTCCAAGGTTCAGGTTTTCATGGAAACTGAGAAAAAGGTGGTGTCCCGGGAAATCACGCTAATTAAGGTAGGGTTTTTATCTTACTCGGTTTAATTTCTATCTAAGGGCATGTGTTTGTGTGTCAAAGTGGAGAATGTTGTCCCGTTTTTTTTTTCTCTCGACCCCATGACTTGTTTCGCTGTACTGTCATCCCTCATCCGAATTGAGGATTTTATCATTGATAAACTAGACTTATAGGAGAACATATCTCCTTGAATTAGGCTCCATCCTAAATTCGACCCTTTGGACTCATAAATGCACCTGGAAAGTGCAGCTATGTTCAGCAAGCCCCGTTTCGCTTTTGAGACTCGCGGATCGTGTTTTGGCCATAACTTGGCCATCCCTCATCCGAATTAAATTATTCCAATTGATGGATAAACTAAACTTATAGGAAAACATATCTCATCCGATTTTCGGTGATCCGATTTAGGTGATTCCAGTTGGAGAAGAACCTTAAGAACCGTATATTCAAATGAGTACAAAGAATCAATGTCAAATTATGGATTAAGACCCTTGAAATCGAGTATCACGGACTGTTTCTAGTGTAAGTAGAGTAAACTGACCGGTTTTGAATGAAAAGGCCATAACGTCTTCGTTTGAACTCCGTTTTGGGTGTTCTTGGACTTTATGGAAAGTTCATTGAGTCAGGAACCTAGCCATATTCCTATGGAGGGTAATTGGTATTCACAATCTTGCTGAAAGTTGGTGTTTGTATCAAGTGTGCAGGGGGGACACAGGAGTCATTTCCTGTTTTGTTCGCCTTAAACTTTGGACTACCATATCTTTCACGTCCAAACTCCGTTTGGGGTGTTCTTAGACTCTATGGAAAGCCCATTGAGTCACGATTCTTTCCATGTGCCTGTAGAAGGCAGTGGGTGTCCACAACCTTGCTAAAAATCTATGTCTTGGTACAGGTTATTTGGTTGTGTTTGATGTGGAATAACACTTCGGGCTTTGACATTACGACTATCAGATGGCATGCTTAAGTAAGCTATCAGATTAGGTATGACTGCTGCCACCAGGTATGGAACTTATATGCTTGCAATAGATGTTGCATGGTACTAGACATGAAGTACGATTGATTATAAGGTTCTATGTAGTATGCATCATACATGTAACATGAGAATTTGCAGTGACATTAGCGTTGCATATGCATAGGGACATCAACATATTGGGTGTGTGTGCATGGATAAGGCATCAATGTTGTTGATAAATGGGTAGTCACTGTTCTTCGATTCACATTCAATAGATGTCCTTTACCAGCTTAAAACATAAAAATAAATATAAATAACGTGTGGTTCAAGTGAGCAAGATAAATCTGCGAACCCCCTCGTGAAAAGCTCTGAACATGGGCGTAAGAGACCCGCTAGATCCGAAAAGTTCAGCTGCCTAAAGAAGGCATGGTCATGGTTATCACATCACTCCCGAGTCAGGTGATGGGGAGTTAGATTGACTCGGGATGGGCTGTCTATTGGCACTTGCATTGGGTACTGGTGAGCTGGTAAGGGCCTCAGATATGTGTGTCATTGGTACTAATTAGTTGACGGGTTGTCAAGACTGGTATTAGGCATGTGTGAGGGAGCCTGGGTGACTAAGATATGGGCATGAAACATTCCATGCATGACATACGATTATCATGTGACATTTTCACTTGATGTGTAGACAATGGGTTTGCTCCATTGTAATGAGCACTTAGCGGGAGCAACTCCCTGGAGGAGATTATCACTAATGCTTTTACTCACTCCCTTGGCCGTGGGACCCCTTCGTGTACAAGTCGATAGGCAAAGACCTACATTCGACCGCACATATGAAGAAAGCCTGGAGTGTGGCTTAGACCATATTTTTAGCATGTATACAGAACACCTAGCTTTAATATCATTTTGTATAAGAGTGTATAATTGAACTCTGTAAACATATCACTACATAGTTGCATGTATAGTATTCGGGTATGGTTGAATGGGGCTGTTGTCGCTATGACTCATGAATGACTCCTAAGTAGGTATATTGAGCCCAAATGGGTCATGTGATGTATTGTTAGATGGGTTGTATTTTTGATAGCTCTCATATGAGGGAGATCATCTCGATTTTTTGTTAAATTATGGATCCCGATAAATGAGACATGATGAGGGCTGGTTACCTGACATACACAGTTTTCGCAAAGTTGATCAAGTTGTCGCACCCAGACCCCGAGATAGGGGTGTCACATAATTATCTTCTTCTTCGTCATTCTGACAAGGCTAGGCTCTTTATCTTGCAAGTACAAATAGTTACTTAACCTAGATTTGTATGGCAAAGGTTGGCTATTATTTTGGTTACATTATTCACTAGCCAGCTAAGTGCATCTCCAAAAGGAAATCTCTATTTTCACTCAAAATTAACATATTCTCTATATTTACAAATGATGGAGCCCACATTTTAGAGACCCAACTCCAAAAAGCAATCTCTATTTTCAACTCTAAATCATTATTCATTCTTCAAACATTCATTTTTTAAAATTTGAATATTTTAAGAATATGATATATGAAATAATTTTATTTATATTTAAATATAAATATAAATTATATTAAATAAAGAAAATTTTAATAAATAAAAATATATTAAAAACCTAAAAATGCATTTCAAACTAATAAATATTATATTATAAAGCATCATATTACATTAGAAAATAAAACAACATTAATAAAAGCTACATACTAAAAATTCATCCTAAATGGTATTGGCTACTACTTGTCCTATAGTAGAGTATCCTAAAGTCAACTTTGTTCAAAAGCATTTCTAATCCACAAGGTCCCAAGAGGTAATATTTTGCAATGATGTAAGAAGCATGCCGAAAAGATGTAGAAAGAGACATCTGTGCCTTTAATCACGATTGCAACTATCAAAGGACTGCACGTTATCGAGAAACAAATGTTTCACGATATTATGTCATCATGCATAATAATGGCAATATGATTATAGAAGATGAATATGACACTCATGGGAGCATTGTTGATTTGAATGTGATGTCTGTTCCGGAAGTTGATATGATAGTAGATAAAACAGAACAATTTCAATGGTTCCTTCCATGTTTAATTAAAGATATGAACTCATTATGCACTTCAAATGCATTAATTGAGCATTTATGGGAAAGGTATAATAACAATATTTATTGTAGTTAATGTATTAGTTTAAGTAAATGATATGCAAAACATCATGTGATGTAATTTCTATGTTCTTTTTTTTCTTCAATATGAATTTGTATTTTTTTTTCTAAGAAATTATTGCATTAATTAATTAAAATCTTAATGTTTTATTATCCAACTCCAACCACCAATCTTTATAGTTCAATATATAAAATGAAAAATAATAAAATGTTCATTGTCAAAATAATTTTAATAAAAATTAAATGAGTTTTAAATTTATTTATTTTAAGAAAAATTTAAATTATTAAAAATAAATTAATACTACAAATCAATATATTAAAAATCATTTTACAATATTATATATGAAAAGGTAATCTAATATTAATAAATAATAAATAATAAATTTAAGTATATCACAAATAAAAATATGTTATAAAAATATAATTGAAATAAATATTTTATTATTATGATAATAAAATAATATGAAGAATAGTAGTATAATAATAAAATAATAGGAGAATAGTTTTCTATTAAGATAAAATTCATTATCTCTATATTTAGAGATGTGAGTCATGAATCTCCAAATACGCGAACGACCATTCATGTCTTTATTTTAGAGATCAAAATAGAGAACTTTTGGAGCATGATTTTTGCTCCAAAATCTCTATATGTAGAGATAGAGTAAAAAATAGAGCTCTTTTGGAGATGCTCTAATAAGATGTAACTTGATGTTTTCTTTCCTGAATGTGTGCAATGTTATTGTACCCCATATCCAATCGTGTAGATATTGTTATTGTATTATTTGAGTCTCATAATCTTAAGTCCAAATGGAGTCTTATGCTCTGTTTGAAACCTGGGAAATACTAGAGAAAGAAAAAATACTAGGGAAAATTATTTTCTTATATTTGACTTTATCGTGTAAAAATTCAAAAAAATAACAAATATATTAAAGTCTTCAAAATTTTACATATTTTTAAAATTTCTTAGTTGTTATATAATAAAGAGAAACAAATAAAATGAGTTTAAATAAATATATGGAGTTAATTTATTAAGTTTAAACATAGGTTTTATTTTCCTTCAAATTTTCTCTCTATTTTCTTTCCTAAGTATTTTTCGGGTTTGATAAGGAGACACTTTTTATGCTAGAAGTGTTATTTAAAACTTCTGTAAATGGAATCTCTTAATCTTGTGCTGATCATTTTTGGAATTCCAAGCATTTGTCTTTTCTTGAAGAGAGAGGTAAAACCACACAGGTTAGTGTTGCTTAGTAAGGTTTGAACCCACAGAGGTGTATTGAAGCCAAATTCTCTAAACCTAGAATAAATGTGTGGAAAGTTGGAAATTTTTGGCTGCACCTTAAACTTCCATGTTGTATTTAAATATCATATTGCATATTATAGAAGAATAAAAACTTAGTCCATGTTGGATAGAATATCGTAGATATCTATATCATAGAAGAATATAGAATATGAAAAGGGTTGTATATTATTATTTTATGCATTATTATATTCAACTACTCAAATAGTGTAAAAGGTAAAAATTTAAAAATTGAAAAAACTTCCATTTTTTACTATGTATACATAGAATTTTAAATTGGGTGACATGCTTAATCAGATAGGTATTCAATCAAATATAAGTCAAATTCAAAATAAAGGAGTTTAGACAGATAAAAAATTAGAACATGATATTTTTAATTTAATTCGATAATGATGTGTTTTTTTATATCCATATTATGCTCAATAATTTATTAATTAAAAATGAATCTAAAAGAAGCATAATAGTGAAATTCATAAATCTCAATGATTATAATCACATGTCTTAAAAAATATAAAAATTCTAAAATATAAAAGGTTTTTAAATATATATAATAGGAGGTAAATCTAAGTTAATCATTACATAAAGAAAATTCACAAACAGGCATTACCTAACAGGTAGCTCGGAACTTAGCAAATTTTAAGCGAGAGATGTAACTTAAGGATGTCCACAAGCACAATTTTTGAGTGTCGCCATGATATTTAGAGATACGCCAGTAACATTAGACATAATTGCCAACTTGACTTGAAAGGGACACGAAATTTGTGGGTTCAGGTTGAATTTGTCTCAATATGTTACCAAATGGATTAATTCATATCAAATATGCACAACCTTAGATTTGATTCAATTACATAATTTGACTCACAAATTTTTCAAGTTATTCGTGTTAAAGTTAACATGTTAACCAATATAATCTTAAACAGTTATTCATACCAGGTTATGTCCGCCGTGTCATGTCACCCAACTAATAAGTAAATCGTGTTTGAATATTTTTTTAACATGATTATTATTCATGTCCTGTTTATGATGATTAATATTGGCGAATACTTATAGTCTAATAATGACACAAACAAAACCATTCCTCACTGAATTACTCATCCCTATCACTTGTATTGTCTCATTACAATCTTGGAAACTAAAAACAAACCTAATGATTTATTTAATCCATTTTAAATAAATAAAATAAATAACTAAATAAAAACTTAACAACTAAACTGCTACACATCAAAATTCTATAATTCTATAAATAAATTTCTTAAAAGTAATAA
Source organism: Tetrastigma voinierianum (assembly GCA_016808115.1). Classification (NCBI taxonomy): domain Eukaryota; kingdom Viridiplantae; phylum Streptophyta; class Magnoliopsida; order Vitales; family Vitaceae; genus Tetrastigma; species Tetrastigma voinierianum. The sequence goes on along the minus strand of JAEQBH010001441.1, from coordinate 678,088 downwards.
AAGATTAGATCCAATGTTTTAAAAATCGGACCAACCATTGAATAAAAAAAACTATCAATTCACGGTTCAAAGCTCAAACTAGTGGTTGTACCATGATCGAAACAGAATGAAATCCGACTGAAAAAGTCAAGGGTCGAACCGATCGATGCGATCCAATTTTTAAAACATTGATTAAAACTATTTTCTTATATTCAAATTTTTAAAGTTTAACCCAAACACTTATCCCTAATTCAAAATAAAAAACAAAACAAAACACTTATCCTAAGTCTAACTGAAGTTGTATTCTTAAATTTCTAATCTCCACCTACAGTAAGTTCCTACCTAAACAAACCAAAAAACTAAAACATTACCTTAATTAGTACTTTGAGAAAAACTGATAGAAAATGGGAATCATTTCCTTAATCTCTGCCTTTTAAGCACTTAATCGGGCCAATCCTTTATTATTAATACGAATCTGGTAGGTTTCATTTCATTTCCAATACTGACCTACTAGCTGAGCAGTTCAAAACCTAAACTCTAGCTCTAGAACAGATAAAACATTAACAAAAATGAAAAAAATTTGAAATTTGTGTGTAGAGTTTTAATGACCAAGTAGTGACTTACTTGGATGATGTTGATTGGGGTGATTTTATTAAAAGACTTTGAAACCTAATTTTTGGAAATTTAATCATTAATTAATTTTGTTTTGATTTTATAAAAATGTTCTTTTATTTTCTTGTGTTTAACTCTTTTGTTAAGAGGCACTGTAAATATATGTGTTCACACCATAAGTAATTTTTTGGGCCCAAATGATAGTGCAATTGGCCGAATAGATATACCAAGCCCAAACCGTGAGAACCCAACCCGATCCGATAAAGCCCAATCCAAGAAGATGACAATCTAAGGTTTATATCTCAAAGCCTAATAGTTATTTCTCTAGCCCATGTAAATTTAAAATTGAAGGAAATTGTAAGATGATTATACAAAGTAAATATTGGAGGAAAGACACGTGAAAGAACATCTATGCAAAGAGGTTGAAGATCTGGCAAACCAAGGTAGTGGAAAAAGTCAAGAACACGTGTAAAGACGAGATAAAATGACTATAAGATTTTAAGGAAAGAGAAAGAGTATTCCTAGGAAAATAGTGCGGAAGAACAATTTCTCCAAGGAATGAGTTAATTGAAGCAGTGGCCCTAGTGGGAAAGTGGGACAACAGTTGAAGAAGAATGTGAAGAAGGGAACATGGGTAGTCACTTGAACCTCGATAAAAAGGAATTAAAGCATCAAAGCAAATGATCGATGATTGAACACTCAAAACTGAGCAAGAGCATTTCAACATTTATACAAGTTCAATAGTCGTCTTTTCTAGATTCCTAACTTAGTTCTATATGTTTTTCTTTCCAAGCATTTTTGTACTTCAAAACTTTCTTGCTTTAACATTTGATTTTCAGTCTAATTCTATAATGAAATATGTTATTTTTCAAGCTAGTTTGTTAAATTTTCTCTTAACTTTCAATTCAGTCTATGCAATCTAATTTTAAAGGTATTTTTCTACTTAGAATTTAGGTAACTATCAAGAGAACTAGGGGATCTATTTTTTGCTTGAGCAAAAGTTAGATTTCAGCACAGTTTTAGTTTGAAAATACTATAATTTCCTAACACGCTCGTATATTCATTAATTTTCGTGCTTTTTGTATATTTTGATGAATTCCACTAAAAAATCCAATGAACAATATGAAATGAAAAAGGGAATTGTTGTCCAAAATGTTAGATGCACGAATTTAGTACTATTTGATTTTTTAATCAAATATTTCAGAACATTATTCAAAAGAAAATTAATAAAAGACACCTGACAATAAAGTAAAATGTTGAATTGGTAGAACCATTAGATCTTGAGTCTCACCTGACAATGAAAAGAAAGAGGTTTGTGAAAGGGAAAGAAAGACTATTGAATATCATTTAAGGCTATAACAATGATTTAAATAAATAAATAAAACTTCTATCTTTAAGTGTTTTAAAAAATCAAAAATAAAATTTGAAAGATTACCAAATACCTTGAATTTTAGGCTCAAAACACTTTTAGGTGTTAAAAAGGAAACAATTTAGAAACAATCAAGCAAGTTTTGGGAAATGATTTTCTTTAAAAAAATATTTACAGTATAAGTGCTACAAAATAAAATCAACTGTGTATAAAAATTATTTAATTAAAATAATCACAAATTGTTTCATGTGATTACTGTTTTTTCCTCGTATTATTTTTGTAGTAGTATTTACTGTGCTAGTTTTTTTTAAAAAAATTGGTTGGTTTTGGATAATTTTTTAAGTGTTTAATAGTACTTTTGATGACATCTACAAACCTAATTCAGTTGGTTAAATTAGCTTTTAAAAAAATAGTACTTTTGATGATGTTGAATTACTTGAAATAATTCTTAAAAATCATTTAAAAAATTTCATCAAAAACTAAATTATATAAGAAAATACTTTAATTATTAGGAAAATCTATGAAGGATCAAAATCTTTAAAATGAATGCAATATTAGTAGTTATGAAAACTGTGTGGAACAATTAAAATAGTAGGATAAAGTTGAAAATAAAAGCTTAAAATTATTCAAACCTTCAGATTTAATATTACAAAATGTTCCAAAAAATGACAAATACAATATAATACACGATAAAGTTATTTTTAAAAATGGAAAACATATTTATTATGACATTTGATAATAATATAATATGCACTATAAAGATCTAAATTGAATATTTTTAATTTTATTAACTACATGAAATGCCCTTGAGGCCTAATTCAATAAGTAAAGGGGTTGGTGGATACTTACTTCACAGCATGTTCCACAATAGATTTTGAAATGGTATTTGCTTGAGGGGTTCTCACACCCGTCAGCCGGTTCAAGCGACTCCCATTAGCTCTGCATTCATCATTCATGATGCTTAAATGAACCATATAAGCTGAAATTGGCTATTTGGTAGGGCTACCCTAGTGTCCAAGAGAATGTCTGAGCTGTGCTTCAATCCTCACAGATCATTCAGTCATCTAAGGTGGGTAATGGATAACATCCCACACGCCCACAAGAGATTATGGAGTGGTACTTAAACTTGAGAGATTCTCCCACTTATCAGGCTAGTCTTTTGGGTAAAGCTCTCCTATTAGGCTTGGGTACCTATCATTGGTGCTTTCATTGAGAATTGGTGCGTAGCGTGAAGTGGGCGCCCAGTGCCCTGCAAGAGAGGGCTCGGAGGAAGCTATCCAGAGTGGTCAGTCCGAATGTCCAAGTTTTAGGTGGGCAACATACGAGCCCACATCGATTCCACAAAGATTATAAGATTTATACTTCTAAGCTTCTCAGAGGTTTTCCCAATCATCAGGTCGGTCTTTCTGGCCGAGCCTCTATCGCTTCTGGGTACTTATCATTGGTGACTCTATAATCTCATATGGAGCAGATGTAGGATCGTATTTTTGCCCACCGCTAGAAAAGTCGTGGACGCCTGCTGTATGCACCTCACTCGATGCTTACTCGACCTCTGTAGCATCTGCAGCCCTTCATTGTGCACGGCTCAATGAAAGCACCAATGATAGGTACCCAAGTCCAATAGGAAGACCCAACCCAAAAGACTGGTATGATAAGTGAGAGAACATGTCAAGCTTAAGTACCACTCCATAATTTCATATGGAGTTAATGTTAGATCATATAATTGCCCACCCCTAGAGAAGTTGGACTTTTGCGAACAACTCTCACTCTAGATAGCTTTCACTCCGAACCCTCTCTTAGGGCACCAGGTAACCCTCTTCCAATTAGCCCTTTCTTATTATGCACCAACTCTCAATAAAGTACCAATGATAGATACCTGCCTAATAGGAAGAGCCCAACCCAAAAGACATGCATGATAGTGGAAACCCCTAAGCTTTTGCCACACTCATTAGCCTTATATGAACTCACGCAGAATCATCGCGAGCTTCATGGTATCCCAAGTGGCAGCGTGTAACGTATGAACATCGTCAAATGAAAAATCTCCTAGCAAAGTCTCAATTAAGAAACCTGTAAAACATGGGAAAAATTGTCATTTTCTAAAAAGGCAAAACTGCAATTTTAAGAATTAGACTGGGAAAAAGCTGAAATTTTTCTAGATCTCGTGACAAACGGACACCACCGTTGAACAGTTTCGTGGAAATCTAGCTACCTCGCCACCTGTTAAATTCCGAGATGGTTGGGATTTCACATCTTTCGAGGCACCAAGTGTCGGGTGCCATATGGCAACAGGAGGAACACATGACCTCGAGAGGTAATGTGGTGACAAGGCCATACTACATGTATCTATGTGACACATGTCACATGAATAGTGAAAGGATAAGAGATAAATTGCTTCTATTAAGCCATGTGTCAAGTGGTCCTTAAAGTCAAACTAAGAGGATAAAAAGGGGATAAAAGGAAAAGAAAAATATCATCTTCTCCTTTTTTTGGCGGGTATCCAAGAGTGTGAGGAGAAAATAGAGTTTAGAGAGAGAGAGTCTACCTTCTCTCTAAGATCTATGGCGTTCGGACCGTCGGTTCTCATCGGAGCAAGAGGAGAAGTTGGTTTACGCGTCAAGGGTTACGCGTGGGTACCGAAATCAGGGGCTTATGAAAAACTCCATGAGGGAAGGGTCTTCCTACTCAAGCTATTCATTTAAGAGCTACGATGGTCATTGCTTAGTTCTCGACTGGAGCCGATCGATTTCCAATTTGGAACGAATCGTGAGTGACCTAGACTTGCTTTCATTTTCACCCTGCTACCGCTTTGGGATGGTATGATTCTCTAAGTGATTCGGGGCTATTTATAGCCTGAACGGAGGTTGAGTGATGTCTTGAACCAAGACCGATTCAAGACTATGAGGGAAAGTGTTATACCCTGTTTACGGTGGATCCGAAATTAAGGGTTCTTTTGTGTGTATCATTGCTTGATTTTGAGTGGTATGCTGAAGTTATATGAAATTGATGTTGCTATTTGCTTATTTGAAATATTAACATGATCGTACGATTTAATTGAATTTGTATGCTCAGTGATATGAATTGTCAATTGATGCATGTGTTGAAATGCGTGAAAAGGCATGCACATATAACATTCATCATATGTGTAGCATGGTAATAGGCAATGTCACATTAGCATTGGATATGCACGGTAACATCAAGTCGAGTAGGGTGTGGGTGCGCAGAAACGGTTAATTCACCATTCTTGGTGAATGAGTGGTGAGCTCAGAACGAACAACATCCAAATGAGACCCACGATGGTTTACAATGAAAGAAATGAAAATAAATATACCTATGTTGGGCGTAGCAAGATGGGATAGATCCCCTCCCAGGGTGAAAGACCTAAATTTATTGAGGTTAGACATGATCACGGGCGGTGAAAGCCCATCAAAAATGTCGGAAAGGTGCGCAGCATCCAGCGGTGTAATCCCGAAAATCCGTGGCCCACAAATGCATAAACACATGAAACTTAAATCAAATCAAATGAACATTGGGGGTTGTCCAATGGTTTGAATCGCAAAACCAAATAAATAATATCTTTTGTTTTGGAAAACGTTTTTCACACATGGCATATAGCATGTTGAGAGAAGTTGGTGAGGACTTGGTTCATGGGACATGAGTAGTAGCATCACATTCATGGCATGTAGGTTCCATCCTAGGAGTGGCATAAATCTAATAATGTTTGAGTCAAAAAGCAATCATTATGATGCACTAGGAGTAGCCCGTAGGAGATTATCACTGGGCATTGCTCACCCTGTCGTGGGATCCCCTTTCTGTATATAGGAGTATTCATGATATTCACGCCACTGCAGGCCTCTTGAGAAGAAAGACTCCACATGTGGCTTTGATTATGATATTTTGTGTAAACATGAATGAAACATTCCACCTATACATGTTTGTGCGAAGAGTGTAATTAACTCTTGAAACCATTGTAATGTGGTTGGTTATATTTGACTTATAGGGATGTATGGGCCCGACGCTACATTACAGCTACTTATGTGTGAGTCTCGAGTGTGAGACACTTCATTTTGTGGTATTGAGACACCCAATGGCTACATGTATTCGCGGGCTGACGGATTGTCGACTTGACTCCCGGTTTGGGTGTCACACTTTATAAGTAATACTCACAATTTTATAGAACCGATGTGGAATCATATCTGAAGCCGGCTGTAGGGTCCCAAGTGACGCAGTTGTGTAACGCGGCGAAGATCGCCAAATGACAAATCTCCTAGAAAAGTCTCACTTAAGAACTAAAGACATAATCTCATAGAGCTAGCAAATTTGCTAGGTTCTTGATTATTGAAAATACAATTACCATAAAGATTGTAGCTTCGTTGCACTACGCATTTCTTTACTTTTACGATATATTCAAATACTCAATACAAATACAAATACGTTTTCAATACCGTAGCTCTATGCTACTTATGCTTTGATACCATTCAAATCGAATTGCAATTTCTCATTTAAGACACATTTCAAATGCTCATTTTGTAAAGGATAATTAACCTTATGAAATTATATAAGTAGATAACACTTTAACAAAAAGGGGCCCCATCATTTGTTCAAAATTCACATTTTCGTTCAATATGGAATTACATGCCCATTTGGTCCATTTCCCATCTTGATACAATACGGCATTATTAGTCGTTTTCAATATCAAAAACGTTTACAAAAACAAAATTACAGTTCACTTTTCGAATTATAGTTTCAATACAAAACCAATCAAATCAAATTTATGTATGCATATGACGGAGCTTTACTTATCCTCCGTGTGGCTTCTTTTGACGTTGTCTTAAATCTCAATGCTCTTGCCTTTGCAAAATCGTTTCTCTGACACTGGGCGATGATAAAACAACGGGCTAAGCATTTTCATGCTTAGTGGTTCTATATAGTTCTCTCTTCCATTTCAGTTTAATACAAATCATGCAAATTTTTCTAAACAATGCTTTTTAACCTTTTTGAATGATCAATGCAATGCAATACAGTATTCATTCTATATACATTCATTTACGCTTTATTGATCATTCCAAAATGCAATAAAGCATTCAAAACACAAATCCGCATCATAATTTTCTTATCATTTCACTTGCCCTAAACTAATCTAACCTATGCTTTCGTGCAATGTGTGATAATCTAATCAACGACACGCCCCGTCGGGCTCCGTGCCTGAGATAAAAACATTTTTTATAACACGCACGCCCTACTGGACCGCTGGACTGTTGTTAAAAATCAATTGAACACTACCGAGCATCGTCCCGCTGGGCTACGATCGAGTGACATCATTACGTTTCATCTCTAGTGATCGCTTAATTTGACCCTATTGGTATACTAATCTATCTCAACTCGAATTTAACGGGCAATATTCTATTATATGCCTAAATCATTCATAGCGAAATACAATATAGTATGTACATTTATACAAACAATTATTTTTCAATACTCATGCAATTTTTCTTATGCAAATCATTTCACAATCAATTGCCTCAAATCAATTAAAACAAATCAATAAACTTTTTCTTATAAATCATTTCAGCAATTCAAATCATTTTGTAATCATTCAAACACTTTGGAATTAGAGAGAGAGAAGTATGGAACAAACTCCAAAATGGAAACAAAAGAGAGAGTCGAAGAACAAACCAAAAAGCTTGTTGCACTTGATTTCAATCATTTGAATCTCGATCAATTCGAGCTTTCCTCCTCGTCAGCCCCTATTCCAATACAATTAACAATCATATTATTAGTTGGGTATTCTAGGAGTTCTATTTAGATTTACCTTCTACCCGACTCCCCTTTTCCATACATTCTTTCTTTCTTTTAACCTAATTCCTCCTCCTTAGAAAATCCTTAACATTTTTTTAGGAATTGTTATGCCTCATTTTAATCCTATTTGAGGGTTATGGGACACCCACACAGTTCACTTTACTAATTTTTAGATTCGTGAAAGGAAAACTCAACTTAACATCAATATTCACCAAGCAATTAGTACACTAGGTTCTACAATCAAATTCTTAATAGAAAATATGTGAGAACCACTTCATTCAATGGCACAATTTTTTTTATTTAATACACATCACCCCACTCAAAGAGCTTCTCAGGGTAGAGCCGTCCAAGGGAACACATGACCGGAGTTCAGACGCAAAAGTTATGGTCGATTGAAGTTTGGTATCAACTTTGGAAGCAGGGCTCTACGAAATTTCATAGGGGTTGCGAAAATTTTCGCAAGTTTGTGAAAATTTCCTACATTCTTTGTTTTTGTTTTCTTTTCCTCCTTTCATGTTCTAATTGAAAACAGTTAGCCAACACTAAATCAGTCCATTTGTGGTTCTTAATAGAACACACATGCAATTTTCTTGATGATGCATTTGAAATCACTTTACATCACTCAAAACATCTCATTTTTGGTTCCAAACAGCGCTATCTCATGTTCATACAATGCAATGTAGATTTGTTTCGTGAACAACATAAAACTGAAATGAGGAGAGAAGTAAGAAGAACAAACCAAAAAGAGTCGGTTCTGGTCTCTTTCCTTTCGCCTGATCTTAACTTGCTTTTATCTTCTCCGACTCTCATTCTAAAGTGCACAAAACAATTAAAAACAGTGGAAATACCACTAATATTCTAGCGTTTCCAGTTAGGATTGATTTCTACCTCAATACTCTAGTTTTTCCATGCATCTAAACTAGAGTTACACTTGGTTCTGTAAAGAACGGACAAAACCCTTAGTTTTTGCTTGACTCCAGCCTAAACGCCTTTTCACCATAGATCACCCTAATGCCGTTTCAAGGCTTAGGTGCGACCGCTGTGGCTTAATAAGAGATGAACGGTTGGAAGAATGAGACGATTTCCACTGATTTTCGAATCTCAAAATGGAATGTGTAGGAGATGAGGGTTTTAGAGAGGAGTTTGTGCGTGAGAGAGAGTTGAGATGAGAGAATGAGAGGAATGAGATAAATGTCTCTCAAAGACCAATATTTGGTCTTTTAATTCAAATCCTTCACTAAGCCTTGTTTGCCACACTAATTCCCATTTTTCTCACTTTAAAGCTTCATTGCACTTTCTTACTTTACTTCATTTTTATTTATTTTCATTTCATTTTAATATTTACACTCCTCATTTATGATCCTTAGGTCCTCATTCGACATTTTACCAAATTTATTCTCGCTCCTCGTAGTGCCTTTCTGGTTTGTATCATTTTTCGTTTTTAGCCATTTAACTGCCGAAAAAAATGTAATTTAAATTATTTTACACCCTGAACATGTTATAAAATTATTAGGGTATTTTCAGGACGTTACAAAGATAGAATGACTAAGCAAATATAGAAGTTCAAAGGAATCCTTACTAAACAAGAATCCTGCCTAAACAAGGAAACTAGAATACTTGATGGACAAAGAAAAATAATTAATCATAATTAATCAAATAAAATAATTAAAAGATAAAAACTCTTAATTAAAATAATTAATAGGAGTCCTCATCATTAAAGACTCTTAATTAATTTAAATAATTAATAAGAGTCCTCATCATTAAAGACTCTTAATTAATTAAAATAATTAATAGGAGTCATCCACAAAGACTCTCTATTAATTAAAATAATTAATAGGTGCCCTCATCATTTACCCCCACTTCTGAAGAACTTGTCCTTGAGTTATTTCTGGATACCCAAGACTCATATATGGCTAGAACAAGTTAAGATCGACAACATTAAATGTCTTTGAAATCTCCATCCAATTTGGCAAGTCAACTACTTTAGCTACTGTTGTTGATCTTCTTAATAACTGCACGCTCCATACTTTATTTGTTGAAGCTTGCTATAGTCATCCATTTTCTTGAATGTTGTCTTCCACCCACCACTTAGATGAATTCTGATTTGATGATAGTCACCCCTCAAGTCAATCTTGCTAAACATAACTACTTCACGCACCTGATCAAGAATATCATCCAACATTGAAATAAGAAATCTATATCCAATGGTAATTTTGTTGATCGCCCTACTGTCAACACACATCTGCAAACTCCCATCTTTCTTAGGCATCAACAAAGTTGGAGCTGCACATGTGCTCATGCTAACCTAAATATGCGCCTTGCTTAGCAACTCTTCTACTATCACATTCTCTTTAAGACTTATTCTGTAGTGGGGAAGATTAGGAACACTAGCACCAGGACTCAAATCAATGTGATGTTGAAATTTTATTCAATTTGACGAACTCACTTATATTTTCCTCTCTTTACACCCCATGAACAATCCATGTATCTTTACATTCTTTGACAAAATTAGTAAATCTATGCATTATAGTAGGAAAGTTCCGCCCCTCCACTTTAGCGTACTTTGGTTTGCTCGTTATAGGTAATAAAGTATAACGACACCCTCTTCGCAGAAGTTGATATGTGTTCTTCCAACCTCGAATGTGTAGCATCAACATCAAATGGACAAGGTCTCCTAAGTAAATATATTGCATCCATATCAAACAATATCGAGAATAAACTTAATGTAATATTTGCCAATAGAGAAAGGTACCTTACAACGTTCTTCCATTTGAATGTCATCTACTTCTTTTATGCACTCAATTGTATAAGGATATGGGTGCTTTCTGGGGTTAGCTGTAATTTTTGAACTACATTATGCCCAATAATGTTCACTTGGCTACCACTATCAATGATCAATTCAAGTTTCATTCCCTTCAAATTACATCTAATGCGAAAAATCTTGTGGAGTTGTGTATCATCTCCATACTTTTGTGACTGCATAAGTTTCCTTACAACACATGTGTATACCTCATGTTCAAAATCATTCCCTTCGTCCTCATCATCAGGTCCACAAAGCACCTCATTATCACATGTTTCTTCCTCCTCCCTTTCTACAACATTGATTGAATTTCTTTTGGGACACTCATTAGATCGATGCCTAGGTTCATTACATCGAAAACACTTCGAAGGACCAAGCTTTGCATAAGGATTATTACTATTATTTTTAAGAGAATATGTATTGTTACCTCGATTGTTGCCTTCATCTTGAGCTTTAATCGGACCCATCATTGCTTAAGGGATCTGATTAAAGGGTTGCGCACCCTTGCAAACCCAATTGTCTTTCGCTTGTTATTTGTTTGTTGTCACCCCCACCATATCGCCTATAATTTTCAATTCGAGTCTTTTCTTGATACTTTAATTCAACCTTCAAAGCTAAGTTCCTTGCCTCAGACACTCCAAAACCATTTCAGACTCCCAATTTTATCACGAATATTAGCCCGCAAACCACCAAAATAATAGGCTGCATGTTGATTATCACTTTCTGACAATTGATTACGAGCTGTTAATCTTAAAAATTCAAAGGTGTACTCATTCACGATCCTTGTCGCTTGTGAACATTGTTGATATGATTCAAACAAGTATTGTTCATAGGTAGGAGGTAAAAATCTGCCCCACAAATATTGTTTTACGGCCCCAAGATCGACAACACTCTATTCCTTCTAATTTGAGCTTCGTGAATCGCTTTCCACCAAACGGGAGTTCTTTGAATCAAAATCGACACAAACTTTACTTTCCTGGGGGGATTTTCATATTCAAAGAAATGATCCACCCCGGCAGAATCCAATCAAGAAATCCCTCTATGTCAAGATCTCCACTAAAGGTAGGGATATCTAGCTTGAGCTTAAACTCATCATCATGCCTATTGTAATTAAATTTTCGGTTCCTTTCAAATCTACTCATACCTGGATCAATTGGTTTGTGTTTGCCTTTTTCTATATAGACTAAAACCCCTCAAATTAACATAGCTACGAGAGCCTTACACTTCTCTTACATCCATGTTACTTTGGATAAGTTTGCTTGATAAAATAATTTTCTCTTAATGTTCATGATTTAAATATAAAAGGGTTCACTTATGACACCGCAAGTGCATAGGTCATACAAGTAGTAAATCAATGTAAGTCCGTATCATTCTGGTCGTAGATTGATAGCTATCAATGCATCAACTACCCCAACTACTAAAATTCCATACTATTTTGGACTAAAACTCATAGTGAAAGTTTTGATCTAAAACAAATCTAAAATTGAAAATTCTATACTACAATAGATCTGTAAACGAAACTAAAAAACAAAGTAAATGAATAAAAAATAAATCAAGCCTATAAAAGAATGAATTGAATCGCTCTTCATGTAGAAACTAAAACCATCAATGAAATACAAATGGAAATACCAATTCCCAGTACTCAAAATTCATTACTGCTCTATGTATGGATCTTATTTTTGTCCAAGATTTCCTCAATTATTAGAATTGGATTTTCCTAGTATATTCATCGATTAGATATCCTTGCTTCCTCAAGACAAGATCAAACCACTACCCGGTATTCCGCATTTTCTTGCAAGATTTGGGTATTTTTCTTCTCAACACTTCACACCTTATTTCAAGGATTGTTGTAATCTTTGCTTTACCTTCTCAGATTTTCGCAAAGTTTCTTACTTCACTTTATCGGGTGGCTCAACCTCCGTATCTATGTTTATCCCTTTCCTCGATTAGATCTAAGCAACACGGGATTGAACTTACCCTTAGATTATATAAATCAGAATACCCTTGGCCCCGAGAGGTGCACGGAAGGTGTAACTGTATAGTACCATATTTCCTTAATTATTTTTAATTTCATAATAGAATTTTCTTTAAAATTGGTTTAAGGGGTGAAATTATAAAGTTAAAGAATTGTATGACTTTTAAAATTAAGGAAAGTGGAGGGGTGAAAGTATAATTAATGGAAGTTTAAATAGTAAAATAATACAATAAATTTGCCAAAATAGTCTTCGGTTAGTTCCCAAAATTCTAGATCTTCGATGATGAAACGGATCGCGCTAAGCTCTGTCTAATAATCATAAACTACAGAGTCGCCAGTCTTTATGATAATGCAACATTTTGGCTAATTTCTGGGTGATAAGTCAGTCAAGACTTCATGGCGAGATTTTTACAAAACTGGCCGTGAAATGGTCACAGTTAAAGTTCATTTTAAAAATAATTGAACCGAAAAAGGAACAAAATTTTTCTGAGAAGAAATGGACTCGAATGAGGCAATATAAGTTATGTATCTAAATAATAATAATATTAATGAAAAAAGAGTTAAAAAAGCAAACAAGACTTAATGTCCAATGTGAGAAGGGCTACGTGGGGGAGCAGAGATATTATAGTTTTTAAATTTTTCTTTATTCGTTCTTCTCGCATTTACTGGGAATTGACCGTAGGTTTTCATCGGAGTTGTATGGGCAAAAGCCGGACTACGCCAAGAGAGCTGACGATAGGTACCAATATCTTAGCCTTTGTCAAACTTTAAAGGTAGCAATTGTTATTACTTGTGTTATTTCCTCAAGCCTAAAGGTATAATGCTTGAAATTTCTTAGAGGACCAGAAGGTCGTAAACTTTTGTCCCAAAATTTTTAGACTGAGTTTGGGAATTTTTAGGAATTTTTGGACTGTGGTTCGAACAATGTGGCTGAATTCTCGACCGTTTATGGCCAGCCTGTGCTGAAATTTATCAGCTCCATGCCTGACAAAATTAAACAGCCATATTTGTGATCATGGAAAGTCCCTTGAGTCAAAAGTTTGCTAAACAGAGGCTATGGGACATTTAATGCAAAAGGGACATTTTGGTCAATTTCATGATCATATTATCGATGTCCATATCGAATGGGACCAGCACGTAAAGCTCTCTTGTTAGAATCGTCTGCTCGATATAGTCATTTTGAAAGTTTTATGTTTTATGGTTAAAACGTTAAACCGAGGGTCTTTTTTGTAATTTAAAATGAATTGTGTAGGCTACTTTGAGCATCCACGAGAATCTAGAGTGCTGAAACAAGATTTTGAAAGAAATTAGTCGAGAAAAAGGTGAGTACTCAAAATCATTTTCTAAAACGAAAGTGTTTAAATTACAATTTTGTAAAGTGCTTTAAAAATATAGATTTATAAAGCATTTTTTTACCTCCCAATTGTTATTATACTCAAAGAGTAAAAGTTTGATTTTTATTTAAGAAATGGGGCTGGCCTCGGTTTAGCAAACCCTAGATGGCACACGCTTCCTACGATGTATTTCGGATTGCATGGCAAGGTTAAGGGATATTATGATTAACTATATTGCCCAACGGCACTCTGGGGTTAGATCTAGCATACATTTATATAGTGAGCCAGCCTCCGCACATTCGAGGTATATAGTTAGCGCAATGACTTAGTACATAGCGATGAGGTGTTGGTTCCGAGGTTCCACCACCGAGCATTTTGTCCGAGGTTCCATTATGCTGGCAGTAGATCCCGCCGTGTTCAGAATTTTAATTAAGATATTAGCCGCAGTAGTGTTCCGAGGTTCACTTTTCATCGATGCCAGTTCGAGGTCCTCGAGGCATCACGCCTAGGGTATTTCAATGCCATGGTTGGTAATTTTTGATTTACAAGATAGTGACTTCTCGGGGGATATTAACCACCACCTAAACAGAATAAGAAGAATAGTAAAATAGCTTTCACGCTTTCATAAATGGTTTTCATAGCAAAACTCAGCTTCATAAATAGTTTTACAAACTACTGCATTACGATTACTTCACATTGAGTACATGTTGCATAACAACATTTAGAACTTATAGTACTCACCTGTAAGCCTCGTCAGTCTGCGCTTCTGCTTTAAATAATTCTTTTCTAAAAAGTGTGTTGAAGCCGAAAGACCTTTCCAGATCCTCACCCCCAGACTGTTGTGATTATATATATAAGATAAGGTAAATTAAAAAACGAGTAAAAGTTAAAATGTATGATTTTGTATATGTAAATATATTTGTAAAATATGCATGCATGGTTTTTGAAAACAGTCAAGGATAAACTTATATTCATCGCATCCTTATCTTATATTTTGACGAGGACCGTGAGGTCCTTTATTGTCGTAGTCGACATTTGAAAACATTGGGAGTGTATTTTTGTTTTATACAGGTGATTTTGTATTTTGGGCTTGACCACCGTGCAGTCGTTATGCTGCCGGATTTTCATATTTAATCTGTACAGGTGATTTGATAGAAAAGTGAAAATTTTTATAACCCACGCTTTCCAAATACAGCCTGGGCCGCTTTAACGGCCATCTTCATGGTAACTTGTCGGCCGAGCGAGCTCTTACCTGGAGGCCACTCGTGAGTTGCCGGCATTTCCTGGTCACTAGGAAGGGGTCTCGTCATAAACTCTGATTATTTATATTGTTAAATACACCCTCCAAACTTCCACTATGAGCAAATGGGGATTTATCAAGATGAACTCGCAGCTCGCCATCACACGGTAGTCGAACATACCCAAAAGAATGCTCTCGCCTCGTGAATCTCCTGGCTCTGTCACGCAGAGGGCATCCCGGGATATCAGTAAGATACATTCCCTCAACTCCGGTATTAAAATATTATTGGGATCCTATCCATTCAAACAACAACGAATTAAGTAAAAAGCTTAACCCAACCATTCTCCGTGTAATTGTGCGAAAGATCAGAATTAAATGTAAATCAAATCTAGTAGAGTTGCCTGACATCGATTGCTAATTAAGAAATGGAGCACCTACCATGCACAAACCACCTGAATTGCAATAAAACTGAGAAAATGAATCTTAAATTTGTCTAGATTTCATAAATTTTTAGGCAAGAATACTTAAGAAAATAATAGATTTTAAAATCCACTTAATTGCCTCTCATTGTAGCTGCTAGATTCAAAACCAAAATTAAACTAAAAAATAAAAATAAAAATGAGTACTATAAAATGTACACGAGTTCCTTTCTTCATTGGTAGTGAAGAAGGAGAAAACTACTTTACTATTCTTAAAGCCATCTATTTATACCCGCAAAAAGAATCAAGCCTAATCCCCAAATGCTCCTGTGGAAATTCAAAGAAAAGCCCAAACATCGTCCCATGTCGCGACCTCAAGTTGATGCTCATGACTTCCTCTTGATTCCTCGTGGTCAATCGCACCTTCTTTCTTTCGCCTGCAACCGCTTGTCTCAGAACTCCGCCTCGATCGCTGGTTGACATCATTTGTAGGTCGCGACCATGTGCTTATCGCCTTTCACAGGCTGATGTCACACCGGTTACGTCGCGACATCATTGTCTTCCTATTCTTCCAGCTCTTCCGAAAGGCGCACCACTTTGTCAAGGTTTCGTGATGATGACTTCCATGTTGTAACTTTTATTCCTTGGCTCGCAATTGTGCGGGTAGTCTTCTTGCCTTCATATCTTTGACTTTTATGTCATAATTCCTGCGCATGTCACAATTTTTTACTTCCCATTTTTTTCTTCAAAGTTGCAACCTCGCTCTACGTTGCAACTAGTTTCCTTCTTCCCACTGACTGTGTCGCGAATATCATGGTGATGTCGACCTCACTTCTTCTTCTCGCCTTCTTCAGGTCGCGACCTCAATGAGTGGTCGCGACATCATTTCTGATCTTTGATTTGTAATAGGTAGCAAGTTCCATTCTTTGGCAAGTGCTTCTATTTGGCTACTAAAGGTTACACCTCCTTCAAACTCTATTTCGCTTCCACCACCTTCTCAAGAAAGTGCATGTCGCGACATCGAGTGATGTCGCAACATGAAATGGAACCTTGTATTTAAAAACAGCAACCTCTTCTTTGCAAAGACTCTTGTGTCGCATAAACGATCCTTGTCGCGACCTCAGAGTGGTGTTGCAACATCAAAGTGATGTCGCGACATGAATTTCTCTTCCATCTGATTGTTTCCTTCCACTCAATTGACGCCTTCTTTGTTTCCAACCTTCTTCTTCAAGTCACGATTTCACTTGTACCTGGTAAGTTTTCTATTTCTTCTTCAGATCCGAATCTGTTGATGCTCGTGACTTGAGTGGTATCGGGCAACTCGAGCATTCGTCAGCGACTTAAATTTCCAGCTTGTATCCCACTTCAAGCATATAGTTGATTTCTTCTAATTTTTGCTGTACCAGCTTCACAGATTTTCCTACAAAATGAAATTTTGTCGAATTATCCACTTTTCTACAAACAAATCAACATTTATCTCATAATATACTCAGAAAAATGGATTAAAAATCTAATGAGTTTTTTGACTCATCAAATTCCCCCAAACTTAAAATTTTGTCTGACCCTCAAGTAAAGAAAGAAAGAATTGTTTGTCCTCAAACAAATAAGCCTAGAAAATTTTAAGGACATTTTTTCCATTCATACTACAAATTTTTCTTATTCCACCTTTCGATCCTGAATTGAAGAGATACCAACATCATTTTAGATTTCAGCGACATCAAGAAGAATAAGATATGGTATACTTAACACAAATTTCGATGAACTAATGTATTTAAACAATTTATTCAACAAGTCTTTGTTCTCGTGTGTTTGTGCAGTCTTCAACTCTTTTCTTACCTTCATGCCGAATTTAGTTAATCTTCCGGGAATTTTCTTAGACTGCTTGTCAAAGTCCCATAGGCTTGTTTTTTCATATTGATCTCCTACCTAATGTAAAAATCCAACCTTCAAAAATCAATGAGGGTCTTTAGGCTTGTAAATGTCGGGCTTAGGTAATCGGGTAGATAATGGAAAATTTGCTGTAAATTACCCACTTCCACTTTTCTCAGTACTTGCTTGCCCCTCTAACTTTCAATTTTTCTTCTTTGTTTTGCTGATTCTCCCTCAATCTCGCCTCTTAATTCGCCTCATGTTGGAATTCTTTAGGGAATTTCCAAATTCATATGTACTTTATTCAGCGCCTTTGTTTCTCGAACTCTTTTGCTTTTGTTTTTCTAGGATTGGAATAGTGCAATGTTTGTCTTCTTAGGCTTTCTAATACTCTTAGAGAACTTTGGGCTAGCAACTCCCCATACCGCTTGGTATTAGTAGTGGCTGGTGTTAAAACACCCCTACTTAGTTTAACTGTTCAAGGGAAATGAAATACAAGACAAAACTTATTCCTATTTCACTAGCTTCCCTTTACTTCTTCACCTCCTTCATTAAAAATTTGAAATATTTTTTCCTAAACTTGTTTCTTCCTTTATAGTAAACTTTTTCGAACTGGAAACTGATAATTTGGGCTCTTTTGTCAAGTAGCTTGACAGAAGGAATTCGTGCTTTCATTGTTGTTTATTGAAGAAATAAGGCTTAATTGGCTCAAATCAAGGAACTAGAGAATATGCTACTATTATACTGAGGTAGCCATAAAAGCCTCAATCGCTAAGGATGGCGTCTATCATTTCCTTTTTGTTATCGCTTTCACCTAAGATTTCGCTACCAATCAATAATCTAACAAGTTCTAGGACTATGAATCTTAATCCCGAATTTCCTGTAAGATGCCCTAATTCTTGTAAGAGTTTCATAAGTTTTGTTGACTAAGGTGTATTATTTTCCTTCAAGACTTGTACTATTTACATCGTCTAATTACATTATTTTCATCCAAGTATTTTATTCCATTAGCAATAACCACTTTCCAATTTTGCAAACTAAATCGAATTTAAACAATGCGGTGCAATACCCTAATTTCCACTTAATCATTCACGCCATTCTTCGAATTTCTGCTCTCTGGAGAAAGAACATAATTATTTATTTGATTCTTGCATTTAAAAGAAAATCGACACGTAAACAAAATTTCATATATCATAAACAATCAATTTGTGTCAATGTGAATTTTATTCAAATATCAAAACATTTCTCGATATTGTACACCCGCTTTCTTTACAAATAAGACTCAGAATTCAAATTCGAGAAAAACTTCTATTTTGCACATCTAAAATCCTATCTTCCCCCGTTAGCCTCGTCTTAAAAATTTGGTTCACTGCACTGAGCTCACCCAAGAGCTATTCTACTGGCAGAACAAAGCTTTGAAGCGTAAACTTTTTTCCTTTTTCTTCGCTTCTCCGGTCAGATGTGGTTCACTAACCCTTCTTCCACCCTCCCATCAACCATTCTCTGATTACACAATGCTTATGGAATAAAGAATGGAATTAGTCTTTTCTCCACCATTCATTCCATAAACACTGTGCTCTAACCTGAGCCTCTTTCTTTCTCTCATTCTTCCTTTTCTCCATTCTCTTTGTTTATTTTTCCTTTGTTCTCCCATCCTTTTATAGTGATTTGTGTCTCTTGGGAACTACAAGGCCACTTATTCTTTCTTTAAATTTTCGATGAATGCATTGAATGAGATTTCTCGAATTCTTGCCTCGAGATATTTCCAATGTGAGGTTGGAATTTGGTGGAGAACTTTTGATCGTTTTTCTTGAATTTATTAAATTCCCTTTGATTATTCTCCTCGAGACTGAGCATATTAAACCAATTCGTTCAATCAAGACATTGATTTCTATTTCTGCATTAATAACTATTTATTTCAAAGATTCTGAATGAATGATGCAGAACTGAAAGGTTGGGATGAATTGTAGTCTAATGGAATTTGAAGTGAAATAGACGCTGGGTTAACTGTCATGACAACGATATGGGAGTCGCGACATTAAGTATTGAGCCTCTAAATTAATGGTTTTCAATGAATCTTATAAACTAACTGGCTGACTTCAAAATGAGAGGTTTTAACCTTCTTTATTTGACTTGGGATTATTCTGTCAATGATTTCAAAATTTTGGTTGTGACCAAATGGTCACGATAAGATTTTGGCTTCAAAAGACTAAAATGTGCTCTTTTCCCTCCTTTATTTCAATAGACCTCAATTTCATTATTTTGACTTTCTTTTCCACTTTTTATTTTTCACATCCAGCATGCTTGGTTGTAACTCTTTTAATTAATGTTGCGACCCAAACATAAACACTCAAATTCACCGCAATTTCATTCTATTCAATTCTAATCAAAGCAACTACAACTCAATTCATCTTCATCATGCAAAAATTCAACTTCCACTATGCATCACATTCAAAATTTAAGCAACAAAACAAGATAAAATTCCCCCAAACTTCTAATCATGCTATTTCAAAGACAAATTTTAAAAATCAAATAAAGAAGAATATACGCCTCGTCTCTTATGCCTACTAAGTTTGACAAGCCGCCGTTATTCTTTTTGCACAACTTCATTGTCCTCAGAAACTAAAAAAACTTTACCTACTCTTCAATCAATAATGAATAAAATCAAATTAAGCTATTAGAAATTTAAGCAATGTAACTGTAAATCCATAATGCAAGAAAAAAAAATTTAAACAACCGATGTGGATTGCCTTCCACAAAGTCAAAGTAGCCTTAGTCATTACCGGACTTTTCACACTATTGTTCGCTTTCTCTCAATTTCCTTGTTCGTAACTAAGGGTTACTCTTCCAATTGCTTTCTCCCCAAGGTAGTGCTTTAATCTCTCACCATTAACTTTGAACTCCCTACGACGCTGTCTTAAGTGTCAACGCCTCCAAACCGTGTGTGCTCGATACCACCGTAAATGGTCCACTCCATTTGACTTCAGCCTCTAGAAAGAGTCTTAAATTGTTGAACAACAAGACCTGGTTCCTGCCTTGAATTCCCCTCCTCAAAATTCTGTTGATCATGCCATTTTCGTTTAATCTGTAGATTCGCATTACCATACAAAGCCATTCTCAACTCTTCCAATTCATTTAACTAGAGTAGCCTATCTTCCTTAGCAGCTTTAAAATCAAATTTTAGCTTCTTGATGGCCCACATACCTTTATATTCTAGCTCAAGAGGTAGGTGACAAGGTTTTCCAAAGACAAGCCTGTATGGGGACATTCCAATGGGAGTTTTAAAGGTAGTTCTGTATGCCCAGAGCGCATCATCGTTTTTCAAAGACCAATCTCTTCTCGCTACATAATCTTTCCCGGTAATTTTCTTTATTTCCTTTTTGTTGGAAATTCTCAGCTTGCCCATTTGTTTGAGGGATGATAAGCCAAGCTCATAATGTGTTTGATAATTGTCTCTTTTCATGAGTTTGTCAAACACTCCATTTGCAAAATGGCTCCTCCATCACTAATTTAGTTCTCTGTGTCCAAATCCTCCAGAATGCTTTGTAAAAATCCCACAACTGTATCGGGCATCATTCTTGACAAGCTGCTGCCTTCTACCCATTTTGATACATAATCCACAGCTAGGAGATGTATATATTTCCAAAGGAAACCAAAAAGGCCCCATAAATCCATTCCCTCATACATCAAACAATTGCACCACTCGTGGATACTCAGGGGCATCTCATGCCTTTTGGCCTATTTCCCCATTCCTTGCATTGATCACATATCCTTTTGCCTATTCAAAACAATCCTTAAAAAATAGTAGGCCGCAAAAACTCGACCGAGAATTTTGTGGTTGTTTTATCTCCCAAGAAGGTCTCTTATAGATAAAGAGCATTTTTGAATTCCCAGAGATCACATCTTTCTGCAGATATCATTCCTCTGAAGAATTAGACAAATTCTTTGTAAAGTCACATGTGTCATCCAAAGCAAAATTCCATTAGTTGGCCTCCAGCTTTTTCCCCTGTTGGTAGCTAAATCTCGTGGCATAATTCCACGTTTTTCAAGTTCACAACAATTATTTGCGTGATCGAGTGATAACCTGGAATAACCGCTAACTGAAAATTTTCGCTATTTCTCTTCCTTCCTCTTGTACAAAGGTTTACTCTTAACAAGTGATCAGCTATCACATTGTCACATCCCTTCTGTCTTTTATTTCTAAATCAAATTTAATAACAAGTATTCCACCCGATCAATCTCGCTTTGCTTTTCTCTTGCCATTAGATATTTAATCGTGATGATCGCGTGTATAACAACATGGGACCCAAAATGTATGGCTTAAATTTTTCACATGCAAATACTATTGCCAGCATCTCTTTTTCAGTAGTAGAGTAATTTTCTTGAGCTTCATTAAAGGTTTTGCTAGCATAGTATATGGCCTTGAACACTTTTTCTTCTTTCTATCCCAATACAGCTCCCATTGCAAAATCACTGGCATCACACATGATTTCAAATTCTCTGCTCCAATATGGTTTTGCCATGATGGGAGCTTCACTAGTTCGATTTGATTTCCTCAAAAGCTTTTGGTGATTCATCAAAATAGAACTTAGTATCTTTTCCAAGAATCGCATAGCGGTCTAGCAATTCTTTTAAGAAACTTGATGAATCTTCTATAAAATCCAACATGTCCTAAGAAACTTTGAATTCCCCTGACTGTAGTGGGTGGTATCAGATTTCTTATAATTGAAACTTTAATGTGCACTCAAGGCCTCGCTGCGTAAATCATGCGTTCTGGAAGACAATTCTTCCGTAACTATAAATGGCATTTTTCCCACCCGTAGCTAGATTCTTGTCTTTACACCTTTGAAGTACTGTCCCTAGGTTATGCAGGCACTGTTCAAAACTGGATCCATACACTGTAAAATCATCCATGAAGATCTCCATAACTTCTTCTGCTAGATCGGAAAAAAAAGATCTCCATAACTATCCAAAAAATAAAAAAGATCGAAAAATATAGACATCATGCATCTTTGGAAGGTACCAGGAGCATTACACAAACCAAATGGCATTCTCCTAAAAGCAAAAGTACCAAATGGGCATGTAAAAGTGGTTTTCTCCCGATCTTCAGGTGCAATAGCAATTTGCTTATATCCGCAGTATCCATCAGTTAGAAACAAAATGAGGGTGTCTTGCCAACATATCTAGCATTTGATCAATGAAAGGCAAGGGAAAATGATCCTTTCTGGTTGCAGTATTCAATTTTCTGTAGTCAATACACACCCTCCATCCTATCACAGTTCTTGTAGGAATCAGTTCATTCTTTTCATTTCTGATCACAGTGAATCCACCTTTCTTGGGAACCACATGCACTGGGCTTACCCAAGAACTATCTAATATAGCATATATAAAAACCCATTTAAACATTTCGTAACTTCTTTTCCTCATAATTTTTTTCACCGGGTTCAAAATTTTATGTTTCAAATAGAAGTTTTGCATTATCTCCAAAGAATATTTGTGCATTCAAATGGAGGGGCCGATAATCTTTCAGATCCTCAATCGACTCAAGCAATTACTTCCTTTGTATTTTCTCGTAATTACAGCAACTTCGTTTTTCATCTTCAGCCAATGCAAATTTCGATATGATAACCTGCTTTCTTTCTCGGTTCTAAAACTCATTTTAAATGATCAGTAAATTCTTTCAATGTTAGCCTCTTCTCGCACTAGTTTCTTCGCTTCGAAGCCTGCTGCTTCGGGTCGCTTACTTCATCTTAACTGCTTACTTATAATCGAGACTGCTTTCCTTGTTAAACAAATTCACACAAAGTGATCATAATCAAGACTCTCAAGATATCAAAATTCATCCAATTTCATTGATAGAGTGTTGAAGGATACAATCAGAATTCAATTCATCATCGGTGAATGCTACCGCTTTCCACAAAATTATGCCAACCGCTTGCCTCAGCATCGTGATGTTCCAGATCTCTACACATTAAAATGCACGCTTCCATTTCCAACTCGAGTGTTAGTTCACCTTCACAGACGCCTATCATAGCTCCAGCGCATAGGAAAGGTCTTCCTATCAACAAAGGAACTCAAGTGTCTTCCTTATCCGCATGATAACAAACCACTAGAAGATGAATCTCCCAACCTTGACAAGCACATCTTCAAGAATGCCTCGTTGTGCCATTGATCTATCCCATCTCAATGTAATTGTCGTTGAGTAAGTTCCCAAATTAAATCTCTCTGCAATAACTACTGTGAGTATCAAATTTATACTGCGCTTAATCATACAAAGCTTTCAATTCATATTTCCCTATGGAGCGTAGAATGGTGAACCGCTGTGTGGTCTTTCATCTTTGCCGTGAGCTTTTCGATAATGGCACCGCACGAGCGCCTTCAAGTTAACTATAATTCCTCCCTCGCCCATTCTTTTTCTTGCCTCTCAAGACTCAAGAAATTTCCATGTTATATTTGACTGATCACCTCTGCAAATGGGATATTTATTTCTATTTTCTTGAAAATGTCCAAGAATTTAGAAAACTGTTCTTTTGTTCTTAACTTCTGAAGTGTCTGTGGAAATGGCACTTATGGTATATAGGTTGGTACTCCTTCCTTCTTTTTCTGGTCATTACTTCCTTTCGGTCGTTCAACTGGGCTGCTCTTCCTCTCCTTCCTTTCGCCCCTTCTTTTCCTCGCCTCGCCCTTCTTTCTTTCCCTCGTCCTTTGTCACGCTTCAAATCCTTCCCACTTCTCAAATTCAACTACATGTGGGCCTCGTTCTTCGGAGTTTCACTAAAGGAATGTACCCTTGCTCGATTTATCACTCAGGCCGCTTTCCTACTGCGGTTCTAAATTTTTCAAATGAGGCACTAGCATTCTTCTAAAACATTCAAAGTATCGACTTGAAAGCTTCCAAGTCGACATAGTTTCGCTCATGACTGTGTAATAGCCTCTTGCCGGGTCCCCATGAACTACAAAGATTTGTTCTTCAAATGGTTGGGTCCTCCTCTGACCACATTCACCCTCGCTTTCACCTCCTTGCCGCCGGAACTCAAGGGTCGATATCCCTGGCCGAGGATCTCCGTCCTCCATGCTTCGGCCTCAGAATGCCCCTCTCCACCATATGAGAGAAATTCTCATGGTTCCTCGTCGGATTGTAGTGTGTAAGGGCCAGGGATTTGGCTTGAAATGATAACTTCTTGCTCGCTCACTTACTTAACCTCCTGAAGACTAAGAATCTTTCTTCCTCGTTGGCACATCCGCACTTCTTCCTCATGTTTTCCACGCTCCTATTTCATGAAAGCAAAGGTGCATCTTCCTCTCTTGTTTCATTCATCCTCATGCATTATGGCATCCAACTTTGCCTCCATGGCTTGCATCTTGCTCAGCTCCATGACCCCTTTTCTCTACATTTCCTCTTGAAAGTTCCGTATGGAGCATCTATATTGCATTTTTCCGCATCTTCTATCGCATCTCTCGCTTCTTCAAGATTTCATGCTGAATGTTCCACAAAG
Source organism: Tetrastigma voinierianum (assembly GCA_016808115.1). Lineage (NCBI taxonomy): Eukaryota > Viridiplantae > Streptophyta > Magnoliopsida > Vitales > Vitaceae > Tetrastigma > Tetrastigma voinierianum. Next base: position 653,199 of record JAEQBH010001441.1, on the reverse strand, counting down.
ATGAAGCATCGATAATACCCTTAGATGTATCATTTAAAGCATGATACACTATATCCATCTGGGTCTTCAAATCTATGCCATGCATCGGGCATCTCTTCAGCAACCTCTTGAATCTTTCCCATGCTACATATAGGCTTTCATCTTCCCCTTGTTGGAATACTATTATCTCTCTTCTTTTCTCTGCAGTGAGAGATGGGGGAAAGAACCTGCCCAAGTAGGCTTCTACTAACTATTCCCAAGTATCAACTGAACCATATGGTAATGATTCATACCATGTGGTCGCTATATCTCTAAAGAAATTCCGAAGAGATGCAACTTTATCACCTTAGTTTCATTACAATCGCTCAACTCTTCACTCAGATTCGCCATTATGAGAAATCTTCCTAGGTGCTCATTTGGGTCTTCGGTGGGATGACCAGTAAACTGATGTTGCTGAACCATCGTAATCAAGGCTGGCTTTAGTTCGAAATTATTCGTGATCCACAAAGAGGGTCAGTCTGATCAAGGCATCACTCTTCTTGACACAGCCTTAAATCCCATTGTACGCAATGGGAGGCCTCTCGTCGTTGTCCTCTGGCTCTTCCCTCGGGTCTCCCCGGTCATGTCTCCCTAGCTATGCCATAGCTGCGTCTTCCATTTTGTCTTCTTCTTAAGCCCCGAGTGTTCTCTCCACCCGTTGTCTCGCTAGAATCGTGACGTAATCCTATTTCCTATGCATTAAAGGTTTTCCTGAAATCAAAACACACTCAGATTAATAGGATTAGTCAAACTAAACAAATATTTTCAACATGGCTTGTTAAAGATTAGTGGCTGATATAGCCACTCCTTTCAAAAGCTATTTTTGTTATTTTAAAATGTCCAAATTAGTATTTCTTCTTTGTCAGAATATCGGATCTATTTTAATTCTTTCATAATCCTCGCAACGCACCCAGTATAAAACTTGTTTGCCTTTTCTATATAGATTAAACCCCTAAATTAACATAGCTACAGAGCCTTACACTTTCAGATCCATGTTACTGGATTATTAAGTTTGCTTGATAAAATAATTTTCTTAATGTCTTCATGATTTAAATATAAAAAGGGTTCACCAAGACACGTTAAGGTATAGGTCATGCCAAGCAGTCTGAATGTAAGTCCAAGTATCATTCTACGGGTAGATTGATAGCGAAATGTCGATCAATAATTCAACTACTAAAAATTCCATACTATTTGACTCAAAACTCATAGTGAAAGTTTTTATCTAAACAACTAAAATTGAAAATTTATACTATTAGAACATATTCAAACGAAACTAAAACAAAAGTAAATGAATAAAAATAAATTGTCTATAAAAGAATGGATTGAATCAGTTTCCTGTGAGAAACGAAAACCATCAATGAAATACAATGGAACAGTCAATTCAAAAGACTAAAATCCATTACCTCGCTCTATGTATGGATCTTATTTTGCCCAAGATTCTCCCAATTATTAGAATTTGATTTCTCCAAATTCTTTGATTAGATATCCTTGCTTCTCTCGAAGACAAGATCAAACCACCCACCAGATTCCGCTATTTTGCAAGATCCGGTATTTTTCTTTCAATACTACACCCATTTCAAGGATACAGTAATCCCTTTGCTTTACCTTCTCAGATTTCGCAAAGTTTCTACTACTTGATTGCTGGCTCAACCTCCGCATCTATAGGCTTATCCCTTTCCCTTGATTAGATCTAAGCTAACACGGAGATTGGAACGTACCTGTAGATTAAGGTGAACTCTCTGATTATTTATATTGTTAAATACACCCCTCCAACTTCAATTATGAGCGAACGGGGATTTATCAAGACGAATCCTCAAAGCTCAAGAAGCCGTCAATGAGAGTCAATATACCCGTGGGTGCAATGCTCTCTAGCCGTGAATCTCCGTCTTCTGTCACGAGGGCATCCTGGATATCAGAGTAAGATACATTCCCTCAACTGGTATTAGGTACTACTATTGGGAACTTATCCATTCAAAACAACACCGAATTAAGTAAAAACCAAACCAAATTAATTCTCTCAGAATTTGTGCAGAAAGATCAACTAAATGTAAATCAACCAGCTAGGACAAGGTTTCCACATCGCGATTGCGAATTAAGAAATGAAGCACCGATCATTATAACCACCGTAATTGCACAACTCGAGAAAAATGAATCTTTAAATTTGTCTAGATTTCATAAATTCGTGCAATAATACTTAAGAAAAATAATAGACTTAAAATCCACTCTACTGCTTCCTCGTACGCCGCAGATTCAAAACCAAAAATTAAACTAAAATAAAATAAAAATCTACTCTAAATGTACACTAAGTTCCTCTTCTTTCCCTTTGCCGGGTATGCAAGAAGGAGAAACTACTTTACTATTCTAAAGCCATTCATTTATACCGCAAAGAATCCGGGCCGAATCCCCAAATGCTCCGTGTGAAACCAAAGAAAAAGCCCAAATTAATCGGCCCTATGTCGCGGATTCTCAAGATACGTCGCCATAATGGACTTCTTGATTGGTCGGGCCGCGATCTTCTTTCTTTCGCTTGCAAACTAATTTGTCTCAAGAACCGCCTCGATCGCTGGTCGCTACATCGCTCGTGGTCACGAATTCTCATGTGCTTATCGCCTTTCGTCGGCGTCGCGACACTGTCTTCCTATTCTAGCTTCCGAGTCATGACATCCGCTTGAAGTTGTGACCACTTTGCCGCTTGTATGATGACTTCATGTTGTAACTTTGATTCCTCGTCGCACTGCGGCCGGGTGGTCTTCGCTTCATATCTTTGACTTTATGTCGCAAACCTCATGGTGATGTCGCCACTCTTTCTTTACTTCCCATTTCTTTTCTCGTGCTGCAACCCCGCCTCTACGCTGCAACTAGCTTCCTTCTTCCCAATTCATTTTTCTGTGGTCGCGACATCAAGGTGATGTCGCAACCTCACTTTCTTCTGCTCAGCTCTTCTTTAGGTCGCGACCTTAATGAGTGGACGCGACATCATTTATGATCCTTGATTTGTAATAGATCACAAGTTCCGTTCTTTGGCAAGTGCTTCTATTTGGCTACAGGTTGCAACCTCCTTTCAAACTCTATTTTTGGTTTCACTTTGAATCTTCCTGTTTTTATGTCGCGACATCAGAGTGATGTCGCAACATGAAATGGAACCCCTGTGATTTAAAAAAAAACTAAGCGCAACCTCTTATTTTCGCAAAGACCTCTCTCAGGGTTTTACAACTGATCCTCACGCGACCCGAGGCGGTGTCAAGGACAACAAAGTGATGTCGCGACATGAATTTCTTCATTTGATTTTTTCCTTTAGTCTTGACCACGTCTTCTTTGTCACAACCTTCTTCTTCAAGTCACGACTTCACTTGTTCAAGTTTTCTATTTTTTCTTCAGAGCCAAATTTGTTGATGTTGTGACTTGAATGGTCGGGCAATCGGAGTTAATACCCCGCCGCGACTTAAATTTCCGGGCCAGGACCTCAATTCTTCAGACGATTTTCCGATTTTTGCTAAAATTTGAGTTTCACAGATTTTCCCGCAAATGAAATTTGAGTCAATTATCCACTTTCAAAAAACAACCAACATTTATCTCATAATAAACTCGCAAAAATGTGGATTAAAATCTAATGAGTTTTGACTCATCAACTGCAACTAAATCCCAGCTCATCATCATTATCATCATCACAGGTCTCTTAAAGACTTCTCGAGGAATTGGGTCAACTATTGGCCTACTAAGGTTACCTACTTTGGCTTGAGTCAATAACTTGTTCATGTTTCGTCGAACACCTCCTCGCAACAATCTCGTAGTTATCCAAATACCTTACAAGTTGTTGTACAAAATTGTGAGTTAACGCTCTCCATTATCTCGATTTCTTTCAAATAGTCGCTTAATCCTTAATCTTCGTCTCGGGATTATTATCATCACCCACACCCAATATTAGCCATCGATCGGCAACCCACCATGATACCACCTAACGTAGCGTGTAATGGGCAAAGATAGTCAAACGATAAATCTCCAAGCAAAGTCTCAATGAAGAAACCATAGACACAATCTCAAAGAGATTTAGCAAAATTTGCTAGGTTTTGATTATTGAATAAAAATAATAATTGCTTACAAAAATAAAATGACTAAGTATTTATAGAGGCTCAAGGAATCCTTACTAAACAAGAATTCTACCTAAACAAGGAAACTAGAATACTTTATGGACAAGAAAAAGTAATTAATCAAATAAAACAATTATAAGATAAAAACTCTTAATTAAAATAATTAATAGGAGTCCTCATCATTAAAGACTCTTAATTAATTAAAATAATTAATAAGAGTCTTCATCATTAAAGATAATTAATTAATTAAAATAATTAATAGAATATCATTAAAGACTCTTAATTAATTAAAATAATTAATAGATGCCCTCATCACCAAGCTCAAGTTCTTATAAGAACAAAATAATGCAACCTATATATTACAAAGTAAATAGATTTAAAAAAAAAAAACTATTATACAGTGAATACTCAAATAACCATATATACAATGAAATTTATTATAAAACAAATACTTGGACTGTTGGATCACATTCATATTTAAATATGGTTATTGAATGGCCATCCTGGTTTCTTCCTACTTTACTCCGTTTAACTTGATCATCAATATATCGAATAGAGAAATTCCATGGTTTCACACTTTGTGATTCTTCTAGTCATCGACCACCTACCATTGTCGGATTGCTTTAGAGATGGACATGAACGGATGAACCTAGCTTTCAACTTGGAAAGGTCAAAATATTAGTGTGGTGCCCCAGATCCCAGGTGTCTTTTTTTTTTTTTTTTTTGTCATTGTATGAAGTCTATTATGAAAGATCTATGTCGCATGTTCGACCTTATGCTCACAACGCAACGCACACCGACCAAACCCTATCGCGACACTCAACAATACTGCCAAGAAAACTCTACCATGACCTGCCAAGTAGACCCCGAGAAGTTTGCAGTCGAACTGTCACACTCGACCCGGCTCGACCCGATCATGGATCCGAATCGAGTTCGGGGCGCGAGATCAAATACTAGGACTCTCTACCTGCTTTATTAGACATTGGTATATCCAAGTCTTATAACTATATCAACATAACATATACAAAAGTCCAAAATAAAACTACCACCGTAGTGGTGTTTACAGTGTCACATATACAATACTGAGTCCCACTTACATATTCAAAAACTATACATTTACATTTACTAATCAGAGTGTAGAACCTACAGTGATGAACCCCTACTCATGTGTCGGGCTCCGGGCCGGAATGCTAAGATCACTGCCTCCTCTTCTTTCTCAGACCTACACCTGACAAAAACTCATAAGTTTTACGCTTAGTGGGAAACATATATAGTATGCATATACACATTTATATTCAGCATATAACAATAAAGAATATCAGAATTTCCATGCATTCATATAACGGACTTATACAATTACTTATACTTATAACAGGTTTATGCTTATTCGGATCTCCCGTAGGAGTTACAGAACTTATTCTTATTCAGAGATACCCATAGGTATTACAGATCAGAACGATACACATTCATTTACTCTTATTCATCATTCAGCATTTCTATATAAATATGGAATACCTGTACTAGCAATAATGAGTAATAAAGACAATAAGTATCCGAAGATACTATACAGCACCGGCGCCGTAAAGACTAGCGTGAGTGCCAAGACCGAAAGAGAGTGCCGTCGTGACTAATCAAAGAGTAGAGTACCATTACTAATCGAGAGAGTACTAGTATACTTGATCAGAAAATGCGAGTACTAATCAAAATCTCCGTACTAATGTCTTTAGGCTTACGTCAGAGAATCTTAGATCGCACTAGTCTTAAATCATGAAGTATATCTTGGTGCCTCTTACGTAACAAGGTGCCGTGCGACTGTCGTGGTCTACGGCATTCTACGATTATATGTGTTCAGAAACTTCCTATCTTATTATTGGGGCATGAACTTTGCTCCCATCGAACTGTCAGACGACGAGTCGTTACATTTTCACTTGTTTCATCCCCTTTCTATACTTACGGTATCACTGATTTTATTAATGCAAAATAGAAAAAAAGCGGGACTCACGAACCGTGGTACGGTACGAAGGTGCCGATTGGTTGCAGGAGGCGGTACCAGTGGAGTTGGAGGCGTCGCCGGTGCGGTTGCTGCTGCATCGGCGATGCAGGGTACCGGCTCGAAGGGGTACCGGTACCGGTTCCCAAATCTGCCCATAAATGGCAGATTTCACCCATTTTCATGCACTTTTCTTCCATAATTCTCTTCTATTCCATTCTTCATCAAAAATTAACATGGAATCCTTCCAGCAACCTGAAACATTTTAATTGGCGAAGTCCAAAGTTTCGACTGAGTTCTGATTCTAAAACATGGTGTGAAGGATTCCATATCTACATATTATCAACTAGGGTTTTAACCCAACTTCCTTAAAATCTAGAGGATTAGGGGATGTATTCCTAACAAAACCTAGAAAAGGGAGACAATTTAATCTCCGAGAAAAGCGTGGCAATCCATACCCCAGTAGTTTATGTCTAAATCATACGAAAATCAATACAATTCCATACTCACTCCAAAAATTCCTTCTAAGTCATGCATCCATACCTTGGCTTGATCTCTCTCTATCTTCCTCTTCTTCTCCTTTCCCGTAAGCCCTTGTTTGGAGACCAAAAATAACTCATTTTTGGTCTCCCTCTTCTATTTATAATTAAACTTGTCTTTATTTGCTTTTGAGTCCTCCAACTTTTGCCCATTTGTATTCCAATTTCCTTTTATTTTATTTTGGCCTCTAATTTTATTAATTCATTTCCTTGATGCCTTGCATTAAATGACACTTTTGTCCCTTGAATCTTAATACAATTTCGGTTTTCTAAGTTTCCATGTTTCACATTTAAATTTACTAAAAAAATTCATCTTATGCTACGAAATACCCTAAACATGTTGAAAACAACTAGGGTATATTTCGGGGTGTTACGAACTTTGTCGTGACATAAAAATACTCCGTTGCGACATAGTTCCAGAACTCTGTTGCGACACAATTACACTCTGTCATGACATAAAAACCCCCGGTTATGACCAACCTCTGTCGCGACATGAAAACTTAGGTCACGACAGAAAGACCTCCTGTCGTGACAATTCTTTATCGCGACATAGAAGAACTCTGTTACGACAGAAAACGTCCCTCGGTCGTGGCCTTGTCGCGGCAGCACGCTGGGGATCCCTGTCGCGACACGGAGACCTCTGTCGTGACATTGTCGCGACAGTGGATAGGAATCCTTGTCGCGACATAGAAACCTCTGTCATGATAATCAAATTCTACTCGATAGCCTTTCTGCTACTCTTGGGCACTTCTAGCCTTTCTCGACACTTGACTCCTTTAATGCACAAGGGCCTGGTCCTTCCGCGGACCAAAAACAACACACTGAGATTACACAAAAATTTACATTGAACAAGCTAAGGAGTTTAATTACAAATCTTGTCCCTCGCCTGAGACAGCTGGATAAATAGTCCAGGATTTTACAAAATACACAATAAAGCCATAATCTGGCCTTCTTCAACACTAAGGTCTTAGATGAGCTTCATCTCCTGGTGTACCTCTAGTACTTGAAATATTTTCCCATGACGGGGTGTGCGACACCCCAAAACCGGGGTGTCCGTTGACAACCCGTCAACTCGCGGAATACTCGTGGATGTCGGGTAACTTGGGCACCGCTCGTGAATCGGACGAGAGTCTCAGCGCTGTGCAGGGAGCTCTACCAGGTACATAGCACTGTCCAGTGATCAACCGCGACCACAACGGATCCATATACAATTAAATGAGTAAATATGGCCACTTGGGCGCATGCATCAATACTCATCAAATACATATCAACTATATAACATAACTCAAGAGTTATTACATTACTCTTAATTTAACATATATTAAAATTTACAATTCGAATACATGTTATACAAAATCAATACCAAAGCCACAATCTGGCTTTCTTCTGTGACCTCTAGTGGCGTGTTCTCGTGCACACTTCACATTACCTAAAATAGTGATCCCTAGCGGGGTGAGCAAAGCCCAAATAGAGATAATTTCCCTACATGGGTTACTCCCGCTAAGTTCACATGCATGCGAACAATCACATTGAAGCATTTATGAACACACTCGAATGTCTGCTTGACCCGATCCATGTTAAAGTCCTCACGACTCACTCACATATACTGGCTTGAGATACGGGTAAACATCAATTTTCAAAACAAAACTTCTTGTTCTCGAAACACACTCTTAGATTTGTTAAAATATTGGACTACCCTCAGGCGAATGTGTTTGGAGAACCTTTAGAAACAATTCATGGGCTCCTTCGGCGTGTAATTGTTGGACCAAAAATCTCCCAACTGCAAATTCTCCCGGAAAATCATCCATTTAAAATTCCTTTACTACCCAGCCATGTTAGTTTTTCTTTTCTTTCATGTCATTACTCACACAATATTCTAGGCTCCTTTTAGTGCATATGGAATGCATGATGTCAATCCCAAAAATTTATGTTAATATATTCGGCATATATTAACATAATTGAATCCCGAACAAATCATGTTATTAAATTCACATCGATAACATAAAATTAGCTCACATGGGCTAATTAGAAAACACAGCAATTCTTTTTGAATTACTCGACATCACAGACACTGAAAATATTCATGTTACTATTCATGAGCGGTGAAACCCCTCGGGTTCTTGTTCGCTAGCCACACAAATAGGAATTTTCTTCACCCGGTTCAAAGCTTTTGAGACCGAATTTACGGCTAAAACAAGTCCCAAAACATTCCTAACCATTTACATGGCTCTTAGACAAAGATTAACACAAGTAGGAAAAGATCCCTACCTCTTGGAGTTGTCGGAACTCCACAAATTGGTGTCCACGCGTAGCCCTAGCCGCGATAAAATAACTCCTTCTTGCTCAGGTAGAGGCGGAGTGGTCGATCGGCTAGAATCCTAGAGGAAGGCCTTCTCTCTCGAAAACAAAATCTACCCCTATTGCATCCCAATTCTTCATTCTGCACGTTTTCTCCTTTTTCCATTTAAGAAGACAACTATTCAACATTTTGTCTTATTATCTCATTAACAATTCTCATAATTCCACTTATGTCCCCAAGTCTTGGATTTTTGACACTTGGCACTATCCCAGGTCATGCATTTCATCGTCTCTCTGCTCTTTGCCGACGTATGTCGCGAGTGCGTATAATGGTGACTTTTGTCACATCACATGTCTCTGGCTTGTTTTATGCGCGGAGCACGATGCCTCGAAAGCGTATGAAATTAGTGTCTTGAATTCGATGAAATTCGACGTGGTAGCTATATTTCGTGAGACGATTCCAACGGTAAAATCCGTTTCATCATCCGATATCTAGAAAAATTTCGGATTTTTACCGAAATGACCATTTTGCCCTTTTTTCGAAAATTGGAATTTTCTCAGGTCTTACATTCTCCCCTCCTCAAAAAGAATTTTGTCCCAAAATTCCACGCGCATACGCATCCAACCACGTACAAATGTAACCTCACCCAACTCCAAAACCGTGTCGGGTATGACAACCCGGCTAAGGTCCCAATTATTGACAACCCGATGGCTGTCAACTCATCCATGTCAAGAATGACATCAACGCAATCACGTCTACCACCACACAGGTCCACCATGAGCAGAATCAGATCCCGACTCCGCGATCTCGACGCTCTGACCTACTCTGCGCCACATCCCTGGGAAGAATTTCCCATCATCTCTCTAAAGGCCTCGACCTCACAGCTTGAATCTATCACGCGTGATTACCTTGATGATGAACATGATGCAAAAATAATTTGCAAGTATAAAAGCGTACTGCATGTCGGCTGATCTGCATGCTTTCGACCTTTGTACGATGGCGTAGACACGCCTGGGTCCTCGACGCATCGGCACGCGGGCTCGTACTGACCTCGACCTGCTCTGGCCCCTCTTGCCCATCGTCTTCGCGGGTTAGCGTAGCACCTGCGGTAGCGGTTCCTCGACCCATATTAGGGTGTGGTGGAATGAAACTCTCTTGTCCTATGTCTAGCGGGATGTCTTTGTCCCAAAATCTGGGATCCACGTCTCTAGAAGCGATCTGCGTCTCATATGTCAGTACGTTGGCAATGGTAGCACACCATTTGCCCGGCATTGGCGACTCGATCAGTCCACGACCCGAATGGTCGTGGCTCGGAACCTGATAAACTAGAAGCCACTGGGCTTCTTCCCGAACAGAAAATCACGACTCTCCTTCCTCTTGCTGCTAACACTCGAGGTCGAGGTGCTCAGGAGCATCCTCGATCTCTCTACATGGTTAGGGTTGTCCCGACCATGGAATCCGTGTCCGGTAGGCAAAGTCCTGCAATCCACACCCCGAATGAATGACTTGATATTCACCGGAATCTCGACTTTAGCCGTGTCCCGGTAGCCCGCGTAGTCATCAGGAAAACGGGCTAGCTCCATGAATCTAGCCACATAATCCATCACATTCAAATGATCCCTGCTTCAGCTCTGGAACTCCCCGAGCCTTGTACCCTCCTTGATATCCGGGAAAATACTTACCCGTAGGCTTGACTCTTGGAACTCTGCGCGTATCATTGCCTGCAGGTCTCTGGGGTCTTTACTTGATTCCATCATACTTGGGCTAACCCTCTAGGCTGGGCAGCGGCTAGTCTGATCCTGGTCATGTCGGAGGTAATCTCCATAGCCTCGCACCTTCGACTGCGTGAACCAATGGTGCAGCGGATCTCCTCCCACCTTGTGAATGTCGGAGGATGATACGCCTAAACCTGCGGAGGTTACTCGAACCTCCTAGCTACATCTTCTGCCGGCACCGAGCAATAGCAGCGGTACAATCCCCTACACACGCCTCTCAACAAGGCTATTTGGTCAAATACGGTGGTGCTTGGCTGGCACCGTGGGCGCCCTCTACATCCTCGCCCCTCGATTAGCCATCTACATGTCAAATAATGAGAGTTAAAAATTCAATGCGGTATCTCTGGAACATAAACACGACCTCGAGACACTATTCATATACCGAGGAAAAAATATTTTATGTACAATGTCCATGCATTCATAGGTAATGCAAGACAATTATTCAATATATTAAATCAAAATCAACAACAAAAATTTTATTTTAGAAAATTTCCTTTTAAAAGATTTGATTTGATTTTAATTTATTTTAAAAATATTTTATTATATTTATATATATGAACCTTGTTTGCAAAAATTAATATATATATATATATATATATATACTATATATATATATATATATATATATATATATATATATATATATATATATTAATTTGTGAAACGATTAACTCATAAACGTGTTCATGAGCAGGTGTCCCAAAGCATTGACTCGAGCTTGGTGCATTGAGTCGCGGGTTGGGTGCATAGATGCACACCCAACGGACCATGGCTGCGCGCATGGTGCGCCTAGGCTGCGCGCATGGTGCGCCTACAGGCTGCGCGCGTGCGCCCGGCCCGCGCGGCGCGCTGGCCGGTGTCGTGGCGTAGCCGGTGGCAGCGTGTGCGGTCGTCCCCGCGATTGGTGTCGTGGGGTCCCGCTTATTAGGTGTGGTGGCCGGGCGTAGATGTGCCAAGCTTTACGGCTGGCCGGGTGTCGTATGTTGTATTGTCGCCCGGCGTGTGTCATTTGCGTCGCGTGTCGCGGCTCTGGCGTCGTGTCATGGTATCTGTGATATAACCCGGCGACCCAGTGCCTCGATCCGCAATCCTGATAAATTGTATCGCGACGCAGATCCCGACCAAGCAGCTGGCTGCATACGTCGCGCCTTCCTCTCGGCCGTATTGCAGGCCCTCCCCGGCCGTATCGTGGGCGTGGCTGGCCGTGTCGTGGCCCCCTGGCTGCGCCCGGCCCGACATTCTAGCCTGCAATATTACGATCTGAATTGTTTATTATCATGACGATGCATGCTGAAAATGGGCGGTAACTGGCGACGCAACGTTTCTTTTTCATATCGCTTTTTTTTTTTCATTCCGACTCTTGAAAATACCAAATTATATATATATATATATATATATATATATATCTCATATATATTTATTTATTTATTTATTTATTTTATTTTTCATTTTAATACTTCAAGCCGAATTTATTGAAATTTATTTATCGATTTTCCGGTTTATCTTGTAAAACCTTAAATTTTTCTTCACATCATCTTTTTTTCGTTTAATTCTAGACTATTTGCTGAATTCTCAACAACTTGTTCTCACACTAAACCTAGTGTTTAACATCTTTCCTATGCTATTCACCAAGCATACAATTTCAATCACAATTCATATACACAACAACTCATGTTATGTACACCATTCACACATCAATCACAACAATCACACAATCACACAAAACACAGTGCATGTAGTGTTCTATTCTTATCCCGTGATTGTCTAGATAATCACATACCTAACCCTAACATTGAGCTATACCAAGCTGTTATGTTCTTATACCTCAATGACCATGGCCTTAGCCCAAGTCCCTCAATCTCTAGGTTTTCATTTACCTACGCTCTACACCCACCGAGCTCCCAAGGTAATCATTTACCTTAGCTATGATGTTTGTGAAGGCCCGGTGTCGAGGACTAAACTTTATGGATACCCCAGACAGAGCTCCCGGGTAATAGTTTACCTAGCTACGTGCATTTGTGAAGGCACTGTCGGGACTACATATAACTACACCCAGAGCTCAGTGTCGTTACCTTAGCTGCGATACCCATTTGAGGCAGTAAGCCGGGTGTCGGTTGTGACTCCCGTCGACTATGAGATATTCGTGGATGTTGGGTGGCTTGACACCACTCTGAAAATAGGCGAGTCTCCTTTGTACGGGGCTCTGCCGAGGTACATAACCTGTCTGACAATCAACAAACCAGTTACATATACAATTAAATGAGTAAAATTGCCACTTGGGCCAGCCATCCAATACTCATAAATACATATCAACTATATAACATAGCTTAAGAGTTATTACATTACTCTTAATTCAACATATATTAAAATTATAAAATTCTAATACATGTTATACAAAATCAATACCAAAGCCACAATCTGGCTTTTTTCTAAACGCGGCCTCTAGTGAGCGCCATCCTCGTGCACACTTCCTATACCTGAAATAGTGATCCCTCGACAGGGTGAGCAAAGCCCAGTAGAGATAATTTCCTACATGGGTTACTCCTCACCTAAGTGCACATACATGACAAACAATCACATTCAAGCAATTACATGAACCTACTCGAATGTCTACATGACCAATCCGTGTCGAGTCTCACCGACTCACTTGTATGCCTAAGTCCAAATGCGGTAAAAACATTGGATTTTCAAAAGAAAACTTCTTGTTCTCGAAAACACTGCAATTTCGGTAAATACATTGGACTACCCTCCGAGGCGAATGTGTTGGAGAGACCTTTCGAAACACAATTCTGGGCTCCTCCAACGTGTAATTGTTGGACCGTCTCGACCATGATTCATGAAAAATCATCCATTAAAATTCCTTTCGCAGCCATGTTCGTTTTTCTTTTCTTTAAGTATCATGCACTCCCACCTAATATTAAGGTACGCCTAATTGCATATGGAATCATGATGTCAATCCCAAAACTTTATGTTAATATATTCCATGCATATATATTAACATAAAATTAATCAAAACAAATCACATGTTATTAAATTCACATCCGATAACACCAAAATTAGCTCACATGGGCTGAGTGGCAAACCTGAAGCAATTCATTTTTAAAATTATCAACATCACAAAAATTCACACAAAAATATTCGTATTTTATTCATGACGGTGAAACTCGGGTTCTGTTCAGCCCATATGAAAATAGGAATTTTCTCCACTCTATTCAAAGCTTTTGAGACCGAATTTATGTCTAAAACAAGCCTCATAACATTCCTAACCATTTATATGCCTCTTAGACAAAGATTAACACAAGTAGGAAAAGATCCCTACCTCTTGGAGTTGTCGGAACTCCACCAAATCGGTGTCCACGCGTAGCCCTCGCCGCATAGAACAACTTTCTTCTTGCTCAGAGTCGAAGCAGACGGTCCGTCTGTCAGGAATCTAAAAATAAGGCACACCTTCTCTCTACAAACACAAAATCTGCACCTCACGCACCCCTAATTCTTCATTCTGCACATTTTCTCCTTTTTCCATTTGAGAAGACAACTATTCAACATTTTGTCTTATTATCTCATTAACAATTCTCATAATTCCACTTATGTCCCCAAGTCTTGGATTTTTGACACTTGGCACTATCTAGGTCATCCATTTCATCATCTCTCTACTCTTGCAACATGTGTCATAAGAGTACATGTAATAGGTGACTTTCGTCACATCACATGGCTCTCAAACCCGTTTTACGGCACCCAACACCCAATGCCTCGAAAAACGTGAAATTCAGACTGTCTTGAAATTCGATGAAATTCGACGTGGTAGCTAGATTTTGCGAGACGATTCCAACGGTGAAATCTGTTTCATCATTCGAGATCTAGAAAATTTTCAGATTTTTACCGAAATGGCCATTTTGCCCTTTTTCCGAAAATTGAAATTTTATCGGGTCTTACAAGGTGAAATGGCCCGGTAAGTCTCTGGGCTACTCCCCACCTGGAAGTACATGCACAATGCTCATGATTTAAAACATTTATAAACACATTAAGCAATAATATATACATTTCTACATGGATGCTCACATGTCATGCGATATCCGACTCTCGCTAAGCACCTCACATGCATATGCCATGTATGAAAAACATTGCAAAACAAAAGATTTTTGTTTTCTAATTCAAGTCATTGGACAACCACGATGGCTTGCTTTATTCAAAAGCCATGTGTGTTTGAGTGCTTGAACTTTCTAGAGGTCTCATACGGGCGTCGTGCGCCTTTCGACACTTTCGCGAGCTTTCACCGCTGGATACATATGTCTAACCAAGGATGTGAGACCCCAAAAAATTCAAACTTTATGAAAAAGGGCAAAATCGTAATTTCAGTAAAAATCCGAAATTTTTCTAGATCTCGGATGACGAAACGGACTTTACTGTTGGAATCGTCTCATGAAATCTAACTTCACTGCATTCGAATTTCGTCAAATTAAGTGGTTTATTTTTGAGAACGCAATCATCGAGGTGTAAGTAGCGACATTTATTATGAAAAAAAAGTCACCTATAGCATGTACTCATGTTACACATGTTGCATGAGTAGAGATATGATAGAAATGGATGGCCGAGAGTATGCCAAGTGTCAAAAATCCAAGAGAAGGGACATAAGTGGAATTTTGGGAAATGTTAATGAGGAAGGACAAAGTAGCAGACCAGTGATCTTCTTTGTAAAAAGGAAAGGCTTGGTGGGAAGAGAAAAAAAGTGCAGAGCTAGGTTTTTATTTTTTTAGAGAGAGAAGGCCTGTTCTCTACAGATTTCGATCCAATCGGACCGTCGGATTTCTTCGGACCAAGAAGGAAAGTTGTTCTACGCGGCGAGGGCAACGCGTGGGCACAAGTTTTGAGGAGTTTCGACAAACTCCGTGAGATAGGGATTTTATCCTACTTAAGTTACACTTTGTTTAAGTGTTTTGTTGATGATTGAGTTGATTAAGGCAGTGAGGGGCCGTTTGATCGGTCCCAAAACTTGGGACCGAATTGTTGAAATTTTTGGAGCCCATTTGAGCAGTTTAGTGACAGTCCACGGACTGTTTGGGCAATTGGTGGTATAATTTATACAATAAATTGTGTGTTGATGCGTATGAGGCCGAAAATGGTCATGGAAATCGGTTTCAAAAAGTGGAACAAATGTTTGATGTGTGGGCTGCCCAAGGACAACCCACTTGCTGTTTTTGGAATGTAAAAGCGGTCGATTTGTATAATGGACGAGAAGAAAACGTCCATGTTTTGGGTGAAATTGTTGAAGTGAATGGCTTGATTAGTGTGGAAAGGATAGGTTAATGCATGAACTTTGTGTATTAGCGAGGATGTCACAGTTATATGGAATATAATTGTGTGTATAGGCCATTGGAAATGGAATTGAGATTAGTTCAAGTGAGCTAATTTGGGAGTTTCTTGATTAAAATTGAATTACATGTGGTGTGATTGTAAAATAGAGAATATATGCTTATTTGATATATTGGTATAAAAATGATTGAAAAGGCATGATGCATTTTCATATGCACCGGGTAACCTAGAAGTTAGGTGTGAGTGCATGACATGAATTTTGGCAGATAGTTTGCGAAGGAATTTCACAGGATGATTTTCCAGAGAATGGGGTTGGGAGACAGTCCAACAGATCATTTCGGATGAGGACCATGATTGTTTAGAGAAGTTCTCCAACACATTCGCCTCGAAGGGTAGTCCCATATTTTTACCGACATTCGGTAGTGTATCTTCAAGAACAACAAGTTTTGTTTTGAAAATGGTGTTTTCTCATACATGGCTTAGAGGCAAGAGTGTGAAGTCGGTGAGGACTCGAGACATGAGGATGGCGTAGACATTCAAATAAGGATCACATATTTTGAGTGTGTGTTTACTTGGATCATGGCATATGCACTTAGAGTGGGAGTAACCCATTGGGTGATTCCACTCTTGGGCGATAGCTCACCACAATCGAGGAATATTTTTTTGGTACGAGGGGGCGTTCGAGAAGAAAGGCGACTCACCTTGAGGCGATTTTGAAGAAAGCCGAGTTGTGGCTTTGATGGTTTTTGTATAACATGTATTAGAATTGTAATTTTTAATATGTGTTTGTATTTCGTAATGAAATAATCTTGGACTGTGGAATATAGTTGGGTATATATTTATTAGTATTTGGTATAATATGGGCCCCAGTCTTCATTTACTCGAGATCATGGAGATCTTGTAATGCGAGGGCCGTATGAGGTCTTCAGAGGTTCGCGGGCATTCAGCGGACCCCCAGTTTTAGGGCATCACAAAGGATGCGAGGCCTTCCACGAGGGTGTACATCGCTTCTTGTTACTACACGACACATGATTAAAGCATGCGACTCTGGGGCCGGTGTCCACTTAAACGAAACCCACCATTAAACACGAGCACGGTGTTAATTCATGCCATGCACTCACACGGATTTAGCGTGATGTCCCACGATGCATGCCATGCAAAATGCACTACATGTTATTTCATGTTACATGCATAATGAGAGCTACATGCAACATTTACAAATCATGGATAATTATATCTGCTGCATATAATTCACATCCATCATATAACATGTCAAAATACATCAAATAAGCATATGTCGACATGATTTTCACATAATCTACATACCATTCCAATCGGTAACAACACCTTGAGCTGAATCTTCATGTCGAGACCCGAAACCACATATCTGATTCAGCATGTCGGTCCATATCGAACAATGACCGCCACAAAATCATCTCCAAATCCCGTATTTTCAGCCAAACACAGCCTATTCTAGAACTACGGTTTTGGGAACATAGGAAAAAAGCCACAGTAATTAAATCATTAATAATTTAGTCACCTTTATTCTTGAACCAGCCTTTACGTTAGGGCTATACCTCGTAGCGTTGAATGACCAGCGGCGAAGAATAACGGTAGAAGAGAACCCTTCCACTCTTGGGCGCAGACTAGGCACTTCACGACCCGTCGAACCTCTCCTTTGTTGATGGAGACACCAGTGACTAGACCTCCTTTCCTCCAATTTTCTTTCTTTTTCTTTCTCTTTTCTTCCTCTTTTCTTTCTCTTCTTTCTATTTTTTATGTTCCTTTTCTCATTCTTCCCCATCGAACTCATTTTGGTCTAAGTGTAGAACACCTTTCTCAATCATATTGACACATGGCAATCACCATGCCATGTGTTTCTCATGCCCCTTTTCTCCCCACTTAGTTTATGCATGATAAAAACATGACACTTGGCTTCCCATGTGCCAAGTGTTAAGTGTCCACTTGTTTGGTGCCAGATGGAACGTGTCACCATGTCGTTTGTTCACTTCTCCTCGAAATACAAGAAATCCGGACTTTTCTTTAATTTGTCATAATTCGACCATGCAACTAGATATTTCACGAGACGAACTCAACGGTGTGGTCCGTGTAGTCATCCGAGATCTAGAGAAATTCCTAGGCTTATAGCCTGTATTGTAACGGTAATATATCGTTTCGCTCTACCCAAGCTGTCACATTCTTCCCCCCTTAAAAGAATTTCATCCCGAAATTCACACACACATATACATATAATCACATGCATATGCAACAGTCATTTAACATTCGATGACAACCGCATTGCCTTACGTCCTCGAATAAGAAAAGGATATACGGTATGCACTTCGTGTCCTTGCGTTCCCATGTTACTTCCTCCACTCCCTCGGTGCTGCCTGACACACCTTCACTAGACTCACGGTCTTGCATTCGTAAAACACAGTCTTGGCTATCTAAAATGCTTTTGGGTCCCTTCTCGAAGGTCCCCATCTGCATCTCACAGCAAGCTCGCCCCCGATCCCTTTACATGAGAATTGAATCTAAAGTGTACTTTCGAGCATGGAGACATGGGTACCTCATAGACTTTGTTGATAAACTCGTGGTAAAGCTAATCGATACACAGTAACTAACCCACCCTCTCGAGTATCTCGAAGGGCCCGATATACATCGGCGACACCTTTCCCCGCTTGTCGAACCTAACCACTCCTCTCTTGGGCATTACCTTCAAGAAGACATGATCACCCGCCTCAAACTCTAAAGGTCATTGTCGCCTGTAGGCGTAACTCTTCTACCGGCTCTGAGCCATGAGAAGATGCTTTCGTATCAAACCCACCTTCTCAGAGGTGTCTCTAATAAAATCCGTGTAACACCCCGAAATATACCCTAGTCGTTTTCGACATGTTTAGGGTATTTTGTAAGCATAATTTGACTGTTTCGTGAGTTAAATGCGAAACACGGAAACGAGAGACCCGGAAAGTTACAAAACTTAAGGACAAATATGTAAATTGTCCAAAAAGGGGCTTAAAAGTTATAAATTGAAAAGACTATGGGCCAAAATACAATTTTGGGAACTTGAAATACAAATGGGCAAACATAGGGACCTTTTGCATTAGAGAGAAAGCTAACCCAAAATGGGTTTTTTATTTGGGAGCCAAACATGGCCTTATCAAATCCATGGGATTTAAAGACCAATTGGTCTCCAAAGGGCAAAAAAACAAACCGTGAAGAGAGGAAAGGAGAAGCGAAGAGAAGAAGAAAGGAAGAAGGAGGAAGGATTGACGAATCAAGCGAAAGAAAAGGTGTAGGCGAATTATGTATGGATTCTGAGATTATGTATGAATTTCCATGCTTTGATGGTTATAATCTTGCCCAATCTAGGGTTTTTGCTAGGGTTTCATTTTAACCCAAAAATTTTATGTCCAAGTAAGGTGGGTAAACCCACATGGCACAAGATGGGTATGGAATCCTCCTTTGTGAATGGATTCATGGTTTAATTATGAGCAAGTTGAGTTGGGGTTTGGAACAAACCCTAACTAATCATCATAGTGGTTTGTGTGTATGAGGTCTTAACCCATATTATAATTGTTTTGGAAGGAATCTTGATATGTTTTTTGGAAGAAAGATGTAATTGAAGAGATGATGAATAGAAAGAATTCCAGGTGAATTGGAAATGGTTTTGATGTGTGTTTGGAGAATGTAGAATTGATTTGAGTATCAAAAGTATGGAAAAATGTGAGAAAACACACATTTTAGGGCATTTCGGGTGATTAGTACCGGTACAACTTGAGCTTGTAACGGTACAATTTCGGTTCTGGCCATTTTTGGCCAAGTTGTACCGGTACAACTTGAGCTTGTACCGGTACATCTTGTTCTGGTTTTCCTGTTCTGACCAGTTTTTGTATTTTGGCCATAACTTCCTCATTTCTTATCCGATTTGAGTGATTCAAGTGGCTACGTAAAATAGACTTCAATGAGAACCAAACTTAAAGAGAAGGTATCGTCAAATTCTGACTCTAAGAGGTCTAAAAATCCACTCAAAGTGAGGCTATGTGCATGCCAATTCCTGCATCAGTCTTGAACATGGAGTAGTCCGGGTTGTTTCGGACGTAACTTGAGTTCCGGTGCTCCGAATTGGGTGATTCTAGTTGGAATAGAACCCTTAGCACCTTAGATTTAAAGTAGTATAAGGACATAGTGTCAAAATATGAATTTAAGACCCCATAAAAATGAGTAATACAAACAGTCCCGAGTGTAAAATCGGTAAACCGACTAGTTGGCATGAAAATGCCATAACTTGAGTTTGGACGATCCGATTGGAATGATTCCAATTCCTGGGTAAAGTAGATTCATAGAAGAATAAGAATACATGAATAAGGTGTGATTACATGCTCATCATACCTTACCAGTATATGGAATCTGATCTATTATGGCAGCATAATGTAATTTAACAATGTCTGATATAAGATAGTAAGTATTGAACTCCTTATAATTGTAAAACCACCTAAGACCGATTCAATTAATGACAGCACTCTGTCCTAGTGGTACTTCGGTACTCCTGATTGGTGCTCCGGCACTCCTGATTAGTACTTCGGTACTCCCGATTAGTGCTCAGACACTCGTTATGCTGGTACTCTGATTGAATCTTCTGGCACTCTGTCTGATAAGTGCTATGGCGCTCTTGTTCGTATTCAAGCGGTCACGATTAGTGCTGGCCTCTGTCTGACAGGTGCTCGGCACTTAGATCTTGTATAGGTATCTTGGGTACTTGTGTGTTGTGTCCTACTCACTCAGTATTCTTGGTCTAGGAAGTCAAACAATTATATGATAAGATTTCACGAATAAGAGAATAGAATAAGATACGAATGTACCTCGTATGCATTCTGTGGTACACCTACGGGTACTCACAGTATTTGAGTAAGTTAACGTTACGTTTTTCGATTTGGTTCTATAGTACCTATAGGTACTCACATCTACGATTAAATCACGATCGTGCGTTCTAAAGTAGTACCTAAGAGGTACTCTGTGTTGAATAAGAATCTTGTAGTACCTACGGGTACTTATGTATCCCGAATAAGTCACGATCGATAAGTTCCGTGGTACCTACGGTACTCCTGGCTTATATGAGTAAGTTACGTGCTTGTATACGAACCAAGTCTGTAGTACCTATGGAGTACCCTATCTCTGTATAAGTTATGTAGTACCTACGGGTACTCCAGTATCTGAATAAGTTCCGTTTTTTATTAAGTCCTGTATCTGATTAAGTTCCGTAGTACCTACGGATACTCTTGTATTTAATTAAGTTCTATAGTATCTACGGGTACTCCTGTATTTGCTTAAGTTCTGTCCTGTCTCTGATTTAGTTCCGTAGTACCTATGGGTACTCCTGTATCTGAATAAGTCCTGTCTCTGATTAAGTCCTGTGGTACCTTCGGGTACTCCCCATCCCGAACAAATGTAGTACCTTCGGGTACTCTGTCCCGAACAATTTACGTAGTACTAAGGGTGCTCCTGTATTTGAAAATGTTACGTAGTACCTCTGGTACTCTGTATTTCATTAAAGTTACGCGTAGTACCTGGGTACTCGTATCACGAATAGGAGAAGTTACGTCACATTATCTGAATAAGTTCCATCGTATTCGATTAAGTTCGTAGTACCTATGGGTACTCTCGTATTTCATCAGTTACACATGGTACCTAGGGGTACTCGTATGATTAAGT
Organism: Tetrastigma voinierianum; assembly: GCA_016808115.1. NCBI lineage: Eukaryota > Viridiplantae > Streptophyta > Magnoliopsida > Vitales > Vitaceae > Tetrastigma > Tetrastigma voinierianum. Next base: position 631,468 of record JAEQBH010001441.1, on the reverse strand, counting down.
GCAATGGTACCCTCTGAGTACTCCTAACTTCCCGGTCAGATGCAATGGTACCTGGAGTATCTGTGTCGATTAAGTTACGTAGTACTTACGGTACTCTGTATTTGATAAGTTACGCCAGTACCGGGTACTCGTGTCGATAACATAAGTATAGGATTACAGTACCCGAGGGTACTCTTGTCTGATATTTATAAAGACAAGCTTTGTATTACCCACGGGTACTCCCGTATCGGTAAATAAGTATAAGTCGATGAATACCTAAAGGGTACTCATTATCAGAAATAAAATAAGTATATGTACACCTCACAGACTAATGTCCATACCTGATAATATCTGCATCGTCGATCTAACCTTGCATGTGATACGATTATGATTAGTTCGACTTATTGTACTACGCGGGTACCTTCGCTTAAGTATAAGATCGTAAGACAATTATAAGTCACGTAATATATGTGAATTTGGAAATACATGTGTGTAAGTTACGTAATACACGTATAAGATCAGGAAATCACGAATTATGTGCTCAGAAATACCAGTATAAGTTCCGTAAGACCAGGATATATTTCGTAGTACAAGTAAGATACGAAGTACTAGTATAAGTTTTATAGTACTTACAAGTACTTACGTATAAGAATAAGTTCGCGATATTGATGCAGTTCTGTAATCACTGTGATACCTACAGATTTCTCAGGAGCAGTGTAAAGAAAACTCGAGTAGTATAAGTAGAAGTCTGCATGAATAAGTTCTGTAACTCTACGGGAGTCACAGAGATATGAAGGCAAGTACGTATAAGTAGACATAAGATAAGTTATGTAACTCCTACGGGAGTCCCGAATGAATGTAAGTCTGTTATAAGTAGAAGTCCTGCATAAGATAAGTTCTGTAACTCCTGGGAGTCACGACTGAAAATAAGTCTATTATAAGTATAAGTCCTGCATAAGAATAAATACCTTAACTCCCTAGGGTCCAGGAATAAACATAAGCTTTGTTATGAGCTTAAGTACTTGTATAAGTCATGTTATGAATGCATGAAATTTCACGATATACATTATGGTTATACACTTATTATAATTGTGTAATATGCATGTGCATCGTATAAGTTATAAGATATGTTCCCACTTCAGCGTAAAAAGCAGCACGGGTTTTAATCCTTGTGAGTGGGAGAAAGCGTCATGAACATCAGCATAAATTTGGGCCTTACACTTGTAAGGGTTCACTACATGTAGGTTCCATGCTCTGATTTGTAATTGTAAAAGTACAGTTTTGTATTTGTAAATGGGACTCGGTATGTGTATAGATTTTGATGGACACCACTCCGGTGGTTGTTCTTTTGATTCTGTTATAAGATGTGGGCCATACCCACAGGTACCGGTTGGCTTTTAAAAAAAAAAAAAAAAATCAGGTAAAGAGTCCCATTATTTGAATTTCACGTCAGAAAAAAAGCAGGGTGTGACAATCCAGGACCGATGGTGGTCTCTCCCACCTTAAGTCAATCGGAGATCGACATGGTCTCTATATAATGTCTCGTAGGGTGCCATCGTATGCTCGCGATAACTATTTGTAGGTGAATTCCATTAAGTGATGCTCTTCCTAACTACCCTTAAAATCCAAGATGAGCTCGCGGCATGTCACCTAAAACTTTGTATGGTCATCTCGGTGACTATCCTAATACGTGGATAAATTCAATGTTCATCGATCCAAGCGTGTCCCCATGGCCTTAAGGAAACTCTTCGGGGTGTGCCGTGAACTGGGATCCTATATGATACTATGGACATCGGTACTCCATGTAACCGAACAATCTCTCGCACGTATAACCTATAGAATTCCTCCAATGTGAAGGTCACTCGCATTGCTAGAAAATGCGTCGACTTAGTGAGTCGGTCCACTATCACCCACACCACATCATGCCTCCACGATGTCCGTGGCAAGTGGGTCACAAAGTCCATCGTGACGTGCTCCCACTTCCACTCGGCTACCTCCAATGGTTAGAGTAACCACGCTAGCTGATTTTCCGGCCTTTACTTGGCGACACGTGAGGCATCATCAAGCGAAAGTCCCGATGTGCCTCTTCATGCCACTCGATATCTGCGGCAAGATCTCGGTACATGCCGTGCCACGGATGTCTTATAAAGCGAGCAATGGAACTCCTTGAGGATCTCCTTTCTCAAGTCTACTAAGCGAGGAACCCTGACACGTCGCTGTCTTAGAAGACTACCATCCATGAATAGCTGACCTTCACCACCGCTAACCTGTCGTACCCACGATCCACGATGGCGCTACCTCACGTATCCGGTATACGGGACTCGATCACTCGCTTTCGGTAAGGAAGGCGTAGCCATTAAACTTTCCAAAACACCTTGAGCATGATCATTTGTCACGCTGGTGTGTCCCCATAATCTCGAGCATCAACCACCCCCAGGAAGTTACACTAGCTAGTACTCCCATGACTTAGGCGGGTGCATCAAACCACCGCGTACCTTACGGTATGGTAATGTAAAGTGAAGTCATCCCTCCCAGATACTCACATCCATATCACGTTGCCTTTCGTATTCGAGGTCTGTTGTGTGAAAATATACTTACCAGACTCTTGTAGTGCGAAAAATACTTCAAATTGCTCACCATATAGATGAGTGAAGCGAATGTTTAGCGAAGACAATGGCCACCTGACTCCGTGTCATGTAAGGGTAGTGCATATGATTCTTTGGTTATTAAAACCGTAAGCCACAACCTCTCGGTGCATTAAGACACATCCCAATCCGTCCTTAGAGGCATCATAATATGTTATTTACCTCTGTCCCTTTAGAAACTATCGGAATAAGTGAAGAACCGTTTTGATTCCTAGAATGCCCTATCACACAGGTCATTCTACTTGAACTTGACCTCCTTCCTGGTCAACCTTGTCATAGGTGTCGTTAGCCAGGAGAAATCCTCAATGAACCTCTTGTAGTACCCTACCAATCCCAAGAAATTATGTATCTTGGCGGCTTAGCCCTCCCGACTCGTAACATCCTCGACCTTAAAGTCCTGCTGTGCCCTAAAGGCCACGGCGTGTCCCAATTCCTCAATAAGCCAAAGTTCACATTTGTTAAACTTGGCATACAACTGATGGTCTCTCAAAACCTGTAAAACGACCCTCAAATGATCCTCATGCTCCTCCTCAAACTTTGAGTATATCAAAATGTCGTCAACGAAGACTACAAAAAAATGATCCAAATAGGGTTGGAATACCCTATGCATGAGATCCATGAATGTTGTTGGCTCATTCGTCAATCCGAAAGGCATCACTATGAACTCAAACAAATCATCAATCCTCGGTAAAGGATATCGATTCTTGATCGTAACCCTATTCAATTGTCGAAAGTTAATGCACAGTCAAAGGGTCTTGTCCTTCTTCTTCGCAAACAAAACTGGAGCGCTCCATGGTGAAGTGCTCGGTCTAATGAAACCCTTGTCCAACAATTCCTATATCTGGACCTTGAGTTCCTACAACTCAACCGACACCATCCTATGCGGAGTTATAGAGATGGGCGACGTACTAGGGTGTAACTTAATGACAAAATCTACATCACTCTACGGAGGTAATCCCGATAGCTCGTCCGAAAAAATGTCCTCAAACTCACAAACCACAGAAATTGAGGCTCAGGCTTCTGTCTTGCCTTGTCCTCCAAGGTAAAAGGCTTGTGCTCTTCTGTAAAGAAATACCATAACAATTTGATAACATGTTTAGAATTATAAAATAAATTAAATTATATTTTTAATGTTTAAATTGATAAAAAAAATTGTAAACTTCCGAAAAATTAATTCAGAAATAAGGGTAAATTAGAATTTGCTAATTCAAGACCCTGAAGGTCATAAATAAAGAAGTCGATATGCGAAGTGGAATAATGGGGTTAAGTTGAAGTGTAAATGAAAGAGAAATGAAGAACCAAATAGAAAAAATGGGAAAAAAAACTTAATTAAAAGTGAAGGCCAAACAAGGCCTTAATCATGTAAGAAAAGACGAAGTGGTCTTGTAAATGAGGAGGTTTCTCATTTGCACAAGGAAGAAAGAGAGACACGGGTAGAGAGGAGAAGGAGAAGGCAATTCCTTGGTGTTTTCTCTCCATCTTGTAGAGATCAAGCTTGGTTCAAGAACAAGAAAGAAGAGGCTTGTAAGAGATTAAGGTATGAAAACCTAACTAAAACCCTTATTTTCTTGTGTTTGGGTTTGGAGAAAAACCCTAGTCTTGTGTAAAGTGTTCTTGGATCATTTTAGTTCAGTTTGAGGTTGTTTTGCATTGTTTTGATTGGTTTTGATTGGTTTTGAGGAATTTTTGTATAAAGGAAATGATGAAGTTTCAAAGAAGTTGTTGTCAAAAAAATTTCAAAACCCTATTTTTGTTTTAGCTATAAGTTAAGTTATAATAATCCAAATTCAGTGATTTTAGTTGGTAAAGAACCATAAGAGCTATAACTACAAATGTATAGAAGAGACTAGGAGCAAATTTTAGCTCTAAGGCTCCTGAATGTGGGCTTAAAGGTGAGTTTCGAGTAGCTAAAGGGTATGCTCTGTTTTGGGTGTAGTTGTGGTGTTTTGGCCGTAAGTTGAGTTTCACTCATCCAAATTGAGTGATTCAAAATCATGGGTAGACTAGACTTCTAGGGAAATAATTTACTTGAAGGAATTATAAGAAATTTGTAACTGAGGGCGAAGCAGTCAAAGGAGTGGAGCTATGTGCAAGAACAATCTAATTATGTTTTGCAAATTAGAGTAGTCTGGATATAACATGTAATAACTTGAGTTTTGGTGATCTACATTGGAGAAGAAACTTATAGCCATAGCTTCAAATGCGTAGAAGGAATCATTACCAATTTATGGATTTAAGACCCATGAAATCTAGAATAATAGTAGGTAACCAAGTGAGTTGAACATACCGACTAGTTTGGCATTAAAAGGCCGTAACTTGAGTTTGGGTGATCCAAAAGAGATGATTCCAATTCCTAATGAAAATAGACTCATAGAGCTATCATTTCGTGAAGGAAGCATGAGAAAAAACTGGCTCATATGTCCCCAAAAAATTTTGCAAGTAAAGGTGTATTGGGTAGACATCAACCCTAACCAAAAATCCTAGAATGCAGAACTGATATTTTTTTTTTCTTCTTAGGTTGTTCTTTGATTGTGACATATTTGTGATGGATTAGGGGTTGGTGACAAGAAAGCTTGATCTAAGAACGGGATTTCGAGGATAGGAATCAAAGAGCGACAACCTTTCTGAGTTTGCTCTTCACACTTCTTTCCTTGTTTCGGTTTTGTGTTTTGTTTGACAAACTAAATCTAAAAGGTTTAATATGAATATGCATGTAAGTCTGCTGAGCTTATAAATGAATTGGTTTTTTCTCCACTTATCTCTCTATTTCTAAATGTTTGAAGGATTGCAACTAGGTGAATTTATTGAAATGAATTAAGTATAAATTGCATATTGATTTGTTTTAAATTGATTTGATACAACTGATTGTGAAATGAATTGCATGAAAATCGTGATGAGTAGTTGGAAACTAAATATTGGATATGTCAAGATACACTATTGTAAATTTCAAGAATGATTTAAGCGCCTCTAATAGGATGTTTACCATTAAATCTGAAAGTTATGATAGGATTGGTATACCAATAAGGGTCAAATGAGCAAGATCAGGCTAACGTAATGATGTGTCACTTCGATCCGTAGCCAAGTGGGACAGTATTGGTAGTGTTCACGAAATGATTTTTAATAACCAGTTAGTAGCCCAACGAGACTGTATTGTGTTATAAAACCTTTTTTTTTATACCAGCCTGCAGCTCAGCAAGACCATGCCGGTGATATGCATTGAAAGCATATGTTAAATTCGCTTAAGGGCAAAATGAAAAGAAAATTGTGAAATGCATAATTTGTGTTAGAATGATTTATTGCACATGAAACTGCATGATTGAAATGACTAATGAATTGTAATTTGAATGCATATGAAATGAAAATATACATATATGTATTGTACCGCATTGGTCATTGAAAAATTATACAAAGGCATTGATTTAGAAAAATGCATGATTTACTTAAACTGAAATGAAGAGAGAACTATATAGAACCACTAGGCATGAAAATGCTGAGCGCTTTGTTTTATCATCGCGTAGGTACCGAGTGAACAGGTACGAAAGAAAAGACCGCAGGGATTCTGAGTCAATGTCAAGGCCTCACGGAGTTGAAGTAAAGCTTTGACCAATCATTCATGAAATATATTTGACACTTTTTGTACAAACTCTGATTTTGTTTTGTTAATATTTTGGTATTAAAAACGGCTTATAATGTTGTAATGTATAAATGTGGTAAATGGACCAAATGGGCATGTAATGTCATATTTAATGGAAAATGTGTATGAAAAATAAAATGATGGGCCCCCTTTACGTTGAATTAGTATATACAAATATATTTTCATAAAGATAAATATCCTTTAAGAAATGAGCATCGAAATGTGTTTTACCGATAAAAGAAAAAGGAATTGATTCAAAGAGGACCGCTATCCCAGATCGGGTTCGGCCTCCGTCATGCTCTGCACGGAGGTGCAAGCCAATGTGATTTAGTGGTATCGTGAGCCTGTGTTTAGGCTGCTCTACAAAATGATTTTGAAATTTTTTTTTGTAATGATTTTGAATTTTTTTGTAAAATGATTTTGAAATTGTTTATATTTACGCATTGCATTTATTACAAAGACACTTTTCATTCGATGCATCTTGTCGGTCATAATAGGTAAGTATGGATGGTTCAGACCCCATAGGTCGTGAGAGACTCAGAAATCGCCAAATAGTCTTCTACTAGTGTGGAAGGCGTGGCAATGGGTCCCATGCTCCATCTATTCGAGTAAGGTCAAGGAACAAGAGGTGCTATGGATACCCTCCAATAGATAGCTCAGTAATCGTAAAGATAAAGACAACCAAATGCAGAATTGTTCTCAAGAATACCATAGAGAATGGCAAAATACCGACTCCATAGATTTTCTGGGAAGAAAGATGACGAGCCTTCCAGAAAATTTAATGCTCCAAAGAACTGAAGAATGTTTCGGTAAATGCATTGCACACAAGAGGAATTAGAGTATACCCTTTATTGGCTGGGGATGAGGGATTACCAAAGGGTGGGTTTCTGTGACTAGGACCACACCACCGGAGAGTGTTACTGTGACGCCCCAATCCCGGGGTGTCCGTTGACCACCCGTCAACTCGCGGAAATCTACATGTCTCACGTCGTGAGACCCATACACGTATAAAACAGCCCGATTACCTCTGATATCCATTCAACACACTATATATTTTATACAAAAATGATTTATTTACAATTGTGTTTAATTACAATTTATAAAAAAAAATGGGTCTCTAGCCCAAAATTTTACAAAATGTAAATACAAGATAAGGCCATCTCACCGTTTCTTCGCCTAAACCCCGTTGCGTCCCATCCCTGCCGCGTCTCGGTACCCAAAAAAATAGTCCCACGCTGGGGTGAGCAAAGCCCAAGAGTGGAATTTCCCTGAATCGGGCTACTCCCACCTATGCAATGCAATGGCACACAAACATCCAACACACACGCTAATATATCACTCATGGCTATATTAATAAATTAATTCCATACTCATGTTATTCAGTTTATAATAATAACATAAACTCACCACATGGGCTAGAGCAGCATTAACCGCAAATTGCTCGAATGTTCTTACACCACACAACATGTTATTTTCATGGCAATAATAATAACACCACACAATCACACAACAAATTCGTGGATCAGTCCAAACCACACTAAGGGATTTATCTCACTCGGTCCAAATCTGAACTAAAAGTCACGGCCATCCGTGCCTCAACAAATCCCTCATCCATTACATAACCCTTAAGGTAAAGTAAAACAAGTGTGAGAAAACCCCTACCTTCCTCGGAGTTTGTAGAAACTCCCCAAATCCGTACTACATCGCAAATTCCGACGTGTACTAATTCTGCCTCTTGCACCGAAACGAGCCGACTAGCCGGATTGTTCTAAACCTAGAGAGAAGGAAGACACTCTCTCTAATACTGAGATCCAAGCCTCTGCAAGACTCCCTTCTCCTCCTCACGCTTTTCTCTTTTCTTTTCTTATTTCGCTTCCCGTTTGTTTTCTTCTTTTTCCATTTCTTCTCATTTTCTCTCAATTTCTCCCCATTTTCATTCTTGCCTCTCTCCCTTTTGGAGCATTCAACGTGATGGGTCAAAGGAGTGGCCTTCCTCCTTCCCAAAGACAATCAGGTGGCTCCCAATTTTCCTCCATCCCTTTTTCTTTTTATTTCTTTATTTCCTTTGACATCATCCACCAAGTGGATCATTGTGAGTCATGGGATCATGCCACCCATGTGGCTCAACGTGAGCCATTTCATGCCAAGTGCTCACACCTTTGAGGTGCCATGTACATCTCCTTAACCTACCACGCGTCATCCGACACCCCACGCCTCGAAAAACGTGAAATCCCGACCACCTCGAAATTCAACGAAATTCGACATGGTAGCAAAATTTCGCGAGACGATTCTTTTTTTTTTTAACGGAGTAGTCCGCTGGCCATCCGAGATCTAGAAAATTCTCGATTTTTACCGAATCACCATGTTATCCTTCTCGTTAGGAAATCCGATTTTCCGAGGTCTCACAGCTATATCGGGAGTTCTTCCCCGCGGAATTCAGAAGCAATATGTGGGTTTGATTCACCCATACAGGAGACTGAGTTTCATAATTTGAAACAAAGACAAATGAGTGTGACTGAGTATCAGAGAGAATTCACCCGGTTGAGCAAGTATGCTCTCGAGATGGCGACTGAGGAAGAGAAATGCCGTGAGTTTAAAGATGGCCTCAATGACCATATTCGGGCCCATGTCAAAGGATTTTGCCATGATGACTTTTCTAAAATTGTGACATGTGCTCTAACTGTTGAAAGAGTAAAGAAAGAAGAGAATGAAAAAAAAAAAGAAGACATGGTAAGAAAAACCTTGGATAGTCAAGTTCTTATCAACGCCAGAGTAAGAAATTAAGAGGACTACAGGGTTCTAATCAGCCTATAGCTCAGGGATCAGCTCAGGCTATCGGTAGTGAGACTATTCTACCGGCACCATCAATTGCTAGTGCACTAGGAGGTTCTTCAAGAGGACCAACTCCTCCTTATTGCACACATTGTGGGAGGAAACATAAAGGAGAGTGTTGGAGATTGACAGGTGCTTCTTTGGTTTGTAGATCCAATGAGCACAAAGTGAAAGATTGTCCTAGAGCTCATTCAATCACAACACCCCGGACTAAGGGTACATTTTTAGCAGTATAGAATAGCAACAAGGACAATAAGAGTGTTGCATCACCGAGTGCACCGAGACAAGCGACACAGACTATGGGTAGACAAGATGCTCGTGCTCCAGCCAGGGCATATGCAATGAAGGCAATGGAAGATAAAGATGCACCGGATGTGATAGTTGGTAATCTCTATATCTTTGAGACTACTGTACATGCATTGATAGATCTAGGTTCAACCCACTCTTATATTTGCACTACCATTTCGAGTTTGGGTAGTTTAGCGAAGAGTAAAACTGAGTATGACATTTTGATGACAAATCCACTTGGGCATAGTGTCATTATGAATAGAGTTTACAGAGATTGCCCCATTAGAATACGAGAGTATGAGTTTCCCCGAGATTTGATCGAAGCTAAGTCATTTAGAGAGTTTGATGTTATATTGGGGATGGATTGGTTGTCCCAATACCAAGTGGTAGTTGATTGTAGAATGAAGAGAGTGACTCATGACACCGAAAAGTAGGGAAGTGACTTTTATCAGCGAGGCCTAACCATCTCTCTAATGTGATATCTCACGTTACTACTGTAACTATGGTTCGAAGCGCGTGAAGCCTACTTGGAGTATGTGATAGATATGAAAAAGGCGGAGCCTAGTTTATCATACATCTCTACAGTTTGTGATTATCCGGATGTGTTTCCAGGGGAATTGTCAGGATTGCCTCTATAGAGAGAGATTGAATTTGCAATTGACGTTGTTCCGGGTGTCACTTCGGCATCCATTACACCGTATAGAATGGCTCCAATGGAATTAAAATAATTGAAGCTTCAGTTGCAAGAGTTGTTAGAGAAGGGATTTATTTGTCCAAGTGTATCACCATTGGGAGCTCCAGTCCTCTTTGTTAAGAAGAAAGATGGTACACTTAGGTTGTGTGTTGACTATAGGCAACTGAATAAGATGACAATGAAAACAAGTACTCATACTCCAAGATCAAATATTTTCCTACCTATATGATCAATGCCCAAGAGAAATTATCCTACATGTTACTCCCCACCTAAGTGCACATGTAATGCCATGATTTAAACATTTTATAAACACATTAAGCACAATATACTACATGAATGCTCACATGTCATGCCAATATCCTAGAGCCCTCATCGACCACTCACACATGCATATGTTATGTGATGAAAACTTCATTGCAAAACAAAATATTTTTGTTTTCTAATTCAAGCCACTGACAACCTTCGATAAATCATCATTCAAAGCGACGTGTCTTTTGTGGGTAATGAACTTTCCGGAAGTTCCCCACCTCAAAGGCCAGACGCCTTCCGACACTTTCGCAGCCACTGCTGACAAGCATATGTTTAATCAAGGATGCAGGCCTTCCACCTGAGGGGTGTCTATCCCTTCTTGTTACTACCCGACACATAATTAAACTGTGCGACTCTAAGACGTTGTCCCTTAGACAAAGCCCACCATTAAACACCAAACACAGTGTTAATTCATGCCATGCACTCACACCCGTTTAGCGTGATGTCCCCGTGCATATACCATGCAAAAATTCCACTACATGTTATTTCATGTTACATGCATAATTAGAGCTACATGCAACATTTACAAATCATGGATAATTATATCTGCTGTATATAATTCACATCCATCATATAGCCTATGTCAATACATCAAATAAGCATATATCAACATGATTTTCATACAATCTACATGTCATTCAATCAAGCAATAACACACAAATTGGATCTTCATGTTTAGACCCAGAAACCACATATACAATTTAGCATGTCAGTCCATATCCAACAATGACACGCCACAAAATCATCACACTCAAATCCCATATTTTCCAGCAAACACAACATGTTCCAGAACTGCAGTTCTGGGAACATAAAAGACCTAGAAACTGGTCCTTAAATCATCACGCTTGATCATGAATTATTTCGAATCCGCCAAATTTCACCGTTAGGGCAATATCTCATGGCCATTGAACGACCCTTAGGCAAAGAATAACCAGAGTAGGAGAGAACCCCTACCTCTTGGAGCATAGACTAGCTCACTTCCTGACCTATCGAACCTCTCACTGTTCGAACACTGGAGACCAATAGAAGTTGAACCTCCTTTCCTCCCATTTTCCTTTTTTTCTTTCTATTTTCTTCCTCTTTTCTTTCTCTTCTTTCTATCTTTTTTGTTCATTTTCTCATTCTCCCCCACCGAACTCATTTTGGTTTAAGTGTAGAACACCTTTCTCAATCATCTTGACACATGGCAATCACCATGCCATGTGTTTCTCATGCCCCTTTTCTCCCCGCTTAGTTTATTCATGATAAAAACATGACACTTGGCTTCCCATGTGCCAAGTGTCCACTTGTTTGGTGTCACCATGTCATTTGTTCACTTCGCCTCAAAATATGTGAAATCCGGACTGTTCTGGAATTCGACGTAATTCGACTATGCAACTAGATTTCATGAGACAAACTTAACGGTGTGGTCCGTGTTGTCATCTGAGATCTAGAGAAATTCTCAGGCTTACAGCCTGTATTGTAACGGTAATCCATCGTTTCGCTTTACACGGGCTTTCACAATTAGAGAGGCTTGGGACTCAAGGATTGAGAATGGCCCATGACTACAAGAAAAATGAGATATAGAGACATAATTTTAGTCATGAACTGGTAAATTCTACAACTAGCATATTTTAAGGGGTGTTTGATTTTTATTGAATGCTCAATTGAACTTTTATTTAGTTAAACGCTAAATAAGACTTAATAGTATTAAATATAAAATTATTTGTTTTTTTAATATTGTATTTCTATTAAGTATTAAGTTGTTTGTTTTTTTATATGCTTAAAATTAACATCTTAATTATATCATGAAACAATTTGTTTAACTTTATTATTATCATAAAATAAAAAATATACGCATAATATAAGTATAACATCTTAACATATTAATAAAAAATTAAAATGATAAAATTATTATTATAGTCATTGTTACAAAAAAATAATTATTTTTATCTATTTTATATAATTAAAATAGAATATATAAAATTAATGATTAAAAAAATAGATTGATGAAACCATAATTAAATTACACAAAAATAATAATTCAAATGCATATTTTCACATATCCAAAAGAAAAAATATATAACAACTAGAACTGGTAAACGGGCCAACTCAACCCATTTTGGGCTATGGGTCAAAACGAGCTAGGCTAATTTGACCTATTGTTATTCGAGCTTAAGCTGACCAGCCTACCAACCTGCTGTGTCATGGGCCAAACTTAAACCTTAAAAAATGCTAAAAAAATTAATTTTACAAATTCATCATTCTTCAAATAAAAATAAATAATGATTAATATATAAAATGATTGAGTCTAAACAATATAATAATAGTAAATAAACTTAAATAAATAAATAATGCTAGAACACTATTATAATCAAAGTACCAAACTAACTAGCTAAATAGTATCAAAATAATAAAGTAACAACTTAATAACCTATATGAAAAAAGCAACTCCAAAGTATCAAATGAAATCTCATATGCCTTTGATCTTCATCCTCATCCTCATTATATCTAATTTAAAATGTACATCCTTGATGGTGGTTTTAGTTATCGTCATCCATTAATTAATTTAAAATGTTAACAACATAAATTTCATTTATGTTTGGAATAAAAAAATATTTTTTCCAAAAATGCATCTCAATCGTATAATAATCAAATATCTTATTTGTTTGAAAATTTATCTTGCTAAAAGATAAAATCATATTAGGAAAGAAATTTGTGACGCCCCAAATCCCGGGGGTCCGTTGACTACCCGTCAACCCGCGGAATACTGTGGAATGTGTCTGCAACCCGACATTTTTTATTTAAAATCGCGAGCCTCCTTGTACAGGAGCTCTACCCAAATACAAAACCTGTATATAACCTGTCCCAAACATCAATATCATGAGTACAAACAACCATTGGGCCCAATACAACACTACTCATCAATATATATATCCAACTATATCCAATAGTTTCCAAAGTTCAATTGTTTACTTTATACAACATATATTAAAATTAAAACAATTCTAATACATGTAGGAACCATGTAGCCATTCCGCCTCTCTAAAACTCGCCTCTAAACGAGCCGTCTCCTCGCATGCTCCATGCACCGTAAAATAGTATCCCCATTGCAGTGAGCTACGCTCGCAGTGGAATCACCCTAAGTGGGCTACTTCCACCTTAAGTGCATATGCAATGCCCAGCAAACACACATTCAAGCAAATGCATGATCCTACTTGAATGTCTAACTGACCATCTCATACCCCGAGTCCTCACTGACTCCCTCACACTCGCCTAAGCCTCGTATGAGAATTATTATGTTTATTTATGGACAACCCTCCGATGTATATATATCAATTGGGTCGTCTCCGACGATTGATATTATTTATGGACTACCCTTCGATGTATATCAATTGGGCCGTCTCCGACGATTGATATTATTTATGGACTACCCTCCGATCATTTTTAGTTTTAGACAACCCTCCGAAACCATTCTCTCTAGACTCACCTCATGCACTCACTCCTATCATCCTAGGGTGCCCCTAGTGCATATGGAATGCATGATGCCAATTCCATTACAGTCTATATCACATATAAATATATAAACATGCATATATTCACATAATTTAAATCACAAAAACATGTTATGGAATTTCACATTTCCATACATCAAAATTAGCTCACGTGGCTAACGATCAAACACGAGCACTCTACTTGAATTACTCGACCAAACACATTAATTCACAAAATTTATTTTGTGAACACTATTCTCAGGAATAGTGAAACCCTCGGTTACTATTCCTGGAAAATCACCAATTGTCGGTTCACTTTGTGAACCCGAATTTCACGGCCATTCTCGGCCTTTTTCACATCAAAGCACACATTAACACATGATTGCACAACTAGCCACCCAATTCAGCCCATGGACAGTCACGGACTGTCCACATGGGTTTCAAAACTAAACACTCCTAGCTCCAAGATTTGAATCGATCAAACTACTTCCTCACGCCTCATTCAACTCAAACATTAACATAGCTCTTAAACAAAGCGTAAAACCCAAGTAGAGAGAAACTCCTACCTCACGGAGTTTGTCGAAACTCCCAGTCCAAGACCACGTCAAGCCCTCTCTCTCGCAGAGAGTAGCTTCCCTTCATTCCGACAACCCGACTAGCCTATCTCCTACAATCCTAGAGAGAAGGTGGACATTCTCTCACTAAAAACCCACCATTTCAGCACCCACTGCATCACGTCCTCTTTCTGGTCGTGGCTCCCTTTTCATTTGGGAAGACAACCACTATTGGCTATCTTGTCCTATTATCATTTAAACTTTTTATTAATGACATTTATGTCCCTTCTTTTCCTAGTTTTGACATTCGGCACTATCTCGGCCGTCCATTTTCATCGTTTCTCTACTCATGCCACTTATGGCACATGAGTACGTGTTATATGTGACTTTCGTCGCATCAAAAATTGTTTTACGGCACCCGAACCACGATACCTCGAAAAATGTGTAAATTCCAACTGTCTTGGAATTCGACGAAATTCGACGTGCTAGCTAGATTTCACGAGACGATTCCAACGGTGAAATCCATTTTGTCATCCGAGATCCAGAGAATAAATTTGATTTTAATCGAAATTACAATTTCACATTTTTCCGGTAAATTGAATTTCTGTCTACAAATTAGTGTATAATTTTTGTTAATTATTTTAAAAATAACATTATTTTTTTATTAACACTAGTTTAAGTAATAAAATTATTTAAAATATACTGATAATTTAGTTATTAAATTAAATTTAATTTATAAACTAGTACTACTTCATTTTTATCAAAAAAACTTATATGATTGAATAAAATTTAAATGATAAATAAAAAAATAAAATTGTAAATATTTAAAATATGATTCATGAGATAAATAAAAATATATTCAATATTAAAACTGTAATTTATTTAATTCAAATGCATTTCGTAAATTTTAATACAAGATTTTTTAAATATTAAATTATCAGATAAATTATATTAAAATATACATTTAGAAATTAAATATAAAATAGTTAAAAAAAAGTTTAATATATTAATCATATATTATAGTAATAATTATTCTATGCTATGAAAAAGATAACCAAAATATCAAATTTTATAGATTAATCTTTGAAAATCTTAATAACTAAGCTAATTACGTAAAAAAAAATTAAATAAAAATTTTAGGCTAATCGGGCTAATCGAGCTAATCGGACTAACTCAAGCCAAACCCATATGGGCCACGGATCAAAACGGGTCATAAATTGTACAACCCAACCTCCAAAATTCGGGATAAAGTGGGTTAACATTAGCTCAACCCATATTGGGCTAGCTTTAATAACAACCGAAGTACATTCTACATCTAAAGACACTCACTTAAAACTAATATTTAAACATCTTTATTTTACATAATAATAAAAAGTTGAAATGACAGTGATGGTAGCTTCATCAAGCAAAGAATAAACTAACTATGGCCACAAAAGTAAGAGACGAATGTATAGTTGATAGTCGGATTGTTCATTTAAAAATATTCAAATATTATGCACACTTTAAAATATTTTGTGTGGATTTTAAAGATTTTAAAATATTGTGATTGTTCTTTTAAAATATTTTGGGAAGATTTTAAAATATTTTTGGAAAATTTTAAAATATAGTTTTTTCCTATTTAAAATGACTTTTTATAAATAGAAAAATTAAAATATTTTGGCTTTTTTAATTCAAAAGAAAAGATTAAAATTGTGAACAGTTATACCAAAATAAAAACAAACCGTAAATTTTGAAGGCAAATTGTTTAAAAAATGCCAAAAAACAATCGCTTCCATATATTCTTATTTCACTACAAAACACCACGAACTATTGATCTTTTATAGTCAGGAAGTAAGAGAAGCCATATGGCCCAATTGTCACAAATAAATCTTTCCGGCAACCAATGACAGATAAAAACCCTCATAACCTAGTCTGAACCCTTTTCTCTCCGTTTATGTCTAACACTCTCTCTCTATATGTGTGGATGAAGATCAACGCCATTTGCTTCTGATTGGTGGGTGTCTTTTTCAATTTTTTAATCTAGATCAAACTCTCCAGGAGTCTAGGGTTCATCTATCTTCTCTTCAAAACTATCTCTCTCATCCCACCGCCAAGACTTCTGCTTAGATTTCCTCTCATTTCTCTCGCTTTCGCCTATCATTTCCTCATTCGTGACTCCGATCATTAATGGATTTCAGAGGCCAACTCCGCTTGGCCTACCTTGCTTCGCCCTGACTTACCGTGTCATCGCTTCCAAGTGTCAATTCTTCATGGCAGAACCCGGGCCCTTTTGAATTAAAAATTTTCTGATTGGATTTGAATGAGTGATGGTGTCTAATTTGATATTCGCCTACTTTATTGTTGAGAACGTAAGGCACTGCCTAATTTATGTCTAATTTTCTAGCAATGTGAATATTGACAATAATCGAATATCCGATTTATTTTCTTTTTCTTTTTTTTGGCAATACGAGGATTTATTTTATTTTTAACATTATGGATATTTGGATTTATAAATATTGCTTCAAATATCTATTTGTTGATTTATTTTTCTGGTAATATGAACATTCAAGGAAATTAATCCGACAATCTAGACTTGGATTTTGGAGAACAATGCTCTCTCTGGTTTTCGGTTGGAGAGAATTTGGGAAGAAATGCCCTGATTTTTAGGTGGAGAGCACAATCTTCTTCATTGTCCTATGTGTTTTATTTGTCTGTTTTTGCCCCTTTTAATGCTTTGTTAGTTTGTGTGCTTGCATCCTCCCTTTATAATATTTTATGTGATGATTCAGTTTGTTGCCATGTTTTGAATCTTTATTGATTTCATTCATGGTTGACGACTCACAATGCTTTTTGCTAATTGGGGGCAGAGCCTGTGGACTGGGTGTCTCGACACTAATTGCACGAACCAACAAGACTCTATTGCCAAATTTTAAAGTGAGTTCCAAATACTTTTCGTTCGCGCAAATCAGATGGACAATAGTTGTTGAAAGCAAGAAAATGTTTCCAAAACAAATTGACAGCTCGGATTTTTTTATTGTTGTTTTATATTGTTCAGATGATTCAATAAATAAAAATCTCGAGGCTACATATCGAGTAATGCTAAGTTTAAAGGGCCCTTGTTGATGAGAATATATGCAAAGTTTTCTTAATTTGAGGGTTCTGATTCTTCTAAGTATTCAAAACAATGAGAAAAAAACCAATGTTGGAAGTGTTTTTCTCATTAATACACTGTTTAATCTATTTTATCAAACTTGGAAATACCCATAAGCAAAACAAAGGAAGCAACCGTTGTTTTTATTTGATTTTTCTTCCTCAATAACCTCTTTTGAGTTTGCTATTACATATATGACAATGTGAGTTAGTGAAGTTAGGGAACAAAGCTTTCAATGGGAGGAAAAGATTGAAAGAAAATTGGTTATTTATAGAGGAAATATCATATTTTGGCTTGACTGAGATTTTTATTTCGGGAGCACCGAGATTACATAAGGTAGGTTACAATTCTTCCGACCAATCACTTAGCTTGTGGACGCCAAAAACTAGGTGTCCGCTGACAACCCGTCAACCTCGCTGAATACTCGTGGTCGCTGCAACCCGACACCACTAGCGAAAATCAGTGCAGAAGCCTTTGTACAGGGAGCTCTACCCAAGGTACAAACCTGTCCCAACAAGTTTACAATGACTACACAGGGTCCACATGCAAGTAAAATAATGGCCACTTGGGCCCCTGCATCAATACTTACAAAATACATCAACAATATACAATAGTTCAAGAGTTAATAATTTACTCTTAATACAAACATATATTAAAATTTTAGAATTCTAATACACATGTTATATTACTAATATCAAAGCCAAGTCTGGGCTTTCTTCTAAACGCGCCCCAGTGAGCGGTCGTCCCTCCCGTACACTCCCTATACCTTAAATAAAGGATCCTTGACAAAGGAAACAAAGCCCGCAGATACTTTCCTACATGGTTTACTACCCACCTAAGTGCACATGTCATGGCAAACAATCACATTCAAGCAATTTCATGAACCTACTCAAATGTCTACATGCCCAAACCCATGTCCCGAGTCCTCACTGACTCCCTCACATATGCCTAAGCCAAATGCGAGTAAAATCACAGTTTTCAAAACAAAAGCTATTTGTTCTTGAGAACACACTACTAAGTTTCGGTAAAATATTGGACAACCCTCCGAGGAAAATATGTTGGATAACCCTCTGAAACAATTCATGGGCCCCTCCAACGTGAATTGTTGGACAATCTCTCAACACAATTATCCGAAAAATCTTCCGTCGAAATTCCTTTCACAAACATTTTCATTTTTGTTTCATTTCATGTCATGCACTCACTCCTAATATTCTAGGGTGCCCCAATGCATATGGAATGCATGATGTCAATTCCAACAAACTAATGCTAATATATAAAACATATATATACTAACGTAATTAATCCACATAAATCATGTTATGCAATTTCACCATCCATTACACCAAAATTAAATTTACTGCCACTAACAAACACAAGCACTCATTTTGGAATCACCCAACATCATGTACCACACAAAAATATTCACATCACTATTCACATGAACAAAGGAAACCCCTGCAAAAGCACCGTTTCACGGCCACATAAATAGGAATTTTCTCCACTTGGTTCAAAGCTTTTGAGACCAAATTTACGGCTAAAACAAGCCTCAAAACATTCTTAACCATTTACATGGCTCTTAGCCAATGAATAACGCTAGGAAAAGATCCCTAAATCTTGGAGTTGTTGGAACTTCAACAACCTGTTCACGCAGAACCCTTCTCGCTACAGATATCGACTCATTTCTTGTCGTCGAGAACCTGACGGTCCGAATGGTCGGGGCAAATCTAGAGAGTATGAGCTCTTTTCTCTCTCTAAAATCGCAAAATCCCACAACCTGCCGGCCATTGCTCTCTCAAGACGCTTTTGGTCTTCAAACGGAGAAGACAACTATTTGCTTTTTTTGTCTTTTTTCCTCAATAAACATTCCAAAAATTCCCATTACGGTCCCTTTGCTTTGATTTTGACACTTGGCACACCCAGCCGTCCATTTCCATCATCTCTCTAATCTGGCAACATGTGTCACAAGAGTACATGTAGTAGGTGACTCTTGTCACATCACATGTCTCTCAAACCAGTTTTACTACACCCGATACCCGGTGCCTTGAAAAACGTGAAATTCCGTCTATTTCGAAACTAGACATGTAAGCTAGATTTTGCGAGAAAATTCCAACTGTGAAGTCCGTTTCGTCATCCGAGATCTAGAAAAATTTCGAGTTTTGACCAAAATCACCGTTTTGCCCTTTTTCAGAAAATTGGAATTTTATCGGGTTTTACATTATCCCTTCCTTAAAAGGAATTTCGTCCCGAAATTCTGGACAATCACAACAACTCACATGCATATGCAACATGCACCTACCATGCATGGGAACCAGTCGCTTAGCGATGAACGACTAAACTACGCACTTCATCCCAAACAAGAAGGATAGGTACCTGCATCGTGTCCTCGCCCCACGCTGACTCCTCCACCCACTCTGCCGCCATAGCACCACTAGCCTCACGGTCTTCAAGGCCGCAAAACCCGATCCCATGGTCCTCTCGAGAAGGTCTCATCAAAGTGTCCCAGCCTCTATATCTCCAGCATTCGCGCTACATGGGGTAGATGCGGGTGTACTCGAACATGGAATGTGAAAATGCCTCGTGGACACGACATCTTTGGCGGGTAAAGTCAGCCGTGCAGCTACGATTGCCTACCCTCAGTATCTCAAGGGCCCATTAAATCTGTGGTAGCTTCATGCCTCGGGCCAGCCGCCTCCTCACCTTGTTAACATAGTGTGAATCTGACTGACTCTCTTCAGCCGTCCGTCATCACATGCTGCCGCTCTTCCTGATGTACTCAGTAGTGAGAAAACTTATTTGTCACTCCTCCAAGCTCACCTTCTACGGGTGTCTCTAATCAAATGGGGACAAGTGATGGAGCTCTCCCACCTTGGTCCAACATATAGCAGTGACACATGGCCTCCCGTACAATGCCTCATATGGTGCCATCTGTATACTTACTTTACAATAAGCGTTGTGGGTGAATTCCACTAAGGGGAAAATGCTCCTCACATTTACACTTATGATCGGATAGCATGCTTGCAGCATGTTCTCTAACACTGTATAGTCCTCTACAATTGACCTGATAGTCTGTAATTTGAAGTTGTACTCATGGTCGGTCGTGTGCTCCAGCGCTTTTTGGAAACTCTTCAAAGATTAGCCGTAAACCTCGGGTCTCTATACGACACTATGTGGATACTAGTACTCCATGTAGCGGACTATCTCTTGAATAAACAGCCAATTAGAATCTCGAATGTGAGAGAGGTCATCCGGCGGCTAGAAAATGTCACGGAAGCCGTGGCGTCCAAGTATCACCCATGCTTGCATCATGTCACTTTGCGGTTTCGGTGGCAAGTGGGTCACAAAATCCATCGTGACGTGCTCCACTTCCACTCGACCACCTCAATGGTGAAGTAGCCACCTGGCGCCCGGTGCTCAGCCTTAACTGGCGACACGTGAGACATCGTCGGGCAAGTCCACCCTCACGTGTCTCTTCATTCGCTCGATGAATCTGGCGGCGAATCTGATACATCTTGTTGCCACTGGATACAAGGCGTCGAGCAATGAATTCACTCCGGGTCTCTCTCTCAAATCTAGATCCAGCTTAGGGGCCACTACCGCGTCCGCTATGCCGAAGACTACCATCTACGTGAATGGTCCGACCCTCGTCCTTGTACCTAGCACATTTTGGGTCACGATGGACACTATCTCACAGATCCACACTTTAAGACTTCCGATCACTCTTGCCAGTGAAGCGGTGTGGCCGCTCAAACTCCTAACGTACCACAATACACCGCTCGGTATTGTAATGGCTTGTCCCATAAGTCTCGAGCATCCACCATATCGGAGACTATACTAGCCAATGCTCCCCATGACTTGGTAAAGTGCATCTCGGCCTGCATTGCATGGGATGTGTCTGAGAAAGTGAAGTCGTAATCTCACAGGAACTCCATCCATCTCGTTGCCTCATATTAAGGTCCCACTGCGTGAAGATATACTTTAGACTTTTATGATGCGTGCACCTCGAGCTGCTCACCATATAAATAGTGGGCGAATCTTTTCGGAGAGACTAAATGCCAACTCCGTGTCGCGTGTGCGGGGTGGTCGCTCCATGATTCTTCTTGATAGAGACATGAAGCTACTACCTCTGGTGCATCAAAGCATCCACGGTGCGTACATGCAACGTGTGCCCACTGACCACACTTGTCAGGGACTATCGAGATAGGGTGAAGTAAGTCTCTTTCTTCGACTCTGCACCGGAGTCCCTCCACCGCATCGGTCATCCCGATCAAACTTGACCTCCTTAAGGTCAATCTAGGTCATAGGTGTTGCTAATGAGGAGAAATCTCGATGAATCTCTGTGGTACAACCAATCCCAAAGCTGCGTATCTGAAGAGAGTGACTTCCGGCCTATCCTAACTCATCACGGCCTCGACCTTCTCAGGGTCTACTAACACGCCTGATGTTGACACCACGTGTCCAAAAAATCTCACCTCAATAAGCCAAAACTCGCACTTACTGAACTTGGTGTACAGCTGATGGTCTCTCAGCCATTGTAAAAGGTAATCTCAAAGTGATACTCATGCTCTACTTTTCATTTGGGAATTAGGTCGAGATGTCGTCCACGAAGAATTTCACAATAATGATCTAGATAGGTTGGAATACCACTGTCGTAAAAGTCCATGAATGCTATCTTGGAACATTGAGTCAATCCAAAGGCATCACCTTAAACTCAAAGTGCCCATATACTTAGCGTCCTAAAGCGTTGTCTTAGGGATATCCCCAGTCTCTGGCTCCCTCAGGCGTGATAACTAGTGCGAGAAGGTCATCTTGGAGTAGATTGGCTCCTCTGTGATCGAACAAATCGTCAGTCCTCGACGTGAAAGATTAGATTCTTGACCAGTAGCATTGTTCAACTACGTAATCAATGCACGGTCGAAGGGTCTTGTCCTTCTTCTTCTTAAATAGAGCCCAGGAGCGCCCGTGATGGGTGCTTCCCGGTCTAATGAACCTGTCCGGTGCTCCTATGGTGGACTGAGTTCCAGCGGCTTCGGCCCCGGTGCCGCTCTGTGTAGATCATAAATGGGCGAAGTGCGGTGTAACTCGATACCGAAGTCTACAACCCTTTGCGAAGGCAATCCCGGTAGCTCATCCGGAAAACATCTCCTTACTACTTAGCTTCTCGAGGTAGATCTAAGTCGATCTCGCCTTGTCCTGCAGAGCTGTGTAACCCACCAGTATCCATGACACTGGGCTGTACACCGTCTGAGAGGCCAAAATATAATACTTGTCCTTAGTACAACAATGGTGCGAGTCTATGTAGGAGACGTAACCTCCTACGCTCATAATCGATGGTATTACCTGTGGTATCATTGATCCATCGGGATGGCGTCGAGACTTTGACATGTCCATGACCCTCGGGTCCTTTGTAGAGTAGAATCCCAAGGATCTCTAACTTCGCAGCCACGACCTTATATCATCCACCCATCCCACAGCCCAATCCTAGGGGAGATTTACATACAAAGGCTCCTCCTAAGGTCTCGACCTCCCAAGCCCAGCTCTATCCCTTGGCCCAGGTCTTAGCATCTCTAAGGTGTCATATGACCTCGAGATACTATTCATATACAGAAATTTTTTTCATACACTATGTCCATGCGTTCATAGGTAATGCAAGACAATAATTTCATATATTTTAAATCATATGCAACAAAATAATTTTATTTTAGAAAATTTCATTTATTTATTTATTTTTTTTTCATTTCAGTGGGACGAAAATATTTATTTTAATTTTTTCTCTGTTTACTTCTTTGTAAAAACCAAAAAAAAAAAATTTCATCTCCAGTAGCCTCCTTGCTACTCCTAAATGTAGTAACGAAAACACCACAATTCAGCACAAACTCAAAATTTTCAAGAGTTTGTAATTACAAACTCTTTTTCTTGTGTGCAAAAGCTGGAATTTTCTCCATAAGAAATTTCACAACCACAATCAGTTCATGTTCAGCCCCAGACTCTTTTATCCGAAGTATTTTTTTCGTTTAATTCTAGACTATTTGCCCAAAATTCCTCAAACAACTTGTTCTCACACTAAACTACAGTATTCCAACTTTTTTTTTCCTATGTGCTATTCACCAAGCTTTTGAATTCACACAATATTCACATAATCACACAATCACATAAAAACATGATGCATGTGGTGTTCTAATCTTGTCCACGACTTCCCTAGGCGATCCACCTACTAAACCACAACATGCCGACTATACTTAAGCGTATTATTCTCCAAACATAATGACTATGGCCTAAGCCTAAGTCCCTCGAAGCCATATAGGTATTTAAGCATACTAAAACTCTGATGCAGTTAGTGAAGCTTGTGTCGGGACTAAACATGGATACCCCAGGCGGGAGCTCCTGGGCCATTCATATACTATGCTACGATACAAAAGCTATGGCTGCCCCAAAGGCAGAGGTGTCCGTTGACAACCCGTCAACCCGCGGAATATTCGTGGTTGTCGGGTAACTCGACATCACTCATGAAAATCGGGCAAAGTCTCCTTTGTACGGGGAGCTCTACCCAATGTACAAACCTGTCCCAACAAGTTTACAATGACCACACAAGGTCCACATGCGAGTAAAATAATGGCCACTTGGGCCCCTGCATCAATACTCACAAAATACATCAACTATATACAATAGTTCAAGAGTTAATAATTTACTCTTAATATAAACATATATTAATCGTGATGAACTGGCAGCACTGCCGATATGGCTTGTTCATACATTAGTTCGAGGGGGATTTGAAGTATGAAAATTCTAATAAGGTGATCCATAGGATTGGAACAAAGTTAGAAGCTTTTTTGCCCGGGTTCTTGCTTTTCCCGAAGCTCATGTCATGTTTGTTGCTAAAAAAACATTGGAGAAGAACCTGAAACTTGGAAGTTATAAGATTCTAAGTTCTTTCTTTCTATTCTTGTTGCATAATCATCATGCTTCTATAGGATATTATTTTTGGTGAACGAAAATCAATTGAGTCTTTCTTTTTTATATCTATTTTGAGATTCTTGCAGATTTTAATGCTTTCTAGTCCACATGTTTTCAGGAGGTTGATGACAAACCTTGTGCAACGGGAAAAATTAAAAAGTGGAAAGTTTAATACTTGGAGAAATCTTATCACTTCCAATATTTAAGGTAATGGAATGAAATGTTTAAATGTGATTATCCCTTGAAGGAAATACATGCAAAGAGCATGAATCAAATTCTGGTGGTATAAAATTTTCTAATCTTAGGTCGTATTGCCCACAGGCCACAACAATTTAACTGTCTATATTCTACATCCACTTTCTTATCTACTCCTCTTCCCCTTCTCACAAACACAGACACAGTAAGAAGATGTTGGAAGAAAAAATGGAGAGAGAATGGCTCTGCTGGCATCCACTAGGCTTGAGGCCATCAAGTCCTGTCCATTCCACCCAGGAGGACAGTTTGACCCACAGGAAGGGAGTGAAGGCTCCAGATCTTTGGCCCAAACAAGTTGGAAGAGAAAAAGGTAAATTCTCTATATATGTTCTTGAGCATTGCCCTAATTTCATTTTGTTAATAATACAGACAAAATGATCTGTTGGGAACATTTTTTTTGGAAACAGGAAAGCAAGTTCCTCAAGTTCTTGGGCTTTATGTGGAATCCCCTGTCATGGGTGATGGAAGTTGCTGCTATCATGGCTATAGCTTTGGCAAATGGAGGGGTTGTCATCTTCCCTTTGCTTTCCCTCCACCCACCTTTTTTCTTTTCTTCTGGTTTTTGGGTTTTCTTTTTCTTTTGTTTTTTGGTTGGGTGTGCTCAAATGCAGGGTGAATCTCCAGATTGGCAAGATTTTATTGGGATTTTAGTGTTGCTTTTCATCTACTCCACCATCAGTTTTATAGAATAGAACAATGCAGGGAATGTTGCTGCAGCACTGATGGTTGTCATTCCAATTTGGGTTTGATTTAATTCCCCTAGTTTGGGTCTGATAAGGTGAGTGTTTGACTATCTGAGAGATTGAAGATGGAGGAGGCTGAATAATTTAAGAATATATGAGTTTCTAACTAATTTTATTTATATTTGATTTTCTGATATTTTTTATTAGATAAGAAAATCATTTTTCTTAACATTTTTTTTTCTTTCCTTATTACTTTCCAAGGACCAAACAAACACAACCTTCATATCTTGTTAGATATTCTTTATTCTTATTATTTGTAGCCTAGTTTTGCTTTAATCATTATTCTTGCAAGTTTTGTTTTTTAATTATGTTCCTGCTCTTTTTGTGGTCTATAATCTTCCTCTGTTTTCGTTTCTGTCCACAGGACCATCTGGAAATATATGAGAAGAGTAAAACTAGAGTTTAAAGCAGCAGTGCAGTGAGCAATGTAAATTTTCCTTTCTTCTGTTTTTTTTTTCCTTTGTGATATCCTGGACAAGAAGCCATCGGGGTATCTCATGAACTTATGTTTGTGTAGTCCCCATCTTTGGTCATTTTGATTATTGTTGGTCTGTGAGAGTAACTATTTTTTGGACGGGTCATTTAGGTTTAACTTTGAACATTCAGTAATAATCATTTTGAGTAGGCTAATTGATTGATGGACTTATGTTTATGCATCGTCTGTAAAAGACTTAATATATGAAACTTGACTGGGAGGAGCAGCAAATCTTGACCCATCTTCAAATTTTCATTTTCTGACTTTCTTTTCCTGATCAACACATTTATTTACAATGGGAGAATCTGCAATCTTTTCCAAGATTGAAATTTCCAGAATTAAAGAATCTGCAAGGAATATTCGGTCCCAGAATGAAGAAGTACTTTAAGGTCTGGTCTGGAGAAGCATCAAGAATAAGCAAGCATCATATTCTGATGCTCCTTACCTTACCAAATACCATCAACCTGTTAGCTTAGAGTTATGCCTTTGAGGAAAAAGGAAGGCAACTACAAAATAGCATAGACTTTTCCTAAGACCTCCATTGACCCCATCAGAAAAGTAAGCCTTCATGAGACTTTTGCAAAACGCTTGGCTGAAGGTTGATAAAAATCAAATTTGAGAGAATTATGCTTCATTTTTTGGTAGGTATATATGGTGATAATTGGATGTTTGACTGCGAGATCAACAGTAGAGTGAAAACTGCATGGAAAATTATGATCTCTTTTTTTCTCTTTCTCTGCCTTTTCCCACGTTTAGCTCAAAAATAAATAAAAAAAATCCATAAATACAAGAGGTTGAGAAATATTCTAAAATTTAGTGTACTTTTTTGCCACATGGAAAACATATCTTAAAGAGACATTTTCTAAAATTCTGAAAACCTTAAATTTTAATTGAAAGTATCTTTTGAAGAAATACTTTCTAAAGTTTAAAAAATTATAAATTTAAATTAAAAGTGTTTTTGAATAATACTTTAAAGTTTAAAATTATGAATTTACATTTCAAACATTTTGAAAATTTTGAATTTGAACAAAAGTATCATGAAAATCACTTTCTAAAATTTTTCGAAAGTTATGGATTTAAATGAAGTTTCTTTAAAGTGGTAGTAGGACATATAATTGGACAAGGGACATCACATTTGAACTGAAATGCATCTGTGGTACCCCGCATGTCACTCTCTTTTCTCATCTCTCTCCTTATCCCAACCACACCCTCACCCACCGAACCCCATTTGAGTCACAACACTAATGTACCACCCTTAAATCATTAATGTAACACCATTAAATCATTGATGTACTTAAAACACTAATGTAACACTTAAAGAATTAATGTAACACCCTTAAAACACTGATGTAACATCCTTAAATCACTAATATAACATCCTTAAATTACTAATGTAACATTTGCACTAATGTAACACCCTTAAAATTATTATAAAAAAATATATTTATAATAAAATTTAGGGGAAATGATGAGTATCTTAAATACTCATTTTATCCCCATGTTTTGCTTAGATTTTAGTAGTTTTATGAGATAAATAAGTGTCATAATGCTCTCTTTACTCAATTTTGTGATTAGGCCAACAATTGAGCAGAAATAAATGAAATCAAAGAAAAAAAATCGGCAAAGTCATCATGCCACCGCAACAAACATGTGATCCTTTTGTCTGCGTGAAGTCCTTCCATGGCTCCCTCATTGGCAGATTCCAAACTCCGAGGGTTTTCCATAGTCAACAAGATCACGTGATTTGGAGTCCGGATGAGCAAGATACAACATAACAAATTCGGAGTTGCTACAATGTGGATGTCTGGGCCCATATTTTGTTAAAGCCAATCTTCTTTCTCTTGGTTTTGACCTTCATGTAACACCCGAAATACACCCTAGTCGTTTTTAAACATGATTAGGGTATATTATAAGTGCATTTTAAATTTTTCACAATTATTATTTTGCTAAGTGAGAAAATTCGAAACCCGGAATTTGTACAAGATACAAGGGTAAATTTGTAATTTGTTAAGACGGGACACAATGGTCATAGCACTATAAATTTATATGCCAAAGTATAATAATGAGTTAAGTGGAAATGTAAATGAAAGAAGTTGAAAGGCTATTGTAGAAATAGTATAAGTTGTG
This sequence comes from Tetrastigma voinierianum, assembly GCA_016808115.1. NCBI lineage: Eukaryota > Viridiplantae > Streptophyta > Magnoliopsida > Vitales > Vitaceae > Tetrastigma > Tetrastigma voinierianum. Next base: position 603,379 of record JAEQBH010001441.1, on the reverse strand, counting down.
AAGCAAATAGAAAGAAGATGGAGGACCAAAGTGTAATAAAAGGAAAATTAAAAATCAAAAGGCAAAATATCTCAAGTGGTCTCTCATTTTTGGGAGAGCTCATAAGGGTAGAAGAAGAAAGGGGGAAGAGGAAGAGAAGAGAAGAAGAAGAGGAAGAGGAAAAGGAAGAATAAGCCAAGAAAGGTATGGATTTTTGTACGCTGGTAATGATGCTATAATTTTGTATGGAACTTACTAAGTTTTGTATGGATTATTATGGTTTTGGGTATGAATTTCCTCCTTGAGCTAGGGTGTGAGAGTTAAAGAGTATGAATACTTGTTGGGAGTATGGAAACTATGATTTGGTATGGATTATTGGACTTTTGGACTTTGGTATGGAAAAAAAATCAAACCATAAACCCATTTTTGATGAATTTGGGTCTAAAAGAACCCTACTTGATATATTGGTTGTGTTTTGGACTTAGGTTGGTTGATTGTAATCCTCAATTGAGGAATATTTGTATTAAGGAAATATTTGGGTTTTAGGGGAGATGCTGTCAAAATTTTTCCAACTTCGGATGGTCATAATTTATTCGTTCGAACTCCGTTTTAGATGTTTTTGGACTCTATGGAAAGCCCTTTGAGTTTAGAATCCATCCATATATAGCTTGATGAAATTAGAACTCATATTAGGTCCAGAAATCACGAAAAATAGTAGGCTCTGCTGGTTATGCTCGTAGTCACTGTTCATAGGAAGCCTTCAACCGAGCGATCATAATTTCTTCGTCCGAACTCCGTTTAAGATGTTCTTGGACTCTATAGAAAGCCCTTTGAGTATAGAATCCATCCATATATAGCTTGATGAAATTGAAACTCATATTAGGTCCATAAATCACGAAAACAATAGGCCCTGCTGGTTATGCTCGTAGTCACTGTTTATAGGAAGCCTTCAACTTCGGACAGTCATAATTTCTTCGTCCGAACTCCATTTCGGATGTTCTTGGACTCTATGGAAAGCCCTTTGAGTCCAAAATACATACATATATAGCTTGATGGAATTGAAACTCATATTAGGTCTAGAAATCACGAAAAATAGTAGGCCCTACTGGTTATGCTCATAGTCATTGTTCATAGGAAGCCTTCAACTTTGAACGGTCATAATTTCTTCATCCGAACTCCGTTTCGGATGTTCTTGACCTCTATGGAAAGCCCTTTGAGTATAGAATCCATCCATATATAGCTTGATGAAATTGGAATGATAGTAAATAGCTCATAAGCATACATGGAAACCATAGTTATTCATGCATATAATGAAATATGAAAAATGCAAAGATACGAATAAATGATTGTAAATATCGTATATGATTACCGGATGACAATAATTATTTGGGAATATGAGATATGTACTGAACATAAAATGCACATGGATTGTCTACTTAGAACCTGGTAAAGGGATAGATGGACATGCCTATTAGGGAAAAACAAGTCTACATCATACTAATAAGTTGGCCCCGTTTGGGTCATTACAACGCCTTCGGGCCCTTATAGATGGTCATTATCTCGTACAATGATAATAGCGTCTTTGGGCCCTTATAGATAGTCATTGTCTCATTACAATGATGCTCGCGCCCTTATAGACCACGGGTTTCGATGCAGGTGAGTAGAGTGCCTTCGGGCCGCATAGTTTCCTTTATCCTTAAGGTTTATGCAAACATAGAAACGCAAAACAAACAACTTGCATATGACATATGAAATGATATGATATGATAAGAGAAGCATAGCATCGCTATGCGATGACAAAATATATTAATGACAAGAACATGAAGCAAAGTGTAAAATGATAGCAAATGTATATGAATGTTGATAGAAATGACATGGTATGATAAATAAATATATGAGATATGTATAAACATGTTTAAATGATATGATATGTTAGATGCATATGTGTATAGAAGTGTGATGATACGTATTTAGTGGTTGTCCACGGGGTTTATTCCCACTAAAGCGTAAAGCTTGGCATGGGTTTTTCATCGGGTGTAGATGCAACCTTGAGTGAAAGCAGGACAACCCTCAATAGTCTCTCAAGGTCAACCACGTAGTTAGACGCCCACCGAGAAAGACTTTGAGTCACATTTTTGTATATGTAATATTATTTTTGTTGTTTGTAAACAAAATGCGAGTTTTGTATAAGTTGAACCTCCCATTTGTGGATCTTGAATATATTTTGTAATCCGCTGTTTACAAAATATAGTACAAGTTAAATGTTTAACATTATATAAATGAACAAGCTTAAAGTTTATAAATTTATAGTAAACAGGAAAAAAAAAAAGTGAGATCTGTTGGGGGCGTCACACTTAACATAGAACGAAATTAGGGCTTTTGAAAGGAGAGAGGATTCTCTTGACTGCAAAAGAGAAGACCCTTCGGATGGAAACACCCAAAAGCAAATCTCTCTTGGGTGAAATCGATTCTTTACCTTGAAGAAGAAGAAGAAGAAGATAATAAATGAGTTTCATCTATACTCTTCTCCTCTTTTCTTGCTTTCTCTTACTTTCTATTAGAGCTCCAGCAGGTAGCTAAGCTTGTTTTAGCCCAGCCCGAGTGGGCCATGGGACAAAATGGGCCGAGCTAATATGACCCATTTTTATTAAGGCCAACTTTTGGGTAGCCAGCTTACGACCTAAGCGGGCTCACGAGTTAAATAAGGTTGGACTGAATATTAAAATATGTAATTTCCCATCATTTCACGTTGTCCAATGTATTATTATTTTTTCACTACACTATTTCTTTTTTTATTTTATTCTCACTTCAAATGTCCCATGATTAACCTCTCCATCAATAGTACTTTTATAAATAAAATATTAATCTTAAAGCAAATTGGAAAAGATGTGACCTTTGGCTTAAGGATTTGAACAAATCAAAAAGAAAAATGTTCATTTTAATGTTTTATTCTCACTTGACATGCCCCATGATTACAGTTTCAAGTATTTTTATAAATAAAATATTAATCTTAAAGCAAATTGAAAAAGACATTGATTGATATTTGGCTTAAGGATTTGAATAGAGAAATCAAAATGGGCTAGCTCGACCAAAACTTGATTGGCCTGCTTGAGCTGATCGGAGTAAGCCAAATGGCCCGAGTCTTCATTTTTATGGCCTAACCCTCCTAAATTTCGAGCCAGCCCACTTTAGCCTATTGGGCTCAGCCCATATTCCCATATCTACTTTCTATGCTTGTATTTCTCCCCTCCATGAGCTAATTCCATTTTCTAGGGTTTTGATGTAGTCTAAACAATGGTATAGTTTAGCTTTGATTTGTAATCTTTGATGTTTGAATTTTCTTATATGAATGTTCTATTCAATTCCTAATGCCTATTGATGATTGATCACCATTAAAATGATTTGTTGACCTAATTTGAGACTGAGAAACAATAATTAGGTTAAACCATGAATGAAATATCATGTTTCACCATAGAATAGAGATATTTGTGAGTTACATGTGGCTTATTGGGTTTCTAATGCTTAATGCATCCTTGGTTAGTATGGTTTGAGTAGATACATTTGGAACGACAATGGTAGATTGTGCTTGAGAAAAGAATAGCATGGCATGGTGAAATCCTCCATTAATATAACTGCTTTGTGTGGCCTTTGAAACCCGGTCAGTTGACAACCGTCGGCCGCGGAATACTTATGGATGTCGGTGTCGGACCTGCTCTGTCAGGCGGAAGTCTCACTTTGCACGGGAGCTCTACGAGAGTACAAACCTGTCTCAACAAGTTTACAATGACCACATAGGGTCCACATGCGAGTAAAATAATGGCCTTGAATTTGTAAATACTGTAAAATATATCTGACCAAATATATTACATGGTTGAGTTACTCTTAATACAAATATATTAAAATTATAATTCTAATACATGTTATGCAACAATATCAAAGCCACAAGTCGACAGCCCACCTGCTTGTACATGACCTCTGGTGAGTGCACGTACTTCTGTCGCTCCACAATGCACGAAATGGTGATCTCGACGAATAGGCAAAGCCCGGTAGAGATAATTTCCTACACTTTAAGGTTACTCCTCAGTGCTGCTGCATGGAAAACAATCCACATTCAAGAAATTTCATGAACTTACCAGTCTCTACATACCCAATCCATGCGAGTCCTCGCCCCGACTCCCTCACACATGCCTAAAGCCCAGTATAAGAAGTAAAAATACAGTTTTTCACAACCAAAAGCTTTTGTTCTTGGCTCACTGCAAGTTTCGGTAAAAATATTAGACTACCCTCGAGGCGAATTCTGGATAACTCTCTAAAACAGTCATGGTCCTCATCCGAAGTGATCTGTTGGACATCTCTCAAAGGCAATTCTTCGAAAAATCTTAGTGAAATTCCTTTCACAAACATTTTCTTTTTTACATTTGTTTGTATCCTCTGTCGCTCCTAATATTCTAGGGTGCCCCAGTGCATATAGAATGCATGATGTGATTCAGCACATTAATGCTAATATATTCACATGCATATATATTAACATAATTTTCACAACAATCATGTTATTCAATTTTCTGACGATAACACAAATTAGCTCACATGGGCTAATTGACAAACACAAACAATTCATTTTGAATCACTCAACATCATAAAATCACACCAAAAAATTCATGTCACTATTCACGTGAACAATGAAACCCTCGGGTTACTGTTCACGACCACACAAATAGGAATTTTCTCTACTCGGTTCAAAGCTTTTGAGACCGAATTTACGGCTAAAACAAGCCTCAGAACATTCCTAACCATTTACATGACTCTTAGCCAAAGATTAACACAAGTAGGAAAAGATCCCTACCTCTTGGGTTATTAAAGACTCACAGTGATCATCCATAGCGTAGCCCTCGTGAATTAGAACGACTTTGCTTCTTTAACTCAAATTCGACCCAGAAGGCGGTTAAATGGTAGAAAATCTAGAGAGGGTGGGCTCTATCTCTCACAAAAAATGAAAATCAGTACTCTGCCTCAAATTGACTCTTGCCATTACGCCATTTTGCCTCTAAATGAGAGAAGACAACCTTTGTTTCACGTTTTTAATCTTATCTGTTTAACAATTCAAGAATTTTAATCTATCCACTTCTTCTAGTTTTGACCCTTGACACTATCTGGTAAGTCTGTTTCATCGTCTCTACGTCTGCAACATGTGTGCGAAGTACATATAATGAGTGACTTTTGTCATTACATGTCTCTAAACCCATTTCAGCACCAGCTTGGTTGAAAAACATGAAATTATTGTCTCAAAATTTGAAGAAATTAAACGCCAGTAGCTAGATTTCTGGGCGATTATGGTGGTCGTTTTGTCGTCAAGATCAGAAAAAATTTGATTTTTCCAAAATTATCGTTTACCCTTTTGAGAAAATTAGAATTTTCCGGGTCTCCTGATTTGAGCGTCATAGGACCGATTGAATCACCATAGAATTTTGATGAAATTAAAACCACTGACTTTCTTGTAATTACATTTCCTTTATGTTAGAATCTTAGTTTAGTTTGTTTTCCATTTACTCTTCACCTTTGTGCTAATCTAAATAAAGTTAGGACTATTCTAATTTCGGTAATTAGTAGCCTAATCCCTGTGGGAACGATACTCATCACTCATCACTTTACTACTTGATAAGACGCGTGTACTTGGGCATATAGGCACACACATTTTGTATAGCACATTTCGGTCCCTCCACTACTCTTTCTCTGATGATAGTGAATTCAAGCAAAAATATGAAATCTTCTCATCATTTGAATTCAGATTTTGTAAATTATGATGTATTTAGGTTCAGGATTTTGAGCGTACTTAGATCGATTTTGTTACCATTATTGTGAATGTTGTGGATCAATACTTTGTTTCACTTTCCGATCTTGGCTTAAACCTAGATTCTATTACTGTTTGAATTTTGTTGCGGCTATTGTTTTCCATGTTCTTCCTAGCTTACTTAGTGAAATGCGAGGGGAGAGTTGGATTAGCATAACTTTCCTTTGATCTTCCATTAGTGCATTTCTTGGTTGTACTTTAGTAGTACAAGTCTCATCAAACTCTGGTTTAGCTACCATGTAAACTACCATGCAACGGATCCATCGTATCATCTCATAGCAAAACTACTTGGATGATACATGACAATTTCTTAATAGTACCGAATGGAATGGGACAAGCTATGTGGCTCATCGAGCGGAGTTGTATGTGGCCCCAGAACTCGATCCTTTGTGTGATCATATAGTGGCCAGAGCTTAATGACGGGAAGGTGACCTACCAACTCAACCGCCTTGAACATGGGATAGTAGCAGGCACGCTTTGTTGTCCACCTTGACAAGCATTACGACATAGTTACAAATTAATAGAATCGCGTGGGTTATTCCTCATAGGTGCGTCTTCTCATAAAAGCGTCACCATCATGGCCTCATATTACAGGCCCTCCACCTCCTTGACTCATTGAATTTGGATTAGGAATGTGACCACTAAATCTAATTTATCTGTAAAACACATTTCATATACTTATTTTTTTATGGGGATGTTTAATAATATCCATTTAAATCATATTTATATTATATTAAATCGATCTTTCCATTCTTAATCGTATTATATATATATATATATATATATATATATATATATATATATATATATATATATATATATATATATATATATATATATCTCTCTCTCCCATCAATGATGAGGCCCATCATTTCAGGTGTATCTCTCCATATTGACAAGATTTTATTGGGATTGTAGTGTTGCTTTCATCCTCCACCATCCAGTTTTTATAGAATAGAACAATGCGAGGGAGATATTCTTTCTTTGCGATGGTTGTCATCGATTTGGGTTTGATTTTAAATTCTAGTTTAGATTATATGATAAGGTGGTGTTTGACTATATGAGAGATTGAAGATGGAGGAGGCTGAATAATTTAAGAATATATGAGTTTCAAACCAATTTTATTTATATTTGATTTTTTGTGATTTTTTATTAGATAAGAAAATCATTTTTCTTAATATTTTTTTTCTTTCCTTATTACTTTCGAAGAACCAAAGCACCAGCGCCCCTTATCTTATTGATTCTTTATTGCATTATTTGCTTTGGTTTCTAACATACATTTTGGAAGATCTTTGCCATGTGGAGCTCTTCCATTGTCCTCTCCACAGACTCGAGTCAAGCGAGTTACGAGCAAACCTTCCGTCCATATCACCCAGGAAAGCTGGTTTCAATTTTTTTAATAACCAGAACTCCTTACGGAGTTGCGCCACTCTCTTTCTTTCTTTCTTCTCCTTTTGCTTTAATAAATCAAAATTGCTGGCTTCAAATCACGCAGAGACAAGATTAAATTCAGGGAGAGATATCATAAAGCGGTGATGACTTATTAGGTTGAATAGTAAGTCAGTAGTCCAAGCGCTTCTCTGTGGACTGAATTGTGCTACTTGTCACTTAGGATGGGATTACTGTTGGCAACCTCTGGATATGCTAATTGTGCAGAACCATAGGTTTGGGGAATATTCGGATTAGGTGCCCGACGATATAAAGTTGAATATCATTAGTGGGAAGCTCATTTACTTATGTCACTCGTCCGGAAGACGAGCCATGCGCCGTGGTGTAGTAAGCGATTTATGCATAATTCGAGTGAAGACCATATGGGTGCCGTAATTCGAATTCTCAGCTATCTAAAGTCATCACTAGGGAAAGGACTACTATTCTCCAAGTACGCCCATCTGAATATTGAAGGGTACACAGATGCGGACTGGGTCGGGAACATCTTGGATAGAAAGTCTACCTCAGGCTACTTTACATTTGTGGGAGGAAACTTAGTTACACGGAGGAGTAAAAAGCAAAAGGTAGTGGCATTGTCTAGCGTTGAAGCTGATTTTGAGCGTAAGTAGAACATGTGAAGCTGTTCCCATTGAAATTTGTTAACAAAGGTCGGTTTTCCCCCTCGTTCTGCAATGAATTTATTCTGTGATATTTATGGAATAAAGAAGAGAAAAAAGGTATGTTTGACAAATACTATGACAAAGGGCAAGTCACAATTAAGGGTGTAATCGAGTAGGGCCAATACAAAATCAAACTCGAGTTCAATTTAGTTAACAAAACTCGACTCAAATTCGATCAGTTTTCAATATTGAAACTCGATTCAAAAATATCGAGTTATTCGAACTCGACTCCACAAAAAGCTCAAGTAATTAAAATTAGCAAATGACTAATACTATGACATAGGGCTAGGTATTTTCAGTTTGGGGAGTAATAAGTTAAATTGATACACAGTCAAGATCGAGAGCTATACTCCATTGAAAAATTTGAAGCTCGACCAAGTATTTTTTAGATATTTGAAACTCGACTCGAAAGCTCGAATACCCTCATTTTGCAAAACCTTACTCGATTCAACTCGAATAAATTAAAGAGATCTAGGATTTTTATATTATTTATATAGTGATGGTATGAATGGCAGTTTGTAAATGTAAATAATAAATCTTAAAGGTAGTTTCATGACCAATCAAATCAGTCATTATTATACTCGAACTTGATAAACCTTAGCTCAGCTGATTCATTTGAATGGTCGGAGTATTCTGAGGTCGAACTCGAGTAGATTGACTCATTTACACCCTAAGTCACAATTAAACGGAACTAATTCTTCAAGTTGTGAAATTAATCCATATTTGAAGCGAAAGAATAAGCAAGCATCATATTACGTGGTCCCTACACCAATACCATCACACAGTGCGAGTAGAGATGTGCCTTTGAGGAAAAATGAAGCCAACTACAAAATAGCATAGACTTTTCCTAAGACCTCCATTGACCCCATCAGAAAAGTAAGCCTTCATGAGACTTTTGCAAAATGCTTGGCTGAAGGTGATAAAAATCAAATTTGAGAGAATTAGGCTTCATTTTTTGGTAGGTATGGTGATAATTTGATGTTTATTCTTGAGATCAACGATGGTGTGCATTGAAAATTATGATCTCTTTTTCTCTCTTTCTCGGCCTAAATAAAAAGAAAATCCATAAATACAAAAGGTTGAGAAATATTCTAAAATTTAGTGTACTTTTTTTGCCACATGGAAATCATCTCTTAAAGAGACACTTTCTAAAATTATGAAAACCTTAAATTTTAATTAAAAGTATCTTTTGAAGAAATATTTTCTAAAGTTTTAGAAATTATGAATTTAAACTAAAAGTATTTTTTGAATAAATACATTCTAAAGTTTAAAAAATTATGAATTTATGTTTCAAACATTTGAAATTTTGAATTTGAGCAAAGAGTATCTTGAAAAACATTTCTAAAATTTTCAAAAGTTATGGATTTAAATGGAAAGTTTCTTTAAAAGTAATTGGGAGGGACATACCAGTAGGAGCAGGTGACATCACATTTGAACCAAAAAATGAATCTCATGTGGAATCTACATACTCCCCTCTCTTCTCTCAACTCTGCCACATCGACCACGCGGAGCCACGAGACCCCATTTTGAGTCACAACACTAATGTGTAACACCTTTAAATCATTAATGTAACACTATTAAATCACTCATGTACTTAAAGCACTAATGTAACACTTAAAAAAATTAATGTAACACCCTTAAAACACTAATGCCAACATGCCAAATCACTAATGCTTGACATTCTTAAATCACTAAAGAAATAACACTATGCACTAATGCCTTTTATAAAATTATTATGAATAAATATATTTATAAAATAATTTAGGGGAAATTGATGAGTATCTTAAATACTCATTTTATCCCCATGTTTTGCTTAGGTTTTAGTAGTTTTATGAGATAAATAAGTATCATAATGCTCTTTTTATTACTCAATTTTGTGATTAGGCCAACAATTGAGCATAAATAAACAAAATTGAAGAAAAAATCAGCAAAGTCATCATGTTGCCGCAACAAACATGTGATTCGTTTGTCTGTGTGATGTCCTTCCATGGCTCCATCATTGACATGGGCAAATTCTAGACTTCGAGGGGCTTTAGTAGGCGCGAATCGCGCGTTGAGTCGAATGGGCAAGATACAACATCCTGAGAAGTGAAGAAATGAGGTGACTTAGCGCCCAGGTGCTCCTCACGCTTTAGCGTGAGTGCTGCTATGAGTCCACTCGCGCCACAACATGAGTTAGCTTTGAAAATTCCAATAGCTCCTCATTTTCTCCACGCTGCAATGCACATATGCCATGCTGTAGTGTGGATATCGGCGATAATGACCGATATATTGGTAAAATGCAAAAAAAAAATCCAGCGACATTCGTGTTTGTTCGACGCGTGGGTTCCCTTCGATATTGTTGTCAATATATCGCTTATGTACCGATATATCAGCGATTTTGGTCGATTTTTTCCGATTTTTCCTTCATCCGACTATCGTATGCGATATCGTAATAGATGAAACGACACCGAAATATCAACGATATATCACGACGAACACATTGGTCTTATAACTAATAATAAAACTGGCTACCTTTTATTATTGGTTTTTTAAGGGATCCTTTTATTAGTTTTATTATAACTAATAATAAAACCGAGTTACAACACAGCTTTTTTTCGGTCGGACATGGTGCCTTGACCATCAAAACTCCTTAGAGTATCTCCAAAAGAAAATCTCTATTTTTCATTCCAAATTGACATCTTCTCTATATTTAGAGATGATGGAGCCCACATTTTAGAGACCCAACTCTAAAAAGCAATCTCTATTTTCAACTCTAAATCATTATTCATTCTTCAAACATTCATTTTTTAAAATTAGAATATTTTAAGAATATGATATATGAAATAATTTTACTTATATTTAAATATAAATATAAAAAATATATTAAATAAATAAAGAACAATAAATAAACATATATTAAAAGCCTAAAAATGCATTTTAAACTAATAAATATTATATTATGAGCATCATATATTGAAAATAAAGAAAACATTAATAAAAGCTACATACTAAAAATACATTAACCAAATGATAAAAACTAATAAGATGGTAAATCACGTCCATAATTTTCACTATCATATTCATTACAATTACTAAAATTGCCATAACTAGGACCACTTGATCCACTTTATTGGGATTTGCGAGTCATTTTTTCAATAATCTCCATTTTTTTCACCTTGAAATACTCACGTTCAAATAGGTCGGAAATTGAGTGAAGATTTTTCTCTATAATTCCTTTTTCTTGTCTTTCACGTTCTAACTCATATTTGTTGCGTTCATTTTCAACTTGTAGCATATTCAATTAGTAACATTTCTCCGATTCTTTGGTCATTTCGGCAAACCATTATAAAAATATATAATAATAATGTTATTAATTATTTTATTATTATGATAATAAAATAATGAAAGAATAGTACTATAATAATAAAATAGCAGAGAATAGCCTTCAGAATGTGAGCCTCATCATCTCTATATATAGAGATAGAGTAAAAAATAGAGCTCTTTTATAAATGCTCTTAGATAAGAGCAACTCCAGCACTGCAGCAAAACATGGAGCAAAAGCCAAATATAGATGCTTTTGATAGAAAAAGACGACACCGGCGGTGGGCCAACACTGGAGCAATATTATAGGCGTGAATAGTGATCAGCTAAATGTGGGCAAAATATAGGCGATCACTATTCTAAACAAAAAACGAGGGGAAAAACCCAATGCTACCCTCGTTTTCCTATCCGTTTGGAGGCAGGAAAAGCGAAGGGAAAAGCGGAAGAAATTCTCTGGAACATATAATGGCCTGACATTGCAAGCACACCCGTGAACCATTTTAAATCCCAACAACTAAATCAAATTCCAATAAATATGAGCACAACCGGAAACGACATCCAGTACAAGATTTGGGTAATATGAGGGAAATCTCAAGAAACAAATCGAAGCTAATATAGAAGAGGAGGAAAGCCAACACCTCAAGTGTAAGTCGTCGTCGTAGGTAGCGTCGGCGATCAGCGGGTAGCCATGATTACCGTCGTCGTTGCCTTCCGCGAGTCTGTCAATACGTCGCTTGTCGGACCAAAGCCAGCGGATCATCGAGTGCGTCGCGCTTGCCAAACCATCTGACTCTTCCGTTCAACAGTGACCATGGGTAATAATACTATTTCCCCCTCTCTCTGCAAAATGAGGACAATGAATAGAGGCGTTTTTTTTTGGGAAGGAGAGGTACTTTAAACGGCATTCGTTTTGTCTCTAGAGGAGATAAAGCACGGCGTCGTTCTTCACAAACACATAACAAGCGATGTCATTTTAATTATCTTTGGTCAGACGCGTTTTGGATATGTGAACGATGGTTCAAAAATACGTTGTTTTGGACCATATTTGTCCAAAACGACGTCGTTTTGTTATATTCAGATTTAAAAAAAAAATTGCAAACGACAAAACGACGTCGTTTTGGTTTAAAAGGGGCAACGTATTTGTTTTATATCTGGGGTCATTTTGGCTAGGTGTTAGCTGCAAATGTTTTTTCATTATTTTTATAAGAAGTACAAAATTTTTAAATTAATTAATATTTGTAGCAAAAAAAAGTTCAACTAATAAAATTAATTCAAAATATTTATATTTATTTTTTTATTGATTTAATTTAAATATTTATATTGTTTTTATTTTAATTGAATATTTATTTTTATTTTAAAATTTTAATGAAATATTTATTTATCTTTTAAATCAAATTTATAGTATATAGAATGATATAAATGAATGGAAAGATTTTGATGTAAGTATTAAGGAAAGAGAAAGGGTAAAATTAGGTCAAATTTGGATAGATGAGCTTTAGATGCTCCCGCTGAACTGGAGATGCTTTGGCCTAAAACTTTAACTAAGATTAAAAGTAACTTTTTGGAGTAAAAAAAATAGCTTTAGATGCTTTTTTTGACCTTCTTGAATCTCCTAGAGATAATAGGAAGATGTTGCCTTTATTATTATGAATGCAGATGGGCCTCTTTCCGCTACAGTACATCTCGCATGCTTGAGCCCAAATCTGTGTGCTTTTAAATAATACAAGTTTTTAACAGCGTTTGACTAGTTTGACTAAAGTTTGACCAGTTTGATAACTTACTTAGTATGTGGACCAAGTTGACTTTTCAAGGATGAATAATTTTGAGTTAGGCCCAGACACCATTTCGTAGGCCTCGTCGATGGGACAGCATAAACGGGTTGGAACGTCAAAATCAAACTACGGATAAAGTTATGACCATAGGGAGTTCTACGATAGCATTTTATCGATTATGTCGAGTTGTCTTGATTGTTTTACTGGATGACTAAGCCTATATACGGCTTATAGTTTTGCGTTTAAAATGAACCACTAGCCCCAACACACTCATTTGAGCCCCAGCTTCGAGAAGAAAACCCCGAAACCGAAAACGGTAGGTCGTTTTGTTGTTGGGGCGATGGGTTTCCCCGGCCCGTCAGGAGGCCGTTGGGCCCACCACCCGCGTACCTGCGCCATCGGGAGGAGGGCCAGGCAGGGCAGTGCGTAGTAAAATTTCAGCCGGACCTTGGATCAGCGTGGCTGGCCGCCGCCGCTTTAATTCGCGCCCGGATTTTGGTCTTTCAGCGTTCAGACGACCATACCTTCCTTCCACCATTTTGGACCCTCTGAACTCATTTCGATCCCTTTTGCGAATTCTCAGTTTGAAAGATACTACAAAAACAAAGTTGGTCGACTGTTGGATCAATTTTTCCGGCCACCACAGCAACCTTTGGACCAAGGTAAGAATAACGTGTGTTCTGGTCTCTTGGGCTTTAATTGATCTCTTATGGTTTGTGATTTTGGGCTGTCGTTTGGTTAGTTTTTCCATCAGGTCGTTTGGGTGATGCAGAAGGTTGGGCCCGAGTGGTACCAATTGATCAAGTTTGGAAAAATTGAAGATGGATTTGTGAAATTGGATGTTTTTATGAATTATTGGATGGTTCAATTTTGGGAAATTAGCCCCCGGGTGAAAAGCCCCAATTTTGAGTACCGGGTCTATAGGGCACACTGTGTAATTGGACTTGTCGGAGTCCAATTTAGATGGTTTCATAGTTCTAAAAGTTATTCTAAGGCCTTCAGGGCATCCCAATGTTGTTGGTTCAGTTATTGGAGCCTAAGTGGTGTGTTATTTATATTACAGGCACTCACGCTAAGCCGGGAGACGATCCTGCAGGGGAGCAGGACTGAGCGTCTGTAGTCTGTGAGTGGTTTATATGTTTTAAATGTTTTGGGGTATTATATTGGTATATAATTATGGTTAATTATTTAATAAATATATCATTTGATCGAATGGTTGGTTATGCATAAATAGAATGATCTGTTTTCCATATAAACAAGTTATCCGTTTCATGTGAATTTTGTCAACATTTTAAATAATTGGAAGTTTTACTGAGTTCATGGATGAGTCTGTGGTATTTAAATATGTTGGGTACATGGATTGAGGTTTTAAACCACTTTGAAAACTTATAGTTTTAAGAAAGAGATTTTGAGATTTTGTGAAATGATTATAATACAGTACCGTTGGAAAGGTACATGTGACTAAGGAAATGATTATATATTACTTCCACGGCCGTGATGTCGAGATTACCCGAAGGTTTATTAGTTGCCATGTGATGGTCGGGTTTACCCGAAGGTTTATTAGTTGCCACGTGATGGTCGGGTTTACCCGAAGGTTTATTAGTTGCCATGTGATGGTCGGGTTTAACCGAAGGTTTATTGGTTGCCACGGTGTCGTGAGGTCGGGTTTACCCGACGGTTTATGATGGGTATATGGTACGGTACATTGTTGGTTTCTGATTAAGGTATAACCATTTCAATATTTATGGTTATGGTACTTTCATGATTATTTTTATGACATACTTTATGCTCAATTTTTAGGTTGTGAACAATTCAGGCTATAATTTTCTTATAAATCATGTCGGTTAAATTTTTGAGCATGAAGTTCATATTGTTGGACTTGGGTAAAGTTGGGTTTTGTGAAATGTCTCTAAACGGGGAACCTTACAAAAGAGTGGACGTGAGGTCTTGAGAGAAGAAATGTTCGAATATAAAAACTTTATTTTCCTTATAAATTATGCCACTCACTGAGATTTATTATCTCACGTTTGTTTTCATCCTGTTCCCTAGGTCAGGGCGATTCGTAGGAGCCCACCTGCGCAGATTCAACACCGCTCTTTCCGCTATAACTGCAGTACTTTATCTCATCTACCTGTCTGGTTTATTGGACTTATTTATCTTTATTTGTACCCCCTAAATTCGTAAATACTCTTAGAATGCTATGATATTAGTATTGAAGTCATATGAGTCCTTATTATGTATGTTTGTGGTTATGACCTACATTAAGTTAGGTCGGTCGTGGATTTAAGCTGTCGTGGATTTCTCTATATAGTGAAATTGTTGTGTCTTGCATGTGTTTACTTCTTTCTTAGGTGGGGTTCCATTGTATTCCCTATAGTTTGTACAGTGGGACTTCACTAGGCGGGACCACTGAAGAACCTGGGAAATTATGTCAGAATTGGTCTTGTCACAAAAGCCTTTGATGATGGAATTAAAGTAGCTAGAAGTTTGTAAGAGCAACTCCAGCAGTGCAGCAAAACATGGGGCAAAAGCCAAATATAGATGCTTTTGATGAAAAAACCAGTTCCAGTAGTGGGCAAACACGGAGCAATGTTATAGGCGGTGAGCGGTGATCATTAAATGTGAAACGAGTATGGCCGATCACTTGTTCCTAAGCAAAACAGGGGAAAAACCAATGCTACCCTCGTTTTCTATCCGTTGGAGGCAGGGGAAAAAACGAAAGGGAAAACTGGAAAAATTTCTCTGGAACATAGAATGGCCTGACATTGCAAGCACACCCGTGAACCATTTTGAATCCCAACAACTGAATCAAATTCCAATAAATATGAGCATATAGGAAGCGACATCGATCTGAATTTGGAGTAATGCGAAATCTCAAGAAACAAATCGAAGCTAATATAGAAGAGGAGGAAAGCCAACACCTCAAGTGTCGTCGCCGTCGCCGTCTCAGCGTCCCGCAGGGTGGCTTCGCAGATTGCCATCGCCGTCACCGTCCACGTCCACCGTTCACGTCAACACCGCTTGCTTGTCGGAAAAAAACCGCAGTCATCGGCCGTAAATGGCTTGCTGCGAAATAATCACGAGCTCTTCCATTCAAGCGACCGGCCGCGGTGAAGCGACCTGTTCCCGTCGCAAAATGAGGACTGACGAGCGGGCGTTTTTTGGGAAGGAGAGCGCCCGAAAATGACATCGTTTGTCTGCAGAGGAATAAAAGCGACATCGTTCAAATTTTTTTAAACACATAACAAAGCGGCGTCGTTTTGGTGTATAATGGTCCATGGCGCCCGTTTGGATATGTGAAACTTATTTGGTTCAAAAGCGGCCGTTTTGGACCAGATTTTATCCAAAACGGCGTCGTTTTGTTGTTATATCCGAATTTTAAAATTGGCAATAACGGCGTCGTTTTTGGTTTAAAAGGCCAAAACGGCGGGTTTTATATCTGGGGTCATTTTTGGCCAAATTATTCTTTACAAATATTTTCATTATTTTTATAAGAAGTAAAAACTTTTAAATTAATTAATATTTGTAACCCAAAAAAGTTCAACTATTAAAATTAGTAATTCAAAATATTTATATTTATTTTTATTGATTTAATTAAATATTTATGGCCAATTTTATTTTAATTGAATCTTTATTTTTTATTTTAAATTTTGTTAAATATTTATTTATCTTTTTAAATCAAATTTATAGTGTGGAGTGATATAAATGAATGAAAATTTACATGATGTAATTATTAAGGAAGATAAATGGTAAAATTGGAATAGATTTAGGATAGATGGAACTTTATATGCTTATTGCTGGAGATGCTTTAGCTAAAACTTTAGCTAAATTTCAAAAAATAACTTTTCGGAGCAAAAAAATAGCTTTAGATACTTTTTTTGCTAAGCTATGAATCTTTCTAAGAGGCTAATAGGAAGATGCTACCTTTGTGTGTGAATACCGTGTGGGCCTCTTCCCTTTGTCTGTCTCCACACCAACGACGACCCAAAAGCCTTTGATGATGGAATTAAAGTAGCTAGAAGTTTGTAAGAGCAACTCGAGCAGTGCGGCAAAACATGGGTAAAGCCAAATATAGTCTTTTGATGAAAAAACCCGACTCGACGGTGGAGCAAAACCTGTTCAATGTTATAGGCGATGAGCGATCATTTAAATGTCAGGCAAAATATAGCTGATCTTGTTCTAAGCAAAACGGGGAAAAAACCAAATCTTGCCCTGGGTTTTCTATCCGTTGGAGGCAGGGGAAAAAACAGAAGGGAAAATTGGAAAAATTTCTCTAGAACATAGAATGGCCTGACATTGCAAGCACACCCGTGAACCATTTTGAATCCCAACAACTGAATCAAATTCCAATAAATATGAGCACAACCGGAAACGACATCCAGTACAAGATTTGGGTAAACTGAGGGAAATCTCAAGAAACAAATCGAAGCTAATATAGAAGAGGAGGAAAGCCAACACCTCGAGTGTCATCGCCGTCGCCGTCTTAGCGTCTCGCAGGGTGGCTTCGCAGATTGCCGTCGCCGTCGCCGTCCACCGTCCGCGTCAACACCGCTTGCTTGTCGGACAAAAACCGCAGTCAACGGCCGTCGCCGCTTGCTCCGAAATAATTTGAGCTCTTCCATTCAAACGACCGGCCGCTAGTGAAACGACCTTTGTTTCCTCCCCCGATCACGCAAAATGAGGGGCGGCGAATAGGAGCATTTTTTGGGGGAAGGAGGTACCCAAAGCGGCGTCGTTTGTCTCTGGAGAATGAAATAGCGTCGTTTCAAATTACAAACACATAACAAAACAAAGTCGTTTTAGTGTATCTTGGTCAACAACGTTTTACCTGGATATGTGAGCATTTCAGTTCAAAGCGGCGCCGTTTTGGACGGTTGTCTAACTGACGTCGTTTTGTTATATCGATTTAAAAAATTTACCAAGCGACAAAAGCGGCGTCGTTTTGGTTTAAAAGGCAAAAGCGGCCTTAGTTTTATATCTGGGGTCATTTTTGGCCAAATTGATAGCCTACAAATATTTTTCATTATTTTTATAAAATGCAAAAAACTTTTAAATTAATTAATATTTGTAACGAAAAGTTCAACTATTAAAATTAATTCAAAATATTTATATTTATTTTTATTGATTTAATTAAATATTTATGGCCATTTTTATTTTTAATTGAATATTTATTTTTATTTTAAATTTTAATGAAATATTTATTTATCTTTTTAAATCAAATTTATAGTGTATGTAGTGATATAAATGAATGAAGGGTACATGATGTAATTATTAAGGAAGAGAAAGGGTAAAATTGGAATAGATTTAAGATAAATGAAACTTTAGATGCTCACTGCTGGAAATGTTTTAGCTAAAACTTTAGCTAAATTTCAAAAAGTAACTTTTTGGAGCAAAAAAAATAGCTTTAGATGCTTTTTTTTTTGCTAACTGCTGGAGATGCTCTAAGGAGGCTAATAGGAAGATGCTACCTTTGTGTGTGAATACCGTGTGGGCCTCTTCCCTTTGTCTGTCTCCACACCAACGACGACCCAAAAGCCTTTGATGATGGAATTAAAGTAGCTAGAAGTTTGTAAGAGCAACTCCAGCAGTGCAGCAAAACATGGAGCAAAAGCCAAATATAGATGCTTTTGATGAAAAAACCCCGGCTCAATGAGTGGAGGCGAAGCACAGAGCAATGTTATAGGCTTGATGAGCAGTGTCCCGGTTAAATGTGAGCAAATATAATTTGATCACTTTGTTCTAAGCGAAGCGGGAAAAACCAATGCTACCCTCGTTTTCTATCCGTTGGAGGCAGGGGAAAAAACGAAAGGGAAAACTAGAAAATTTTCTCTGGAACATAAAATGGCCTGATGTTGCAAGCACACCCGTGAACCATTTTGAATCCCAACAACTGAATCAAATTCCAATAAATATGAGCACGCGACGACATCCGATCTGAATTTACGCGGTGCGAAATCTCCGAAACAAATCGAAGCTAATACGAAGGAAGCGGCGCCTCGAGTGTCTCGCCGTCGCCGTCTTGGCGTCCTGCGGGGTAACCATGGATTGCGCGTCGCCGGCGTCGCGCCGTCAGCGTCAGTGTCGCGCTCTTGTGTCGGACCCAGAAACGCGGTCGCCGGCGGTAAATCGGCTTGCCCGAAATAATCTGGCTCTTCGTTCAACGGCCGAAACCAGCGGTGAAGCGACCTGTACCTCCCGTCTGCAAGGTAGGGATGAACAAAGAAGAGGCGTTTTTGGGAAGGAGGGCTGCCTTTCATGTGGCGTTTTGTGTCTTTTGGAGGAGATAAAGCGTCGTTTCACCCAAACACATATGAGCGATATCGTTTCAAAAATTTTTTGAACCTGCATAACAAACGGCGTGTTTCATTTTTAAACATAAAAAGCGGCGTCGTTTTGGTATAGTCAAAGCGGCGCCGTTTTGGATGTGATATTTAGTTCCGGCGGCCGTTTTGGACGGTTATCTGGCGACATTGGCGCATTATATCGGTTAAAAAAATTGCAAGCGACCAGCGACAGCGTTTTGGTTTAAAACAACAACGCGTTTATATAAGTCATTTTGGCCAAATTGATAGCCTACAAATATTTTTGTATTTATTTTTATAAAATTACAAAATTTTTAAATTATTTAATAACAGCAAAAAAAGTTCAACTATTAAAATTATTAATTCCAAAATATTTATATTTATTTTTATTGATTTAATTAAATGTTTCATAGCCCATTTTATTTTTAATGGAATCTTTATTTTTATTTTAAATTTTAATTAATATTTATTTATCTTTTAAATCATTTATAATTATGTATGGGTAATATAAATGAATGAAGGGTACATAATGTAATTATTAAGGAAGAGAAAGATTTAAAAATTGGAATAGATTAGGATAGATGAAACTTTAGATGTTCATTACTGGAGATACTTTAGTTAAAACTTTAGCTAAATTCAAAAGTGCTTTGGGCAGAAAATAGCTTGAGATGCTTTTTTTTAGCTATGGAGAATGCTCTGAGCTCCTTCCTCCCAAGTCATGCGGTCTTAATTGCTAATAACAAGAAGGTTTCCCCCTTGTTTTTGCGGCTGCTGTTAAGGCGGTCCAGTGCCATCTGGCCTCTATGCTTCTTGGAAAAACGGAGACTCCCTCACCCATTGCCTCACTTTGGATCCGTTAGTTGGGGATCGGATCTTGATCCTGCTCTCGGGCGGGGAGAGGGATGAGGTAGTTCTTCACACATTTACCGTGATGAAATCGACATAATCCCTCGGATTATGTAGTCTGTTTCATCGGGCATGAACAAATTCTACGATTACTTCAAATCTAAATTTGTGAAGAAGAATATTAATCCGGCTCCTCCGTGGTTCTACCTCAGTGATGGGGCATCTCTGTTGCAGCTCTGAAACATATAAGTCTATGGGATGCGAGCAGTCCGCTTTGGACATGATTATAAAGAGCTTCATTATTTCGGCCCGCACGGACAGCCGAGACTTGCATAATGTACACATCGGGCGGAAACCTGGTTGTTGTGAAGAATCCGTGTTGTTGCGGTCGATTCGCGTGTCTTTGAGTTAATGGTCAAACCTCTGTGAGAGGTTGAAAAAGAAGCTGGATGAACATTCAGCCTACGGTATAGTGAAGATTGTAGGAATACGGTGTAGTAGTTTCTTTAGATGGTGGTCTATGCGGCCATTGAATGATCTCTGGCTGGTGAGCCTTCTTTCTTTTAGTTAATTTCTTCCTCTCACCAAATCTACGTAATCTCATTTGATTTTCTACGGTTTGATTTGTAGAGCCCATGGCGATGTATGCCTTCAGGCTGGAGGTTGAGAATCGCAGATCAAGAAATGCGGAAATTTCCGTGAGTATTTGGAAAAGGTTGAGGTTGAATTAGAAAGATGAGAAAATACAAAGAAAATGCCAGTTGCAGTTAATACTCTGATTACTTGAAACCTCGGCGAAGAAGATAGTGAAGGAAAAAACATTGAGCATGGATACTTTGAAAAATATGATTAAACATACATTGTATGAAAGAATTCAATATTAAATAAAATTACCTGTGTAGATTTGCGGTCATCAGCTGGGCTTCTGGATCGGCCGCAACCCCGATAATCTACCGTCAGATCCCAATAACAACCATGACCAGCGATCTACACCGTCCCGATCTGGTCGGCAATGCGCGTCGATCTTCGGATCTATCCTCGAAATTGGTATGGATGTGTGTGGCCTGATGAATCGGTATTAAACTGAATGCCCCGAATTATGAAGGAAAAACCAAGAATAGAAATATTCTTTCTTCTCTCTTGTTACATGTTATTCTCAAAATAATATGAAAAATATTTTTATGAAAAAGTCTCAGAAAACAGCAAACCATTCCATCAAAGGAATAACTGTTCATATAAATTATATTTGAAAATAACGGAATTCATATAATAAATTATATTTATTATAAATAACACGTTCTTATAATAAATTATATTCCAATATAAATTTGAAAAGAATACTAAATTAGGATAAGGCACATAACAATTGCTAACAATTTCACTTGCTCTTGAGTACAAACTTGAGCAGCCCAACCATATGAAACTTTTGTTTCTATAGTTCCATTCTTGATATACTTTCTTTGAAGGTAGCTGGGGATCAAGCATTAATATTAATTAAGACTCATCTTGGTACCGCAATTATCTAATCGATGCCACCTTTAAAGGCCCGGTTGAACTCCAAAATTAATAATATGTTGATATATATATTAATTTCCTCCATTGTAAATATCGATAATTAATTGATTATATTTTGTCATCAATTAATTATTTTAATCTTGATTTAATAGTTTCTCTAATGGATCAAATGCATGATGACTTATGGCATCAAGTACCGGAAACATATCAAGGGGATATTTCTTCAATTTCCATTTTGTTTTATTTCATAAATACTGGTAATTAAACAATCACGTTCCCAAATCAATCTAGGTATTGGCCGTCAAAAATAGGCCTCACATATTGACAATTCAAAGACGATCATTATTTCAATTTACCTATTCTATAAACTGGTTAGAAGAAAGCAATAATCAAATATCACTTGATTTAATTCCTTTGGAAATTTGCTTTAATTAAATCCTTTGATCACATCATTAAACATAATGCTTTTGATATTTTGTAATATGAGACAGTTGTTTCATGTAAAATGTTGGTCTAAATAAGGTCTTTATTCAACCTTATGATCTTATTCATTAATTAAGGCACATGATCATATCTTCCATGGGCGTATCCATATGACCATATCTTGCATAATTAATCTGGACATATCTACGAAAAATACTGAGTATTGCACAAGGTGAAATTAATACCTCTTAATTGAAATTTTATTAACACGAAAAATACAATAATTTTATTTGTCTTGCTACAAAAGCTCAAATAAAACTCCCCACTAGTCTAAAATAAGTACAGTAATCTCTAACACCACTGGGATCCCATGTCTTTCCAAAAACTTGAAGCAATTGGAGCCTTTGTGAATGGGTCCGCTGGGTTTTCCCTGCGAAGCTATTTTGGTAACCACTTTGTGTCTCTCTCGCTCAATGATGTCTCGGATCAAGTGGTACTTCCTCTCAATGTGTTTTTGTTTGGCAGCAGTACCTTGGTTCTTAACTACGGGTGTACTACATTTATTTGTTATCCACGATAAAGGGTAATGGGCCGACTACTTGTAGGTATCACACGAAGATCCATAATGAATTTCTTGACTACAGCGCCGCGCACCTCGAAGCGACAACATAACCAGCTTCCCCAGTAGTGCGTCCCCTTTATCATTTATCTCCTGTGACAGCTCCACCATACCGTGCTCGCCTGAAAATGGAATTCCTTGAAGTAATATCATATGAAATCGTCTAGCAATCATTTCAACTCATTTGGAATATGCGGCATATAATCTCGTTTGCTCCTTGAATGCTTGGGTGTAATGGCTGCTGCAGTCGATTGTTCTTCACCGGATCAGATTGACGCGACACAGCTCACTGCATAACGGATATCGGCTGCAGTGCGTAGCAGCGTTTGGCAGGACTACCTCACGGAGGGCGGCATAAGGTATCCCTACTCATACGTTCTTTGCTTTCGGGAGTTTTGGTGATTGCTCCTTAGAAAGATGAATTCCATGTCTAAAGTGGATCCCCTTTTTTCCATATTCGGCTTTGACAAGAATTTTATCAATATAAGAGGCTTGAGATAGTGCCCGGCAACTTGTTCTTCGGTCTCGTATAAGTTTGATTCCAAGAATATAGTTACTTCTCCCAAGTCTCATATCAAGCTATTTTATGCAACCAATCTTTACACTGACAACACTTGTTTGTAGTTTAAGATTAACAATATGTCATCTACGTAAAGGACTAGAAAACTACCTTACGTGCTTGGATTCTTTGTAACCTGAGTTCATCGGGCTTTTCTCAAGGCAGAAAATGTGCGCTTTGATCTTGGCGTGTTTCCATATTTGGATACTTGCTTAAGTCCATAAATGGACCTTTGTGGCCATCTGTATTCTTTGCCTTCAGCTTTGAACCCATCAAGTTTGCTTTTTTGTAGATGTCCCTCATTTAAATTGCCATTTAAAAAGGTATTTTATCACGCGAATCTAATGTCGGACTGGCTCCATTCTAAAAGAATCGATAGATTTAAGCATGACTCTTGGCGAAAGGTTTCTTCATAATCTATCCCTCTTTTTGGGTATAGCCTTTTGCCATAATCTAGCTTTGAAGGTTTCCACCTTCCCATCGATCTTTTTCTCTTTTGTAAAATCCACTTACCTATTGGTTTTACCGCTGCTACGAAGACCCGGTGAATTGGAATACATAGATTCCATTTCGGTCCGCAGCCTTTGCCACTCTGTATCACATCTTCAGTGCTTCTTTGTAATTGTTGGGATCATCTTCTTTGTCAATAACGACCAACTTGGTAAGACGCTCGCTGAGACATATCTCGTGACCGGCGCATCTATCCCACTACGACCAAACTCACTTGAATTTATGGCCCATTATTACAAACGCTATAAAGTACTAGTTCCTCATAAATCTTAAGTTACAGTTCCACATGTGAATCTTATTTCACTTGGTTCCACATGTGTTCTGCTCAGATGCATTTTCCCCTCTTTGAACATGCCATGGGATCGGTGGTATTAGAGCTTGAACAGGTGAATTTAGGTTCAATTCTTGAGGCCCAGTCGAGCTCCTCAAAATTATTTTGCTCTTGGGTTTGAAATTGCTTATATAGTCTTTACTCGAGAAAAGTTGTGGTACTCACAATAACCTTTTGCTCCAGAAGGATATAAAATAGTCACCTCTCGTTCCTTTAGGGTGTAGCCAGCCAGACATACGGAGCCTGCGTACGCGATTCAAACTATTTGGATCCTTTCTACTTAAGACACATGTAATAGAGCACACTTGTAGATAAGCAAACTAGGCTTGCCCTTCCTGGTGCAGCCTTGGGTGTCTTAGGAACCGTTTTAGAAGGAACGCTAAATTGAAGATGCATTGTTTCTATGGCATCCCAAAGCTTGATATAGGTAGAGATGAATAACTAAGCATTGACCTCACCACATATCTGAAAGTTCTATTTCTTCTTTCTACTTGACTCCATTTTCTTTAGAAGGTGTTCAGTGCTGATAGTTGTGAAACTATCCTCTTGAGTAAGTAAGACTTAAACTCTCGAGATGGAAGTGTTGCACCTCGAGTGGGCAAAGCTCTTTGATATAGATCCCCAATTGGCACTGCGCCTCTGACCTTATACTCTGAAATTTAGTGAAAGATTTGGTTTTATTTTGTTGGTAAATATATCCATATCTTGGAAGTAGTCATCTGCAAGGTGACAAATACTCATACCCTCCTCTGACGGACATTTATTGATCGCCTTTGTGATGTGCACCGATTCAGCGGTTTGGTTTAACGCGATATCCTTTAGCTTTAAGGGCCTTTTAATTATTTACACTTGAACAAAGGTTATCTTTGAGTATGGGTTAAAGTCTAGAAGTTAAGATCCCTTTTTACCAAAACATGATCCCTATTAGGATTAATAACAGCCTAATATGAAGTACCAAAATGTTTCTGTTTGAAACTTTCCTTTTCTTAGCCACAGAGTGATATTCTTATCAACAAATTTGAGTATTTAAACATATGGGACATAGAGGACTTAAATAATAAGACCATATCCAAATCATAGATATATGAATAGCAGAGTTGAACTTCTTATTGTAATAAAGGAATTAAATTCCCTTTATTAAACCTTGTTCAAACAAACAACTACTTGAGAAATTAATTCTTTTTTAAAATCCATTACATATAGAATCTACTAAACATAAGATACTATCATTTATTGAAAAATAGTTCTACTTGTCTAG
Source organism: Tetrastigma voinierianum (assembly GCA_016808115.1). Lineage (NCBI taxonomy): Eukaryota > Viridiplantae > Streptophyta > Magnoliopsida > Vitales > Vitaceae > Tetrastigma > Tetrastigma voinierianum. The sequence continues at coordinate 578,006 of JAEQBH010001441.1, read as the reverse complement.
CCTTTAAAGAGCATGTTCTCCCATTTAAGCCTCGAAAACCTCATTCTAGGCCAAGGCTAGTTTGTGAATACTTTTATAAAGGAAGTAACAATTTATGGTTAGTAGCCTCTAGATCAATGAATCATTTATCTGACCTATAATTCTCCACTAAACAAAACTGACCACATTCGATTACCCATACCTTGCTTTTTGGCAATCTAGAACAGTCTGCTTCCAGTGACCACCACAATCGGCAGGCACTTGCAGCTAGACCCAACTATCATGATGGTTTGGTAATGGTGACCATACATGTTCTTATTCTTTCCCACCCTTAGGTTTCCTTTGGGACTTGAAGTGGATACCAGTCATATGAACCAGCGACAGAGGCCCTTTGACCTTTCAGTTCATGCATCAACTCTGCAGGAGTTAGATCCATCTTGTTCATATTATAATTAACTTTAAAGAAAGTACAGGTAAAGCGATCGAATCGGGATCGAGCCATAAATCGATTTGGGTAGCTATCATCTTCATCTGACACTTGAAACAGTTAGGATGCTGACATCATTTCGGACGACGGTCTCACTTCCCAGAGTCATTCTAAGTGGTGTTTAATTCTAGCCTAACTGCGGCCTATATGGGAGAGAGAGAGAAACATTTGATTATTGCAAACATCTGCTCGAGAGTGCGGATCTGTTTACTGCATAAAATACAGATGAGATATCATCTTTCAGGCTATTTCGTACTGGCAATAAAGATATAGCGTGAGGCGATATGTTTGCATGTCCCAGTTCTCATAGTCTTTTGGGCTTGGTGGGATTCACATTCTTGCTGACTCAAACCCAGGCTTTAGTGTGGTTAGAATGAACTCAGGTTTTCAAGTCTAGGAACAATAATCCTCCACAGTTGGTTTTCCCATTCACTTATAAGTATTTGCTCCACTTAGGCTTTTGACTCGAAATCATTGCAAGTGGGATTAAACTAGAGAAGTGTATTTACGAAAAAATACACTTTTAACCTTAAAACGTAATATCTTACAATAAGCATGTTTTAAAATTTATTAAACTCCAAAACTATTTTTGTTTATTTGTAGAAACAATTCATTTAAAATTTTCAAAATATAAAACATAGTTGGAACTTTGGAATATTTATGTTTCAAACTCAAGAATTTGATATGAGAAACTGATTAGTATCCAACTAAGTTAGTTCAGGGAAAGATGAAATTAAACGGACTACTTAAATCCCATCTAGCAAACGGAACTTTCCTAGATAATACAAAAATCATTTCACTCTAATTGTTTTTAAGAAACTTTGGGCGCAATAAAATATCATGACCTCGTTGGGAGGAGTAATAAATTATTAAGTTTGATGTTTAACCATTATTTTATTTCAAACCCTCTTTCAATATCCAGATTACCTGCGTTAAGGCGATCAATCTTATTAAAATTTTGAAGAGCAATTGAGGAATCTAATCATTAAAATCGACCATGTTTGTAAGATTTGAGGCATCACGCAATCATTTATTATTAGACCCACAATGGAGCCCTTGAACAAATTAATTAAATTAATTAAAACCTTCACCACCATTCAATATTTTTTAATTAATGAGGATTTTCTAAATTATTTCAAAAAGAAGAAAAAAATAAAATAATTTTCCATAATAATTATTAAACTAGATTATAGAATCATAATAATTATTATGCACATATGAGTATCATTGATACAAATTTATATGGCACCACCTATTCTATATGGCATGTTATCACATAAAACATATTATAAGCATATAATTTAAACCATTCACAAAATTTTATTAAATAAAATAACCTAATCCATGGTTTCCTAAGGAAGAATTAAATATGACCTATTACAAAATATCACAAGGTTCTTAGACTAATTATTTTAGTTTACAAAGGCATAAAGGCCCGAAACTAAAATAAAATAAAAACCTAAAACCTAACATACTTCTAATTTGAAGGAATGTGGTCATAGTCACGAATCAAAAATAGGCTGAGAGGAAGAACCACCAGCACCCACGTCGAGCCGACCACCGAGTAAATTTTGCCAAAGCGACTCCGCACGCGCCCCTGCGGCCCAAGACTATCAGTGATGAGGACCAGCAGCGAAACTTTACAGCATGCGTGGCAGACATTCTGAACCACGTAAGAATAAAAGTAAACTGCGTCTCCTCCTCTCTGTTGTTTCACATTTGATCATTCCTGAAGTTGATGTCGGGATATTATAAACACTTCCAAATATTAAGTGTCTGATTTAGGATTTGAGAATTTTAAAATTACAGCTATTTTTAATTAAAAAACGTAAATAATAAAATAAAACCAGGGAAGGAAACTGTGATCTTATGACCCGACCTCTATTAGGCGAAAAGTGTACAATAAAAAATCTACCATGGATCTAGACAAACCATTCAAATAATATCCATTCATGAACAAAATCATAAATTAACAGATCATCACTCGATCACGCCAACTAAAACTTCATTACCGCCTGCCATCAGCATAAAAATTACGCCATTATTGAAATACCTAAACCCTTATCTTAATCATGGCGTGCTTTCAAATTAGGTGGAAGGAAAAACACGGGCGGAAGCGTGGATTCTTATAATATGATTCAACGTGGCGTATGTTAATATTAATAAAGTGCCTGTAACGGGTTGGATGCATCGCTCAGACTTTGAATCGACCTGTGACAATCTACACGTGATCTGGCGTTGCTGACGCGATCTACGCGTCCGATCGGATTGGCAATGTCGATCTTGGGATCTGCCGAAATTGTATGGTGTATTGTGGAGCGGCCTGATGAATCGACGTGGCCCGAATCTTAGAACACAGAAAAACCAAGAATGAAATATTCTTTCTTTCTCATACAATTATATGTTCTTAAAATATGTATGAAAAATATTTTTTTATGAAAAGAATCTCAAGAAAACCTTAAAACTTCCATTATCAGGAATAACTGGCTTTCATATAATAAATTATATTTATTATAAATAACGTTCATATAATAGAATTTATATTTGTATAAATGTAGTCTTATAATAAATTATATTTATTATAAATTTGAAATACCTAAGTGGGTTGAGCACATAATTGCTTCTTGACTGCCATTTAATGGCGGGGGCTCTGACTCAGCCGGGATGCAGGGTGAAGATGTCGAGAAATATTAAAAATTTGAACTTCGATGACTTGAGAAGAAGCGAGAGATTATAGATCTAGATTGTCAAAATGCTTTGTTGGTACCTCTGAATGTTGGAGCTTCTCTGAGCACTCGGATAAGAGGCAGTAGCATCGTAATTCAGCGGGGAGCCGCAAACTGTGATCCGATTCATCCGTGCAAACTGCGGCGAAAGAAGTCGTTCGGATCCGCTCGGAATCCGCACCACAGGTTGATGACAACTCAGCGTAAACTTTGTAAAGAAGGATACCGTGAAATTGAGAGAAGATTAAGCGGTGGAAATCGATGCGCGTAGTTGGTGATATTAGATCTTTGAAGCGATGATATATTCTTTGGAAATTTAACGCTTTGTTAATGGTGGAGAGACCTCCCTCCTCGGCTGAAACCAGAATGAGATTGCTTGAAACTCATGGTGAAGAAAACTGATACTCGTCATTGAGCAGAATCATCCTGGCATTATGACGGTTACTGCGGGGCTAAATCTGCGAAATCTTTGAATTAGGGCCATTGTTACTTACCTAATAAGATGTCTGACGATATTTTCTTTCTTGAGCATTGTCGCGATATTGTGTGATCTCGTTATTGTAAAATCCGAGCCTTGGAGGCTCGATCGATTATAAAAATCTAGTCGCCAGGTACATTCTTAGGCGTGTGTATATGCGGTACGCTGACCCAAGGCGTCACGCCGGGCGTGGAAGTAAAAATTAAATACAAATCGACGAAGCTCCGATTGGTTAAAAACTCGAAGCGCAGTTAGATCCAAGTTTTTCGATATTTGAAACTCGATTGAAGAAATAATCCGGGCTGTTGAACCAGGAGCTCGACCAATAAATCTTAAAGATTAATAAAATGGTATGCCGAACTGCGGTTTAAAATGCGACGGGTTAGAAGCGATTCTGACTCTAATAAATTTAAACTTAATAAAATATATTGATTTTGAGTTATTCATATAACGAATAAAACTGGTTAATCATAATGGCCTCGTTGGATATTGCTGATGGCAGATTAGTGTTCACGAATCGGTGCGGTAACGTGGCTTGACTCATTTACACCTGAATTACGATTAAACAAGAAACTAGTTCATTTCAGGATTCAATGAAACTAATCCATATTTGTGCAAGAAAAGAATAAGCAAGCATCATATTGATTCTCTAACAAATACCAATACTTATTACGCCAGAATATTATGCCATAGGAAAATTAAAGCAACTGCTATAAAAACTGAATTTGCTGAGACCTCTTCCTCCACTCGAGGAAAGAGAATGCTTAGAGCGAAGTGCTAAAAATCAAATTTTAAGTATGTAGCACCTCAGTGATAAAGGGTGATAATTGGATGTTTCACAAGATCTACGTTATTTAACTTTGCATTGAAAATTACGATCTCTTTTCTTAACAGTGTTTCATCACATGCTGTATTCTTTCATATACGCCCATGGGATATGTAAAACGATTCTTGTAGAGCGACATTGTTTCCTAATTATTTTTCTTTAATTTCATCTCTATCTTATAACTTATCTGGTTTAAAGTCACGAATCCTTCTCCATATCTTGATGGACCATTGAACCGATTCTTATAATTAAAGAGGAGACATTACATAATAATTTTTCGTCTCTAAATCCGTGGAACAAGTGGATATGGAAATAATTATTAAAAATAAGAGCTGGTATCTCAATTAAATATTAAATATTTGTAACGATTCTGTTTTTCAAACGTCTCATGAACATTGATTTATAATATCTCTTATAACATTATTCATTGGTCTGAATATTTCTCATATCTTTTGGTGAGGGTGACGATTATGTTAGAAGGGTATGTATTTCTATCAACTAATTTTTCATCCACAGATCATTCAGACAAATTGGAATAACAATGATAAATTGTAAAAATGAAACTCAACCATCTCGTTAGTATTCGAGTATGTTTTATTATGATTAGTTTTATTGTCATGAACTTTAATTTCTCATCCTCTCTTTTCCTAACTTTCTCTATTTTCGTCACGAATCCTTCTCTCATATCCTTTTATGGGACAACGTTGAACGATTCTTAATTAAGGAGAGACATATTCTATCAACCATTTTACATCTCCCCATTGATATTGTGATAGAACAAATGGAATATGGAAATAAATTATTAAAAATAAGAGAGATCAACCATCCAAATTAATATTATTATTATATAATTGGTTTAACATCTACGAATATATATAATTTTTTTAAAGAAAATAATTTATTGATTCAAATTAACAATACATCAAATAGAAACACAAATAAATTTGCTAAAAATTCACGCCAGATAAACAACACACAAATTGTGGCATAATAAATTAGTTAAATGCTACAAATTTGATAATATCATATTATTAAAATATTTATATGATTTTGCAATATACTCTATAATCTGTAATCGTTTATTATCTTATCGATCAAAATTTGCTAGTCAATCTACATAATAAAACATACTTAACAAAACAGCAGAAAACGCGTCATAAAACCAAACATAAAATAAGAGGTGAAATTATGAAAAAAACAAAATAAACGAATCTATATATGAGGGGATATACTTTATTATGAAATAATTATGATAGGAAATAGATATAGATGTGGTGATTTCGAGGGCTTGGTGTCAATAATGCGCCCCTCCTTGCTTGGAAAATGGTGGCTAGAGGCCAGAAACTTCTGCTAAAAAGTGTGTAGTTTATTGAGAGGATATCTATTCATACATGTATTATATTGTAATATTTGTTAACACCGAGTTCGATCATACGGGATCTCACGAAACGTGTTAACGTTTCACAATTTTTATTAGTCTCGTCAACTAAGTACATATTGCCTTTTATTCTAAGGTTTCATTTATCATATTACAGTTGATCCAGTGACAGACATGCTGATGCTTTGTCAGCATTTATAGTGGACCAGTGGTGGGGAGTTATCGATGATGTGTGGTGACATGTCCCCAAATCAAGCCAGTGAGGAATTAATGGCTCTGTACGATTAAATTTTCTTCTTCCGTGATTGCAGATCTTATCGAACAATGTAAAATTAATAACGGGCATTGCTTTGTCAGCAATAATTGTTGAGAAGACAAGGCTTGTTGGGGAATGCGATCAAACATAAAGGCTAGATGACTCTCTTCCTCATTGGATTTGGGTGCAGTTCTTCCTTAGTTGGGCCTTTGTTCTTGTATATGCTGAATCCTGACGCTCCATTCACTAGACTGATTCCATTTAGTTAAGTTTTCGTTGTTCTATTTAAATAACGAGCGTGATTATGCGTTATGATGAATCTATACGATGAAGGCTTGTCATCTATTTTGGTCCATTTTGCGATTAATTTTATATAGCGTTTATATGAAGTCACAGAACCAAACTTAATTTTCTCGATCCAAAAAGCGGGAAATTGTAGTAAAAGTAGATAATAACAAAACTGGAAGATGATATAATAATCTGGATGACGAGTCTTATAAACGTATATAAAGATGAGAAAAGGACCGGATGTGCGAGCTTTAATGACAATCAAATCGTATTCGAGGTTACATCGGTAAAACTCGATCATAAGCGAAGCAGTGAAACTTAAAATAGGCTGGGAGTAGAAGAAACTCGAAAGTTAAACGGCGGGAATTTCGAAGAAGAAGGCGCGATCTCATGACATCAGCAGCCTTTGCATCGGAAATGATCTGGCGTGCGCGCCTCAGTTCAAAGAAAGTTCGTGCGACAACGATTCATAATGAAGATCGGTGCGTTTCGCACGGTTACCGTAACGTCGAACCGATTCGCGACAACGTCGGTTGTGGCGATAATAATCATCTTGAATGGAAATCGACCAACGCATTTCTCGCGACATCGTATTTATGGGACGAAGGTGCGACGTCGATGGTATGTGACGTTAGTTTCGTGAGGAAGGGTGAACGGATTAAAATTTGTCGTGACACCATTCGCGGCGTATGCCTTCCGTAGAATACTCTGACGAGGAATTTGGCGAGAAGCGGGTCGCGACGAGGGGCTCGTCTTGAAGCGATATCTAGTCTCTTTGGGCTGGTAAACTAAAGTCGAAAAATGCGTAAAATTAGATTGTTTGGAACTATATCTGCGAAGTACTTTGCAAAAACTTTTTCAGCTCTTGGCGACCGAAGAAGTACCAGTTACTGAAGGCTCCGTATTTTATTTTCTTTCTTTCTTTCTGTTTTCTGTTGTTTTAGATTAGATTAGTTTGTATTTTGTTCTCATTTAGTTTGAATTGAAACATGAGATTTGGTGAATGTGATTATCTGTTTCTTCAGTCGCATCTGGTTGTTGATTTGGAACTAAGGTGAAAAGAAAACCCAGTTGACACCGATTCGATTGGTGATTTCATAATCGAATAAGCCAATGTATGGTATGTCGATAATTTAGAAACCGACTTCCATTGGATTAGCGTTATTGTCGAAATTATCTTTCTGCGGTATTTATTCATTATGGTTGAACGGAGATCATTAATCGACTTCGGTTTTTTCTAGATAGTCAACGTCGCGGTCTCTTACATGCCTGTGAATTGTTTATTTCTGATTTCGGACTGGTATTCGACAGGAAGGCGTGCGAGGTAAGGATTTGAGGAGAATCTTGAACACGATATTGCTGATCAATGTGCTCTGTGTCTTAAATTAATGATCCTCTTCTCACTTATGTAGGGAATGAGTTGGTGAGTTATTAATTTAAGTATCACGAGGATTACCTCAATTCGAATAGTAGATTAGTCCAGTGTTATGAGGATCTAATCAAGGAAAGTAATTGTTCTAATTTTGAGCAGCAGGAACGATCTGATCTGAGCATGCGCAATGACTATATTTAAGAGCTGGTCTGCTTGGAGTCCATGTTGTGAAAGGTATGACGATATTAGAAGAAAAATGCACGAGGAAACAGGCTGCTGGAATTAAACAGTGTCTCACCTTGTATTCGAGAGAAGCGGTTAAAGTTGGATAGATAAGCCGATCATCAGTTTAGAATCGGGTTCTTTCTGTTTGTTTATTTGGATTGGTTTTAAAAGTGTATTGAAAGAAAAAAGAGATTCTGATGTTTGTAAGGTGAACTCTTCTATTATTGTTATTCAATATTTCTTTAGAATAGCCCATTCAATCTAAATTTGCTATTTTAATATTTCAATATTCAATTCAATTATTACTATTCATTTTTCTTTGTAGTATCTTGAAACTTTCAACAAAATCGATATAAGTATTATAAATCGAAATAGTATGGAAGCTTAATGTGGTGGGGTAGTTGATTGAAAAATTCTTGAGATCTCTGTGGGATCGATATCTGGACTTAAATCCAATTTACTACTTGTTCGATATGTGCACTTGTAGTATACTGGATCAAAACCACAGAGAAAATGGTTTGCTCACAGCGAAATATCTTCATGATACTATAGTAAAGAGAGCCCACGCTCGAGTTTAATGGTTTTATTCACGGGGACTGAATGTAATCATTTTGAGTGATAAGTCATAAGGATTTGGATAAGGTGTTTTGATCCATAACAGTTCATAGAGTAATTGAACAAGTTTTCTGTTGCATGGGTTTTTGCAGGATTAGATGATGATGCAAGTCAAATTGTGTTGCCTTGGGCATGAGCATATACTAATCGATCAGTGAGTTTGTGGCGTAGTTCTTGAGAGTTAGATAATAGTCATTTGGTGATAACGTCATAAATTTGTATGCATCATATGATCAGGATAACAAGTTTTATGGCGGCTGTTGCGAGGATCGAAGAATTTAGTAGATCAATATTACGACGAAAGGCGGAAATACTAGTGGACTTGTTTAAAAAAAACCAAAAATAGTTTTCAATGATGGGTGTTGCAGCACTGGCTTAACAAGCCATAATATTTGTTCAGCCCGACTAACCTCGTAATGTAAGTGTGTTTTGATTTCGAAACTTTGTGCGCGGAAAGCAAGGCGTCAGTTCCGATGAATGCGGAGCTGAAAGGCACTGAAGCTTGAAAGGCGAAAGGTCGAAAACTCAGCTATAGCGGATGAGACCCGGACGGAGGCCCGAAGGACAGAGCGGTAGCGGAGGCCTCAATCTTGATAGGAGGGGCTGCAGGCAATTATTGGGATGAATACTCTGCAATCGATGACTCTTGATTGATCTGCCAATAATTTTAAGGCTAGAAAACCTGGCTGTGATTACAATGGTTGGTAACATGATTTAACTAAGTCATCCATTTTGAAGTCCCGAGATGAGACACAAGGAAGGACTTTCTAGGATGTGAAACAGTGAGTGAATGAGGTGAGACGGAGGTCATAAAATTGCATTTATTCCCATTTTCTCTAGAGATCTCATGACCATGGTATGAATCTCTACTGTATGGATTCTGATGATGTACCCAGGAGGAGCTTGTAGAAGCCTACTTGGGTAGATTCTTTTCATAACCATACCTGCGAGAAGGAGGGGAAACCAGTGTGTTCAGTGAGGAAGATGGCTTTTCGTAGCTTGGGAAGATTCAAAGGTTATTTGAAGAGGTTATCGTGTGAGATAGACCCAGAGACGGGGATGGACATAGTGTATCATGCATGAATGATACATCTAAGACATGTGAATTATTCTGTTGTGGAGCATTCAAGCGTAAAGTGATATGAGAATGAATCACGATCAAGGACGTGATGCAATGAAGAACCAGCCCGGGTTTAAAGGTAGTTAAAGCAGGAGGAGGTCATGGAGTGAGACGGATGGCAACGATACATGGAGGGCAAAATAGATGCCATCGGCCCATGAGATGGACAAGCAAGAGGAGAGATACTACTGTTCATGAATGGGGAGTAGATTAAGAGGGAACTAATGAGAGGAAGTCTTTGAGAGTACCAGCGCTAAGCTGACTATGATCTTTGAGGAGGTTAAGTACTTGGGAGAGCTAAGAAGTTATCACTTCAGAAAAATTAATCTGTTTGCTTGACACACTATCATCCGACAGCGAGACCGCAAAATTTTCATATGGTGGAGGGCCTCCCACAGGCCAAGGCATGGCGCATCCTGGCGGGATATCGCGACCACGAGGTTCAGCAGGCCAGTGGAGAAGCGAGAGAGAAATAGTCTCAGGTGGGAGGAGCCACCCCATTTGAAAGATCTCAATTCTTTTTTGAATTCAATGGGGACAGCAAGAAGAGTATTAAACCTCATAGAATTGAGCCTCAAGTACTAATTCTCAGGTACAGAGAGAACTTCATAATGTCTTCCTCTAAAGAACACCAAGAGGACACAGGATGAAAGACAGCGCCCTAGGCACCTTCAAAATGGATGAAGTACTTTCCTGAGTGACACGAAGAAGATCCAAGAGGCGTATGGGCGTGGCTCGAAGTGGGAAGACCGGAGAGAGGACAGGAAAAGATAGAGAACGACCCGGGGAGATGAAGGCTGAGAGATTTAACTGAAACCTTTGGGCTGGGAAGAAGGAACAAGCTGTGGGAAGGAAGGAAGCAGAGAGACCCGGGCAACGATCGGCCTGTGGTCCCATTTCCTGGAGAACTGCGAGAAATCAAAGGTCAGAGGAGACAACACAAGGTTCTTAAAGACCTTTGAGTGGAGATGCGTATGCCCCTTTCACGAAGTGATTTACTCGAGATGCCACTTTATGCAAAATTTTTTGAAAGACATCTTAAGCAAAAAGGAGAATTGTTGAAGAAGGAATTGTGAATTTGGCGCAACTTGCGATCTTTGTGATCAAGAGGCTTACGAGAAGAAGATGAAGGATCCGAGGGAGCTTCAAACCTCACACACCATTTGAGATTTTGAGTTCAATCTTTTGTGACTCGAGTGCGATATAAATTTAATGCCTTGTGCCATTTGCCCAGTTAAGTTTGGGAGATTACTCCCTCTGTCTCCCTCAAATGGCGGATAGAACCTGGCAAAACACGGAAGAGGATCATAGAAGATGTCTTTGGCAGTAAGTGGGAAAATTTATTTTCAGTGCAAACTTCATCATCTCTCTTTTGGATAATATGGAGGAAGATTCATGAATCTACATTCTTTGGGAAGGCCATTCTTAGCAACTAGGCCATTCATTGATATACGAAGAGATTCTCATGCTCAGGAGTTGGAGAAGAGGCAATTTGAAGTTTCAATTTAATCGAGTTTGAAGAGTGGAAATAAAAGGGATGTGACAAATGTGATAGTTGATCACTTGTCAGAGCCAGAAAGAAATCAAGCGGAAGAGGAGGAGATAAGACTAAGAGGAACTTCCCGGATAGGCAGCTCTTTCAATTCTCATTCAAACGAGAGAAGTGGTATCTTTGATGTGTAGGAATTAGCAGCTTGTGGAGTAGTTCATACAGATTCAATACAAACGGAAAAGCTCGGAATGGCAGTAGAGTATTATATACAGGATGACCCACTATTATTTAAGAGGGGTGCTGATATGATGATAAGAAGATGTTTGTCAGAGGGTGAACAAAGCAGAATTATGAATGAATGCCATGCCATCACTGTGAGGAGCATTTTTGGAGAAAGAAACGTCATAAGACCTAATCGAGTTTTATTTTATTGGCCAACTCGCTTTCGTGGACTGCATCACGGGCCAATTATGCGATACGCCAAAATATCGAAATATCAAAGAAGAATGAAATGCCCCTACGAGGCATATCGTGGTGCAAATTTTATGTATGGGGGATAGATTTTATGAGACCCTTTCCACAATCATTTGGAAACCTGTATATACTGCTAGCAGTGGATTATGTTTCTAAATGGGTGGAAGCCATAGCTTGCCCAAGAAATGATGTTAATACAGTTGTGAGTTTCCCGCAAAAAGAAATTATACGAGCGTGATTTGGAACACCTGTGACTGTCATCGTTGATGGGAAGCCACTTTGCAAACAAAATTTCACAAAGCTCATGAGCAGATACGGGATCAAACATATAATGAGCCTAGCTTATCATCCCTGCACTAATGGGCAAGGTGGTAAATTTCCAAATGTGTGAGATTAAAAAGGATCCTGGAAAAGACTGTAAGTTCAAGCAAGAAGGATTGGTCTTCCAAACTTGATGATGCACTTTGGGCCTACAGGACTGCATTCAAAACTCCCATTGGGATGTCCCCATACAGATTGGTATTTGGCAAGCCATGTCACCTCCCTTTTGAATTAGAATACAAGGCTATGTGGGCCATCAAGAAGCTGAATTTCGATTTCAAAATGGCAAGGGAAGAGAGATTGCTTCCACCGAATGAACTGAAGAATCGAGAAATGAAGTCACATAATGCGTAAGATCTACAAATACAAGACAAAGAAATGGCATGATCAGTTTATTCTAGGAAAGAGTTCAGAGAAGGATCGAGTTATGTTATTTAACTCCCGCATTAAGATTGTTCCTGTGAAAATTGAAATCAAGGTGGAGTGGACTATACACAAAGGGTGTCAAGCACTACTTTTGGAGCAACACTCAAGACCGATGTCGGGGGAGGAATTTAAAGTCAGTCGGACAAAGACTCAAGCATTATCAAAGCAGGAGGAAAGAAAAGAAGAGCTACACCGTTCATTGAGAGAAAGAAAATCAAACAAACAAGTCCAAGCCTAAGGACTCAAAACCGAGTAGCCGATGGGGAGTACCCCATAAAGACTTTAATTCGCTTACTTTTAGACTTTGAATATATTTTTTAGATTTCACCTTGATTTTGTTTTCTCTAGTTTTTTTATATGATTAGTTAGTAATATGGAAGTCAATTTTGTTTAATTAAATCCTTCAGAAATGTTGCACTGTGTGCAAAATGCAAAGGAAAGAGAGAAGGAGACACCTGTGACAACTCAAAGAATTCACAGGAAGGAGCTTTTTTAAAAGGGGGAGCATTTTTTCCTATACAAATTCTCGTGAAAGTGAATAGAACATATGTTTGAATTGCTGTGTGGAATTGATTTAGTTGATACTGAGAATTTGAGAATTGATAAAGAAAGAAAAGCTCTCTGTTCATTAAATTTAAGGCAAATGCAGACTAGGCCGCGACAAAAATTTATGTCGCTACAGAAACTGATGTCGTGACTTAGTAAAAATTGAAGGAAGAAAAATAGGGTTGAATGTCGCGGCAAAACACTTATGTCGCGACAAGAGCAATTCCTTCAAAAGAATGAAGTGGTCACGACATCTTAAATGAAACACCTTAGGTCGCAACCAGAGGATGACTCGCCCTCCCAGAAAGTTATCGCTTATCGCGACAAACAAGAAGTTAAGACAAAAGAGGGAATTTGCCACCAAGTAATTCCTTAATTTTGCCCTAAATTTAATGAAAGTACATTCTCACCGGGTTAGAACTAAGAGCGTAATTGAACTGAGTAATAACAAGATTAGCGTTAAACGTAAATTCAAATTCCGATTGAACCAATGTGTTTATTTTTTTTGCTTTAATTGATATTGGAATAACAGTAGAATTTAGCTCAGGAATAAAAATACTGACATATCATAATATGAGCCAGTTGAGGTTAATGATTAGATGATGAGATGAAGCAATAGTAAACTGCAGAATAAGGGCTGAATGACAGGCAATTTAATTGAAACATAAATTGCGATTTAGTTTGAATTTTGCTAATAAGTCCAGGATAAGGAAGGTTATACAATTGAAGGAATAAAACAAATTTTTTGAGTTTGTGGTAGTAACAGTGAGTCAAGGAACCTGTTGGAAATAACATCATCTAAATTCTCATCCACTGATGTGAGTCAAGAAAATCCTCAAGGTTAGTCACAAGTGGAATCAACCCAAATTCAAGAACTTGTTAGATTATTGATCAAAGCGAAATCCTAGGTGATACAACCAACAAGAAATGATGCAGGCCATCCTTTGAAAGTTTGAGCCATTCTAGCCATCCCTATTCATATGTCATGCATACTTAGTTCCGCAATCGAGCCAAAACAAGCCTTATTTTCAAAATGTCAATAGCACCCCAACCCATCCTAAGGAATCAATCTTCCAAATAACCTGTGGATTACCAAAGAACTCAAAACAAAAATATGAAATAAAGTTTGGGGGAGTGTGAATTTTAGGAACCCAAAGAGAAAATACGTAGTGCGGAAAGAAGAGAAAAGATCTACATCATAAAATACAAAATGAAAAGAAAGCTCAGGGGAATAGGCTTTGTCTTGTGGCCTCGACTCTCGAACAATTGTCTGGTGTTTCAACACCTAGTACCCTACCATCTGGGTATGAGTTACTAACCCAAAGTTCCTAAGAGTGTTAGAAAGTTCTAAGAAGACAAAACATTGCATTATTCCCTTAATGGCGATAGAAAAGAAAATCCCGCTTGAATCAGGAATGAGAAATGAAACATACAGCTATGAATAGAATAAAATCACAGGTATCCCAAACATGAAGTTTGGGGGAGCTTATTCAAGAACTACAAGGAGAAAAAAGGCAAGAGGTGAGTGAAAAGGAAAAAAGGAGTATTGGTAATCTTAACCTAAAAATCCCATCCATCCTACTCCTTACTAAAGCCTCGACATTACAAGCCCAAAAGACTCCGAATGGATCTTGAAGGTTGTAATAACTTATATTAGTGGAGATCAATATGAACAACAAGCCTATGGAATTAGGAAATCAAGAAAAGATCAAATCGTGAACATCCTCTAAGGGTTAATCACTCCATTAAGGATGAGAAAATAACTTACATTTGCCAGATCACTTAACTATACCGTTGTAAAATGATTCAACAATTCTCATGGTACACCGATTGAGTAGAAACTAACCTTGATCCGGACTTACGTCGAATACACGTTAAGAGTGCAATTTCTAGTTTTTCAATTGTTCGTTGCAACCGCAAAGAATGCAAATGTCCTTTTGCTCGAGTATCAAACAAATCTTTCTTTTCTTGCTTAGGGACAAGCAAAATTTGAGTCTGGGAGTTTGATGAGCTAAAGTCATCTATTTTCACCATTTTTCCGATTAATTTTTATAAAAGACCGATTTATGCATGCCAGAATCTCGGAATGTAACTTCACCAAATTTCAGGCAAAGAAGAAATCCAAAAGAAAATAAATTGCGTAGAAAGGAGCGTACGTGAGCGTGAACTGGATGATAATGGGAAGAAGCAGGGCAAGAACGACGATAAAGATGAAAGGGGACCAGATGTCGCGGTTACAAAGAATCAAAATGCGATCTGTGTTACATCAAGAAAACTCCACGCAGAACTCGGCTTAATTGAAAACAAATGAATGGGAGTGAAAGAAACTCAAAGTTAAACAACCGTGGAATTGAAGAAGAAGAAGGCACAATGTCACACCGGATGCAATACATCAACATCAGATCGTAAGCAACAAATATCAGCTTCATATGAGAAAAGTTGTCGCTACAACACCTAGTCAGAAGATAAGGTCGCGATAACACTGGGTTGTCGCGACATCACCACGGCACTTGAGGTCGCTGCACACAGTTGTCGCGACAACAATTGTAATCAATGGAAGTCGCGACAAGACCAGCCGCCGCGACATCTACCGCAGCGACCCGTAAGGTCGCTAAGCCGCAGTCGTCAGCGACGTGAGTTTCAATGAGAAGAGGTCGCGACAAGATTAAGCTGTCGCGACACCAGCTTCACTTAAGACATGTCGCAACTACATAGAGGCTCCTGCGACAAGGACTGCGACAAGAACAGAGGTCGCGACGAGGGCTCGATGTCGCGACAAAGATCGCCATCGGGCCAAGAAAACTAAAGTCCAAAAAAGAAATGCATCAAATTCAGCCCAACTTTTTAACCCTATGGGAACACGGCCGCTTACCAAAAAAGAAACGCAATTTCGCGACTTGAAAGAGAGACCGGTTGTCAAGGCCCTGTGATTTTTATTTTTCTTTTCTTTATTTTCCTTTCGCTTTCTTTCCATTTTATTTAGATTAGATTAGTTTGTATTTCGTCTCATTTGATTCGAACAAGAATGTAAAGGATTTAGCCGAATGCGTATTTATATTTCTTCAAATTACTGTCAAGAGTTTGAATCTGAGCAAATTTTGGATTAACACCCGCCCGATTTACAAAGGGTTTTCTTGATCGCTAGTTTCAATGTATGGTATAATCAAGAATTTAAAAACCTAGCTTCCATTGAATTCGATCTATTGTTTAAATTATCTTTCCCTGCAGATTTTATTCCATGCCGTGGCTGAACTTCGATATTAAATCTACTTTGTTTGTCACAAACGCAGCTTTTTTCCTAGAATTTATCCAACGCGCCTCCCGTACCTATAATCTAGATTGTTTCATTTTGATTTCCGTGAGGCCCTCTAAGGACACAGAGAAGGCATTCTGAGAGTAAGGAAATAATTCTCGAAGATATTCAACCTCGATATCATTATCTATCGTAGCTCAGATACTTAAATTAATACATCCTCTTCTCACTTGTAACGAGAATGAGTTGGGAGTGAGTTATTAATTTGGCGTATGCGAGTTCAATTTAATTAATAGTGAATTCGATCCCGTGTTAGTAAGGATCTAATCAAGGAAAGAGTAAGTCAGTTTCTAATTTTGAGGACGAGGAACCAAGACAAAGGCAAACCTCCTCGTAATGACTATATTTAAGGAGCTCGTGTCCGCATCTATGTTGTGGGTATGAAGTATTGAGAAAGAAAAATACCCGTAACAAGGCTACGATTTAGTAGTCATCTCACCCACTGTGGTTCGAAAGAAACAAATGGCAAGTAGATGATGAATCCTGTGGTTTGAGAGATCCACTACATTATCTTATTCCTCGACTAGCTTTTAAAACTGTAGTTCGTAAAGCAAAAGTTACAAAGACAGCCGTAGGAATTGATTTTTCACAATAGCTGATTATTCAATGTTTTCTTTAGAGATAACTGTTCAATCTAAATTTGCTATTTTAATATTTCAATATTCAATTCAATTGTTATTCATTCATTTTTCTTTTACATCATTATCTTCAGGCTTTCAAAGCAAAATCCCAATATCGTATTATCGTCCAAATAGTATGGAGCTTAAGTAATCGTGTTGATTGAAAATTCTCGAGATCTCAGGATCGATATCCGACTTAAATCCAATTTACTACTTGTTCGATATGTGCACTTGCAGTATACTGGATCAAAACCACAAGGAAAATGGTTTACTCTTATGAACATCTTTTCATCAACACTATAGCTTAAAGAAACCTACACTCAAGTTTAATGGTTTTATTATCGAGACTAGATAATAACTTTGGTATGTTTACAAATTTGAATAGGTGTTTTGATCCATAACACCATAGAAGTAGTGAACAAGTTTTATGGCTAGCTTTTCTGGGGATTAAGACAGTCTTCAGAATTTGCGGTTATGAACTTTGTGAGCATACTCAATCGATCAATGAGTTTAGCGCCGCTGTCGATTAGATAATAGTCCTTTGGTGATAACGTCATAAATTTGTATACATCATATGATCCAGATAACACTATCCTTTCGCTCCTACTCCTTGGATAGGTGTCAACCATGGGTTGGCCTCAGGAGGTACATGCCGACAGATTTGATTGCCTCATTTAATGCCCTTCTCTAGGTTTCCTAGCCATGATGATGGGGTTTTTAGGGTTCTGATGCATCGATTCACCCTTTTAAACACTACAAGAAAAAATATCAATCGTTGACATACTTTATTGACATAAGACTATATATGTCATTATTACTTATTTAAATGGATAACAATGACATATTTAAGATAGAAAAAAACAACAATGACATATGTAAAATTTTTTTATAGGTTATAATGACTTATAAAGTATAATCTTGACAAAAAAATTTATAAGTCAAGATATATTTCATTAGAACTATGTAGCATGCACACTTCAATGCACGCCTTTTATAAGTCAAGGAAGAAATTCTTTAATACTATAGTTCAAGAAAAAACCAATAGTTTTTATTCTTTATCTTTTTGCTTTAAAGTAATGAAGTCAAACATAAATTATAATGTGTGATTGTATATTTAATTATTATAAGGGTACACATACTATGACATGGTTTAAATTAAGATGCGACCATGGTCCATTATTACCTAATTTTGATAGTTTAAATATTTTGTTTGATTTTTTTTATAAGAAATATTGTAAAACCCCAACCTTATTGAATGTTATAATAGTAGTTATTGAACTGATTTGAGGTCTAATGATAGAAGCAAGAGTGGATTAGAATTTAGAACGCTCTGGACATCATTTGGGCATGAAGTGAAAATTTTCGAAAATTGTAACCTGGTGCCCTAATGAATAGTGATTTTTTCTTATTTTATCCCGATGGAGGGTTGCAAAGGGATTTTAAGAAAATTTCAATTCTTACAGACTTTGAAATGATATTTAGAAGATAATGGGAGATTTAAGTGAATAGTGATTTCCGGACTGAAAATTGGAGTCTGTGCTGAAATTTTTCGGAAATTGGGCTGGAAATACGAAAATGTCCGGAATCAATCATAGAGTCTAACGAAATGAAACGGAGTGAAACGGTCCGCTTTGGATAGTCAAAGGATTCAACGTAATTCGGATAATAATACGCCATTGTCCGGATTTCCGATTTTAATGATTTTAAACTGGGATTTCTGATTTCAAGAGCCCGAATTCACCGGGTGAAGGATTTAATTTGAATAATTCATGGTTAATTTGAAGTTTAGACGTACCATAGAATATTTTTGACATTTAATCTAAGATGTGCCAAAGATATGTGAACCGAGATAAAGCTGCTATAAGGAGATATTTCTTATTATGAGAGCCAATTAAAACCTTCTTAATGGCTAAGTTATGATTTAAATCATGGGTAAAATGACTTGGTCTCATGAGAATGGACCAATGAGAAGCTTGGATAAAAGTGTAACCACTTTAAACTAAATCCAATGGAATTATTTAATTTAAGGGTACTTTTGGAAGAATATTTAAAGTCTAAATTAGGGATTTAAGTGCTCCAAAGAGAGGAGATCACGTCCATGAGAAGGAGAGAAAGGAGAAATATAGAAAAGAAAGGGAAGAAAGGAGAAAGAGGAGGAGAAAGGGTAGGGCAAAGTGGTAGAGGTGAATTTTTATTCTCTTTCAAGCCTAAGTGAGCCCATGAATCAAGGAAGAGAAGACAAGGGAAACCTAAGAAACAAGTGTTTGCGGTGGGAAAGTTGGATTTTATGTTTTTCATGCCTACGATTTGATTTTCTTGTATGGATGTTAAATTAGTGGCATTTAGGTTGAATGATGATGATTTTGATAAATTGAGAAAGCCATGGATTAGATTAGGTTTTGACAAATCAAGTGGAATGAATGGTTAGGTTTGATGTAGACTTTAGTGATATGTTGAAATGGGTATAATGCATCAGATTTAAGTGTTTAGAGGAAAGAAAATGGAAGAGAAATGACAATTTGGTAAATTTTTGGGCAGCAAATTTCAGACAGGAAATGTCATGTTTTCTGTTTTGACCAGTTTTGGTATTTTGGCCATAACTTGCCTATATTTCAGATCGGAATTGAGTGATGCAAAATTCTGCAAAATAGACTTCTAGGAAAAATTTATCTGAAGGAAGTTCATGCAAATTGTAAACTTAAAGTGCCCAGAAAATGGTTCAAAGTGGAGCTATGTGCAGATTCTGTTCTGCCAAACTATTTGTTGTGCAGATTGTGTTATGCGGTTGAGGGCTTTAGAGACGGAATTTAAATTGAAAATTTAAAGAGATGTTATTTGATATCAAGAACTGATCTGGAGAGTTTCATAAATTTTGAAGACCGTTTAAATAATTTTTGAGTCATAAAGTCTATAGGGTATGGTTGGAAAAAGGTTGGCTAAAATGAATGAGTTTTTAGTGCTTAAGGTAATTTGCTTATTTGGCTTTAAATGAATGTGTATGGTGGATTGGAATGGAAGCAGATTAATGTATAGTTGTGGTTTTCGCGGTGAAAAGGACTATCGGACGGGAACGGAATTCGACGGAAGCAAGCGGGATTGAGCGTGAACTGAGGAAAAAAAGTCGATATTTTGAGAATTTAGTTTTAAAGTGAATGGTTTTAATGTTAAACTGGTTTAATGTAAATTTTATGTAACAAAGATATATGGAAATGTTTTATATTGCATTGTTTTATCTTTGCATCAATGCATATATTTATATGTGTATTAAATATGTATGCATATGTTAAGGTATTATGAAAGTTTAAAAATGTTTAAAGTATGCATATGTGTTTTAATGATAAAGTAAAGGATTTAAATGTATTTATAAATGTATTTTAAAGAAATGTTTTATCGATGGTTACCCTAAACCCCTATGACTGTTGACCGAGCACGGGCCAAGTACTTTTAAGCGTGTAAGGATTAAGAGGGTAAAGAGAAGCATTAACCGAGGAGGAAATAGGTGTCTAGAGTAATATCCTTACACGTGATAAAGCATTGCGACTGAACCCTATGCAAGCGTGAGTTTCTCCGCACGTGAGTTTCTCCAGCGCGGCCCTCACCAAGCACTTAAATCGTTTCTGTGTTTATTCCCCGGTTCAATAAAGAATGAAAGAAAGAAATAAATATTTATATAAATGTTAAAGCATAAATGGATTTTAAATGCATATATTTATGAAGTATGGCATAAATTCTTAAAGCATAAATGATTTTAAATCTACATAAGTATTTATGGAAAGAAAGTTTAAGGCATAAATTTAAAGCATAAATGGATTTTAAATGCACAAGTATTTATCAGAAAGCTATATGCGCAAATGTTTAAAGCATAAACTCCATTTTAATGGTATAAGTATTTATGGAAAGAAAGTTTAAGGCATAAATGTTTAATGTATAAATGGATTTTAATTAAGGGCATGTATTATTTTATATGTACTGAAAATGTTATATAAATGAAAATGTATTAAATCATCGAAAGCCATGAATAATTTTTCCATATGTTTTAAATATTTTCAGTGACTGAGACAGTGCATCTATAGAGTACCCTCCCGTGCGTTGAGTCGAGCTATCGAGAGACGACGCATGTGACTGCATTGAAAAATAATTTGCATATTATGTGAATATTTGTCATGTTTTGATAAAATTATGCATGGAATTGAAGAAGGTTTAAATGTTTTCGGATGATTTGAAAGAAATAAATGTATATATATATGTATATCAGGTTTGATCGGGTCAGGACGAGAGTCCTAATATGGAAGTTGATGAATTGGAAGTTTAGAAGTGTTTTAAAATGTTTCACTTTGTAAATTTGGGAAAGTCCGGAAACGAGAGGAAACTCGGCCGATTTTCCCCGAAAAATCTAAGTGTCGAAAAGAAAAGAAAAAGAAATTTTTTTTGAAGACTTCATTCGCAGATTATTTTTCAAAGATATAGCAAGCACTATGGCTGTTCACTCCACGGATTTTTATTTGCTAAGGAAAAGTTTCTATATTTGTTGGAGTGTCGAGGTCCCTCACCATGAGGTTAATCCTGCCTAGATCCTTCAAATATTTTGTATGTTTGAATGCATTTAAAAACTTTAATTTTTTTTTTGTAGAAAAGATTATAGGAATTTATGTTGGACAATCAATATGTATAAAACTATAAGTGAACCTATTAATAAGTTGTTAAATTTCCAAAGATACATCCACTTACCTAATAAAAATACGCTTTAACATCTTATATTCAGGTTTTTCAAAGAAATAATTTTAATTCTTACATTATATGTCTTTTCAAAAAAATTAAAACAAATGGTGACTCCAACGAACATATACAAATTCAAAGAGTCTAAATAAAGAAATCAATTTTTTTAATATTAATAAATAATTTTTGAAATCCAAATTAATTGGAATAAAATCAGTGTTAATTTCAAAGTCATGTCATGTGACTAAACTCAAAGTCATATTAAACTCTAATATCTTCGATTTTAAGTTGAAAAGAACTAACTTTAAGATAATATTTACATTGCAAAAAAAAAAAAACAAAATTTTAAATAATGATTATCTTTTTTATAATAAAAATTCACTTTAGATGCTAAAAATTATATTTTCTATACCAGATTTTTTTGCAAACTTGCAATTTATTGGTCCGCTCAAGATACTGAGTCCTCTACAACCATCGAGGAGCTCAATCAGCAAGATACTGTCGACTCTCGCATCCATGATTATAAAAACTATAATTTTTTTCAAATTATATTTTTATTTTTAAATTATGTTCCTAAAATATTCATTTACTCCCCATCCCATTTCTTCAAATCACCAAGTTTCTCTTAATGATTATTTAATAAAAAAATCAATTTTTGTATTTAAAAATTAGACTTTCTATAATAGATTTTATAAACCTGGGAGGGATAGCTCAATCGTTTATCCCGTCAGTTCGAGTCCTTCAAAAACCACTGAGGATTAATGAGGCGCATGTTTCTGCTATCTCTAGTTTGAATCCTTTCGCAGCCACTGAGGATTAGTCGAGATGCTTGGTGTCGAAGCTGAACACCTACCATTATAAAAAAAAAAATACTAGTATCTTGTTTTGTTAAGTTTTTAAAAACAGTTTTTTGTTTTGAAAAATAAGGAGAACAAGGAGACTATGAGCATGTTTGGTTACAGTTTTTGAAAACTATTATTGAGAACAATTTTTGAAAACACAGAGAACACCATTTCAATGTTATGTGAAAATTGTTATCTGAATTTAGTGTTTTATGTGCTTTTCAAAATAAAATAAAAAACTAGGAACCAATCATGTTCTTTATGTTTTTCTTTGTTCTCCTTGTTTTTTTATAACAAAAAATAGTTTTCAAAATTTGTAACCAAATATGCCCGAATTTTTTTTGAAATTATAATATTGTTCTTAAAATACTTTATTTCCTCTCCCGTCCCATTTCAAAGGCCATTTTCCTCCCCTTTATGTTATCCTTGGTGGGTAGCTTCTCATATCTCGATGGGAAGGCTTTCTTTGTATCTACCCATATGTGTGAAAGTTTATACGTCTATATTTTATCTACTTACTATGGGAAGGTTCATTCAAATAGCTGGGCTTGCTGATCCCGCTGTGTTGCAATGGCAACCATAATCAATGATCTCAACTAAGTATCATAAAGAATATGTGGATAATCGACGATCTCAATGGCGTTACTACAACGGCGATCCTTCCATTCCTTCACAAACATTTCTTCTAAAGCTTCCTTTTTCCTTTTCCTTTTCCATAGAAATTTTCCATTTGTCAATGTCATTTCCTTTCACTAAAATTCTATCCAATGATCCAAGAAATTTCTCCCAAATATTGGTCTTTATTTTTTCAAAAGAAAAAAAATCCATACTGTCAAGGTGACAACAAAATTCTCCTATTTGCGGAAATGGATGAAATTTAAATTTAAAATTTAGAAATTTATGGGAGATTTCTTCCACAAAATCTTGAAATTTAGAAAACATGAAATGATTGCATGATTTTTCATGATCTTTAGGATCTTTCTTTCTTGTTTGATTCCATTTATTATGTGCTCCTCGTAGTGCTTGGATTGTTGTGTTACTGATATGCTTTTCTTCGCTTGCGTTGGTTCAATTTGATTTTATGATATTTTTCTTACGTAGTGTTCTCTGTCCTATAGGGTTTTCTCAAATAATCTATATCACTGCTGCATAGAAAGTCGAGAGAAAGAAAATAATTAAAACGAATTTGGTTTTATTTGTCTCTCAAAATATGGAAATTCTAATTCACCAAGTAGTTTTGTTTGCTTTTACCCCTGAGGTTTACGATTTTCGGGTCCTCGTGATGAATCCTCTATTTAAAGGTATGCTTTTTTTTTTCTCAACAATAAATAGCTTTAATTGGTTTTCACTTTCCAGTATCTCATTTGATGTAACAAATAATCAAATTATTTGAAAGCTTTACATGACTGATTTTAACCCCATCTAGACTGGTTTTCACTTACTTTTGGATTTGGGTAGTGGGTTCACCACCGGTATGGTTCAATAAGAGGTTTGTCTAGTATTTTTTATCAATAAAATATTATTATCTTGAGCCAAACCTTGAACTACCCTAAACTTGTTCATTTAGGACGCTGCACATGGGATGTATGTACGATATCAGATTGTAGCTTAGGGCTGATAATGAGCTAATAAGCTTTCTTACATATTGTGAGTTCAACTTTTGAGTTTCTTGTTCAAGTTCAATACCACCCCGAACAAGCTGAGATCAAAATTTTGTTATGACCTCAATGCTTAGTCATGTAAGTTTGAGCAAATGAATTTGCAATGAAAGTGTTTCCATTATATTTCTTGTTGTATTCAAAAACTGACACACCCCTTAATCACGTAAATCCCCACCGTTACTTAACGATTAGAAACCATCGCGGAAGCGGTCAGATTGCCATAAAACCTCATAAAAATTTTTCTTTTTATTTTTTTCGACTTAGATTTGGTAAATTTTGAAGTACCGAAAACCCTATATGTTACATGACTATGTACGTATATAGAAACAATTCCAAACTCAGATAATATCCAATTTATTAATTATATCCAAATATGCAAACCAAGATACCAACACATTCTCACAAAACTACTCTTAATGTATGCTACATATGTCCATTATACATATTCAAAGTCTTTCTTACATAATATTCTTAATTTACAAAGACTTGTACAAAGTCATGACAAACTTATCATGGTTCAAATACTACAGACCAGACTGAAAATACTTCTTAAAATACAAAACAATGAGCTAAAACGAGCCTGGCGTATGCTTTTATAAAGGTTTTGCTTTTCCGGAAAACATCTCAAAAAATGTAAAACTCTCTTTTACAAATATTTTCCATAAGCTTTACTTGCTTTGCTTGCTTTTACTTGTTACTTAAAGTTTATAAAACTTAATATCATTACATTGGCTTACTTTAAAAGCTTATAAAACTCTTCTTTATTGTTGTTGCTTAAGTTTTATAAAACTTCTCAAAATTTCTTAAGCTTGCTTGCTTGTTTTATCTTGCTTGAAAAGTCTTCTTAAACCTTTCACAAACCTTTTTCTTTAAAAGTTTATCAAAAAATTTCATAAAAATTCCGGGAGCTCTGTGCTCAACCGCGCATGCTTTGAAAATAAACAGAGCCCAGGCTCAACCACGCTTGTTTTAAAATCCTGACGAGTTGGGCTCAACCGACAAGTAGGAACGAACCGAGCCTCGGGCTCAAACCGCTTGCTTTAAAATCCCCACGAAAGCCCGAGATCAGGAACCAATGGTTGATTTTTCAAAACTGTATATCATGCTTATAAAACATCAACCACTGGAGGCCTATTTTTGCTTATTGTACCCTAGTGGACACGGGAGCCTAGGCATCGACCGTGCGGTGGAAGGACCTTTGTCCACATCACCTTTTTCCGGTAAATATGTTGGAATTGACCTGGGTAGCCATCACCATAATATAGTTAGAGCTCATAACCTTATATACTCCCAGATGCGCCACTCTGCCTTACCGCATGATGTATGACCTAAGTTTGCCGACCAAAAACTATAATGCATGTAAGAGATCCTAACACCACTGTGCACAT
Organism: Tetrastigma voinierianum; assembly: GCA_016808115.1. NCBI lineage: Eukaryota > Viridiplantae > Streptophyta > Magnoliopsida > Vitales > Vitaceae > Tetrastigma > Tetrastigma voinierianum. The sequence continues at coordinate 552,457 of JAEQBH010001441.1, read as the reverse complement.
ACCGAATACCTCTGACCGGTTTGCTTGTTTAGAACTAGTGGAAGGCCTATTTTTCGCAAATTTTCTTTTTTGCTTGCTTGCTTGTTTTGAAAATGAGCCATAATTTAAAACCATTTGCTTGCTTGCTTGCTCTAAAATGGTTTATTCAAACCATTTGTTTACTTGCTTGCTTACTTGAAAAATGGTTTACTTATTTAAAACCATTCGTTTACTTGCTTGCTTGCTTGAAAAATGGTTTACTTATTCAAAAAAACCATTTACTTACTTGCTTGCTTACTTGAAAAATGGTTTACTTATTCAAAACCATTTGCTTACTTGCTTGCTTCTGGAAAAATGGTTTTACAATTTCAAACCAATGCTTGCTTTTCAAAAATGGTTTAACTCAAACCTTTTTGTTGTTTCTTTTCTGAAAATGGTTTAAAATCAAACCATGAAATACCAAAGTAAAACAGCTTTATAATAATAATAATACACTAGTATTTGGAAAATGAGTTTAGAACACTCACCTCTTTGCTTGTTAAACTTGAGCACAGTTCCACACTTTTCCCGCCTTTGCTTTTTAACCTACACACTCAACCGAATACGACAATTATTAATTGCCTACGCAATCGCATAACTTAACATACTTCCTAGACTTAATCACAGTCAACGAATATCGTCGAGGCGGCTAGGTATGCTACGTTTTCATCGAGTTCTAATCTTATTCGAACCTATCTTAATCATTTAATAAGGTTCCTAAACTATCGGTGTATGAATCCGGGCTTAAATACACAAAAACATAGCATTCTGGGCATTTTGGGCACATGCACGTAAGATATTCTCGAACATGTACGGCATACGATGCATTCGCTGGGCATGTACCTAAGATACACCCTGAATGATCAGACATGTCAAGTAGGTGTACCGAAGATAATCTCTATACATGTACGGCATTAATCTTCCGTAATTTGCTCCGTATTTTTTCTATTTTCCCACTTTTTGATACCAATTCATTTCATACAACTTCAAAATTCATCACCTCAAGAATTACTTCTACAGAATTCATCTAAACAACTCCACAACACTCAATTGGTGCTATGGAACCTCAAACCTCAAACCCAGCCGAAAATCCAAGAACTCAACTCTGTGTCCACCAATTTTTTAAAACCACATAAATGCGATGATTCCATGGTTATTTTTCTCCCAATTGGGGTTTTAATATAACCCAGACTACACAGATCTTACACAAAACTTAGACCAAAAGGAGACCTAATCTCCATACCAAAGCCCTAGAATCCAAAATACACATGATCCTAAGACAACATACTGATCTTGGATTTCTCCTCCTTTCCTCTTCTTCCTCTTTTCGTTTCTCCTTCTTCTCCTCAAACCTGAAGTTCTAGCTAAATGAGAGAAATGAGACCAATGAAATTTTTTGGCTTGTCTGTGTTTTACTGCAAATCTTCAATGTACTAATCTCTCAACTTTTAGATTTGCACCCTCAACTTTTAATATTGTAATTGTAATTTAGTGTTATTTCTATACGAGGCCTACCCTAATTTGATTTTTGCTTTTCATAATCTTCTTGCTAAATGACAATTGTACCCTTATTCTCATACACAAATCCCGGGTTCCATAATTTATCATTTCTTACATTAGTCTCCAAAATATTACAATGTGACACTTGGTACTCTTATACACCCCTACAAAGATCCCATCAGACACTTTCTGACCTGGTGTTACAAAACCCTACTTTTAGAATCAAACTAGTGAAGAATGTGGGGAAGAATTCATCTCGACAATTCATCCATTTTGCAAATATGACATTTTCCCAACAAACTCCGTGGACTTGCTTATGAATTACTGGAAGTGCATTAAATAATGTGGTTTACCCTTTAAGGTTCTACTAGATTACAAAAACAGAATTGAGTAGCAACAAAGCATAGAGAGTCACAAGTTGAAACATTTATATTGACGATGAGTAAAATTATGCTTTAGACACTTAAAACTCAGCTTGCAATTGTTTTACCTGAATACAAGGCTCCCATGAATACTTAAATAAATAGCATATCAAATTACATTGAATTTGATCACTGAATAGAAGAAAACAAGATAAATAGAATGAAAGAGAAAATGTTTAATTTCTTACTATGAACTTAACATTCTCTAAGTCTTGTGATAAAAGGAAAGATACAAAGCATGCAACTCTCTGTCCACATCGGACTATTTCTCGCATAAGTTTGACTCACACGGCAACTAATGAACTATTGTATGCTACTAGTTCATCAAGGTAAAAATACTGATATTAATACTAGAAAATAAAGAAACCAATTTTTACTGCCATCCATGTAGTTCTTTTCCAAGAGCGAGATTCTTCATCCTCATGTGTTAAAATAATTTTGCCCAACCTTGTTTCAAGATTTAGGAATTCCTTGTTATTATTGTGAATTTGATTTCTTTTTTCTCAAATTTTGTATTTTCTTTTTATCTTTTCTTTCCATCACTTCGAATTTTTATAAATGGAAATTCTAGAAACTATGCATATGAACATCCAAAATATATATTTTCGATTAAAAGTAGTTTAATATATCATAAGGAATCAAAGTAGCGTAAATTCAAAGTCGACCGTACTAAGTGAAGGCACGTGGTTTAACATTCTCCGCCTGCCCTAAAAGCATAGTTCTTAAGTCTCCTCATTCTCATGTCAATGATAGGATGTGGTATGAATGCATATTATATTCGCTATATTATGGTCTGAATTTAATTGGTTAATTTACATGCAGCATATGACTGCGTTGCCAGCCTGATCGCTAAGAAAACCAAGTTCTTTTTTTTTATTTGCTTCTAAATGGATTGATTAAATATTGTCGGAATGATTGAAAGGAGGCTGCAGAGAAAGAAATTGAAAGTAATAACAATGAGGATGTTCCGAATGCTTTTGAAATTGGAGAAAATGAACCATAAGAGTTAGTTAACTTCCTTGTGCCAAGCCCTTACCCGTGTGTTAAACTCCTTGGCTATGTGTAGTCGTTTCTAACCTTAAGGATATCATAGTCCATATCGCAAATTTTGACTATTCGAATCTTAGGTTGTTAAATACTCTGAATTTTGCTAGTATCATGCAATTAGAATTTGGGCTCGACATGTTTCAAAGACTTCCAAACTGCATATGCAAAGTTAGCAATTTGAAGGCACCATTGATGAAGTTATCAATTAGAGTCCTAGTATGCAAAGTTAGTTGCAACACTCATTTATTTTTATCGTTACTTCCTTTTAAGCATGGAATTTGCTAATGTAAATTTATCATGATTTGAACTTTGTCGCACCTTAAGGTGCTTTAATGAATAGAAGATGAGACTTTTGAATAAGGATTGAGAATTTAATTTCAAGCATACCTCTTAAAGAAAAGAAAAAAATCCAGCATATAAAAAGTTTCCCTATATCTATAGAGGAAGAGATAGTCCCTACTAGTGGGTAAGGCATCTGAGACCAAAATGTTGTTTGAGGAGCATTTAAAAATTTAATTTTTTACTAATGCTTCTTATTTTCTTAGAGAACATGATATTGGGACCCGTGATTTTGTTTTTCATAGGTAGGGACACCCTTGCTTCTATAGGTGTCAGAGGTGCAAGAACATAGTGATGTAAGGAAATCTATGTAAGTACATTCAAACTTTTCTAAGAGAATACCCATGAATATATTTTTAACATCTCTATCTTTATGAACAAATTGTGCTTATATCTTTGTGATTGCCTGGGAGCATGTTCATAGAGATCAATTATTTGTGCTAACATTTTTAAATGAAACTAAACTTTATTATATATATATATATATATATATATATATATTATATATATATATATATATATATATATATATATATATATATATATATAAACTATGGAACAGCACTAAGTATTAGTGTAATGTGAGGAATAACTTGCTTAACATTAAAATTATCTAGAAACTTGTTTTTCTTTAAAATCATAAATGGTAAATTATTTTCACAAAGAGATGTAGCATCTTAATTATTATTTACTCATTTGGACATTGTCTTTCATTTCTTGTATGCCAACCCAATAAGATAACTATATTTTTATGAGGTCAATTAATTTTTTATAAAAATATATGAATAAACTTCTTATCACAAAATTTTAGAAGATCATATTTTAAACTTGTTTCTAGTTGAAGACCTTGCCTATCTTTGCCTTTTTGTGCTATTAACATTTGGATTTGGAAGTTACCTTATATTTAAGATAATTTAAATTATTTGCATACAATACACCTTTTCTATTAGTTTCTAATTAGGTATCTATAATAGATCAAATTTATTTATATATTCATAAACAACAAGTGTCCTCAAGTTAGTCACTATACCCCGCCACCACGTGCCTCCGTAGGTGTAATGGTTGTTAGAACTTGAAACTTCAAATTTACTTATTTCACCAATAAAATAAGTGTTTCATAATTTAATTCTTATACTTATGTTTTTTTTCATTGGTTGAAAGACTCTAATAGGTATGATATTAAAAATAAAATAAAATAATTTTTCGAATACTGGTTGATCTTAATAGGTATGAATCATATGATATTAAGAATCAACAATTATTTGAAAATAACTTTTTTTTAGCTTTTGCCTATTTTACTCTCTGTGTCTATTTGCTACTAATGGTTTTTCTCATTACCATTGAAGTCCTCTTTTGTGCTACTTACAATTGTATTGTTTTTTTTTCTTTTTTCGACCTTTAACTAATACTATTTCTCGTGAAAACCCCGAAAATCCACTTTCAAAAAGGGTAAAATGGTAATTTCAGTCAAAATTTGAAAATTTTCTAGATCTCGGATGATGAAACGGACTTCATCGTTGGAATCGTCTCACAAAATCTAGCTACCACATCAAATTTCATAGAATTTCAAGACAACCGAAATTTTCACGTTTTTCGAGGCAACGAGTAAGATTTTAGACACTTGCACATTTGAGTGGCTCAAGAGCCATGTGTCAGTGCATAAAGAATAAACATGAGTTTTCAAGTGTGGGCCATGGTGGACACATGGTATGACGCCATTGGATGAAAACTGGGCAGGTGGTGGATAAGAGACAGGTGGATCCAAGGAACCAACGGCAATCGACATAAGAGAGGACAATTCTTCACTCAAGTTGACCTGCAATCCAGTTTGCAGGAGGGGGAAGGAGAACCGTGAAATAGAGAGAGAAAAGAGTGGGATTTTGAGAGAGATGAAGCTTCTCGTACTCTTCTCTCTCTAGAATCTCTGAGATCGACCGGCTTCTTCAAAATGAGGGAAGAAAAGTTGCTCCTCACTTTAGGCGGGATACGTGGGCACCGATTGGGAGTTTCACAAACTCCTAAGGTAGGGTTTTCCTACTTGGTTTATTTTCGCTTTTAAGAGCCTTGTAAAATGGTTTGTTGATATGGAGGCCATGAGGATGGTCACAAACAAAACTCGGGACCTGTTACCGAAATTAACGTTGTGGGAGTCCCCGGATTGATTTCTTAATCAAGTATCGTCCATACAGGTTGCTTGTGTTAAATTCATGGTCGAGGTTCGGGGGCCGAAATGGTCGTGAGTTTTCGGTCATCTGGAGAGGGACCGAATGCTGGAAATTTTGGGTTTCAGCCCACGCATCACAGTGGACCGTTAAAACAAGATAATATGGTCAGATCTAAAATTGTCCATGTATGCTATTTGTATACATTGCCAAAATGAATGCTCCAAGATATGAAACGAATTGTTAATGCATAAAATTTAATGTGTTATCCTGATGTTGAATTATTATATAAAAATATAATTGTGTGTGAGCCATTGGAATTGAATTGTTATTAGCCCATGTGAGCTAATTTTGATGTTATTGCTATGAATGAATAACATGTGGTTAGTATGTGGATTTGTTAATATATGCATGATTGAGATATATTGGCATGTGTTGTTTAGAAATGGCATAATACATTTCATGGAAAATCGGCAACTAGAACAATAGTGACATGGCATGGTAAAGAAAGAAAAGGAAAATGGTTGTGGAAAAGAATTTCAAGAAGATTTTTTGAAGAATTGTTCGTAGAGTTGTCCACAGCTCATCTCTGAGGCGACTCCATGATTGTTTCAAGAACGCTCAAAGAATTCACCCTGAGGGTCAGTTCAATAGATTTTTACCGAAACTTCAGAGTATGTTTTCAAGAACAAAAACCTTTGTTTTGAAATGCTAGCTTTCACCTTTGGCTTAAGGCATTTCAGGAGGGAGTCAGTGAGGGCTCGAGACATGGGAGTGGGTGGGTCACATTCTCATCCATATCATGTAGACATTTAAGTAGGAACTTGCATGTTTTACTTGAATGTGTTTGGTTTCCATTACATGTGCACTTAGTGAGAGCAAACCCATGCAGGATAATCCACCATCAAGTATCGCTTCATCTCTGTTTAGGAAAATTATTTCTGTGCACCGAAGGTTCACTCCGGGATGGACGATCCGAGGTCTTAGAGATTTAATAAATGGCCATAAATGGCCTTGTTATGTATTTTTGTAAAATCGTAAAAGACTCAGCCTTGATAATTATAAATTAACTCATTTTTGTATAAAATATACATTTTTGTGGAGTATGGATGTATGTAAATAATGTGGCCATTTTTATTTGATGTATGGGTCTCATTATGAGACACAGATTTTCCATAGGTCGACGGTAATAATCTGACCCTGGCCTGAGTCACTTTCTATAAACTTTTCTTTTTTACATCCATGAATATATTTGTTACTGCCTTGTTTACATTAATCTAATAATGTAAGTTTGGTATTAGAAATTTTTTATTTTTCATTCAATTAACAAAATATTGGATCTTGTTTTCATCTGTATTTTAGAGATGAACATTTAAGGAATAAAATATTATAAATTTGTTTTTCTTATAAATTTCCAACACAAATTTAAACTAATCTATGCTTTTCATTTGCACTACAGGGTAGCATGCAAGACAAATAGAAGTGCAATTTTGAGAGCGCAAGATGATGTGCCAGCCTTTTCTTTTTATCATATACAATTGTTATATATAGTGTTTATCTATTTATCTTTCCTCTTTTTTTTTTTGTGATATATTCGTTGAGTGTACAAGATTATGTATAGATTTTTTTTTTTTTGGTATATTTAGGATATGTTTATCCATGTAATTGAAATTATTTTAATTTTAAAATGATGTGGATTTTTATTTTTGAAAAAATAATTAATATTTAGGTTTAATAATGAATTCAAAATGGGTTCAACTTGAGTAAAGATTAATTTCGATGGTAGGTCAAGCTGTTTAAGTATTCTAAATGCAACCCTAATAATATAGACCAACTTTCTTGATAAATGAAATAAGAGACCTAGACGAAATAAATAAAATAAAAATAGAAAAGCATTGACATATATGAAAAAAAAATATTATAATAAGATGAAAACAACTCAACGTAAATCTCATATATCTATAATAATAAGAGATTTTTTTATTGGTGAATATTGAAACAACTTGACATATGTATATGTTAAGTTAGTTTCAAATTTTGATGATATGCATATGTCAAAGATAACGTTATACTTTTCTCGATCACGCTTATGATGACATTTAGAATATCGCTTATCTTAACATATATAGTTTATCTTAACAAAGTTGAAAACCATCAAGGAATGCCTTTTTCTTGTAGTGAAATCAATAATAAAACTATTCAACTCTCGGCATTTCACGTAAATCTCGAATAGCGCTTTCTACATTTTTTACTTACAACTATTTTCGCCTGCCATTTATTTCATTTAAGTATCGAGCTTCATATCCCCATAGGTTTGTTTTACGGATTACTACTATAAAGCTTTAGATGGAGTAAGGCTTTTCTGGCTTGTTTGGTTTTATGCCTTACTTCCATCGATCCTTGTCTTTAGATGTCGACCCCACCACCAAATTCTTCATGGACGACAGACAACACTAAAATCTAGTCAAGGGTGTGTGGGAGGATCAGTTCCGAACCTTCTGCACCGATCTCGTGGAAAACTCTTTCTTGATTCTCGACGAACTCAGTCCGGATGGATTTGAATGAGATCATCACTTGGCTCCGACTCGATCGGGATGCCCGTGTAAATGAGTTTGCCAAGTATTCTTCCTCCCTACGCCTATGTAACCTTTCCCCGTTTTAGTCTCTAAGTGGCTCACCCATCGAAGAGGACTGGGGAAACATGATTTCGTCTATCGTCTAAGATTCACTTTATCAGGGGCTAAGATTGCCTCAATGCTAGTGCACCCGCCAATTTTTTCACTACGTCCAGCATCCTATTTCCACTCATGTCACACATCCGGCCTCCTCGGTGGCTGCTATGAATGCCTGCCATGGTATCCATATCAAGCTAAAGGAGATCCCCATGTTCATACCTTAAAGACATAATCTTGGCAAGTACTACTTTGTGGCCAATGTCTGATCACTGTAAATATGAGTCAATTTGTACTATATGAGCAAGAACAAACCACGCGGAATATCATGATATTTGGCGCGTGAGGTTGTGTAAAGGAGCTCATGCTCAAGGAATACAAGATAAACATGGACCTCGAGTCAGGTCAGAAATGTGGTCCTCAGGCCTCATCCCTCGTCCCTTTATGTCTTCTATTTTCTCTTTCTTATTCCCTGATTAGTCCAGTTGTGGTGTGTAGATTCTCGGGGATGTGTGAAGCTGGTGGATGAAATCACCCTTAACAACTCGACTCTTAAGGAAAGCTCTTAATTTCTAAATACTTCCGCAGGATTTTAAGAAACTATCGAATTCTCAAGAACATTCGGAGGTTAACATAACACCGAGGAGTTCGCCCCCCAAGTAGTTTCACCAAGATATTCGAGGTCGACGAACGCTTGTCACCGATCTTCATCAAAGAAAGTTGATTAGATGTGTCGATGCAGCGATTTCATGCTCCCTATGGTAGGATATGGCTTTCTCATCGCGTGCCTTAGCGGGCAAGCCCCTCTGGTCTCCTTCAACGCTAAGATGGGGTGTTGTCTTAAACCCGACGTCCGACTCAAAGAAGCATAAAGGCTCAGTGTTATATGAAGGTAATCAATGCTCCACCTAGGACACAACAGACTCACCACCCCCTTTCAAGGAATCGACCTAATGCGAAAGTGGAAAGCTGTGTTAGCGAGAGGTGGTGACCTCACCCAGGTGGAGTTTCCACCAACGATTGTGTCTTTTCACTCCACCTTCCTTGTATGTAGGAAGAGTCCGAGAAAGAGGCTTGAGGCTGTGTGGCCTTCTCCGCCTCGAGGAACTATTCGGGGAAAAGACAATGAAGAGGGCGTAAGGGAGAATGTCGGACATTGCCCTATTTGACATGGTGGCCATGGTATCGTTTTCTAAAGTCTCTCACTCTCCCTTTCAACTGATCTTTTGTCTAATTTCTCATGTGTGTTCTCATACCACAGTATGGGGTCTTCTAGGTCCACTTCGTCGAATACTATGTGGGGTACATCTCAAGGCTTGGGCTAGGTTATCAACTTTGTGTGACATGTCACGAAGCCTTTATAATAAGGCGCAAGTTGAAGCTCAAGTGCCCGAGCTTGAGGAGCAATCGACACACACTCAGAAAATGCTTGAAGCCTTCATAAAGATGAAGGCGGGGTCAAGCCCCTAAGGCTCGAGGCCTCATATGACAAAGGAACACGTTGTCTTGAAGTTTTTAAGCCTTTATAATGGCGGAGGGGGGCCAAGGTCTCGAGGCTCGAGGTCTCATAAGGTGAAGGGACACGTGGTCCTGAAGACTTGAAGCCTTCATAATGGCGAAGAGGGGTCGAGCCCCTGAGACCTCATACGGCGGTATGAAACATGTGATCCCTTGAGGCTCAGTAGTCTTCATAATGGTGAAGGGGGTCAGCTCCTCGAGGCTCGAGGCCCATACCCAAGGAAGGGACACATGGTCCCAAGCCTCTTAGCCTTCATAATGGAGAAGGAGGTTGAGCCCCCGAGGCTCGAGGCCTCATATGGCCAGGAGACACGTGATCTTAAAGGCTTATAGCCTTCATAATGGCGAAGGGGGCCAAGCCCCTGACATTCCAAGCCTCATACAACAAAGAAACATGTAGTCTCGAAGGCTTGTAGCCATCATAATGGCCAAGGGGGTTGCCTCCCTAAGGCTCAAGCCTCATACTGAAGGACACATGATCCTAAAGGCCTGAAGCCTCTCTCATACGGCAAAAGGAGGCCAAGACCTCGAGGCCTCGAGGCCCCATACGGCGGAAGGGACACGCGGTTTCGAAGGTCAGGCCTTCACATCGGGGAAAAAGGGGCCGAGAACCGGGCGGGTCCAAGCCTCATACTATGAAGTGAAACGTGGTCCTGGAGGCTTGAAGCCTTTAAAACGGGAGTATGGGGCTCGGAAACGCCGAGGCCTCATACAATGAAGTGCGATTACACCCAAGCCTCCAACGGGGCGAGTGGGAGGGGGGAGAGGTCGAGCCCTTCAAGCTCAATGCTCATACGAAGAAGGGGCGCGTGATCCCAAAGGCTTGAAACTCATAGCGCGGCGGGGGCGCCAGTCTCATACAATAAAGTGGACACATAGTCTTGAAGGCTTGAGGCCTTCATTATGGAGAATGGGGCCTAAGCCCTCAAGATGCAAGGCCTCATACGATTAAGGGACACGTGGTCCTGAATGCTTGAAGCCTTCATAATGGTAAAGGGGGGTTGAGCCCTTTTGGCCCAAGGTCTCATACATGGAAGGGACACGTGGTCCCGAAGGCTCAGAGTCTTCTGGCAATGGCGGTCAAACCCCCAAGGCCCAAGGCCTTATACCTGAAGCGGACATATGGCTCACACTAAGCCTCATAGCGGAAAATGGGGGTTAAGTCTCTAAGGCTCAGGCCTCAAACGACGATGCTATGATCCCAAAGGTCAATCCTTCATAAAGGCGACAGGGGCCGAGCCTCCTGTGACTCTGGAGGCCTGATACTGGTGTGGACACATGGTCCCTAAGGCTAGAGGCCTTCATAATGGGGGAGGGGTTTGAGGCCTCATACGACGAAAGGGCATGTGGTCCTAAAGGCTTAAAGCCTTCATAATGGTGAATAGGGGCCAAGGCCCTGAGGCCCAAGGCCTTATATGATGAAGGGAGACATGGTCCCAAAGGCTTCAAATCATGGTGGTGAAGGGGATGCACCTGAGGCTCGAACCTCATACCTGAAGGACACGTGGTCTCGAAGGCTTGTAACCTTCATAATAGCAAAGGGGGGCTAAGCCCCCGAGGCCTGAGGCTTCATATGGCGAAAAGGCACGTCATCAAGCCTGCACCCGAATCCAACTACTTATTGTAATATCCAAGTCTTGGAGGCTCAATCCAGAGATACAAATCTAAACCTTGAGTGCATTCTAAATGATATGTATAAGAAAATACTATGACGCGCAAATCAAAGTTGTGGTAATCGAATGAGCTGACACGAGCCAAGTCCGAGTTCTATTCGATTTAAAAACTCAAAGCTCAAACTCTATCGAGTTTTTTCAAATGTTCGAATCTCAATTCGAAAATTGAGCGAGCTACTCAAACTCAACTCGACAAAGCTTAAATCAATTAAATAATTATACTCGAACTCGACTTAAAATCGACTCAATTTAGCTTAAATAAATTTAAAATTATTAAGAGATATCGAGTTTTTAGGGTAATTTATATAGTGAGAATATAAATAAGGATTTAATAAATAATAAAATGGTAAAATCCTCATTGCTTCGGCAAACCACCAAGTCTAATATTGTTATACTCGAACTCAAACTCGATTGGACATGCCATTTGAGCTGGACTCGATTAAATCCGAATCAAATTCGAGTATTTTACGAGTCGAGATTGAGTAGATTGATTCGTTTACATTCTCAATCACATTTAAACAATAACCGCCATTTCCAAGTCGACATAAACTAATCCATATTTCAGGCAAGAAAGTCAAGCAAGCATCATATTCGATGCTCCCTAACAAATACCATTATATGTTACCTTAAGAGGTATGCCTTAGGAAAATCAAGGCAACTACAAAAGCCGTGATCGGCTGTAAGACCTTCATTGTCCCTCCTAAAAAAGAAGATATTATTAGTCTTTGTAGAATGCTTAGAATGAAAGTAAAGTGCTAAAAAATAAAATTTTAGAGAATTATTTCATCTTTTTGGTGATATGGTGATAATCGATGTTCGGATCAAGGAGATCTACCAAGAGAGGCAAAAACAAACAAAAGTTACTATATGTTTTTCTTTTTCTCTATCTTCATCACCTGTAAAATTCTTTCTCCTTGTGGGACCATGTAAAACGATTCTTGATTAGGGAGCCAACATTTGGTTCCACCAATTATTTTTCTTTCATTTCTCATCCTCTCTTTTCCTAACTTTCTATTTTCGTCACGAATCCTTCTCTCATATTTATTGATCTGGACCACGTTGAACGATTCTAATTAAGGAGGTGACATATTTCTATCAATAATTTTTTTCATCTACCCAAATCATAACGAACAAATCAAATATTGAAAATAAATTATTAAAAATGAGAGACCCCTACCATCACATATGGTTGATTATGTAATTATTTTTAAACATCCATGAATACACACACACACACACACACACATGTATAAGAATTAGAAAAAAATTTTATCATTCAAATTAAAATATATCGAATAAAAACACATACAAATTCACTAAAAACCATGTAAGAAGAAACAACACCCACATTAATAACATAATAAATCAGCTAAAATCCTACAAATTTGAAAATACCAGAGTGACTAGAATACCTATAACTCCACATATCATTCCATCATAGTTTGATTTGTTATCTCTATCTGATCGAAAATGATTTGTCGGTCTAAATCACCTACACACAAATAAAACACTGCAACCAAACAATGAAAAACAAAATGTCATAACAAGACAACATAAAACCAAACATCGCAACAAGGCGACAAAATCACAAAAACAAAAATAAAACCAGATCTATATATGTGGATAATTATTTCTCATTATGAAATAAATTTATAGAAATAGATGTAGATTGGTGATTTAATGGTTAACAATCACCCCTCCTTGTTTAAGGAAGATGAGTGGCTAGGAGACCAAAAACGTTAATGGTTAAAAGCTAGTGTGATTTAACCAAGATGACTTCTATTCACTTTATATGTTATGTTGTAATATTTTGTAATTATAAGGATTCATGGGATCTCCTTGAAACGTATTAACATTCACAAAGAATGCGAATGAAGGCTGTATAGCTTAGATGGTGGCGTCCAACCACTCGCCACATTAAATGATCTCTACTGGGTGAGCCTTCTTTCTTAGTTAATTTCTTCCTCTCACCAAATCTCTGTAAATTAGCTGATTTTCTATGGTTTTATCATAGAGCCCGCAAGCGATGCTATGCCTTCAAGCCAGCAGGAGTTCGAGAATCGCAACAAGAAATTCGAAAATATCCATAAGTATATAAAAATATTGAGATTCGAATTAAAGCTGAGATAGTACAAAGAAAATGCCAGGCGGAGTTAGGCTACTCACGATTCCTTGACTCAAAAAATGAAGACGATGACATCCACACTAATGTGAGCAAGCTCGAGCTTGCCAGAATCTGGGACGAGATCAAGGAGATGTAAAAAGAATTTGAACTTCCAGATGACTTCGAGAAGAAACCAGAGTTTATAGAGCTTGGAAAGATTTATCGTCGTCTGGTTAAACCACTTGATACTGTGAACTTCTACCAATGCAGGAAAGATGAAGAGACGGGACCGTAGGTGATCGGGAGGAGCTGGCAAAATGATATCGGTCGCCCGGCGTGGTTGAGCATGTTGAAAGAAGCCTTTCGGATCCCTTTCGAAAATCCTATTTTCTTGTTGGTGGGCTGGCTAGAGCATCGGCATAAAGAGAAGGGATACCTTCTAAGAGATTAAGGACAGGATTCGTTAGCTGGAGAGAAATATGATCGCATGGATTGGTGATGAATCTTTAGATGATGATGTGCTGTTGGAGAATTCAACCTTTGTTAAATGGTGGAGAGACCTCCTCTTGGTCTGAATCGAGAATCAGGGGCATTGATCTCATCAGGAAAGTGTCGACTATAGAGTGAATGACATTCATTGCCAAGGAATGAGTGACCTTGAAGGCCAATAGTCTATCCTTGTCTATAAAAGAAGAGACTCGTATCTTGTGTAAGTGAGTCCTGTTCTCTGTGTGTGTGAAGTTTGTGTTGAAGTCTTGTCTTCTATTCTATAATTAGTCATGTGGTATTTGGTTAGGTGATAGTTTAAAACATCATTTTAGTTTGTGAAAGTATGATCAAGGTGATGTGGTGCTGCATATAAGCTGTTTTATCCTTAATAGACAAACATGATAATTTTTAATGTAAGAATAAACCCTACAATATTTCTTGCCTAGAAAATTGTTTGATAGAAAACAACTAAACGTACCTTGATCCATTGATCGCTTGTAATTCTTCAATATCTTTTTTCCTTTCCACCTTTTTCTTTTCTAGATTCTTTGATGGAGAAGAACTATATGTTCAAAGGTAGCTTACACTATGTTTTATTCATTGATTTCCTTTTGATAACCGTTAACGTATTTATATGGAAGGAAAGGGAAGAAATATAACGCATTTGATTTTAACTTCCCTTCAACCCAATAACAATCATAATGAGCCATCTTTTATTTAAAATCATTCTTTTAATAACATGGGTTATTATTAAATTATTAAAATAATCTAACAATCTTCTTCTTAGCCCATGTTACGAATTGACGTTTCAACAACTTTAAGTGTGCACCATACATTGAATCTATCAAGTCATCCTTAACTGTATTGAAAGGATTGGATCATGGCGGTCACAAGTCATTTATCGACATGATTCCTTACATGTATCACTAAATCAACTCAATTAAAAGTCTTTAATTAAGATATATCGTAAACATCAATTTTATTATTATTTCACTTAAACAATACTATATACAACATTATGTGAGCAACAAGTAAATAAACAAAAATATAACTTTAATTGAATTCACAAATGTCATAATAAACATGAGCTAAACAACCAAATGTATGTATATAAATGTTTGGATGCTCAACTGCTAACAAGGACTTATCTATAATGCCCATCCTTTCCAACAGCTAATAAATATTTTGGGCGGTAATCCTTTAGTTAACGAATATCATATCATCACACTCCAGTACAGTATGCTCAATTCAGAGACTTTATGTTTTGCACTTTTCTTTAATGACAAGTACTTCAAATCCATGTGTTTTGTACCTTTAGAATACTTGTCATCCTAGGAGAAGAAAACAATTGTAGAATTATCACAGTAAATTCTTAACAATCTAGCTATATTGTAGATAATATCTAAACCAAAGATAAAGTTCTGCAATCGCAATGCATGAACAGTGAAGCCCCAGCATGCACCCTGAATTCAGACTCTCCATGATGGAAGTAGCAATGACATACTACTTTCCACTTTTCAATAAAATTGCTCCTTTAGCCAACAGAAACATGTAATCGAATGTAGATTTTCTAGGATCTACACAACCGGCATAATCTGAATCTAAGTAGCCTATCACCTCAAGATGGTTTGACCTTTTGTATGTAAGCATCTGATCCTTAGTGCCTTGTAAATATCTTAGTACCTTTTTTGCAGGTTTCCAATGGTCCATTCTATGATTACTCTAATATCGGCCTAACATTTCAATAGCGAAACTAATATCTAGCCAAGTACATGTTTGAACATACATCAAGATCCCAAGAACTAATGCATAGGGAATAGACTCCATTGCCTTCCGTTCCAAATCGTTCTTAAGACATTGCATCTCACTAAACTGACACCCTTTCTGAATTGGAATTATTCATGCGGAGCATCTTTCCATTCTAAATCTCTCTAATACTTTCTCAATGTAAGTTCTATGAGACAATCCTAACAATCCTTGTGATATATCACGGAATAGATCACGGAATATTTCTATTCCTATCACATAGGATGCCTCACTCATTTCTTTAATTTCGAAATTCTTAGAGAGAAATTTCTTAATATCATGTAATAAACCAACATCATTAGCAACAAGAAGAATATTGTCAACATATAGGACTAATATAATGAACTTGCTCCCACTGGCCTTCATACAAATACACCAATCAATGGTGTGTTCTATAAAACCATACGACGTAATGGTATTATTGAACTTAAGATACCAATGTTGAGAGGCTTGTTTCAATCCATATATTGACTTCCTTAACTTACACACCAAGTAATCCTTTCTTGTTGTTAAGAAATCATCTAGTTGGTCCATATAAACTTCCTCTCCCAAGTCACCATTAAGAAAGGCAGTCTTCACGTCCATTTGGTGAAGCTCTAAATCATAATTAGCCACCAAAACCATAACAATTCTTAAAGAGTCCTTAGAAACTGAAGAGAATGTTTCTTTATAGTTAATGCCATCCTTTTGAGTGTAACCTTTAGCAACAAGTCTAGCCTTATATCT
Source organism: Tetrastigma voinierianum (assembly GCA_016808115.1). Classification (NCBI taxonomy): domain Eukaryota; kingdom Viridiplantae; phylum Streptophyta; class Magnoliopsida; order Vitales; family Vitaceae; genus Tetrastigma; species Tetrastigma voinierianum. Next base: position 535,981 of record JAEQBH010001441.1, on the reverse strand, counting down.
TTCAATGTTGCCCTTTGAGTCACGTTTGGGCTTGAGGTTATTCGCGACCCGACTTGTTTTTTTGAACCTTTGGCGACCTGACTAGATGGGACCTTATTGTTATCCATTGATTTTAACTATTCTTTCATAGCATTTATCAACTTTTCAGACTTGTTACATTCCATGTCTTATTTAAATGAGACTAGATCCTTATCAACGCCTAAGTCTTATTCACGTTCAAGTGAATAAACCACATAATCATTCGAAATAGCTTGTCTTTTACGCCTTCACGAGACCTTCGTGATGCTATTCTTGTGGTATCATTTGCTCATTTATAGTTTTCTCATTGTTAGCTGGTTCTTCACTAGCATGTCCATCTAGTGGGTTTAGAATGTTACTTTGTTGTTCTAACATGTTGCAGAACCTTGGTACAATAAGAGGAACACTAACCGGAGGAGAAACATTGGGTGTAAGAGTTTCTACCCGAGTCTCTTGAACATCCACCTTACATGGTTCACCACTCCCACTAGTTTGACCATTCTCAATGAATCGTGCATTATCAAACTGAACTATTCTTGTATTGTGGTTATGGTAAAAAAATATGTATCCTTTTGATTTTTCAGGATAGCCGATGAAATAACCAATAACGATCCTTGCTTCAAGCTTCTTTTCATTTGGATTATATATACTTATTTCTATGGAGCAACCCTAAGTATGTAGATTCCTCAAATTAGGTTTCTTTCCTGTCCATAGTTCATAAGGAGTTGTAGAAACTGCCTTACTAGGAACCCTATTAAGCAAATATGTAGCAGTCTTTAATGCATGCATCCATAAGGATAAAGGTATAGTGCTATAACTTAACATGCTCCTAACCATGTCCATGAGGGTACGATTCCACCTTTTAGTTACACCATTTTGTTAAGGTGTACCAAGCATTGTATACAGTGCAAATATGCTACGATTTTCAAGGAACTTTGCAAATGGACCTAGACATTGTCTTTTCTCATTAAATTTACCATAATATTCATCACCTCTATTAGACCTTACAACTTTCAGTTTCATATCTAGTTGTCTTTCTACCTCGTTAATGAACACCTTTAGGATGTCCACTAATAGAGACTTTTCATACGGCACAAACAAGTAACAATACCGTGAGAAGTCATCGATAAAAGTGATGAAATACTGGTCATCGCCCTAAGATGGAATATCAAAAGGACCATAGATATCAATGTGTATTAACTCAAGAAGTTCATTGTTTTTTTTTTTCTCTAGTTTGTATCTTTAATCTGTCAGATTACCTGAGTCAATAAGTCGATTGATCGCAGATTAAGTTTTTATATACCTTAATACTCTTTCTTGGATATGTGACCCTAATCTTTGTTGTTGTCATAAGAAGCGAGCGTTCATTATGTCACCCGCGTTTATTACCTATACTATGTTGACATGAAATAAGGATTTAGCAAAGTTAACATCAAGATTAAAACAATACAAACAATCAATTAAAGCACCATAACCGTAATAGTACTTGTGTTTGTACAATGAAAAAACATTGTTTCCAATCTTAAAGTTAAAACCTACATTATCCAACATTCCAACACAAACAAAATTTCTAGCACATTCATGAACATAAAGACACTTTTCTAGATCCAGGTGTATAAAACCCATGAAAAATTTACATTTAAATTTACACACCGGAAAAATCTTTCAAAACGGTAATTTGCCAGAATAGTCTTGGAGGAAAAGGTAGGATTTTTCTAGATCTCGAATAACGAAACGGATTTCACCGTTGGAATCATCTCGTGAAATCTAGCACCTCAGTCGAATTTCGTCGAATTTTAAGACTGTCGGAATTTCACATTTTTCGAGAAAATCGGGAGACGAATGAGTGGAGGTGCCAAATGGCACCAGGGGTGGATGACACCTAGCATGCCAGGTGTCACACTCATAGGCTACATGTGAGTAGGTTGTTGGGAGGAGGACATGTGGGGGGTGAGTCATCCCCCACCGATCAAAGTTTGCTATAGAAAAAAAAAAACAAAGAAAAGAAAACCAAGGGAGAGAATAAAGAGAGCCAAAAAATAAAAATAAAAGAGAAAGAGGGAGAGGCTGTGCGTGGAGAGAAAGCGAGACGGGAGAGGAGAGAAGAACATAAAAGAAAGAGAGAAAGGAAGAGAGAAAGAAAGAGAAAAGAAAGAGAGAAAAGAAAGAAAGAAAAGAAAGGAAAAGAAATAAGAAAAGGAAAAGAAAGAGGAAGGAGAGCCAGGACCGGCGATCATCTTAGTGGTAAGACACAGACCTTTCAGTACTATAAGCGCACTAGGAGAGGTAGGTGCCTTCCTACCTCGATTTTATTCTACGCCTAGGGGTTGCGAAATGGCCAATGGGTTTCATTCGGATTCCGGGCGAATTTGTATGGTGTGTGATTGTGGGTTGGTTGTTGTTGTGTGAGGGTGAGGGCCGATTTCATGGGAGTTTGAATTTGTCGAGATTGCAGGATGCAAAATCAAAGCATAATGGCAAGCGAGGGTGTGTCTAATTTCGCACACCATTTGAATCGGTAGATAACACCCCAAATTATACCCTGATAGTTCTATAACATGTTAGGGTATAATAAAAGTAAAAACATATTTTTTTTTCGAAATAAAATGATGCTAAAAATAAAATAAGCAAAACCCAGAATTAATACAACGTCAAGGGTAAGTGGTAATTTACCAATTCGATTACCCAAAGGGTCATAATGTAATAAGTTCATATGCCAAATTGGGAATATGCATAAAGTAAATTACAAATAAATGAAGATGAGAACCAAAGTGTAAATAAAGGAAAAGTTAAAATCATAAAAAGATAAGACCAAAAATATCTCATTTTTTGGTATTTGGAGAGAAAGAGCAAAAGCGGATGAGAAGAAGAGAGAAAGAAAGAGAGGAAGAGAGGAAGAAGAAGGAAGAGAAGAGCAAAAGGTATGGATTTTGTATGGATTTTTATGGATTAGTTTGGATACTTGTATAGATTTCTATGGATTTGTATGAAAAAAATCAAACCATAAACCCATTTTTTGATGAATTGGGTTTAAAAGAACCTTACTTGGTATATCGGTTATGTTTTGGACTTGGGTTGGTTGATTGTAATCTCTAATTGAGGAATATTTGTATTAAGGAAATATTGGGGTTTAAGAAGGAATGTTGTCGAAATTTCTCCAAAATCCGTGTTTTTGTTTTGAAAGCCATCGCTCATTCGAATTAGTGATTCAAATTTCTTGATAAACTATATTTATAGGAAAACATATCTCTTAAAATAAGGTATATCAAATTCACGAACCCTTGAACAAAACCATCCAAAGTGGAAGCGACATGCTATGGTGTGCGCGGCCGGTGGGACACAATTGTCATTTTTCTGATTGTTGGCCTCCAACTTCAGATGACATAACTTCTTCGTCGAACTCTGTTTTTGGGTGTTCTTGGACTCTACGGAAAGCCCCTTGAGTCTAGAATTCATCCATATATATCTTGATGACGTTAGATTCATATTTGGTCAGAAATTACAGAAGAGAAAAATTGGCAGGCCACGTAGGTCTGCTTTCAGTCCTTGTTGCTGGGAGCCTCAACCGGACGATCATAATTTCTTAGGTGATCGAACTTTGTTTTGGATGTTCTTAGACTCTATAAATCCCTTTGAGTCTAGAATCCATCCTTATATAGCTAGAGACTGAGTAACGGTAGAAGCGAACTTTAGACATTCGAGCTAGGCTTGTTAATTTATGAGGGGCTCGAGCCGTGAGCTGCTGAGAGGCTTAAAATCGGGCTCAAGCTTGGCTTGATTTAAAAAAAAAAGCTTGGCTTGGGCTCATTGGGCTCGTTTTCCACATGAGCAGGCTGGGCTTAACCCTTGAGGCACCAGGCCCAATCCGAACTAAATAGAGGACGAAAAAGATAATGATATGGATGTTTTTAAAAATAAAAACAACCATCCATCTCTGTGATGGATTTATTCGACAGGGGCACACATCCATTGGGGTGGGGTGGGAAGAACCACTACGATGAATGGGAATTTGATTTTTGAAGAACAAATCTCCCCTGCACTTAAAAAAGCGGTTGGAGATGCCTGAAAGCTGAACTAGGTAGCAATGAGACATCTTCAGGAAACATGTACACAATAAAATGGGACCTTAACACTTCTTAAATGAAACTCTTTCGCCCACATAGAAACTGGCACATGCAATTTCCTCTTCTTTCCTCGACCACAGTTAATTTGTAGTCAATTCAAATTCTGTCAATAAATTTAGGAAATACATGCAGTAGGCGGGAGGAGTCAATTTTATGCCTTGTCCCAGTTAAACATGCATCAGATTCCACACTCGGGCGATGAGTGGAATCACCTCGGCTACTTCTCATTATCAGCAATCAACGAATTCAGAGTTATCACAAGAACTAAACTTCATTGCCAATTACACCAAGCCAGAGACTTAAATTACCAAATGCACATTGAGCATGATAACGTGCTTCCTCAATAATGTAGATGGAATTAATAAAGTGTAAAGTATCTTTGTTTTTCCTTTTTTTTTTTTTTTTTGGATAAGTAAACAAATTTGTCCGTAGTGGAACTCGAACCCGGTCCCCTCCCCATGCCCACCCTAGACCTTAACCACTAAGCTAGGCCGCATTGGCAAGTGTAAAGTATCTAATCTAGCCTTACTATAAATAAATGCCCCTTAGGCCTACTTAACCATTTTGAAGCCAGCTATCGGACCTTATCAAAATTGAACACCTATGATCTGGCACTTCATACCAATACTAGACTCAAGAACCCCTATCTATACAGTTTTGACCTCAAATATCAAAGAAATTGGAGAAGCTTTTACTCTATCCCCTATCTAGTAAATGAGCTCAGTGATAGTTATTTGAGAAATGTCTATTACACGGAATAATTCTAGTCCATTTCATTATTCACTTGAGCATCCTTTTGTCACTTGGCAATTTTTTTGCATAAAAAATGGATTGAATCAAGCTAGTAGGTACTAGTGAAAATATATGGTAATTTGTAAATTCTACATGATAAATAAAAGTATCATTCACTCAATTCTCGATTTGTTTGCAGAAAGAAAGCGGAGAGGAAAGGACAAAAAGAAAACATATGTTCGATCTCTTGAATTTGACATTGTTTTTCGTTTCCAGAGCTCCGAGGAAAAATTGAACTCAACTAAGCCACACAATTAGTCGTACGAGGAAGAATCGGGGACAACTTTTTGTAGAATTTTAGGATTTTACTGTTTTTCTTTTCTTTTCCCATAGTACACCTAAGCATCCAAGCAGCCAATTTATCCAATAATTTTATCCATCTAGCACAACTAAAGATCAAGGAAACTAAATGGAAACTAACAAGAAGATTACGGCGACAACATAATAGTTCTCGATGAGCTGACCCCATGAATGAGAGGAGGTCCCGTATTCCACTCAATTTCCAGACGATTTTCCCACCTGCTCAATAAACATAAAGAAGATTAGATTGCCAAAGCTCAGCACCAATAACAGACATCTGCACAAGTTTGGCAACCAGAGTTTCGCTGTTTGAGTCGCTCATTTTAGAAAATCTTGTTTTCCTGTAGTCATAGATAATGAAACCATCATCTTTCCTCGCTAAACTATAGACAATGGATCTCTCATTTGCCAGTCGTGAAAAAAACAAAACAAAACGATAGAAGATAGAATTATACACTTCCCAGGCCAAATAATATATTATTCCATCTTCAGTTCTTTCACCCATATAATCAATAAACTTTCCGCTTGGCTTCCAAGAAGACCAATGGAATAAGGTAGGAATTAGAATTTCCACCATCCCAAAAGCCAACAAATTTTATCCATGACAGATCCATATAAAGCCTCAAAGAAAAACCAAGAAATAGCCCTTTGTCTAATTATCGAGAAACATAGAAGAAAACAAAATAGAAAAACATCCATCCAGATATTCTTTAGAAATGAAGATCATCCCGTCCTATCCAGATATTCTAGAATTAAATATCATCCATGTTTTAATCGCTTATTAACCCTGCCATAACAACAGAACTGTTTGGAAAATAAGTACATACAACATAAATATAATGCAATTATTAATATCTGCACAAACTCATACACAACAAGCTTACCAATAAACATACTAAATTATATATACCAATAAAGCTTTAATGGAGCAATCACGCAACAACAATCGAGATTCCAAATTATGTAAATAGATCATAATCTTTCCAAGTGATCAATAAAGCTGAATCTTTAAAAAACAAATGTACACATCTATAATTTCCTAATATTAAGATTAGATTCTACACAATCCCAAAGAAAATTAAATCCAAAAGAAATAATAATTAAAGATTATACATTCAAATTTCAAGTCAAATGAAATTTTAACACATTTCAGTGATTAATGACTTCAAGTCAAGGTGTGACGGCCCTCAAACTGGTGTAAATTAAACAATAAATAATTTAATTAGGGATCTATTATAACTTTCTTAATTATATATATATATATATATATATATATATATATAAAGATCTATTGTCACTCAATTATAAAAAATATCATAGCCAGAAAGCTCCACTCCTAAATCATGACGTAACTAACCCTTCAAACAAATCAAAGCCGGTTAGCCTTGGTTTAATGAACTTCGAGATATTGATCAAGTACCTTCCTCCAGCACCAACGCGCCTCTGGAAGCAATCTGTGAGTTATTGACGGATAAGATCCAGTCATTCGATACATCAATCGATTGACTTTCCACCTAATTCAAAGTGATCAAATCTATCGAATATCACTAGGCTTGCAAATTCCTTCTTTAAGATAAATGTCCAATCCACTTTCTATTCTAGAATGACATCGAATGATTTTCAGCCCACGATCAGCCAGTATCCTTTTTCTTTCCTCCTTTAGAAACATCAATATCACTATTGACATTGGTTAGTGTCAAGACTTGATTCAACATTCTTCATAGATGCATAAATTGAGCAGCGACAAGGATTCACTAACCTCATTAATATGACTGATTTGAAGACTCTTCATAAGTATGTGGAAAACAAAATTTTATAGAGTCGTATTTTTAATGAGATCCAAGGACTGCTCCACCTTAAGCATCATAAATTACACTCTCCCTAACACTTTGCAAACTTTTCATTCATCTTTGTAATACTTTTTTCATGGAAATTCCTGTGGTGTGTCTGAGGAATTTTCTATTCATTTTCAACGATTTCAAATCATGATTGGTGAACAAATTAGGCCTGATACTTACTTCCCTGGAGAAAGCTTCAGTTTCTTTAAACACTTTAAAAATTCTTTAGAAACCCCAAAGAGCTCAACCAATCCTCCCGCTGACAACCATTTATAATTAAAGTCCCTTTCCTTGACCTTGGAAACACTGCTGAATCATGCCAACTCAAGTGACAGATGTGTTTAATTCTACCAGTAGAACACTAAGTATGATGTTAGAGGTTGGATAACTGATTGCTTGACAATTTCATTAAATTTATCAAGCTCGAAGGAGACATCTTCATGTATCACACTTTCCGATATCTCAATCAAGACTACGCCAATCATAGTCCATCTTGCACCATGAGATTTAAAACATGTGCACAAATTAATCGAACATGAAATATTCTATCATAAAGTAAAGGTTTCCTTTCTCGCGAAATGATCTCAAGATTCTTGATCACAATCATCGAAGATGGTCACCAATGTAATAGTGGAAACCCTTATCTTCACTTTCATCCCGACCGTATAAACATTGAAGGACTACACCTCCAGAATTTGCAATCCCAAAGGTGGGAGGGAGGAGGCAAGCAACAAAAATTCAGTATTTTCAGAAATTCCACTAGCATCTAAGTAATGATGTGTTAGACACATGTACCTTGAAGTATTTGATTTGAAGTCCATAAATCACCAGTTGTTTATTCTGTATTAACACTTGCTAACACTCTCTCTAATTTTTTCTCTAACTCGCAAAAAGTTTTATGCAATCTCAGTTCAAAGTGTGGCGCTACTCAAGAAATTCGTTGAGATTTTTGGCAAAATAACACAAATAATCGATGCTCCACCATTCGAAGGGTATCATGCACAATAAACATTTTAACAAGAAGCTCTCTAACTTTGTCTTTGTCATTGATAGTTGATAACAAAAGTTTGCCTTGATCTTCCAGAACCTCAAATGACAACAAAGCTTATTGACCTTTTTTATTTCCGCATTCAAAGAACTGACGATGCATGCCACAAACTTCAAATGCCTATTTAGGCTGACTAGTGGCACCCCTCTAGGCGCTGAATAGACTTGCAAGATCGTGATTTTGCCCCTATCACCCCGGCCTTGTCACTCCCAGCTACAACATCAATTCATCTCAAACAACTGATCTTTTTCTTTGTTCGCTTCGACATCGATGAAGATGATTCAATCTCAGCTTTTCGAATTTATCCATATCATCCTGATTTGATATTTTATCCAGATGGAGGCTTGGTATTGGCAACAAAAAGGATTCCAATCAAATTAATAATTAAAAAACAAAGTGGTAAAAACAAGAAATTAATACACATGCACTAACACATCCTCCTTTGAAAATTAAGAGACGATCATTAAAAAGTGGAGGATTATTTATGAACCAAAATTATTTAACAAAAAGCTACTATAACTAAGAGACAATCAATGAGCCCTTCTACCGTTTTTACCAAGAAAATTGCAAGAAAAATAAAAATAAAACCAACATCAAACCGAAATTCATTATAGAAATCACACCCTATGAGTACCAAACAAAAACCATCAACACAGAAACATGTAAATTAAAAAGGATTTAATGCAAAAAAAGTATGAGATTGAAGGGTGAATGCTTGGACATGAAGAGATGCCCAAAGAACCCATTAGATTTTCTAATTTTAATATAATGTGAAGATATACTCGTCGAGAGGTGGAGAAGGCTGAGGGCCTATAGTCAGATCCAATCGCCAATGGCTTTATTTTCGTGATTTTCTTACCATGTTCTTAAAGCCTCTAATCTTTGTTCCAAACTAAAACTTCACAACCGAACAAGACTGTTAGGTAATCGTGACGGGGCCTCGCTAATTTAACATCAGAATGTAGAAGAAGTTATCCTGTAGCACGGAGATTCATTTTTTATCAGACATATTTGAGAATGTTCTTCTGTAACGCTTTCAAGGTTGATTTCTTAAATTTCATTCCCAAAGAATATTAATTTTCGTAGTTTAAAGAATATAACTGCTTCTAGTTTCTAGTGAATATAAATCTATTTTCATTAATGGTTTCTAAACATGGTCTATCTTACAGCAGTGCGTCTCCACATTCCGTTTGTTTTTTTCAAGATCACCTTCTACTACAGAGGAGCGTAGGGCGTTTTGTCGTCATTGAGGATCTCAAAAGGAATGAAAATGCTGAAATGTATGACTATATCATTGGATGGTTTCTATTTTTCTTTCATCCCTTTTTCCTTCGGCCTGGACCACGCTCCTTTTATTTTAATCTTCACCAGATAGTCAAGCCTTCTCTGATGTCCCGGGTGGGCTAACTTCATTCCGCAGCCAGATATCCACTCCTTCTCCTCATCACCACCAAAGTAAAATGCTTTGCAGATGCCGGTTACTTCACCATGAAGATCAAGAACATTAGTCTACCCGCATCTATATTTCCTGGAAACCCGAGGAAAACACTCCTAATTTCAGAAGAATGTTGAAGTAAATTAAGGATGATTTGCAAAAATGCTCAAAGAAATAAATAAAATAGCTTAGCAGATCATCAATGGATCTCTTCCTATAGCAAGCACTTGTGTCGACGAATAGCGAAGCCGTCTGCTAGGGCTGGTGCGGTGGCCTTGTGGTGTGCCGTCTGTCGTGTTATACTTGAGGGTTTTTAACTGTTTGATCTTTCAAGAAGCGAAACAGGAGAGAGAGAGAGGGTCGAGGAGGCGCCGAGGCCCTTATGATCTGGGGCTGTCAGTTGGCTCACTGGCCCGGGTAGCCGAGGCTGGAGGCCATGGAGACTCGAGGGAGGTCCATGGTTTTAATTCTGCAATTTTGACTTTTATTTTCGTTAAGGCCATAGCAACATTTTAAATAATAAAACCATTTTAAATGTAATAGTTCTATGGGCTCTGCCTGGCCAGCTCTGCTCAAATTTTCGAGTTTAATTTGGCTCAAGCTTGGCCTGGTTAGAATAACGAGCCGAGTCTGAGCGAGATTTTCCTTGAGCTGGCCTGAAACAGCCCCAAAGTAATGGCTCATCGCCAGCTCTATATATAGCTTGATGAAATTGAACCTCACATGTCCAGGACCCATGCAAATAAGATGTTCACGGTAACCATAGTAATTCATGCATGAGGAACCTACAACAGCTCACAAGAATGTTAGAACCATAGTTATTCATGCAAGGGTAATGAGATATGAAAATAAAGACATGAATAAATGATTTAAAATGATCGTGATATGTATCACTTGATATTTACACTGTTCTTCGGTAATATGAGATACGTAATCAAACATAAAGACATAGATTGTCCGCTAGAAATACGGTAGAGATTAGATGGGCAGCGCCTATTAGGGAAAAACAAGTCCTGCAAAGATACTGATCACGTCCCGTTGGGTTATTATATACTTCAGTCCTTATAGATGAAGCTTTCACATCTCACATAATGATAACAAAGACTTTCACTTATAGACCATTGTTTCAGACAAGAGTTCATTACTTTCTGCCTTGAGTAGTTTCCTTTATCCACTTCTAAGGTTTATAGAATGAAATATGTTAAATGGATTGAAGAGACATATGAAATGACATGACATATGAGAAGCATATCACTTATGATGGTATGTAAATAATGACAAGTACATGTTGGATAAGAATGAGAGAAAAAAGTGTAAAATGATGAATGAAAATGAAATAAGATATATAAGAAAGTATAAGATTGCATAAGTATTGTAAATATATATGAATATTATATAAGCATGTGTATATGACATAAGGGAATATGAGATGCATTTATTATGTTATAAGTTATATCTATGTAAAGTGGATGACTTGTTATAAGCTAGCACTATGTTTCATCCGTAGGTACAAGAGAAGGTAATGGAGAAGTCCGACACTCCACATCAACAACATATTAATACTCATTTAGTGCCCAAAAGTGTTATTTTCGAAGCCCTATTCAAAGATAGGTTTTGAGTGCTTTTTTGCACTAATCATAGAATTAAGCTAATTGCTTGCAAAGATGTCCGCTAGGTTTCCGATTTGTTTTCGAGATTGTTTTGGATAGTTTATGTGTTTAGTTAGTTTAGCCAGTCATCAGCCTTTCGAATGTGAGAATCCCCATGATTTATACCAAGTCGAAGTAGAAATGTCAAGATGCAAAGAAGAATCAAGGCAAAGTGATGAATAAAGCCGCAGGAAGTGATGCGTAAAGAAGAAAACAGAGAAGTAGAGCAACCAGGATTTTTGCTATGATTGCCAAAATTTGATATTTAAAATTTCAAGCCTAGCTTAATTCGATATGTGAAAATTCTCGCATAGCCAAATTCTCGCTAGCTGTTTAAATTTCATCGTCAAGGAAATAAAATTTTCCCGTTGACTGAATTTCACAGTTAAGCAATTAAGTAGTATAGTTTAAATTGTCGCTATACTAGCGAAATTGCCGTGATAGCGAATTCCCTCATCTGTGTTTTTGGTATTTTGATTCCAAATCATCACGCTTGATAAATTACCATTTTTGCCTCAGTATGTAGTTCTCATATTTTAGGTATTTTTGTATTTCACACTTGGGTTTGGCTATAAGCCCCTACAACTTTGTAACCCTAAGTAAATTTTTCATTTAATACAGCTTTCCCTACAATTTTTTATTTTAGTTTATTTTGCCTCTTCTCCCTTTCTCATTTTTCGGCCAAGCAAACACCCTCTTAGGGATGACAACCAAGGATGCTCACAAGCCTACAGCCTTGAAGAGGAGGGAGGCCATAGTTGGTTTTGAGCCATTACAGGTTGTCCCCTATGTTTAGCATGTGCATTGCATTTATGGTTCTAACTTCAAACTTAGGTTTTAATGCCATTTAGCTGTCTTTTCCTTTGTAAACATTTGCCATGTTTTGTGTGGTTCAAGGTACTTTATGTAGAGATATGACTGACATTCTTAGATACGATGAAATATTGAAATAAGGTTAAATGTAAGGTTTTAAATCCATTGGATTTTGAATGCTTAGTACTTGTCGATTTAGAATCAGAGGGTTCTAGGTTAGTTTCATAAGCAAACAAAGATCCGGTTTTAAGCCACTAAATGTCATTTAATGCAAGAATCTGAGGATACCCAGATACCGTATGTTATCGTTTTAGTGACCCGCTCTCATGTTAACATTTCATACTTCATTTAAGCCATTGGCAAGTAACCGCTGAACAACCATCCTCCTCGTTTAAACCAAACCAAAATCCAAACAAGTCCTCACCATTTTCAAATGATTGACGCTGACCATCTTTGTGGATGAAAAACCCATCCCCGTAGTTCGACTCTAGACCGCTATACCGGCAAGAGTTTGACCATCGCAGTGAGCGCAAGGCAGGAAACAAATACCGCTTGATTCCGATCACCCACCGTGGCATCGACCAATGGCGCCGCGAGCCTGGGATGGGTGCCAAACTACGATGATGAGTTGATGTACTGTAATCCACATTACAAGTGTTATGACCTTCGGGCCCTTTTGATTTGATCGCGCGTGAACCCAAGTTTTCTTCACTGCGCGATCGACTGCTTTGATTTTTTTGTGACACCTCAAAACCTGGGGGGTCCTGCTGGACTAATCGGGTCAACTCGAAGGGAGAACTCGGTGCCCATATCATGAGACCATGAGTAAATGACCTGGCTTAGTGGCCCATCATCCATACTCGGCCCATATGGGTTACGTATCTATATATTTCTATAGATCTAAAGAGTATTACATCACTTAATACAAAACATGGTATTAAAAACTAGTTCTGTTTCAATAGAGAGGCTAATAAAACAAGAACTGCTGCGCCATCCACCCGCCTATAATCCCGACTCCTCGAGCGCTGTCACCAGACTCGTCTCTCACCAGCAACCACTGACAGGAGCTAACGCCCAAAGAGGAGATAAACTTATGGCCATTCCCACCGAGGCATATGCAAAATGATCATTTGATAGCTTCAAACCAACAACCAACTGCGGCATACATGTCATTCTATCATGGAAAAATCTACATGCATGTATAGATGACACTTATGATGCCCAAAGACCAGTCAACCTCCCACCCACCACCCACGCAAGTACCCAATGGGAAATCACGCCAATTAGTCCCGACTCCCATTTCACAACCCGTAGGTCTAAAGATATTTATTTTATTTATTTGTCTTTTTTGGGGCAATTGTAACTTTCTGTGGTCTCACCACGGGGTCTCTTACACCCTCCCGACATTTTTCGGGCTTTTCACCTGTGATAATGCTCAACCGTAAGCTAGGTGTTTTCTAATTCCGAGGGGGAAGCATCATCCCTACTTTCTAGTGTCTGCACATTTATATCCCATTTTCATTTTAAAGATTTGTAGAACTTAATTGTCTCTCAGTCCACTAAGCCTACACGATTCAGTCACCAACAAGAAGGCTAAATCAATACTATGAACACACTTTCTATAATGTATATACCACACCACTTAATGCACTTGCGGCTACACCGTGACTCAAACCTATGACCGAAATTGGTATAAAGACCCTATAGCTGACATTCTACACCATACACTATGTGTGTGCTATGAACACTCATGTCTAATGCACACAACATTTCATATATATTTAACATACATAAATAATATGTTAATATTCCACATATTCAAATCAATACATCAAGCATATGAAGACTACATCTTTTCTATCATTGTTCATTCGTCATTACACCATTCAGCATGTGTTAAAATAATTCCAACCATTACTTAGGCAAGTAATCCTATATTCATATTCTCGCCCGAGGTATAGTGTCACCATAATAAACCCAATGCTTATAATTATTTCCATCTTTATCACATGATTCAATATCTATTGGGCTGAATTTATGGTATAACATATTAGCCATTCCTGACCATAAATCCGACCATGCTTGGCCTAAGAAATAATCTTGACTTAGTCCAGAAAATCCAGTTTTTGTAAAAACTACACAAAAATCCAACACGCACTCCCCTCGCCAGCCAGCAAATTCCTATATTTCTTTGATTACAAACCGGTTCAAATATGTTCCTAAACCGTAACGGGGACTGTTCTCAACCGTCCGCGCCCAGCCCAATATTCAGCCATATTTGATGAGAACTTTATTTTATTAAATTCTAAACTCGATCGAGCTCCGTGAGAGTTCAAGAACGCTAAAGAACGGAGTTCATGAGAAAGCGGCGGCTGCCTGTAAAGTTGATGGCCGATTCAGCCAAGCGTGCGGAAATTTGGTACACCCCGCTTGCCATTCTCGTCAGATTTTGCCGTGATTAGAACACAAAGAGCCTGGTCTCAACAATGCCTCAAAACTCAGAAATTGGTCTTGACCACCACAATCGCTGCAAACAAAACCATACTAAACATATACCCGCCTCGAAATGACGAACCTATAGGCCATTGATACTTGCCTTAGGGCGAACAACCTGTGAGTAGGGAGGAAACCACTTTGTGAGCGCAGCCTCCGGGTTCCTTGCCGTCCTGTCCGCTTCCAACAAGCAAGAACACCCTTCCTTCCTTTCTTTCCTCTCTTCCTCTCCCTTTCCTTCTTTCCTTTCTTTCTCCCTTTCTCCTCCTCCTTTCCTCCTCCTCCTCTCTTCCTCCCTTCCTCCTTCTTCTTCCTTCCCTTCCTCCCCTCCTCCTTGATGCCCACTGACTGAACCCATGCCCCCAAACTGAATTTGAGACCACAGATAGCTCTCCTGGGGCTATGATGTATAGCATGGTATGCTACATGTGTCACACATGATGCATGCTCTTTGTTATACATTGTGACATGGCTTGCCATGTGTCATCTGACATGGCTGCTATGCAACACTAAGAAGGGAGTCACAAAAACATGTGTCACCACATGGCCATGTGTCACCCACATGGTCGCCATGTGCCCCATTAATCGCTTTCTTAATATAAAATTCCACTATCCTTGTTCACTAAATTTAATTGCAGTTAGATTTACGAGACTATTCCAACTTTAAAACCGCTTCACCATCCCAGATCTAGAAAATCTCAACTTTCTTTTGGACTTATCTTGAAACTACTATTTGCCTCTTTTTATCTCCGTCGTAAAATTTTAAATTCTAAAATTTTCACGGGTTTTTGCAACTCTCCCTTAAAATAATTTCGGGTCCCGAAATTTTCATACATAATATTCAAACACATGTACGCAACAGCCATTTCTGTTGACAATGACTAGAACGACTCCTCTCAACAAAGAAGGATGAATCAGTTCGCGACGTGGTGTCCTGCTCCCATGTCGCTCGACTTCTGTTGCCACAACACTCTCATAAGTCTCACGATCTTGCCACGCAAAACCCAAGCCGGCCATCCGGCGATATTGATCGGGTCCCTCCTCGTGTCCCAATCCCAGGATTGAACAACAAGCTCTCCTCAATCACGAGAGTTGGATCTGAGTGTACTTCCGGCGATAGAGACTTAAACACCTCGCATGGTAACGCTTGACAAACTCAAGGCAACAACTGATGCCACTCCGCCCACCCTCTCTGAGCACCCGAAGGGTCCACGTGGCCTTGGCGTGACGCCTCTGTCATCAATCTGGCACCTCTAGGCATCACTTTCTAAGAAGACATGATCACCCGCCTTGAATCAAGAGGGCGCCGTCGCACATCAGCCAGAACTTTGGTCAAAGCAGAGCAAGAAGAGACTCCTTCCAATCATACCACCTTCGTCCGAGGTGTCTCCACCAAATATATCTCCGTTGATGGAGCTCTCTCCCACCCTCCGTCCAACATACCTGCGGATCGGCATGGCCTCCCCAGAGAGCCCCAGGGTGTCAACTGAATTAACACGATAATCCACAGCGACGCATCGGGCGCGTGCTCTCGAAGCATTCCTTGATCCATGACGATGTCAAACAGGTCCCTGTAACCGAATAGCTCCGCCTCCTCACTCGATCAACCGTCTGTATGAAAAGTGTACTCTATCGAAAAGTCGTGGTCCCATGGCCTCTGTGAGTCCTCTCCAGAATCCTGCTTCGTGAAACCGAGATCCTTGATCCGATGCATGGAGACTGGAACTCCAGCGCAACCTTATTTGTTCAGATACATACAACCGTAATTCCTCCAAAGGTGGAAGGTTATCCGTGACACAGAAAATGCGTCACTTGGTATCGGCCCACTATAACCCATATCGATCATGCTTTCCGCGATGTTCAGGGTAAGTGGAGCTTCGGTCCATCGATGCCTCCCACTTCCACCCGCTATCTTCAATGGATGGAGAGCCTCACGCCGCCTCCTCGCGTCAAACTACCGCACGCGGAGACACCGTCGACAAAACTTCATATGCCTCTTTCATCCCGCTTCCGCATAATATCGCCAGGAAGGCCATGATACATCTTTCGTGCCACCCGATGCACAAATAAACGGAGCAATGGAACTCCCCGAGATCTCCTCCTCAAACCGCCGACGGGGACCACAACCCGCCCCTGCGCCGGCAGATCTATCCGTGTGGATGCCCACCGGCCCGTCGTGACTGCAATCGCGACGCCCCATGATGCCACTGCAGTTCGCCCCGCGACTCGATTCTATCACTTTGCTCAATAGAGACTCGTGTAACCATCATACTCTAAGGTACCCAAACATTACTGTACTGGCACCGAATCGTGCCCCACCTGCCCCTCGAGCATCCGCCATTCCCTTGGCCATACTAGCTAATACTCCCATGGACTTTCATTAAGCGCATCAGCCACTACATTTGCTTCACTGGATGGTAATGCAAAAGCAGTCGCACTCTCCAAAAAACCCATCCACTCACATCGCCTCATGCTGAGGTCTCATGAAGATGTATTCTAGACTTGTCCCCAAAACACCTCGAACCAAGCCACCATATAAGTAGTGGCGCCTAAATCTTCACAAGTTAAGACTAAGCTGCCAACCCACGTTGCGCGTGGGCAATTTGCCTCGGGATTCTGGGTTGTCGAGAACCATAAGCCAACCCCCATCGCATCATACACCCAGCCCTTCAAGCACCATACATCATGGTACTCTTTGTCCCCTTTCCGACCACATAGAGCCATGCTCTCCTCTTTCAATTTTTGGAACGCTTGCTCAGTTATCAGAGTCATCCCTGACAAACTCGACCTTCCCAACATCTTATTACAGCACACAATAAGAGAAATCCTCTATAAACCTCCCCAATACCCCTCAATCCCAAGAAACTACGTGATTCAATCGACTTTGGTCCTCCTAACTCATCACAAATAACCTTCCGGTCCATCGACACGCCCAAAGCCATACCCATTGTCCCAAAGAAACCACCCAAGTTGAAACTCAGTGACTTGATTAAACTCTGCATACAACCGATGATCCTCAAAAGTCAGAGCGCCATTCTCAGATCCTCATGCTCACCTCCGATGGGAGTGTATCGTGATGTCATCAAACAAAGACCACCACTGACTGATTGGGTCAGGTTGAACATTCCTATTCATGAGGTCCACAGAAGGCAGTATTCATCGGTTCAAAGGGCATCAACGATAAACTCAAAGTGCCCATACCGCCCCGAACGCCGTCTTGTGGATGTTCGTCCCTTTCTAAATTCTCAACCTGAGTGGTAATCAGCGGCGGACATCATCTGAGTAGACTCGCCCTCGCCTTGATCAAACAAGCTCATCAATCCTGGTAATGGATACCTGATTCAACATTGTAACCCTGTTTGTCCCGTCTCAGAAGGGATGCATGTCGGCGGTCTTATCCTTCTTTCGCAACAACCTAAGTGCTCCTGTAGAAGGTCGGCCTAATGAAACCCTTGCCCAGTAACTCTGATCTCGACCCCGAGCTCCCCGGTGAACTCAACCGGCGCCCATCCTATGCGAGCCGTGAAATAAGAGTCGTGACCAGATTTGCAAACTCAACGCGGAAGCCCACCTCTGCGGAGGTAACCCTGTGAGCTTCATCCCAAAAGATCCTCAGATCAAGAACCACCCAGAGGTAGACTCATATCCTCGGTCTCACCTGTCCCCAGAGTAAGGCTAGCTAGCCAACCCGGCTAACTCAGCTCGCAAGTATCGCAATCACACACAATATGGGGTGAAGCATCGCGGCCTATTCTAGCATAAATAGCCAGTACCGTCCCGGTGTGTAAACTCTATATGGTCAAATCTATGATCCACTATATGCCAACTAATCCATCCCTGAGATGGGATCCCTTAACTCGATGATAAACCATGCATCCCATGTCCACCGTAGAGATCCTAGACTTTTAACTCAGCATCCTCGGGATCCGAATTTTCTCCCAAATTCCTGGGGGAGATCCATGCAATGGCTCGTCATGTCCTCAAACTCTTAAGCCCACACTCACACAAGATGCAAGAATAAAGGAATGCGATGCACCTGAGTCAACAACACCCGCCCACAGCGAAGAGGAAACGTGATCTCTTAATCATCGACTGATCCGCCGCCAAATTTCACTTGAGAACGGCGAAGACACCCAGCCCCAGTCCCGGCCCACACTCGCCCTCGACCGACCCATACCCGGGGCCCTGGGCCCCGCCTTCAGAAACACCACTGCTCGGTCGCACCGATCACACTGCCTCCTGGCCTGGGGATGAATGGTGGCGCAGGAGGAATACACAGTTCGCCATGTCCACCGAGAACAATCAGGTCCCCGTTCTAAACTTTGTATCTGAGGACGCTCGCTCTATGTCCTTACCGGAGTGGCAATGGAACATGTCATCTTTCCTCACTCGACCGGTAATGCGACCCCGCTCGCCCCGTCGACACGGTCAGCCCTTTGAAACCCCTGGGTGGAATGTGGTCCCTCCGTCTTCCCGAGCCTGGGCCAGGCTAAGCCTGCTCCCTCTTCCATTACTAGCACCCGCATCTTGGATGCTACGAGCGTCATCTACCTCCTCGCCTCAATACCTGGTGGCTTATCAACCATCACCACATCTCGAGGTTATGTCTACAATCTTACCTTATAGACAACTCTGCACTCCATCCTCGAATCTCCCGACTGGGCCGCACTGGGCAATGTTATTAATCATCCCCTTAACAGTGTCAACTCTGATCCAAGCATGACTTGGTACAAATACCGCCCTTGCCTCAACTCAAGGAACTCTGCCTCATGTCAGTGTAGCCTAGTACTCCCCATGAATAGTCCGCGAAATCATCCCATGTCATAGTCTCCAAGTCCAGTCGGACCCCACTCCCACCGGGACCGGGATCACCCTCAAGATGGAGTGAAGCCAGCTTAATCCGAGTAGTATCCGAGGTGATCTCCATAGCCTGGAGAATCCTCTCAATCTGACGGAACCAATGGTCGCCTACCATCGGGTCCCCTCCTCCCGTGAACGTCGGAGGATGGTGCGCTGAACCCTGTAGGTTACTGCACCCCTCACCTCCCAGTTGCATCACCGTCGGTATACGCAACACCCATAGCCTCTACGAAGGCTTGCTAATCAAACAGTGGTAGTCGACGATCGACCCCGTGATAATCTACGTCCTCGTCCCTCTACTTCTGCCATCTACAACAATCAAGCAAACAAGTTAGAATCATTTTTGGGTCCAATCAAGTAGCACATGTCACCAATAATATATCAATATCCTGGAACTATTGTTTGCTCGAACCTGGTTACGCTTTCTCAACCAGTGTTCAGATTTCTATGCATATGATCCCCATCGCGTATATAATTCACGAATTTGCACACTATAATCGCACATACAATCAAAGCATTACACAAGAAAAACATGACAATGCATTATCCAATCTAATCATGTCTCAGACCTTAGGGTAACCTCCCACTAGACCTCGGAGCACCGGAACTATGATCCGGATATCACCGAGCACCAGGTAATCCTAACTCAAGCCCAACACTGCTTATACCAAAGCTGTGATGCTCCACACATTAGCAAAGAGACGCCCTGTGACCCATGCCCCCACCGAGCCCTGTAGCTGTGGCTACCTAAGCTCGATGTCAGGAGGCCTCAAAACCCGGGTCCTGGGCTTAATTTACCGTCAACTCATGGAACTCAGGTGTCTCATATCATGAGACCCATACAAGAGCAAATAGACCTAATAGGGGGCCCCATCATCATCCACACTGTCCCATGGTTACAAGACCATACATTTCTATAGATCCAAGAGTTATTAATTCACTTTCACACAAAACATATATTAAAAACTAAATTGCTCTAATATATACACACAAACAAGAATCATACACAACCGCCCGCCTAGTGAATCTCGACCTCTAAGGAGCGCTGTTCGCCCACTCGCTCGACTCAGTGGGGTCCCACTGGTTGTAGTGAGTAACGCCCAAGAGATAAACCTACAAGGCCATTCCCACCTAGTGTATATAAATGATCATTTCACTCAAACCACTAACCTAACTTGCATACATGTTGTCCTATCATGAAAATCTACATGCATGTATGAGATGATACCTACATGCCCTAAGAACCGAATAACCTCCGACCCACTACCCAATGCAAAAGTACCATGGAAATCACGTTTAATCAAATTCCGACCATTTACAACCCGAGTCTATGTGGATTTATCGGCTGGCCTTGTGGTCTTTGGGGCAACGTAATCCGCCGTAATCTGTAGACCACGGTCTCTACACCCTCCCACATCTTCTGCTTTCACCGTTGGATACTGTCAACTGTGCTGTGCTTTCACCCGAGGGGGTATTTCCATCCCCTACTTTCTACGCCCCGGCTACATTCATTTCCATTTTCGCTTAACATTTGAACTCCAATCACTTCGTCCATTCCCAAGCCCCACACGATTCAATACTCAAACGCAAAGGCTAAATCATACTTCATGACCACACTTTCATGTAAATGGGAATACCACACCAATGTAATGCACTTGTGCCATCGCACTCAAACCCATGACCAATGTATGAAGACCCTACACGGGAGTATCTTTACACCATACTATGTGTGTGCTATGAACACCATGAACTAATGCACAACATTTCATATATTTAATATTTATACGTGTCATGTTAATATTATTCCAAGATCCAACCAATACATCGCATGCTACGCACTACATCTTTTCATCACAGCCGTTCATTCGTGTCACACATCATTCTGCTTGTGTTAAAATAATTCCAACCATTACCAGGCAATGCCAATTCATTCCTGGGTCGAGGCATAGTATGTCACTATATTAACCCAATGCTTATACTATTTCCATCTTTATCATGAAGATTTCACATATTCAAATATGTCATTAAATTTATGGTATGCACACACA
Organism: Tetrastigma voinierianum; assembly: GCA_016808115.1. Taxonomy (NCBI): domain Eukaryota; kingdom Viridiplantae; phylum Streptophyta; class Magnoliopsida; order Vitales; family Vitaceae; genus Tetrastigma; species Tetrastigma voinierianum. The sequence continues at coordinate 514,563 of JAEQBH010001441.1, read as the reverse complement.
TTGAATCATTCCCGACTATAACCACATGCTCGGGCCTAAGAAAATAATCTAGACTTAGTCCAGAAAGTCCAGTTTTGCAATACCACAAAATCCAACACGTAATTCCCAGCTTATATGTACCCTAAGTATTTCGATTATAAATCGTTCAAAAATATGTCTGAACTTAACGGATCTGCTCCTCAACTGTGACCTAGCCCAATCTTCAGCCTACATTGAAGGAGAACTTTATTTTATAATTCAAACCCGATTTGAAGCCTGTGAGTCCAAGAACGCGCAAATAGGAGTTCGAAGAGAAAGTTGCGGCCTCGCTCAAAGTTGATGCTATTATCTGCTAGTAAAAGGCGGAAATTTGCACACCCCGTTGCTTATCCCGCCTTGTGATTTCGCTGGCATTTGAACACAGTACTCGGTCTCAATGCATTCAAACTTTCTAGCAAATTTTGGTCTTTGACCAGCATACAATCACAAACAAACCACACAACATACAAATTCAGCCTCGGAACCTAGATTTAAAACCCGTAGAGGGCTATTATGACGGCCCCCAGCGGTGAAATAATCTGTAGAGAGAGGAAACTCACCCTTGTAACATGCTAGCTCAGTTCTTTTGCCGGGTCCCGGGGTCTGGCCTCCACAAGCGCAAATACCCTTCCTTCCTCTTTCTTCCTCTCTTCCTCCTCCTTTCCTCTTTCCTTTCTTCTTTCCTTTCTCTCCTCTCCTTCTCCCTCCCTTCCCTCCTTCCTTCCTCCCTTCTCTCTCCTTTCCTCCTCCTTCTCTTCCTTCCTCCTCTCCTTGGCGCTTCCCACTGACTGGAATCTCAGCTGCTTCCTCCCCAAATCAATTTTGAGACCTATATATATAGCCTTTCCTAAAGGCCATGCATGGTGACACATGGCATGCCATGTGTCACACATGCATGCCTTGTTATGCATCAGACACATGGCTCTCGCCATGTCACTCACATGGCTTGCCATGTGTCACCCACATGGCTCGCCATGTGTCACCCACATGGCTCGCCTATGTCTCCACACTCAAGTTCAGTACGCGTGAAATTCGACCATTCCCTGGAATTCAAATCGTAAATTTGACTGGTGAAGGCAGATTTCTATGAGATCATCCCGTCCAAGGTAATCCGCTTCACCATCCGAGATCTGCAGTAATCTCTTAAACTTTCTTCGACTATTCCAAGAAACTACCATTTTGTATTCTTTTTTTTTATCTCAAAATTTGTAATTTAAAATGCCACTGTTTACATTTTTTACAAATAGCTTCGCTCACACACCTAATTTCTGGGTGCTTTGTTTGCGGTTTTGTTTTGTTTCACTTCAGGTAATGTGTTATGCACTGGACAAGGACATCGTGTGGATTGCAAAGAGGAGTGCACAAGAGCAAGGCCTAAATCAGCACAAGTGACTAAATGGATCTCTACCGAGGAACAGCCAAAGTCAACAAAGCACCCCATGAATCCAATGAAGACAGTTTAATTAGGAACACATACACCCTCCTGTAGTGAGTTCTTCCCAGATCATACTCCAATATATAGCAAGAGGACCCTACCAAGGCCCCCGCTCTACATTTCACGGTCTGAGAATGAAACTACATTCACACATACGGATTTTTAAGAGGTATGCAACAACTTTAAGGAGGGTATAAACTGAGAGCATGAATTGTCGGGTCAAGGCATTCTGCCACTCAAGCGATGCCAAAATATGGCTTAATTTAATAAGGCCTAGAACGTATTAGAAATTTCCCCTGGGGTCAACTGCTGAGTTAAGACTTCAAAGGCAACTACAAGACCAACAACATGAGATGATCTATACTTACTCGCCTCTATGACAATGAGAAATGTATCAAAGGTTGGAGAGGTCTATGGATACCGAATAATGCATGCCCACAATTCATGAGTTCTGATACACGGATGCTAGTGAATCATTCTCTACGTCTGGTATGTCCCGCCATGAATAAACTGTTTAGAAACCATGTGGAGGCACTTGGCAAGCATCCAAATCGAAGCTTGACTTTGAATTTATATCTTAAACTTCCATATCGGGATGAGCCAAAACCCAAGAGAGGTGGAGAAATGGAGGCCCTCAGCCTACACTCAAAGGGAGGTGAATTTTTAATTTCTGAGGACATGGAACAAAGTGTAATTTCAACTCAATAGGAAGGTGGAGGAGCTAGAAGGAAAAAGGTTCATGAAGGTAGGCAAGACCAAATACTGCACAAACAACCCACATCAATTTCAAACCCATCACGCCTAAGAACATTATCCAATGGCCTCAGCCAAGGATTCATGTCGAAAGATGCATGTTGCAACAACATGTCACACAACCCAATGCCCCATACTAAGAATACACAATTCCAATTGGAAAGAATCACCCAATCTCTCCCGAAACCTAATCCTCGCCAGGCCCCCAGTGCCAAACGCTTTGTCTTCATCTCAACCACAAACAATAGTTTGGTTTCTCCATCTCAACCACCGACCACCATCATCCGCTATCTGTTAGACAAAGCTATATTGAACTTTGAGTAAGGTGGTAGGTAATTTGTGGAGGGCAAGGGGATAAATGTACAATTGGCACGGAGGGATAGATCTTTTGTAGAAAGTACATTGAACAAGAATAGATGGAGCGAGGAGCAATCGTCGAGAAAATTGACAACTGGAGTATTCAATCACCAATGATCGCGAATTCTTTGCGGAGATGCGGGAGGAGGGAGGAAGGTTCACTTCTCAAACATTGCCAAATCAAAAGGGGTCCATGAAGTAGAGTTCTGTTGGCAATTCAGGATGGATGAAGTGAAAGCCGTAATCACTCACGAGGGAGTGGAAGAAATAAGAGCAACCCGGTGCCCATATTTCTTGAAGAAACATGCAAGGAAAAGGAAGGTGACTGAGAGGGTAATCATCGAGTGAAGACCGGGTGAAAGAAAACCATGCCCCTCCATTTCCCTAAGCCCTTTTGAGAGGCAAGAAGAAAAAAATCCCAAACCAGACTGTAATTTGGGAGGTGATAAGACACAAGTAAAGTGAACATTCCATTTGCTTGACATGATTAAAGCGGGTCCCAACTTATGCTAAGTTCTTAAGAGACTGTGCACGATGAAAGGATGGCATCAAAGGAAACAGCTACAACCAAACAAGTCAGTTTTGCGATCCGGAGCAGACTTGGTCGATACAAAGATTCAGGATCCATTGTTGGAATTGCATTGGAAGACACTTTCGTGTTGTTAGGTGAGGGCTAGTGTAAACCCTCTTGCCATACTTTCGATGTATAGCGATTGAGTTTAGAAACTCAAGCCTACGAGCATTACTCAGCCTCATTGGCACGTAGTCCCTGATTGTAATTCCTAAAGAGGAAAATATTAAGATTGAGATGTCTTGGTAAGGTGGACAAATTCTACTATCCGGTGAGACTTTGTAGTACTTAAATCTTGAGCCAATAGCAAATGGGCGATCATGTGCCCGATTATCACGGAAGACCATTTTTTGGCCCTTTATACGATGAATCATCGATTATGAAATGCAGGCCAATCACGTGCTCACATTTAACATGACGATGGAGCTCAACATTTTCACTTGAGTCCCTGCTCTTTAAAGCCGTGGAAGGTCATAGGAAAGGCGATGAAGTATGCTCAATTGGTCGAAATGCGAGGAAAGTAGAATATCCATGCGATTGCAGAGTGGCTAACCAAGATGAAACGATTGATTGGGGTTGTCATCGAATTACTTTCTGAAAGCCATTAAGTACTATTGACCGGTCACCCGGTGAGAAGAAAATCAACAACCATAGACCAAGCATGTTTATGACATAAGCCAGCTGCGAAGGGTTAAGGAGCTCCTCACTCCTTGACCCTCCGTGAGTGAATGAATTGGCGAAGTAGTTTTGGTGTCGAAACCAAGTGCGACTCAAAATTTTTTTTGATTTTGTAAATTGTTTAATTTTTCGCTTTAGGCTATTTTTTAGTAATTTCCATTTGCAAATTTCCTTATTAGTATTCTAATTTTAATATTAATTTTTATTTATTATTATTTTTAGGTTTTTGTTACTTGTTATTTTTTGTTTTTAATCAGCTTAAATAAAATTTTTATTATTTTTTTTATTTTATCTGCAGGAGTCCAGACTTGGCAAATATTTCGCTATTGTAGCGAAATTGGCCCAGAGGCTCTTCGGCTTCCTCACGGCTTTATAAAAAGGAAAGGGGCATTGATTTCATTCAACACCCCACACCTCGGGCTCCTTCACGTGCCACCTCCATCATACGCCCGACCCGCGGTGGAGGTACAGTCTGACAACTTCAGTCTTATCTCATCTCCGCTGCCGATCCAGTGCTGGCTCGACATTTTGCTGCGCACGTGCGAGGCCCGGCTGCTTCTGCGTCGATATCGGTACCACACCCGCGCCCGGTCGTGTCACAGCCCGGTAGTGCCTTATTGGTTAAATTTGACCGCGATCGACGAGTGAGCACGGTCTGCGCTGCCGCTTGACCTGTTGCCGCTTCCCTCTCGACTCTGATTGCGTAAACCACGTACGAAGGAATTGGTCGCCTCAGGCCGGGAGTTGGGTGCCTCGAGCGGGAGGCCGGAGGCCACCAGATTCGCGATCCCGAAGGGCTCCGAGGGTTAGATTTTAGGTCTGAGGATGGGACCGGGCCTTCGGTGCCACGGAGCCGTCAGAGGGCTGACCATCAAATGGCAGGACGTTAAAACTTGGGAGTCTGCAATCAGGGCCTAAAGCCATCAGCTTTCCAGTTGCATGGAGGAGGCTGTTCGCCCCATCTTTCGCCGTTATAGGGATCGGCGGCCATTTGTTCTTGCAGGACCAGATCTGGGAGACGTGGATTGCGGGCTAAGGGATTTTCATGGAGAGTCATTTTACGGCCCGATGCCGGCAACGACCTGGTGACGAGTTCGGAGACTCCGTGAGATTGATTACCTGATACTCCTGCTGCGGGTATGACACATGGCGGTTCTACTGGCATCCCGGGTGGTGGCAGGTTCTACCTCCATGACTTCAGGGAGTCTTGGTCGCATTGGGCTCAGATTCACTATTGACGATCGGCCAAGGGTACTCGAGTATGGACATTTCGAAATTTGTCTCTAGGCATACCCAGTGAGGCCCCAGCGGTCGGAGGATATCGGGATTGAGGCGGCCGTCACGAAGGAGATGGTCCATTTGTCTCTCGCTCTCGCAGAGATACTCTGTGAGGACCGGTACTTTTCATAGCAATCAGCCTCGGGATCTTGGTGGACCACACGCTCCGGACCGACTGTTCCCAGATTACGGCTATGTTTAGTGCAAGGGAGCCGTACTAGGGCCTTGTAGCCCGATCTGAGGAGGATTACGGTTCGGTCCCTCTAGAGCGGGTCATGGTCGCTCCTTGGTTGGAGTCCCTGCAAGGGGCAGCTCGAGGCGAGGTCTACCCTTGTTGATGCCCGCTGACTACTGAGCCAACGGGTCTGAGCGTTTGGGATTTTATTTGGAGCACCGTCGAGAGGAGGATCGGATGCCTCAGTCTGTCTATAGAGCGAGCCTTGAGTGATGCAGATTTCTTTTCTCCTCCGGCGATGGTTCCGGAGGAGGAGGTACCTGGATGAGGTACTTGGAGGATCCCACTGCGGGGAGATGATCACACTCCCGGAGATAGAGGTGGAGAGGAGTCCAGGTGCAGTTGTCCCTCCGCTCTCTCTCCGCCTCCTTGACTGACTTGGTGGCCTCCACGGCCCTTCATGATGTGCTTGACATTCTCGAGCATGTTATGTCATTTCGAGGGAGTTAAGCGGTGTTATGGATCTTCTTGTCTGTGCATTGCTACTACGGGCATCGATGGACCAGTTGGCGTGACGAGACCACTTTAAGAGCATTGTCATACCATGCTCAGCTGAATCGCTGAGTCACCTCGGTCTCCCAGCTGTACTACACATCGTGATGAGCCCACGGCCCGGCCGGCCTCCTTAGACATGCTTGCGATAGCGGCAATGACGCCCGGATCCACCACCACCGCGAGAGTGGGGTGGTCACACTCCTGTCTCTAACTTTCCTATCCTATGACATGCCATGCTTTGGCTGGGAGGAAAGTTAGGTTGAATGTCTTCTATTATGTTTTTGTACAGTTTTCAGCTTTATCAACTGCCTACTCAATTTATATAGGGTTCATGTATTAGCCAATAGTAGGCAGTGATACTTTTGTTATGTTTAGCTATATTAAGCATGTATTAGCCATTTTGGTTATATCAAAGCATAGCATTATTCTGATTTACTACATTTTGCAAATCACTTTGTGTCTTCATTTTGTGTATCTCTCTTGCCTTTAGTTGAAAGTGAAGCCTATATCTTACCTTAATGTTAGAGAACAATTCATGCATAATTTATTTTTTGGTCGGTTGAGGTTTAGTATATAGTATTTAATATACGAACCTTCCCCCTTTAGCTAATTCACACTGCACCTAGCAGCTTGTACCAATAGGTTGAAGCTATATAGCTCTTTCCACTTTGCAAGTAGGCCTTAAATTTGTTGTGACCCATAATAGGTTTGTGTTACCCATGTATACTCAGAAGACCAATGTAGTCTTTCAAATGAAAAAAAAAAAAAGAAAAAAAGAAAAAGAAAAGAAGAAAAGAGAAATAAAGGCTGTGACGCTTTGCGTGGATGAACAGTCCCAAGGGGTATCATGATGAAACCTTTTAAAAACTGATACCCTAAACCTTAATTGGTTGAAGGTCATCCCCGACTTAGTGTTAAGCTACCACGGGTGGATGGAGCAGAGTTTAGCGTGTTGTAGGTGCTTAATTCTCGAAGTCATTGAGATCGGGGTGGCTTCTGCGAGGTTGTGGTCGAGTTGATCCTTTTTGTCATGATGCCCCCAAACCTTAATTGGTTGGGAGTCATCGGTGGACCGAATTACGGACTTTGGTGAAGTCGAGTTTTCAGCATTGCCCTACATTTGCAATCAAGGAAAAATAAGAGTGTAGCTAATGATCCTGGCTAGGTTGGTCGACAGGTTTAAGGCCATGGCGATAGCTAGGTTGGGGGAGGGGGCGGCTTTGCGATTTATTGGCTGTTTGGTTACCTTAAAGTTAGATTTTTGGTGGGAAGTTCGGGTTGATTTCCTTGGATCCAATGTTGACCTAAAACTGGTTCATATGGTTTTTTGTTCTTCATGTTGTGGTGTTGACAGGGTGTGAATTTTTCATTTTAAAGTAAAAGTCTATTTACATACAACACACTTTTGGAACGCCCATACTTTTGTAAAAAGCACAACATGCATACTATTTATTGTTTTCCAGCATTGCTAAGGGACTATAGCGATGTCGGTTGGGGAGTGTGATTGGTGCCCAAAAGTACTATTTTGAGCCTATTCAAGATGAGTTTTGGAGTGCTTTTTGCGCACTAATCATATAGATAAACCAATTGTCATGTGCATATCCGGCTTAGGTACTTCGATTTCTGTTTCGAGATTGTTTTGGATAGTTTTGCAGGTTCTTCAGTTAACGAGCTTGGCTTCCTATTGGTGCTGAATGTGAGAATCCTCGATGATTTCCCAAAGCTGAGGCGTTGAAATGTCAAGATGCAGTGAAGAATTAAAGGCAAAGTGATGAATAAAAAGTCACGAGAAGTAGTGATAGCAAAGCAGTACAGGAGCAAACCCCGAGGGATTTTTCGCTGATTACGAAAATTTATGATAGCGAAATTTTCGCTATGTGGGAAATTTCGCTAGGCTAGCCAAATTTCGCTAGCTAGCGAAATTCTTTATTATGTGAAAATTTTCAATTTAAATGCTATCTCTGTAATTTCAGCTAGGCTAGCAGCAAAATTACTCAGCATAAGCGCATTTAAGCTATACTAAAGCGAAATTTCTTTGCATAGCGAAATTCACCGATGCGTGCTTTGAGGTATTTTGATTCCCGAGCGACCACGTTTTGATAAGTACCATTTTGTCCATATGTAATTTCATATTTTAGGCATTTTGTATTTTCACACTTTGGGTTTGGCTATATAGCCCCTACAACTTTTAACCCTAAGTAACTTTTCATTTTTAATACGTTTACATTTTTATTTTAGGTTTATTTTTGCTCTTTCTTCTCTCCTCTCTTTCTCTCATTTTCTCATTGCCAAACACCCTCGCTAGGATGACAACTCAAGGGATGCTTGGCTAAGCCTCATAGCCTTGAAGAAGGGAGGGTTGCTAGCTTCAGTTTTGGAGCTCACGCTGCTTGCGGGTTGTCCTCATGCTTTGGATATTTACAGTGCATTTATGGTTCCCAACTTTCCAAACTAGGGTTTAATGCCATTTAATGTCTTTCCTTTGGTGATACTTGCCATGCTTTGGAGTTCGTGCATTCTTAATGGTAGATTCTCATATATCCTTTAGATGTCATTCTGAGCCATTGGAAATGAGGAGGGTTAAATGCTAGTTTCTCAAGCCCAGATAGGACTTTGAATGCTTAGTACTTGGTTTTGACTCAATTAGGAGTGGTTCCCACCAGGGTTAGTTTCATAGTTAAACAAAAGATGCGGTTTGGCTTTGACTAAATGTCATTTACTTACTAATCTGAGAAATAACTTAGGAGACAACTTTAGCCAATACCCCCATGTTATCAAGCTAGTGACAGCCTTCCAAGGTTAACATTTCACACACTTTCATTTAAGCCATTCTGATTAACCTACAGGTATGAACAACCAACCTCCCACATTTTTAACCAAATCCAAAAATCCAAACAAAGAAGTCTCACCATTTCAAACATTGATGCGAATCGTCGTGGGATGAAAACCCGTCCCACGTGTTCGAATACTGAACCGCTATCTTTGCGGTAGCTTGACTACGGTAGTAGGAGAATGCAAGAAAAATATTGTTGATTCGGATCTTCCCTACGGTGGCACGAGATCAAAAGCACTATTAGGTGCCCACTAAAGACCTTGCAATTACATTTTTTGTATATGTTTGTTTTTATAAACAATGTAAATATTGTAAATGTTGAACACTTCCATATATGGAGCTTGTATATATTTTGTAATCCCATGACTGATATAGTACAAGTTAAATGTTCTTTAATATAAGATAGACAAGCTTAAAAGGTTATAAGTTTATAGTAAACAGGAAAAAGAAAAAAAAAATGACACCCTCACTTGACACAGTGTGCCGAGTTGGGGACGTCACAAGGTGCGTCAACTTCGGACAACCATAACTTTCCCGACCGAACTCCGATTCATGCGTTCTTGGACTCTACAGAAAGCTCGTTGAGTTTAGAATTTAATAATATTAAGCGCTTAGCCAAAACGTGGGATAAAAATTGGGCTGGGTCACGGACAGTTGAGGAATGGTCCTTTCTGGTTTTCGGAACCGATCTGTATCTAAAATGCTTGGGGTACACTGCCATATGGCTGACGACAAATTGTGTTGGATGTTTGTGTATTGATATCAAGGCTAGACTTTCTAGACTAAGAATCTAGATTATTTCCAAGACCAAGAATGGCGAATTTATAAGCGAGGGCGACTAATTTATTATTGTGTTGTAAGTTGATTAACATCTTTGAATGTGTGAAATTCACGTGATATATTTGTAAAGATAAAATGAGAATAATTATATGTATTAAATATAATTTATTATCCATGACACTTGACATGTAGTGTAATAGATATGTTGTAACAGCCGTAGCGAACATGTAGGCATGAAATGGCATGCGATGACATATGCATTGCATTTATGCCGCGGGACATCCGCGTCATTTTCGAGATTGAGTGCATGGTTTGAGGTCGACACTATGTTGAGTGTTACGACCATGGTAAATCGACACTGTGTTTGGTGTTCGATGGTGGGCTCAATATTTTGGACTACATCCAATGGAGTCTCACGGGTGCATTTCAACTGTTTTTGAATAAAACAGTTTATCGGAGATTATCTAATGTTTTTGAATAAAACGTTTATCGAAGATTGTCCACTGTTTTTGAATAAAACAGTTTATCGGAGATTGTCCAATGTTTTTGAATAAAACGTTCATCGAAGACTGTCCTATGTTTTTTAATAAAACAGTTTATCGAAGATTTTCCAATGTTTTTTAGTAAAACGTTTATCGGAGATTGTCCACTGTTTTTGAATAAAACAGTTTATCGGAGACTGTCCAATGCTTTTGAAATAAAGTGGGTTATCGGAGACTGTCCACTGTTTTTGAATAAAACGTTTATCGGAGACTGTCCACTATTTTTGAATAAAATAGTTTATCGGAGATTGTCCGATGTTTTTGAATAAAACGTTTATCGAAGATTGTCCACTGTTTTTTAATAAAATAGTTTATCGAATTATCCAATGCTTTTGAAATAAAGTGGGTTATTAGAGATTGTCCATTGTTTTTGAATAAAAGTAATGTTGTATAGGCGTGTGGTGTCCTATGGTGAGAACCCTGAAATACGTGGCCCACAAATGCATAACATACAGTACTATGTAAGGAAATAAGTAGGAATTGGGGGTATCCAATGTGTCTAGAATTACAAAACAAAAAGCTTTTGTTTTGAGAAAGGGGTTAGGGGCGGGACGCCCTTGACAGTTTTTCACACTTGGCATATGCAGGTGTGAGGGAGTCAATGAGGACTTAGGATTTGTGTCATGAGGGGCATACTATATTCATGACATGTAGACATTCAGGTACAATAGAGTATAGGTACTTGAATGCGTGTGATTGTATGTATTGGCATTGCATGTTGCTCTTAGGTGGGGAGTAGCCTTGGTAGGAGATATATCTAATGGGCTTTGCTCACCCCGCTGGACCACCCTTTCTGTGTACACGAGAAGATCTGCGGCTCTTCGAGGCCGTGAGTACGAAGAAGGCCGTAGTCAGGGCCTTGAAAAGTATTTTGTAAAATATATTAGAACAATCTTAGTTTTAATATATATGTTGGCATGTAAAATTGTAAAAGAGTTGTACATCAAACTCTTGTAAAATATTATAAGCACTCAGGATATTTGTAAGAAAATATACGGTAAAGCGCTTACCACGACATTCCGCGGGTTGACGAGTTGTCAACTGACCCTGATTCATGCTACAACATGGTATCTAAGTATACAAACCCCGGGTTTTGGGGATGCCACAAGGTGACATCCAAGATTCAAGATCAACGCACCGCCCTAATTCCCTTTATTCGTTCCTTCATTCTATTTCCCATATACAAGAGCTTATTAGTTCCACTTATGGTCTGGATCGAAATGAATTCATGAGTAACATGTGAAACATGAGTAGTTGCACTAGAATCTAACCACCAGTGTTCTTAGGCACTTCAATAATATTTGATTCAAAACATACTGAAACATAGTATGTACCTTTCTTTTCGAACCAAATCTTTATTTTCAGACAATCTTTCTTGAAGTGACCAACTTTCTTGCAGAAGTAGCACTTCAACTCCTTATGAATTTGTCCCTAATTAATCTTCATTGTGCCTTTGTTCTCTCTTATCCTTCTTTCCTAGTTTAGCCTTTCTACTGTCGGCTACATAATGAAATGTGAGATAAACAAAATGTTCCTTCATTTTCTTTAATCATCCTTCCCCTTGAACTAACATGGCTTTAATTTCTTGAAGGTTCCATTTTTCCTTAATAGTGTTGTAATTCACTTGGAATTGGCTAAACTCAAGAGGAAGTGAGTTGATGATAAATTGAACCAAGAAGGATTCACTCACATCCATACCTATTGATTTCAGCTTTGCTGCCATATTAGCCATGCCTATCACATGATCATGAATGGGTTGTGACCAGTCAAACTTCTTGGCCATTAGCTCACTCATTAACTACAATGGACTTGTCATTTATGTCCAATTGGGAGTATTCCTTAATTTTCAGCATGAATCTCTTTGCATCGTCTGTTTTAGGCATTGTCGGCTTTACATTTTCAACCATTGTCATCCTCATCAAGTTCAAACTTAGCTTATTAGACCGCTCCTAAGCTACATAAAAGGACTTGTCAGCTTTTATACTGGTCTCAATAATAGTTGTAGGTTTTTCAGAAACTATTGCCAATTCCAAATCCATAACATCTAGTTGAAATTGGATTTGTTCAGACAAATCTGTAGAGTTTAGTCCATTGAACTTGATCAACCCATTGCCCATAGCAAGCAAATTGACAGAAACTGAAAACTCTATGTGTGCTCACACATTAATGCTTTGAGAAAACTTAAATAGATTCAAGAAAATAATAAATCTAATTATACATTTAAGTTCACCTTTAGGTGAACTTTGAATACATAGTAACCCGTCATGATGCTTAACATATATATATATATATATATATATATATATATATATATATATATATATATATATATATATGCATGCTATCTTTGGATATACAATCACGTTTACTTGTTAATTATAAGGAATGGTCTACCTTTGGGTCACCTCCTAGCATTATAACTAATGTTTCAATTGTTTGGTTAATCTTTTATGTCATCAATTGCATCACATCAATATGAACAATTAAAAATTGCAAAATTAAATGTTCAAATATCTTAATAAGATAGGCCACTTTGGTAACTAACAAGTTTTCCATATAATAAACATTTAATTTATGCAAGCTTTAAAGAAATATAATAAAATCTCAAATTTAATTGATATCCTACACACATAAATTAGACATAATAATAGATTATCATGACAAAACCTTATGTCAATATATATATTTATATATTATGGCCAAACATGAACAATACTTTGATTAATGTTGATAAACTTAATTAAATTAATACAATTATTCTGTGGCCCTAGAAGGTATTAAACTTCCACCATCAAAAATATAAGTTTACTCTTACTTGATCCATAAAACAAAAGTCGTGAAATAAATGAAAATTGATTTTATCTATTTAAGAAACCAAATTCCATGTATGAAACAAACTTTGAACCCGGATAGCCATTAAAATCAAAATTGATTTTTCATTAAATAAAATAAGATTAAAGTTTACTCATACTGCTTCAGAAACCAAATGCCATGTAATAAACTTCGTGTGGAAAAGAAAATCAATTTAAATTGTGGAATTTAGTTTGGAAAACTTTATCCTACTTATAGAATTTAAAAACAAATCTTTACGAAATAAAGTTTTCAAAACTAATTCATCCCACGTATAGAATTTAAATTAAAATTTTCTTTGGGCATAAAAGTTTTAAAATCATTCAAAACTTTATCCACTCTCACGGAATTTCGAATCAAACCCTTTTTTTATTATGAAATCAAACCTTTATTCTACTTATAGAAAATCAATCACATAATTTTAAAAATAAATAATTGAAAATAGAAATAAAAGTCAAACTTTATCAGTACAAGCCGTGTAAATTTGAGGAGGAATACCAAATATCGTTATAGAAAAGAAAGTATAACAATGATCTTTTCTAATTATCACAATCAAACAATCCTAGGACAGGTTTGCTTTAATACCAATTGATAACTTTTAATGTAAGAATAACCCCATAATCTTTCTTGTCTTGAAGATTGTTTGATATATAGAAAACAACTAAACGTATCTTGATTCATCACTTGTAATTCTTCAAGAACTTTTTTCCTCTTTGCCTTCTTCTTTTCTGCATTCTTTGATGGAGAACCCTACGTTCAAAAGGTAACTTACACTATGTTTTATTCATTGATTTCCTTTTGATAACTGTTAACGTATTTAGATGGAAGGAAAGGGAAGGGATATAACCCATCTTATTTTAACTTCCCTTCAGCTCAATAATCATCATATTGAGCCCTTTATTTAAATCATTCTTTAATAACATAAGAATTATTCAAATAATATGAAAAAACGTAGATGTGATTTTCTCTAAGCACCAATTGAGACGTAAAATTTGTTTTAAGGAGATTATGAAATCCTTACAAGACTCGATTTTTCAATCTCTAATTTGTAAGACCCGGGAAAAAACCTAGAAATTTGAATTTTTGTTAAGAAGGGCGAAATGGTAATTTTGTTGGAATTCTTTCTAAATCTCGAATGACGAAACGGACTTTGTTGTTGGAATCGTCTCATGAAATCTAGTCACCCATTTAGAATTTCGTCTCACCCCGAGACACGGATTACGAATTTGAGGCGATGTGCTTCGAGTAGACCCTAGTTTGATTATTTTTAAAAATCCCGAAAATTTCAAATATTTAAAGAATGTCCATTTAAGATAGATAGAACTGAAACCGGGACGAAATAAATTGTTTCGGGGCGAGAACAGAACCGAATAAGTGTGACACGTGTCGCGACATGAGCCACGTGTCCACGTTATAAATAGCCTAAAATATCTCTAATGCCAAAAATATCTCATTTTGTCTAAGAGAAAAACATGATAGAGAGAGAGAGAGAGGGAAAGAAAGCAACATTTCTCTTAGCGATTTTTACGGGGTTTCGCACGTACCTCGGCAGAACGAGTTGGGAAGTTGCTATACGTGACGAGCTACACGCGGTACCGAATCACAAGATTTCGCCAAGGTCCAAGGTTCGGGTTTTCATGGAAACCGAGAAAAAGGCGGTGTCCTGAAATCACGCTAATTGAGGTAGGCTTATCCTACTCCGGATGAATTTCGCGGCATGTGTGTGTGTGTCAAAGTGGAGAATGTTGTCCCATTTTTTTCCTCCGATCCCATGACTGTGTTTTGGCCATAACTTGGTCATCCCTCATCCAAATTGAGTGATTCTAATTGCTGGATAAACTAGACTTATAGGAGAACATATCTCCTTGAAATAGGTCTATCCAAATTTCGACCCCTTTGGACTCATAAATGATTCAAAGTACCATGTTCAGCAAGCTCTGCTCGCTGAGACTCCATGACTGTGAGTTTCTCACATAACTTGGCCATCCCTCATCCGAATTGAGTGATTCTAATTGATGGATAAACTAAACTTATAGGAAAACATATCTCCTTCAAACAGGTCTATCCAAATTCCGACCCATTTGGACTCAAAAATGCATTCAAAAGGGGAGCTATGTTCAGACAGTTTCTGCCTGTTTGAACCGGAAGTAGCCCCTAAGTATTTAGGACATATCTTGATTTTCGGTGATCCGATTTGGGTGATTTCAGTTGGAGAAGAACCCTAAGAACCGTATATTCAAATGAGTACAAAGAATCAGTGTCAAATTACGGATTAAGACCCCTGAAATTGAGTATCATAGACTGTTTCCAATGTAAGTAGAGTAAACTTACCGATTTTGAATGAAAAGGTCATAACGTTCGGTCTCAACTCGTTGAGTGTTCTTGGACTTTATGGAAAGTTCATTGAGTCAGGAACCTAGCTATATGCCTGTGGAGGGTAATTGTTATCCACAACCTTGCTGAAAGTTGGTGTTTGTACCAAGTGTGCATGTGGGACACAGGGGTCATTTCCTGTTTTGTTTGCCTCCAATTTTGGACGACCATATCTTTCACGTCCGAACTCCGTTTGGGGTGTTCTTAGACTCCATGGAAAACCCATTGAGTCAAGATTCTTTCCATGTCCTGTGGAAGGCAGTGGGTGTCCACAACCTTGCTGAAAATCTATGTCTTAATGTAGGTTATTTGGTTGTATCGATGTGAATAGCCGAGTTTTGACATGACCATTGCATGGAATGCTGTAGGCTATTGTATTAGGTATGAATTGCCATGAGTTAGCCTAAGGAAGGTATATGAAATTACTTGTGTAGTCATGTATTGATGGATGCTAATATGCATGATACTACGATATCTATAAAGATTGGCATGAAATGTATGGAACTTATATTGTCAAGGTTAGATGTTCTGGGCTTTTGTACTGGCATGAAGCACGATTGATTAGAAGGTTCCATTTAGTGTGCATCATACATGTAACACGAATTGCAAAGGACATTAGTATTGCATATGCACGGGACATCAACATATTGATGTGTGTGCATGAATATGGGCATTCATCATCAGTGTTGATGAATGGGTAGTGAGCTCACACTCTGTGACGACGTCCAATAGATGTCTCACGGTTTAAAACATAAAAATAAATATAAATAATGTGTGTTTGGTGGAGAAAGAAGGGGACCGTTAACCCCCTCAGGTGAAAAGCCTGGAACATGGGTGTAAGAGACCCGCGGTGTGATCCGAAAAGTTCTATTGCCTAAAGAAGACGCACGGTCATGATTATCACATAGACTCTCGAGTCAGGATAGAGCTCCGGATTGACTCCTGATTAGTTGCTCATCGCACTTGCATTGGGTAAATCGTGAGCCTAAGGGCTCCTGTGATATGTGTGTCATCTGGCATCACCCAAAGGACGGTTGTCATGCTTTGGCATAGGCATGTGTGAGGGAGTCGGTGGGTGACTCGAGATATGGGCATGAAGACATTCCATGCATGACATACGACATTCATGTAGACATTTTCACTTGGATGTGTATTGGTTGGTTTGATCATTGTATGAGCACCAGTAGGAGTAACCCCTTGTAGGAGATTATCATTACTGGGCTTCGCTCACCCCGTCGTGGGACCCCTTTCAGTAAAGGTCAAATACAGCTAGCTGACCAGTGATCAGACCGCACATATGAAGAAAGTTTCCGATTCTTCTTTAGATCATATTTTGTATATGTATATTAGAATAATCAGTTTTAATATATCATTTTGTATAAGAGTGTATAATTGAACTCTTGTAAACATATCACTACATAGTTGCATGTATAGTATTCAGGGTATGGTTGAATAGGGCTAAGTGGTTGCTATGACTCATGAGTGACTCGGTGTGGTATATTGAGCCCAGATGGGTCATGTGATGTATTGTTAGACATGTTGTATTTTGGATAGAACTTCCCTTACAGAGGAGACTCTGTCCGATTTTTTTGTTAAATTATGGATCCCGATAAATGGGACATAATGATGTGGTGTCGGGTTACTCAATATCCACAAGCCTCCGAGGGTCGACTGTTGTCAATCTAGACCCCTGGATAGGTGTCACAAATTATCGAGCACAGTACATGAGTACCTAGGGCTTGAGGAACATGGGTTTAGGCCATGGTCATTAAGGTGTGTCTGATATGAGCATCATAACTAGATGTCAGGGTTTAGGACACCCCTAGTCCGAGGGTCCCGTTGACAACCCGTCAATTTATGAAAACCTGTGGATACGATACCAAGCTGTGACACCCCTATCCCGAGGTTCCTGTTGACAACCGTTAACCTTCGCAATACCTGTGGATATCAGGTAACCCGACGCTACATCATCATGTCCCATTTATCGAGATCCATAATTTAACAAAAAAATTGAATAGAGTCTCCTCTATATGGTTAGCTCTATCCAAAATACAACCTATATAACAATATGATATGTTTACAAGAGTTCAATTATACACTCTTATAAAAAATGATATATTAAAACTGATTTTTCTAATATACATATACAAAATATGGTCTAAAGCCACATTCGGCTTTCTTCATATGCGTAGCCTCGAATACGGGTCGGGCCGCCAGACCCGACCAGACTTCGAAAGGGGTCCCACGATGAGGTGAGCAAAGCCCAGTAGTGATAATCTCCTACAAGGGTTACTCCTTACCTAAGTGCTCAGACAATGATCAAACCAACTAATACACATCCAAGTGAAAATGTCTACATGAATGAAGTATGTCATGCATGGAAAGTCTTCATGCCCATATCCCGAGTCACCCACCGATTCCCTCACTCATGCCTTTGCCAAATGTGACAACCATCACTGGTGGTACTAATGACACACATATACCGAGCCCTTATCGGCTCACCAGTGCCCAATGCAAGTGCCAATGGGCAACTAATCCCAAGTCAATCCCGACGCCTATCATACAACTCGAAGTCTATGTGATAACCATGACCGTGTGTCTTCTTTGGGCAACATAACTTTTCGGATCACGCCGTGGGTCTATTACACCCATGTTACAGAACTTTTCGGACCACACCGCGGGTTGAGTGTGTGTGCATGGATATGGGCATTCATCATCAGTGTTGATGAATGGGTAGTGAGCTCGTACTTTGGACGACGTCCAATAGATGTCTCACGGTTTAAAACATAAAAATAAATATAAATAATATGTGTCAAGGGTGAGCAAGAAAGGGAGCGTAACCTCCTTAGGTGAAAAGCTTGGAACACGGGTGTAAGAGACTCATGTAGTGATCCGGCAAGTTCCTCAGAGCATGGGTGTAAGAGACCAAGCAGCAGATCCGAAAAGTTCTGTTGCCCAAAGAAGACACACGGTCATGGTTCGGGTGTCCCGACATCACACTCATTTGTCTCATATATTGAGACCCATTCCTGTATATTTAATTCACAAATATACAAAAATATGTGATAGACTATTTAATCAACGGTCCATTTAACAATCCTTTTATACAACAAAAAGGTATACATGTTCTGCTTGTATATAATACATGACAAAAACAAAACAAAACAAAGCTTCTCTCATCTCGGGGTTTCATCCCCGCACGGCCCCATACGTCTGGCCAAACGCCACCAGATCTGCACTGTTGTGGGATGCTCACAACGGGGTGAGTAAAGCCCAAGAGGAATTACTCCCGCTGAAAGGGCTACTCCCCATTTGGTGCAATATGCAATGGTCGCAAAACAAACACACATCCAAATAAAATGTCTACATGAATGTCATATGTCATATGAAATGTATCATGCCCATATCCCGAGTCACTCACCGACTGCCTCACACATGCATATGCCAAGTGTGAAAAACCATCACTGGTATTACCAATGACCCATGTATTGAGCCCTCACCGGCTCCAATGCCCAATGCAAGTGCCAATGGACAACCAATCCCGAGTCAATCCCGACTCCTATCACACAACTAGAAGTCTATGTGATAAACATGATCGTGTGTCTTCTTTGGGCAAATGCACTTTCTGCTTCACGCCGTGGTCCTTACACCCATACGTAACTTTTCTGATCACACCGCAGTCTCTACACTCCATAACCTAAGCTCACTACCCATTCATCAACAATGATGATGGGTGACCACACCCATGCACACACACCCAACATAATGCGATGTCCCTGTGCATATGTAATGCTAATGTCACTGCATGTTCTCATGTCACATGTATGATGCACACTACATGGAACATTCTACTCAATCGTACTTCATGCCAAGTACCATGCAAACATATATAATTCACATCCATTGTGTTAATACATTTAAATACACATATTAACATATGTTACACATATTCAGCATGTTATTAAATTACCAACAATAACGCACAAAAAACATTTCACATAAAATAGCCATTCCCAGCCATAATTCCAGCCATACTCAACCTTAAAAAAATCCAGACTTAGTCCAGAAATTTTAGTCTCTACTTTAACAGCTAAAAATTTAGCCATAAACTCGGCCCCGAAAATTGTCTCGAAAAACAGTTTATAATAAAATCCATAACAATCCGGCTTCAGTCCCGGACTGATCACCCATGGCTATGGGCGGCCTAACACCGGAATATATTTTTTTTACTAATTTTATCAATTTTATCAGTTCCGGACAGCAGCCCCAGAATCAAAACCAACCTCAAAACCCATCATGCACGGTCCAAAAACCAACCGCAACAACGTCCAACATGCATTTTCCAGCAGTCCCGAACCAAAACGGGCGCAGATACCGACCTTCAAAACCCGGTCCTGGACTGTCCGAAAAATAGTCTCACAACCGAAAACTCAGTCCTGTGGTCGGGTCGAACCCACACGGTCATTTACGACCCTTAAATGAAAAGGAATCCAAGTAGGAGAAACCCCTACCTCTTGGAGCGTGAAGCACCGAATCATTCCGTTCTTGGTACCTACTCGTAGCTCTCATCGAGTAGACCAAATTTAATTCTCGGGCTACCAAACTCTGGCCGTCTGAACACCGTAAAAACTTTGGAAAACTTTGTTTTTTTTTCTTTATTTTCCTTTTTTCTTCTTCTTTCTCCACACACCCTTTGTTCCTCCTTTCATTTCCTTTTATAATGTTTTTCTTTTTGCTCTCTTTCTCTCCAACGAATTGTCATCGCCCCCCAAGATATTTTCTCTTCAAATATCTTGCAAATTCTTGTGACACTTTGTCACAATGTTATTATACATGCATGTGACAAGTGTCACATGCTTCAGGTCTCGCGGCTTCTCCCATACCACCCATGTGGTGATCCTCCATGGTGCCATGTGGTACTAGCTCATGGTGCCATGTGGCATCATGCCAAGTGTCACCCGATACCTCGTGCCTCGAAAAGCGTGAAATTTCGGTTGTCTAGAAATTCGACGAAATTCAACAAGGTAGCTAGATTTCGCTAGAAGATTCAAACGGTGAAGTCCGTTTCACCATCCGAGATCTAGAAAATTTCCATGTTTTATCCTATGCTATTTTGACAAAATTACTGTTTTGCCCTTTTTCAAAAAAAATGAAATTTTCTCGGGTTTTACATTATCTCCTCCTTAAAATAATTTCATCCCAAAATTCCCACATGCAAACATATACAACACATGCATACAGTCATTCAATTATCGCATGCCTAAACAACGTACCTTCATCCTCAAATAAAAAAGGATAGGCGATATGCATCGTGTCCTCATGCTCCCATGTTGCCTCCTCCACTCCTATGTCGCTACAAGACTCCTCGCACTAAATTTCATAGTCTCAAGGCCGTAAACCCGGTTCGGGCTATCCATGATACGCACCAGTCCTTCCTCGAAGGTCCCATCCGTATCAACAACAAGCTCACCCAATCCACTACTACAGCCTGATCCGGGAGGTACTCTCTCGGAGCATGGAGACATGGAACACGTCGCGGAACACTTGATAAACCCGATGGTACTTGCCAACCTAGCAACTATGTCACCTCTCAGAGTACCTCAAGGGCTCCAACATATCTCGGCGATAGCTTTCCCCGTTTGCCAAACCTAATCACTCATCTCTTAGGCGTAACTTTCAAGAATACATGATCTCCCACCTCAAACTCTAGAGGTTGTCGTCGTGTGTCGACATAACTCTTCTGTCGGCTCTAAGCTATGAGAAGACATTTACGTATCAATTCCACCTTCCCTGAGGTGTCACTAATCAACTTAAGACCCGTGGTGGACTTCCCACCCTGCCTAACAAACTAGAGATTGGCATGGCCTCCCATATACGCCTCATGTGGCGCCCTTCATCCGTATACCTCGCATGATAACCATTGCTATAGGCGAACCCCGACCAAGGGAAATGCTCCCTGCTACCCTCGAGATTTAGACGATGCCTCGCACGTCCTCTAACACCTATATAGTCCTCTCTGTCTGACCGTTAGTCTGTGGATGAAAAGCAGTACTCATCCTCAACTGTGTCCCCATGGCTCTCTGGAAACTCTTCCAAAATTGAGTTGTGAACCTGGGATCCCGATCCGATATTATGGAGACTGGCACTCCATGCAACTGTACAATCTCCCGTATGTACAACTTGTAGAATTCCCCCAATGTGAAGGTCATTCGCATAACCAGAAAATGTGTCGACTTCGTAAGCCGGTCCACTATCACCCACACCGCATTATGCTTCCGCGATGTCCGTGGCAAGTGAGTCACAAAATCCATCGTGATATGCTCCCACTTCCACTTTGCTACCTCAAATGGCTGGAGTAACCTCGCACCTCTACGCCGCCTTAACTGCTGACACGTGAGACATCGTTTTAAAATCCTCAACGGTATCTTCATCCCGCTTCCGCACATCGCTACTAAGATGATACATCTTCGTACCACTTGGATGCACCGCAAAACAAGAACAATGGAATTCCCGAAGGATCTCCTCTCTCAGCTTTGCCAACTGGGGAACCACAATCGTCCCCTATATCGAAGACTACCATCTATGTGAATGGCCCAACCCTCGTTACCTGTACCAACCTATACTCGGTCCTTGATAGACATTATCTCAGCATCCTACCCCTGGGACTCAATCACTCTACTTAATAGGGAAGACTAGCCACTAAACTCCCCAAAAACACCTCGAAGTTTCGTTCTCATTATACCTGTAAGTCGAACTATTTCCGCTACAAAGGCATCCAGTGGTACAAGATGTATCACCTACGCCGCCAATATTACTAAGTACTAAGAGACACGTTGGGGATTTTTGAAATGATGTCTCAATGTCATCAGATAAAGGTCGACTCTCAGAGGCTAGTAGGGCTACTCCAACATCGGAGGTAGCAGTGGAAGTGGAGAATATCATAATGGATTTATGACTCACTTTCCACCTTATTAATTGCAGGTACGAAAGATGTGGGTGATAAAGGATCTACCATTAAGCTCAAGACATTTTCCGGTCAGGTGATGACCTTCACTAGAGAATCTTTACAGGTTGTGCATTACGAGAGATCAGTCTGGCTACATGGAGTAATTAATGTCTATCGGATAGACTGTGGATCCTGTGTTTACGCTTCACTTCTTTAAGAGTTTCTAGAGAGCCATGGGGACACAGCTTGATGATAAGCATCGCTTCTTTTCATTGCATGCATGGTCACTGGAGAGGCCATACAAGACGAGGACATGCTATGCAGCATACCCCGGATCTTAAGGGTATTTCTGAAGAGCATTTGCTTATTGTAGTTCCGTCCATAATAATAGTTATCGGGCGAAAGACATAGCGTATTAAGACTTCTACGAGGCATTATATTGAGGCCATGTCGATCTCCGCTTATTTGGATGTGAGATGGAGAGAGCTCCACCATTGGTCCAAAGTTTATTAGTGTCACCTCTGAGAAGGTGGATTTGATACAGAAGCGTCTTCTCATGGCTCAGAGCCAGAAGAAGAGTTACGACGACAGACGACAACGACCTCTAGAGTTTGAGGCGGGTGATCATGTCTTCTTGAAGGTGATGCCTAAGAGAGGAGTGGTCAGGTTTGCAAGCGGCTATCACGAGCTGATCAGGTGTTCACGACGATTCCGCTGCCCTGCTCCAAATACAATCAAATCCACTCATGTAAGGGCTCTGCAAGCTCAAGGATGTACGACCTCGAGGAGGACCTGGCGCTTCATGGATAGCCGAGACCGTGCTCTTACACGCAAGACTCCAGGCAGCGAAGGTGCTATGGCGACACCGAGAGTGAATATGCAACATGGGAGCGCGAGACACTGATGTGTACCGCCTATCCCTTATTTAAGGATGAAGATACGCTCTTTACCATTTGGTAAAGATTCAATGACTATTGCATATGCATGTGATTGTGGCTATGGCTGGCAAGTGTAGGAATTTAGGACTAAATTCTCAGGGCGGAGAATGTCGACTGAAAAACCTATAAATTTGAATTTTTGCTAGGAATGGAAAACTGGTAATTTTTTCGGATTTCTTTCTAGATCTCGGATGACGAAGCGGACTTTACCTTTCAAATCGTCTCGAAAAATCTAGTCACCTAGGCGAATTTCGTTGAATTCCGAGATAGTCGGATTTTCACGAATTTGAGGCTACTAAGGCCAAGTGACCCCCGGAAGCCAGATTTTAGAAAATCGAAAAATGTCATATATTTAAAGAATGTCCATTTAAGATAGATGGAACTGAAATAGGGACAAAATAAATTGTTTCGGGGCAAGAACGGAACCGAAGAAGTGTGACACGTGGCGTAGCGTGAGCCACGTGTCCACACTATAAATAGCCTAAAATATCTCTAATGCCAAAAAGATATTATTTTTGTCTAAGAGAAAAACATGATAGAGAGAGAGAGGAAAGAAAAGAAACATTTCCCTGATTCACTGTGGTTTTTCCTACCAACTCCACAGACAAGAGCTGAAGCCGCTTATACGACGAGCTAATGCATGGCACCTGAATCACAAGATTTCGCTAAGGTCCAAGGTTCGGGTTTTCATAGAAACCGAGAAAAGGTGTCCCGAAATCACGCACCGAGGTAGGGTTTCTTATCCTACTAGGGTTTAATCTCATCTAAGGCATGTGTGTGTGTGTCAAAGTGGAGAATGTTGTCCCGTTTTTTTCCTCCGACCCCATGACTGTGTTTTGGCCATAACTTGGCCATCCCTCATCCGAATTGAGTGATTCTAATTGTTGGATAAACTAGACTTATAGGAGAACGTATCTCCTTGAAATAGGCCTATCCAAATTCCGAACCCTTTGGACTCATAAATGCATTCAAAGTGCAATTATGTTCAGGCAGTTTTCCTGTTATGTTTTGAGACTCCATGACTGTGTTTTGGCCATAACTTGTCCATTCCTCATCCGAATTGAGTGATTCCAATTGATGGATAAACTAGACTTATAGGAAAACATATCTCCTTCAAACAAGTCTATCCAAATTCCGACCCATTTGGACTCTGAAATGCATTCAAAAGGGGAGCTATGTTAGACAGCTAAGTTATGTTTGAAAACTCGGAGTAAATTCCTGCTATTAGTGATATACTTGATTTTCTAAGTGATCCCGATTTAGGTGATTCCAGTTGGAGAAGAACCTTAAGAACCATATATTCAAATGAGTACAAAGAATCAGTGTCAAATTATGGACAAGCACTCGGAATGAGCATCACGACTGTTTCAAATGTGCGCAGTAAACCCGACCGATTTTGAATGAAAAGGCCATAACGCCTCGCTCGAACCCGTTCTGGGTGTTCTCGACTTCATGGAAAGTTCACTGAGTCGTGAACCTAGTCATATTCCTATGGAGGGTAATCGGGCGACCACAACCTTGCTAAAGTCGTTTTTGTGCCAAGTGTGCGGTGTGGGACACAGGAGTTACTCGCTTTGTTTGCTCCAACTTTCGGGATCTACCACATGCCCAAGGTCCGAACTCCATTCGGGGGTATTCTAGACCTATGGAAAGCCCATCGAGTCACGATTCTTCCATGTTCCCATAGAAGGCAGTGGGTTTCCACAACCTAGCTGGCAATCTATGTCTCGTACAAAGTTATTTGGTTGTGTGGATGTGAATAGCCTAAGTTTTGACATGACCACGTACGGCATGCTATAAAGTTAATAGATAAGGTATGAATTGCCATGAGTTAGCCTAAGGAAGGCTACATGACATTACTTGTTTAGTCACGTATTGATGAATGCTAATATGCATGATACTACGATATCTATAAAGATTGGCATGAAATATATGGAACTTATATGCTTGCAATATGTTGCATGGTATTTGACATGAAGTACGATTGATTATATAATCATGTAGTGCATCATACATGTAACATGAGAATTCAGAAGGACATTAGTATTGCATATGCATAGGGACATCACATATTGGGTGTGTGCATGGATATGGCATCATCGTTGTTGATAAATGGGTAGTGAGCTCGCTCTTCGGATCATCCAATAGATGTCTCACTGCTTAAAAACATAAAAATAAATATAAATAATGTGTGTCATGAGCAAGAAGGGGACCGTTAACCCCCTCAGTGAAAAGCTTGGAACATAGGTGTAAGAGACCTGCGGTGTGATCTGAAAAGTTATGTAACCTGGGTGTAAGAGATCCGCGGTGTGATCCGAAAAGTTCTATTGCCCAAAGAAGACACACGGTCATGGTTATCACATAGACTTCGGAAGTTGTGTGATAGGAGCTCTTGGATTGACTCGAGATTGGGGCTGTCCATTGGCACTTGCATTGGGTAACCGGTGAGCCAAGAAGGGCCTCAGATATGTGTCATTGGTACCACCAGCTGGACGGTCACACTCGCATGCATGCAGGGAGCCTGGTGGGTGATTCAGATATGGGCAATGAAGACATTCCATGCATGACATACTATTATCCATGTAGACATTTTCACTTGATGTATTGGTTGGTTTGACTGTATGAGCACTTAGGTGGGAGTAAACCCTTGTAGAAGATTATCACTACTGGCTTTGCTCATCCTATCGTGTGAGCCCTTCGTGCAATAAGCCGTGAGAGCGCTGACCCACATTCCTAGACCTCACATATGAAGAAAGTCGGATGTGGCTTTAGACTATATTTTGTATATGTATATTAGAATAATCAGTTTTAATATATCATTTTGTATAAGAGTGTATAATTGAACTCTTGTAAACATATCACTACATATTTGCATGTATAGTATTCGAGGTATGGTTAAATGGGGTTGAGTGGTCGCTATGACTCATGAATGACTCGGTTTGGTATATTGAGCTCCGATGGGTCATGTGGGATGTATTGTTGGGATAGTTGTATTTTGGATAGAGCTTCCCATATAGAGGAGACTCAGTCCGATTTTTTTTGTTAAATTATGGATCTCGATAAATAGGATATGATGATGTGGCGTCGGGTTACCCAATATACACAGGTTTTCATAGGTTGACGGGTTGTCAACGAGACCCCCGAGATAGGGGTGTCACATAATTATCTTCTTCTTCTTCGTCATTCTGACAAGGCTAGGCTCTGTATCTTGCAGGTACAAATAGTTACTTAACTTAGATTTGTATGGCAAAGGTTGGCTATTATTATGGTTACATTATTCACTAGCCAGCTAAGTGCATCTCCAAAAGGAAATCTCTATTTTCACTCAAAATTGACATATTCTCTATATTTTCAAATGATAGAGCCCACATTTTAGAGACCAAACTCCAAAAAGCAATCTCTATTTTCAACTCCAAATAACTATTCATTCTTCAAACATTCATTTTTTAAATTTTGAATATTTTAAGAATATGATATTGAAATAATTTTATTTATATTTAAATATAAATATAAAAATTATATTAAATAAATAAAATTGTAATAAATAAAATATATTAAACCTAAAAAATGCATTTCAAACTAATAAACATATTATAAAACATCATATTACATTAGAAAATAAAACAACATTAATAAAAGCTACATACTAAAATTCATCCTAAAATGGTATTGGCTACATACTTGTCCAATAGTATATATCCTAAAATGGTCAACTCTTTGTTCAAAGCATTTCTAATCCACAAGGTCCCAAGAGGCAATATTTTGCAATGATGTAAGAAGCATGCCGAAAAGATGTAGAAAGAGCATTTGGTGTTCTTTAATCACGATTTGCAACTATTAAAGGATCGGCACGTTATTGAGAGAAACAAGTGTTTCATGATATTATATCATCATGCATAATAATGCATAATATGATTATAGAAGATGAATATGACACTCATGGGAGCATTGTTGATTTGAATGTAATGTCTGTTCCAAAAGTTGATATGATAGTAGATAAAACAGAACAAGTTCAATGGTTCCTCCTCCCCATAAGCGAATTAAAGATAAGGAAGCTCATTATGCACTTCGAAATGCATTAATTGAGCATTTATGGGAAAGGTATAATAACAATATTTCTTGTAGTTAATGTATTAGTTTAAGTAAATGATATGCAAACATCATGTGATAAATTTCTATGTTCTTTTTTTCTTCAATATGAATTTGTATTTTTTTCTAAGAAATTATTGCATTAATTAATTAAAATCTTAATGTTTTTATTATCCAACTCCAACCAAATCTTTATCTTCAGTCAACATAAATGAAAAATAATAAAATGTCTATCAATAAAAATAAATTTAATAAAAAATTAAATTATTTTAAATTTATTATTTTAAGAAAAAATTAAATTATTAAAAAATAAATTAATATCACAAAAATCAATATATATTAAAATCATTTTACAATATTATATATGAAAGTAATTCAATATTAATAAAATAATAAATAATAAATTTAAGTATATTAAAAAATAAAAATATGTTATAAAAATATAATTGAAATAATTATTTGTATACTATGATACAAAAGAATGAAAGAATAGTAGTATAATAATAAAATAATAGGAGAATAGTGCTTATTAAGATGTGGGCCCCATTTTCTCTATATTTAGATATGTGAATAGTGAATCTCCAAATATGGAATTGCACTATTCATGTCTTTATTTTAGAGATCAAAATAGAGAACTTTTGGAGCATGATTTGCCCCAAAATCTCTTATATATAGAGATAGAGTAAAAACAGAGCTCTTTTGGAGATGCTCTAATAAGATGTAACTTGATGTTTTCCGAATGTGTGCAATGTTATCAGATCCTTACATCCAATCGTGTAGATATTGTTATTGTATTATTTGAGTCTCATAATCTTAACTCCAAATGGAGTCTTATGCTCTGTTTGAAACCTGGGAAATACTAGAGAAAGAAAAAATACTAGGGAAAATTATTTTCTCATATTTGACTTTATCGTGTAAAATAAAAAAAAATTAAATATAATTAAAATTTTCAAATTCTTACATATTTTTAAAATTTAGTCGTAGAGTTAAAAGAAAAAAAAATAAAACGAGTTTAAATAAATATATGGAATTAATTTATTAAGTTTAAACATAGGTTTTATTTTCCTTCAAAATTTCTCTCTATTTTCTTTCTTAAGTATTTTTCGGGTTTGATAAGGAGACACTTTTTATGCTAGAAGTGTATTTTAAAACTTCTGTAAATGTAATCTCTTAATCTTGTGTTGATCATTTTTGGAATTCCAAGCATATGTCTTTCTTGAAGCAGATAGGTGCAAACCACACAGGTTAGTGCTAGCTTTATGTAACGTTTGAATTTGGACCCATTGAGAGGTAAGACAGCTTCAAATTCCTGAACCTAGGAATAAATGTGGAAAGTTGGAAATTTTGGCTGCACCTAAACTTCCATGTTGTATTTAAATATCATATTGCATATGCAGTAGAAGAATAAAAACTTAGTCCATGTTGGATAGAATATCGTAGATATCTATATCATAGAAGAATATAGAATATGAAAAAGGGTTGTATATTATTATTTTATGCATTATTATATTCAACTACTCAAATAGTGTAAAAGGTAAAAATTTAAAAATTGAAAAAACTTCCATTTTGTACTATGTATACCTAGAATTTTAAATTGGGTGACGTGCTTAATCAGATAGGGTATTCAATCAAATTTAAGTCAAATTCAAAATAAAGGAGTTTAGACAGACAAAAAATTAGAACATGATATTTTTAATTTAATTCGATAAATGATGTGTTTTTTATATCCATGAAGGATATCAATAATTTATTAATTAAAATGAACGAAAAAGAAGCATAATAGTGAAATTCATAAAATCTCACGATTATAATCACATGTTCTAAAAAATAAAAAAATTCTAAAATATAAAAAGGTTTTTAAATATATATATAATAGAGGCAAATTCGTTAATCATTACATAAAAAGAAAATTCCACAAACAGGCATTACCCAACAGGTAGCTTGAACTTGGCAACTTAAGCGAGATGTAACTTAAGGATGTCCACAAGCACAATTTTGAGTGTCATTAAGGATATTTAGGAGTACAAGGCCAGTAACATTAGACATAATTTGCCAACTTGACTGAGCTGTGACACGAAATTTGCGGGTTCAGATTGAATTTGTCTCAATATGTTTAATAAATGGATTAATTTTCATATCAACATGCACAACCCAGATTTGATCCTTTAATTACATAATTTGACTCGTCAAATTTTTTCAAGTTATTCGTGTTAAAGTAAATATGTTAAACTTAATATAATTCCAATGAGTTATCGATACTGTGCCATAATGTGGTCATGTCACCCAATTAATAAGTAGGTCGTATTTGAATATTTTTTTAACATGATTATTATTCATGTTGTGTTTATGATGATTAATATTGGCGAATACTTATAGTCTGACACGACACAAACAAGACTCATTCACTCGAATTACCATCCCTATCAATTGTCTTGTCTCATTACAATCTTGGAAACCAAAAACAAACCTAATGAAGTATTTCAATCCATTTTAAATAAAATAAATAACAACTAAATAAAACTTTCCTAACAACTAAACTGTTACATATCAAAATTCTATAATTCTATAAATAAATTTAAAGTAACAAAAGATTAGAACCAATGTTTTAAAATCGGACCAGCCATTGAATAAAAACCATCAATTCACGGTTCAAAGCCTCGAACTAGTGGTCGCACTCCATGATCGAACATTGAAATCCGACTGAAAAAGTCAAGGATCGAATCGATCGATCCGATCCAATTTTTAAAACATTGATTAAAACTATTCTCTTATATTCAAAATTTTAAAGTTTAACCCAAACACTTATCCCTAATTCAAAAAAAAAACAAAACAAAACACTTATCCTAAGTCTAATCAAAGTTGTATTTTAAATTTCTAATCTCCACTCTAGAGTAAGTTCCTACCTAAACAAACCAAAAAACTAAAACATTACCTTAATTAGTACTTTTGAGAAAAAACTGATAGAAAATGGGAATCATTTCCTCTTAATCTCTCATTCTTTAAACACTTTGATCACAACTTTATTATTAATACGAATCGGTAGAGCCATTTCATTTTCCAATACTGACCTACTAGCCGAGCAGTTCAAAACCTTAACTCTAATCAATAGATAAAACATTAACAAAAAATGAAAAATGAAATTTGTGTGTACGTTCTAATGCACTAAGTAGTGACTTATTGGGATGATATATGAATTAAAGGACTTAAGTTTAAAAGACTTTTTGAAACCTAACTTTGGAAATTTAATTATTAATTAATTCTTGTTTTGATTTATAAAAATGTTCTTTTTATTTTCTTGTAAAAATAACTCTTTTTGTTAAGAGGCAATGTAAATATATGTGTTCACACCATAAGTAATTTTTTGGGCCCAAATGATAGTGCAATTGGCCGAATAGATATACCAAGCCCAAACCGTGAGAACCCAACCCGATCCGATAAAGCCCAATCCAAGAAGTTGACAGTCTAAGGTTTATTTCTCAAAGCCTAATAGTTATTTCTCTAGCCCGTGGAAATTTAAAATTGAAGGAAATGATAAGATGATTATACAAAGTAAATATTGGAGGAAAGACACGTGAAAGAAAATTTGTGCAAAGAGGTTGAAGATCTGGCAAACCAAGATAGTGGAAAAAGTCAACACGTGTAAAGACGAGATAAAATGACTATAAGACGAAGGTTATAAAGAGCATTCCCAGGAAAACTCATGGAAGAACAAATTTCCAAGGAATGAGTTAATCAAGCAAGGCCCTAATGGGAAAGTGGGACGACAGTTGAAGAAGAATGTGAAGAAGGGAACATGGGTAGTCACCTGAACCTCGATAAAAAAGAATCAAAGCATCAGAGCAAATGATCAATGATTGAACACTCAAATCGAATAAGAGCATTTCAACATTTATACAAGTTCAATAGTCGTCTTTTCCAGATTCCTAACTTAGTTCTATATGTTTTTCTTTCCAAGCATTTTTGTACTTCAAAACTTTCTTGCTTTAATATTTGATTTTCAGTCTAATTCTATAATGAAATATGTTAATTTTCAAGCTAGTTTGTTAAATTTTCTCTTAGCTTTTAATTCAGTATATGCAATCTAATTTTAAAGGTATTTTTATACTTAGAATTTAGGAATCACAAGGGAATCCACAGGTATTCATTTTGTTTTGAGCAAAAGTTAGATTTCAGCACAGTTTTAGTTTGAAAATACTATAATTTCCTGACACGCCCGTATATTCACTAATTTTCATGCTTTTTGTATATTCTGATGAATTTCACTAAAAAATCCAATGAACAATATGAAATGAAAAAGGGAATTGTTGTCCAAAATGTTAGATGCAAGAATTTAGTACTATTTGATTTTTTAATCAAATATTTCAGAAAATTATTCGTTAGGTACCAATAAAAGACACCTGACAATAAAGTAAAAATGTTGAATTGGTAGAACCATTAGATCTTGGAGTCTCAATTGGACAATGAAAAGAAAGAGGTTTTGTGAAAGGGAAAGAAAGACTATTGAATATCATTTAAGGCTATAACAGTGATTTAAATAAATAAATAAAACTTCTATCTTTAAGTGTTTTAAAAAATCAAAAATAAAATTTGAAAGATTACCAAATACCTTGAATTTTAGGCTCAAAACACTTTTAGGTGTTAAAAAGGTAAAACACTTTCTAGAAACAATCAAGCAAGTTTTTAATGATTTTCTTAAAAAAAAATATATTTACAGTATAAGTGCTACAAAATAAAATCAACTGTGTATAAAAAAAATTATTTAATTAAAATAACTGTCAATTTGGTTTTAATGTGATTACAGTTTTTTTCCCGTATTATTTTTGTTAGTAGTATTTTCACTAAAAAGGTTTTTTTAAAAAAATTGGTTGGTTTTTGGATAATTTTTTAAGTGTTTAATAGTACTTTTGATGATATCTACAAACCTAATTCAGTTGGTTAAATTAGCTTTAAAAAAAATAGTACTTTTGATAAATATTGAATTACTTGAAATAATTCTAAAAAATCATTTAAAATTTCATCAAAAACTAAATTATATAAGAAAATACTTTAATTATTAGGAAAATCTTTGAAGGATCAAAAATTTGAAAATTAACAAAATATTAGTAGTTATGAAAATTCAGGGGAACACTGAAAATAGTAGATAAAAGTTGAAAATAAAAAGTGGGAAATTATTCAAAACTCTCGTACGAATATTACAAAATGTTCCAAAAAAATGACAAATACAATATAATACACGTATTAAAGTTATTTTAAAATGGAAACATATGTATTATGACATTTGATAATAATATAATATGCACTAGTAAAGATCTAAATTGAATATTTTTTGCTATTTATTAAACTACATGGAATGCCCTTGAGGCCTAATTCAATAAGTAAAGGGGTTGGTGATACGATTTCATATATGTTCCACAATAGATTTTGAAATGGTAATTAAGCTTGAGGGGTTCTCACACCTGCCAGCCTAGCCTTTGGTCGACTCCTATTAAAGCCTGGGGTATCTAACACACGCTTTCTATCGTAACCAGCCGCATAGTCAAATTGGCTATTTGGAATAGGCTCCAGCGTTTCCCAAGATAATGTCTAGAGTGTGAGCCATCTGCGGACGTCCAAATTTCTCTAAGGGCGTGGTAATGCACGATCCTGACACGGCTCCAAGAGATCAGGAGTGGTAATTTAAACTCAGATACATTCTCCCATTTATCGTGCTAGTCTTTGAGTAAAGCTCTCATTAGGACTCAGGTACCTATCATTGCGCTTTCATTGAGAATTGGTGCGAGTGAAAGGGCCACTGATCTGCTTAGGCCAAGTAGGGTGTCTTAATCAACAAAATTTATATCCTAAAGTCCTACCGTCAGAGCAAAGCTACTCAAGATAAAGGCTCTAGGCCGAACCTGGATGGGTTTTCTTCTGCATAAATGATTTACGTTGAAGGCCAAAATGGTGAATTCACTTGATTTGGATTTTGTAAAAACAGGGGTGTAATGGTTGGCAAACTGAAATTTAAAATAAAATAAATGTAAAATAAGTCTCCTCAAGTGCTGCTACCTGAATCGGGGTTCTAAAGTTCACCGAGGTTCTCGTCCATTTCTTAAGGCCGGGAGGATGACCTATAGTCATTTCAACTGAATTTTCATTTAGCTTTTAAAAAAAACTAAACCCTATGATTTTCCCCTTTTGAAAACAACATTTATTAAGCACATGCTCCCGCACGTTGAAAACATGCCTCCCCGATCTACCTCACAGTGACAAATGAAGCAACTAATGAATCTCGATCTAGCAATAAGGATCCACTAAACCCTAAAAGCTTGCCAAATACCATCAATGAAGGCACATCAAAGGAGTTCTAACCTAGATGAAATAGAACATAAATGCCAATAAAAACTCATAAAAATAGAGAACCAACAACTAATTTCGTATCCCGCACCCAACAGCCTTCTGCTTCAAGGAGGAAGGGGTTTTAGCCGCTCATCCTCAGAGGGTGTTTGGCTGCCTAGAAAGTGCTAAGAAAATGAGAGAAAGTGGAGAGAAAGTGCAAAAAGCGGGAGAGCTGAAAGCTTATCTTGTCAAATTTATGGATTAAGCAATGCCCTAACAAGAACTGCCCAGGATTAGAGTCAAAGCCCCTTTACAAAATTACAAAAATAACATCAAGTAAAACCTATTACAAAGGGGGTAAAAAGGAAGAAACCAAAAAGACAAAGCAAAACTGGGCAAAGATGAAGGAATAATAGCAAAAGTGGTGAACAGTGTTGGAGGCATGAACAGTGTCAACAGGATGCAATTTCGCAGTGCTCCATTTTTCTTCACTTTTTACTCTTCTTTCCTTATGGGATCTGATCTGCAACAATGAGTTCAACTCGGGTTCTTCTTGTTTGAATTGACTCGATAATTTTGACCTGATTATTTTGCAAAAACTACAAAATTAGCCACAAAATGCGATCAGTGGAATAGTAGGGACCTTAATGTGCAAAACGGGTTAATTATGCCGATTAGTACACAAAAAGTGCTCAAAACCTTAATTAAACAGGGTTCAAAATAGCACTTTTGAGCACTGTCATACTGGGCGCCTCAAGAGAGCGGCTCGAGTGAAAGCTATCCGTGAGCGTGAGTCGCCCTCGTGACGTCCGCTAGGGGTGGGCAATGATACGACCACACATTGATTCCACAAAAGATTATGGAGTAATACTTAAGCTTGAGAGGTTTTCCCACCTATCAAGTCAGTCTTTTTGGTTGAGCTCTTCTATTGGGCTTGGGTACTTATCATCAAGACTCCATTAACTCATGGAGTGACAGATCGTATTTATCCCACCCCTAGAAAATTCGAATGTCTACATAGGCGCTCACTCTAGATGCTTTCACTTCGGACCCTCTCTTAGAGCATCAAGTAGCCCTTTCTCGTTGTGCACGGGCTCTCAATGAAAGCACCAATGATAGGTACCTAAGCCCAATAGGAAGACCCAACCCAAAAGACTGGTATGATAAGTGAGAGAACATGTCAAGCTTAAGTACCACTCCATAATTTCATATGGAGTTGATGTTAGACCATATAATCAGCTCTCTGACCCTGTGAAGCTGACTTGCGAACAACTCTCACTCTAGATAGCTTTCACTCCGAACCCTCTCTTAGGGCACCAGGTAACCCTCTTCCAATTAGCCCTTTCTTACTATGCACCAACTCTCAATGAAAGTACCAATGATAGATACCCAAGCCTAATAGAAGAGCCCAACCCAAAAGACATGCATGATAGGTGGGAAAACCTCTTAAACTTAAGTAATACTCCATAATTTTATATGGAACCGATGTTGAATCATATCAGTGAGTTTATGGTAGGTCCCAAGTGATGCAGCGTGTAATGTACGAAGATCGTCAAATGAAAAATCTCCTAGTAAAGTCTCAATTAAGAAACCTGTAAAACCCGAGAAAAATTGTCATTTTTCTGAAAAAGGGAAAAACTGTAATTTGCTACTTGAGATCAGTGGGAAAAGCTGAAATTTTTTCTAGATCTCGGGTGATAAAACGGACACCACCGTTGGAATCGTCTCGTGAAATCTAGCTACCCAGTCGAATTTTGTTAAATTCCGAGATGGTCGGGATTTCTCATCTTTCGAGGCACCAAGTGTATACACATGACCTGAGAGGCATGTGGTGTGACAAGGGCCACATACTACATGTATCCATGTGACACATGTCACATGAATAGTGAAAGGATAAGAGATAAATGGCTTATATTAAGCCATGTGTCAAGTGGTCCTTAAAGTCAAACTAAGAGGATAAAAAGGGGATAAAAGGAAAAGAAAAATATCATATTCTCCTTTTTTTGGCCGGTATCCAAGAGTGTGAGGAGAAAATAGAGTTTAGAGACAGAGTCTACCTTCTCTCTAAGATCTACGGCGGTTCAAAACCGTACGGTTCTCACTGAGCAAGAGGAGAGTTGCCCACGCACAAGGGCGCTGCGGTACCAAATCAGGCTTCAAAACTCCATGAGGGAAGCGGTCTTCCTACCTCGTTAACTTTACTTAAGAGTCATTGTATGGTCAGCTGGGCTTAGTCTTAATGGGAGTTGATTGGAGCCTAGTTCGGAATGAATTGTGAGTGACCTAGGACCATTTTTTTTGGGTCTTCTTCACCCCGAAGCTACTGTTTTGGGGATGGGTATGATTCTAAGTTATCTGTATCATGAGTACCAACCGAGGTCAAGCGATGTCCCGAACCATGACCGATTCAAGACTCATGAGGGGACAAAGCAGTTATACCCTGCGATTTTGGATCCAAATTAAGGGTTCTTTTGTGTGTATCATTGCTTGATTTTGAGTGGTATGCTGAAGTTATATGAAATTGATGTTGCTATTTCGCTATTAGGAAATATTACGATCGCATTACCCTAATTGAATTTCAGATGCTTAAGGATATGAATTGTCAATTGATGCATGTGTTGAAATGTGTGAAAAGGCATGCACATATAACATTCATCATGTGTAGCATGGTAATAGGTACGTCAAGACAGATTGATATGCACGTAACATCGCTACGAG
The DNA here is from genome assembly GCA_016808115.1 of Tetrastigma voinierianum. NCBI lineage: Eukaryota > Viridiplantae > Streptophyta > Magnoliopsida > Vitales > Vitaceae > Tetrastigma > Tetrastigma voinierianum. Next base: position 478,356 of record JAEQBH010001441.1, on the reverse strand, counting down.
TCGAGCGGCATAAATCCACCCACCATTCTTGGTGAATAAGTGGTGAGCTCAGAACAAACAGCATCCAAATGAGACTCACGGTGGTTTACAATGAAAGAAATGAAAATCAATATACCTGTGTTGGGTGTAGCAAGATGGGGTAGATCCCCTCCCAGGGGGAAAGACCCAAATTTATTGAGGTTAGACATGATCACGAGCGGTGAAAGCCCGTCAAAAATGTTGGAAAGGTGCGCATCCGATGCTGTAATCTCGAAAATCCATGGCCCACAAATGCATAAACACATGAAACTTAATCAAATCAAATGAACATTGGGGGTTGTCCAATGTGGTTTGAATCGCAAACCAAAAAAAAATCTTTGTTTTGGAAAACGTTTCACACACGCATACAAGATGTCGAGAGAAGCCGGGTGAGGACTCGTGCATGGGACACGAGGAGTAGCATCTCATTCATGGCATGTAGGTTCCATCCTAGGAGTGGCATAATCATGAGTGGAATGTTTGTTTGTGGCACAACCATTGCATGTGCACTTAGCGGGAGGAGTCTCAGAGGGAGATTACCTACTAGTATCACCACCCCGTCGTGTGGGATCCCCCTTTCAGGTATAGGGAGTATTTAAGGAGACGACGATCACTAGAGGCCTCTTTTGAGAAGAAAGCTGACATGTGGCTTTGATTATATATTTTTTTAAAACATGTATGAAACATTCCAATCTATACATGTTTGTATAAGAGTGTAATTAACTCTTGAAACCATTGTAATGTGGTTGGTTATATTTTGATGAGTAGGGATGTATGGGCCCGACGTGGCCATTGTTACTTATGTTTGAGTCTCGAGTAGAGAGACTCATTTTGTGGCATTGAGACACTCAATGGCTACATGTATTATGCGGGTTGACGAATTGTCGACGGACTCCCGGGTTTGGGGTGTCACAATTTTATAAGTAATACTCCACAATTTTATATAGAACCGAGGTGGAATCATATCAATGAGCTTATGGTAGGTCCCAAGTGACGCAGCGTGTAACGTGCGAATATCGTCAAATGACAAATCTCCTAGCAAAGTCTCAATTAAGAAACCAAAGACATAATCTCATAGAGATTTAGCAAAATTTGCTAGGTTTTGATTATTGAAAATAATAATTACTTATTAAAGATTGTAGCTCGCTATGCCACGTAACTTTACTTACAATATATTGTACACCAATACAAATACAAATATCGCTTTCAATACCGTGAGTTTCTATGCTAATACTTATGCTTTGATACCATTCAAATCGAATTGCAATTTCTCATTTGGGGACACATTTCAAAGCCACTTTAAAGGATAATTAACCTTATGAAATTATATGAGTAGATAACACTTTAACAAAAAGGGGGCCCATCATTTGTTCAAAATTCACATTTTCGTTCAATATGGCATTACATGCCCATTTGGTCCATTTCCCATCTTGATACAATACGACATTATTAGTCGTTTTCAATATCAAAAACATTTACAAAAACTCACTTTTCGAATTATAGTTTCAATACAAAACCAATCAAATCAAATTCATGTATGCATATGATGGAGCTTTACTTATCCTCCGTGTGGCTTTGACGATGACTTTGAATCTCAGTGGCCCTTGCCTTTGTACCTGTTCTCTCGCATTCGGGCGATGATAAATTAACCCGCCAAGCATTTTCATGCTTAAGGGTTCTATTTAGTTCTCTTCCATTTCAATTTAATACAAATCATGCAATTTTTCTAAACAATGTGCTTTTAACCTTTGAATGATCAATGCAATGCAATACATATATTCATTTCATATATTCATTTACGCTTATCGATCATTCAATATGCACTTTCATATGCAATAAAGCATTCAAAACACAAATCATGCATTTCATAATTTTCTTGTCATTTCAATTTGCCCTTAAACAAATCTAACCTATGCTTTCAGTGCACAGGATAACGGAATCACTGGCACGGTCCCGCTAGGGCTGTAGGCCGGTATAAAAACATTTTTTTATAACACAGTACGGTCTCGCTGGACTTCTAATTGGTTATTAAAAATCAATTCGTGAACACTACCGATACTGTCCTGTTGGGCTACAGATCGGAGTGACACATCATTACGTTCAATCGCAGTACTGCTAATTTGACCGTTATTGGTATACCAATCTATCCTCAACTCAAATTTAACGGTTAACATTTTATTAAGGGCGTTCAAATCATTCATAAATAAATACAAAGATAAGATGTACATTTATACAAACACCATTTTCAATACTCATGCAATTTTTCATTTGCAAATCATTTTCACAATTAATTGCCTCAAATCAATTAAAACAAATCAATAAACTTTTTTTATAAATCATTTCAAAGAATTCAAATCATTTTGTAATCATTCAAACACTTCGGGAATTGTAGATGAGAAGTACGGAACAAACTCCAAAATAGAAACAAAAGAGAGCCTAAGAACAAACCAAAAGCTTGTTGCACTTATTTCAATCATTGAATCTCGGACACCTGCTTTACTCCGTCACCTATTCCAATACAATTAACAATCATATTATTAGCCTGCATTCTAAGAGTTCTATTTAGATTTACTCAATTCGAATTCCCTTTCCATACATTCTTCTTTCTTTTCCCTAATTCCTCCTCCTTAGAAAATCCTTAACATTTTTTAGGCATTGTTATGCCTCATTTTTAATCCTATTTGAGGGTTATGGACAACCCACACGCTCTCACTCATACTTAAGGATTCAGAAAGGAAAACTAACTTAAACATCAACATAACCAAGCAATTATACACTAGGTTCTACAATCACCCTTAGCAAATATGTGGAGAACCAATTGCCATTTAATGGCATATGATTAGATTCTATACTAAAGAGCTTTTCATAGAGTCCAAGAATGTACCACCTGAGTTCTATTAATAAAAAGTTATGGTCGATTGAAGTTTGGTATCAACTTTGGAAGCAAGGCTCTGCGAAATTTCGTAGGGGTTGCGAAAATTTTCTCAAGTTTGCGAAAATTTCCTACATTCTCTGTTTTCGTTTTCTTTTCCTCCTTTTCATGTTCTAATTGAAAATAGTTAGCCAACACTAAATCAGTCCATTTGTGGTTCTTAATAGAACACACATGCAATTTTCTTGATGATGCATTTGAAATCACTTTACATCACTCAAAACATCTCATTTTTGGTTCCAAACAAAGCACACACTCATGTTCATACAGAACAATGTAGATTTGTTTTTGGAACAACATAAAACTTGAAATGAGGAGAGAAGTAAGAAGAACAAACCAAAAGAGCTCTGGCTTGGTCTCTTTCCTTTCGGGCCTTGATCTTAACTCGCTTTATCTTCTCCGACTCCTATTCTAGCACAAACACGACAAAAACAAGGAAATATCATTCTGCCATTCTAGGGTTTCCAGATAGGATTGATTTCTACCTCAATACTCTAGCTTTTTCATGCATCTAAACTAGAGTTCCACTTACCTTGCAAGAAGGGACTAAAACCCTAGTTTTTTCTTGACCTAACCGAAACGCTTCACCATAGACTCCGCCTCACGCCTTTGCCTGCTTAGGTGCTTAACCTGGGTTAGTATTTTTGCACAAGAGACGAACTACCGGAAGAATGAGACGATTTCCACTGATTTTCGATTCTCAAAATGGAATGCGGAGATGAGGGTCTGAGAGGAGTTCAGGCGTGAGAGAGAGTTGAGATGAGAGAATGAGAGGAATGAGATAATGTCTCAAAGACCAATATTTGGTCTTTTTAATCCAAATCCTTCACTAAGCCTTGTCTGCTACACACTAATTCCCATTTTTCTCATTTTTCTCACTTTAAAGCTTCATTTCACTTTCATTTTTACTTCATTTCATTTCATTTTCATTTTAACATTTACACTCTTCATTTATGACCCTTAGGTCCTCATTTGACATTTTTACCAATTTATTTGGCTCCTGTAAAATTTCGGGGTTCGTATCATTTTTCGTTTTTAGCCATTTAATCGCCAAAAAAATGTAATTTAATTTATTTTACACCTTGAGCATGTTATAAAACTATTAGAGTATTTTCAAGACGTTACAAAGATAGAATGACTAAGCATTTATAGAAGTTCAAAAGAATCCTTACTAAACAAGAATCCTGCCTAAACAAGGAAACTAGAATACTTGATGAACAAGAAAAAATAATTAATCATAATTAATCAAATAAAATAATTAAAAGATAAAAACTCTTAATTAAAATAATTAATAGTAGTTCTCATCATTAAAGACTCTTTAATTAATTAAATAACACAAGAGTCCTCATCATTAAAAACTCTTAATTAATTAAAATAATTAATGGGGAGTCATCCATAAAGACTCTATTAATTAAAATAATTACTGAAAAGCCCTCATCATTTACCCCCACTTCTGAAGAACTTGTCCTTGAGTTATTTCTGGATACCCAAGACTCATATATGGCTAGAACAAGTTAAGATCGACAACATTAAATGTCTTTGAAATCTCCATCCACTTAAGGAGTCAACCACGTAAGCATCAAGTGTTGGATCTTCTTAACAATCTGGTACGCTCCATACTTTATTTGTTGAAGCTTGCTATAGTCATCCCTTTTCTTGAATGTTGTCTTCCACCCACCACTTAGACGAATTCTGATTTGATGATAGTCACCCCTCAAGTCAATCTTGCTAAACATAACTACTTCACGCACCTGATTAAGAATATCATCCAACATTGAAATAAGAAATCTATATCCAATGGTAATTTTGTTGATTGCCCTAACAACACACATCCGCCAACTCCCATCTTTCTTAGGCATCAACAAAGTCGAGCCGCACATGTGCTCTATGCTAACTCGAATGTTACTTTTGCTTAGCAACTTTCTACCGCCACATTCTCTTAAGACTTATTCGAATAAGATTAGGAACACTAGCACTGTGGATTCTAAATCAATGTGATGTTGAATATCATGCAAAGGAGGCAATTCCTTTGGTGTATCATCAAGCAAAACATCATGAAATTCGATTAGCAGTTCTTTCACCTTCATTGAAATTTTATTCAATTTGACTGGCTCACTTATATTTTCCTCTTTTACAATCCTTACATGAATCTCTCGGGTATCTTTACATTCTTTGACAAAATTAGTAAATCTATGCATTATAGTAAAAAAGTTCCGCCCCTTCACTATAGCAGCTTTGGTTTGGTTCCTTTCATAGGTAATAAAGTATAACGCACACCCTCTTTCGCAAGTTGATATGTATTCTTCCAACTTGAATGTGTAGCATCAACATCAAATTGACAAGGTCTCCCAAGTAAAAGATTGCATGCATCCATATCAACAATATCACAATAAACATCATCGAATATTTACAATAGAGAAAGGTACTCTTACAACGCTCTTCCACTTTGAATGTCATCTACTTTCTTTTTTATGCACTCAATTGTATAAGGATACGGGTGCTTTTCTCAAGAATAAATTTCTCGAACTACATTGCTTCTAATAATGTTCACTAAGCACCACTATCACGATCAATTCAAGTTTCATTCCCTTCACATTACATCTAGTGCGAAAAATCTTGTGGAGTTGTGTATCATCTCCATACTTTTGTGAATACATAAGTTTCCTTACAACACATGTGTATACCTCATGTTCAAAATCATTCCCTTCGTCCTCATCAAAAGGTCCACAAAGCACCTCATTATCACATGTTTCTTCCTCCTCCCTTTCTACAACATTGATTGAATTTCTTTTGGGACACTATTGGGATCGATGCCAGGTTCATTACATCGAAAACACTTCGAAGGACCAAGCTTTGTATAAGGATTATTACTATTATTTTTAAGAGAACATGTATTGTTACTCCCTGGACACAGCTTTCATCTTGAGCTTTAATTGATCCATTGTTGTTTATGGACGATTGATTAGAGGGTTGCGCACCTTGCAGCCACTTGCCTTTTTCAGTTGTTATTTGTTTGTTGTCACCCCTACCATATCGCCTATAATTTTCAATTCGAGTCTTTTCTTGATACTTCAATTCAACCTTCAAAGCTAAGTTCTGCTCTCAGACACTCAAACCATTTTCAGACTCCAATTTTATCACGAATATTAACCCGCAAACCACCAAAATAATAGGCTGCATGTTGATTATCACTTTCTAACAATTGATTACGAGCTGCTAATCTTAAAAATTCAAAGGTGTACTCATTCACGATCCTTGTCGCTTGTGAACATCGTTGATATGATTCAAACAAAGTATTGCCCATGGGCAGGAAAATCTGCCCTACATTATTATTTCATGCGCCTCCAAGACTGGACAACACCTATTCCTTCCCTTATTTGAGTTTCTAGTAATCGTTCCCACCAAACGGGAGCTCCTCCTTTCAATCGAAAATCGACCAACTTTACTTTCCTTTCTTCAGGGATTTCCATATATTCAAAGAAATGATCCACCTCAATAATCCAATCAAGAAATCCCTCTATGTCAAGATCTCCACTAAAGGTAGGGATATCTACCTTAAGCTTAAACTCATCATCATGCCTATTGTAATTAATTTTTCGGTTCCTTTCAAATCTACTCATACCTGGATTAATTGGTTTGGCACCAAATTTTAGCTCATCATCATTATCATCATCAACAATAGGTCTTCTACGTACTTGAGGAATTGGGTCAACTATTGGCCAACTAAGGTTACCTACTTTGGTTTGAGTCAATAACCTGTTCATGTTCTGTTGAACACCTCCTCGCAACAATTCAATGAGTTATCCAAATGAATTTCCATAAGTTGTTGTACAAATCAGAGTCGACTTTCTCCATTCTTCGATTTCTTCCAACTAGTCAGTTAACCCTTAATCTGCCTTAGATCAGTTGTCATCACCACACTAATATTAATGCATCGATTGTGGGGAGAAACCCACCATGATACCACCTAACGTAGCGTGTAATGAGCAAAGATCGTCAAACGACAAATCTCCAAGCAAAGTCTCAATTAAGAAACCATAGACACAATCTCAAAGAGATTTAGCAAAATTTGCTAGGTTTTGATTATTGAATAAAAATAATAATTGCTTACAAAAATAGAATGACTAAGTATTTATAGAGGCTCAAGGAATCCTTACTAAACAAGAATTCTACCTAAACAAGGAAACTAGAATACTTTATGGACAAGAAAAAGTAATTAATTAAATAAAACAATTAAAAGATAAAAACTCTTAATTCAAATAATTAATAGGAGTCCTCTTCATTAAAGACTCTTAATTAATTAAAATAATTAATAAGAGTCTTCATCATTAAAGATTCTTAATTAATTGGAGTCATCATTAAAGACTCTTAATTAATTAAAATAATTAATAGATGCCCTCATCACCAAGCTCAAGTTCTTATAAGAACAAAATAATATAACTTATATATTACAAAGTAAATAGATTTAAAAAAAAAATATGATACATTGAATACTGAAATAACCATATATACAATGAAATTTATTATAAAACAAATACTTGGACTGTTGGATCACATTAAGATTTAAATATGGTTGTTGAATGGCCATCATGGTTTCTTCCTACTTTACCTGGCTTTAGCTTGATCATTGAAGAGACCGAATAGAGAATTTCCATGGTTTCACACTTCGTGATTCTTCTAGTCATCGATCACCCACCATTTTCGGATTGCTTTCAAGATGGACATGAACGGATGAACCCAAATTTTCAACTTGAAAGGTCAAAAATATTACAGGCCCTAGATCCCTAGTGTCTTTTTTTTTTTCATCAGGAGTGAAGCTCCATGACAGAGCATGTATGTCGTGCGCGCCTGACCTTGTCACAACGCAACGTAGTACCCGACTAAACCCTATCGCGACACCTCGGGGACATGATCGTTGTGCCAAGAAAACCTCGGGCCGCGGACCTCGGCGTTGTGACCTCGACCGTGGCCGAACTTTGTCGCGACATAAAATAGTCTGTCACAACATAGTTCCAAAACTCTGTCACGACACAATTACACTCTGTCATGACATAAAAACCCCCGGTTATGACCAACCACTATCGCGACATGAAAACTTAGGTCACGACAGAAAGACCTCCTGTCATGACAATTCTTTATCGCATAGAAAACTCGCTACGACATAAAAATGTCCCTCATTACGTTTGTCGCGCAAGAAGACGGGATCCCTGTCGCGACATGGAGACCTCTCGCCGCGGACATTATCCGCGACAAGGATGTAGAATCATTGTCGCGACATAGAAACCTCCATCATGATAATCAAATTCTACTAATAAATTCTTCGCTACTTTGGGCATTTTTAGCCTTTCACTAATTCTTCCAATGCACAATGGCCCGGTCCTTCCGCGAATTAAAACAACACACCGAGATTACACAAAAATTTATCAACAAGCAAAGGAGTTTAATTACAAATCTGGTCCTCGCATGTATTAAACCGGATAAATAGTCCAGGATTTTACAAAATACACAATAAAGCCATAATCTGGCCTTCTTCAACACTAAGGTCTCAGATGAGCTCCATCTCCTGGTGTACCTCTAATACTTGAAATATTTTCCCACGACGGGGTGAGAAATGCCTAGTAGAGAAATTCTCCTACAAGGGCTACTCCCCACCTAAGTGCACATGCAATGCCATGATTCAACATTTATAAACACATTAAGCAATAACATATACATTTCTACATGGATGCTCACATGTCATGCCAATATCCCAAGCCCTCACTAACTACCTCACACATGCATATGCCATGTATGAAAAACTTCATTGCAAAACACAATTTTTTGTTTTCTAATTCAAGTCATTGGACAACCTCTGATAAACTGCTTTATTCAAAAGCCATGTGTTTTTCTGGGTAACGAACTTTCCGGGGTCTCACCGTAGGCGTCTTGCGCCTTCCGACACTTTCGCAGGCTTTCATCACTGGATACATATGTCTAACCAAGGATGCAGGCCTTCCACATGAGGGGTGTCTATCCCTTCTTGTTACTACCCGACACATGATTAAACTATGCGACTCTAGGACATTGTCCCTTAGACAGAGCCCACCATTAAACACCAAACACAGTGTTAATTCATGTCATGCACTCACACCCGTTTAGCGTGATGTCCCCGTGCATATACCATGCAAAATAACAGATGTTATTTCATGTTACATGCATAATGAGAGCTACATGCAACATTTACAAATCATGGATAATTATATCTGCTGCATATAATTCACATCCATCATATAACCCATGTCAATACATCAAATAAACATATATCAACATGATTTTCACATAATCTGCATGTCATTCAATCAAGTAACAACACACAAACTGAATCTTCATGTTCAGACCCAGAAACCACATATATAGTTCAGCATGTTAGTCCATATCGAACAATGACACGCCACAAAATCATCACAATCAAATCCCATATTTTCCAACAAACACAACATGTTCCAGAACTACAGTTCTGGGAACATAAAAGACCTAGAAACTGGTCCTTAAATCATCAATAGTTTGATCACAACTATTCTTGAACTAGCCCCACCGTTAGGGCTATACCTCATGGCCATTGAATGACCCTTAGGCAAAGAATAACAAGAGTAGGAGAGAACCCCACCTCGCTGCCAGATCATCTTACTTCCTCGACCGCGACCTCATTTGCTCGAACACCGGAGACCGCAGAAGCCGGACTTCCTTTCCTCCCATTTTGCTTATTTTTCTTCTCTTTCTTCCTTTCTTCTTCTCTTCTTCTATCTTTATGTTCCTTTCTTCATTCTTCCCACCGAACTCATTTTTGGTCTATGTAGAACACTCAATCATTCGACACATGGCAATCACCATGCCATGTGTTTCTCATGCCCCTTTTCTCCCCACTTAGTTTATGCATGATAAAAACATGACACTTTGCTTCCCATGTGCCAAGTGTCAAGTGTCCACTTGTTTGGTGCCACATGGCACATGTCACCATGTCGTTTGTTCACTTCGCTTCGAAATACGTGAAATCCGGATTGTTATGAAATTTGACGTAATTCAACTATGCAACTAGATATTTCACGAGACGAACTCAACGGTGTGGTCCATGTAGTCATCCGAGATCTAGAGAAATTCCCATGCTTATAGCCTATAATGTAACGGTAATATATCGTTTCGCTCTACCCAAGCTGTCACATTCTTCCCCCCTTAAAAGAATTTCATCCCGAAATTCACACACACATATACATATAATCACATGCATATGCAACAGTCATTTAACATTCAATGACTAACCCAAGTACCTTCATCCTCAAATAAGAAGGGATATCTGGTATGCATCGTGTCCTTGCGTTCCCATGTTGCCTCCTCCACTCCTCGGTGCTGCCACAACACCTTCACTAGACTCAGCCGGGGCCTACGTCAGAAAACCCGATTCCTGGCCGCCTAAAAATACGCACGTGTCCCTCCCTCAAAGGTCCCATCTGCATCTACAACAAGCTCGCCCCAATCCACTACATGAGTCAGATCTAAAGTGTACTTTCGGAGCATGGAGACATGGAATACCTCATGGACACCTGATAAACTCAGTGGTAATGCTAATCGATACGCAACTATGCCCACCCTCTCAAGTATCTCGAAGGGCCTGATATACATCGGCGACAGCTTTCCCCGTTTGTCGAACCTGACCACTCCTCTCTTGGGCATTACCTTCAAGAAGACATGATCACCCGCCTCAAACTCTAAAGGCTGTCGTCACTTGTCGGCGTAACTCTTCTACTTGCTCTGAGCCATGAGAAGATGCTTTCGTATCAAACCCACCTTCTCAGAGGTGTCTCTAATAAAATCCGGACTAATGGTGGGTCTCTCTCCCACCTTCGTCCAAAAAATCGGAGATCGACATGGTCTCCCATATAATGCCTCGTAGGGTGCCATCTGTATACTCGCCTGATAACTATTACTGTAGGTGAATTCCATTAAGAACAAATGCTCTTCCCAACAACCCATAAAATCCAAGACATAGGCTCGCAGCATGTCCTCTAAAACCTGTATGGTCATCTCCGACTGACTAGCTGTCTGTGGATGAAACTCAATGCTCATCGTCAACTGTGTCCCCATGGCCTTCTAGAAACTCTTCCAAAAGTGTGTCGTGAACCTGGGATCCCTGTTCGATACTATGGACACTGGTACTCCATGTAACCGAACAATCTCTCGTACGTATAACCTATAGAATTCCTCCAATGCGAAGGTCACCAAGAGATTACAGAGAACAAGGCCGACTTAGTGAGCCGGTCCACTATCACCCACACCACATCATGCCTCCACGATGTCCGTGGCAAGTGGGTCACAAAGTCCATCGTGACGTGCTCCCACTTCCACTCAACTACCTCCAATGGTTAGAGTAACCCTGCTGGCCTTTGATGGTCAGCCTTTACCTGCTGACACGTGAGGCATCGTCAAACAAAGTCCCTAATGTGCCTCTTCATGCCACCCAGTAATACTAGAGGCAAGATCTCGACATCTCGTACACCCGATACTACAAAACGAGAGCAATGGAACTCCCTAAGGATCTCCTCTCAAGTCTACTAGCCGAGGTCCATAACCCGTCTCGTGACCGAAGACCCGCCATCCGCATGAACAAATGCCAATTCCTTCATCACCCATAACCTATCTGCACTCCACCGATGGCCACTACCTCGTATCCGCCTCTCGGGACTCAATCACTCGCCACAGAAGGAGCCATTAAACTTCCCAAAACACCTTGAGCCTAATCATTGTACTGTAGTCCAAACTGTTCCATAACTGAGCATCCGTCACTCCGAGTTACACTACCAAGACTCCCCATGACTTCTATTGAGTGCATCGCACCACATTTGCCTACCGCATGGTAATGCAAAAGTGAAGTCATAATCCCCAGATACCTATCCATATGCTTGCCTGCGGTCGAGGTCCCGTTGTGTGAAATATACTCGTAATTCTCAAGGGTCCTAAATACTAAATCGCTTCACCATATAGATAGTGGCGCCAAATCTTTAAGGCAAAGACAATGGCCACCAACTCCATGTCATGTAAGGTAATTCTACTTATGATTCTTTAGTTGTCTAAAACCATAAGCCACAACCCTCCCGGACTGCATCAAGACACATCCCAATCCGTCCTTAGAGGCATCATAATATACTATGTACCTCTATCCCCTTTCTGAAACTATCATAATAAGAGTTGAAGAAAGCTTCATTTTCAATTCCTAGAATGCCCTATCACATAGGTCATTCCACTTGAACTTGACCTCCTTCCTGGTCAACCTTGTCATAGGTGCTGCTAGCCAGGAGAAATCCTCAATGAACCTCCCCTGAGTGACCCCTGGTTAATCCTAAGAAATTTGTGTATTCAAGACTCACTTCGACCTCCAACCATAACATCCTCAACCTTCTCGTGGTCTACATTAACACACCTAAGCTTCACATGACGTGTCCCAAGAATTTCACCTCAATAAGCCAAAGTTCACATTTGCTGAACTTGGCATACAACTGATGGTCTCTCAAAACCTGCAAAACGACCCTCAAATGATCCTCATGCTCCTCCTCAGACTTTGAGTATATCAAAATGTCATCAACGAAGACTACAAAAAACTGATCCAAATACGGTTGGAATACCCTATACAGGAGATCCATGAATGTTGCTGGCTCATTCGTCAATCCGAAAGGCATCACTATGAACTCAAACAAATCATCAATTCTCGGTAAAGGATATCGATTCTTGATCGTAACCCTATTCAATTGTCGGAAGTTAATGCACGCTCGCTGGTCTTGGTCCTTCTTCTTCGCAAACGTAATCAGCTTCCATGGTAAAGTACTCTGGCCTAATGAAACCCCGTCTAACAATTCCTCAGATCCGGACCTCAGTTCCTACAACTCAACTAAAGACCATCCTATGTGGAGTTATAGAGATGGGCGACAGACTAGGGTGTAACTTAATGACAAAGTCTACATCACTCTACGTAGGTAATCCCGATAACCGTCCGAAAAACGCCCTCAAACTCACAACCACCCGAGTGTAGGCTCAAACTCGCCTTGCCTGTCTCTCCGCTGCAAGGCTTGTGTAACGCCTTGAAAATACCCTAACAATTTGATAACATGTTTAGGGTATAAAATAAATTAAATTGTATTTTTTCGGCGTTTAAATTGATAAAAAAAATTATAAAAACTCAAAAAAATTAATTCAAGAAATAAGGGTAAATTAGAAATTTACCAATTCAAGACCCAAAGGTCATAAATAAAGAAGTCAATATGCCAAAGTGGAATAATGGGTTAAGTTGAAGTGTAAATGAAAGAGAAATGAAGGACCAAATAGAAAAAATGGGAAAAAAACTTAATTAAAAGTGAAGGCCAAACAAGGCCTTAATCCTGTAAAGAGAAAAGACCAAAACTGGTCTTGTAAATGAGGAGGTTTCTCATTTGCACAAGGAAGAAAGAGAGACACGGGTAGAGAGGAGAAGGAGAAGGCAATTCCTTGGTGTTTTCTCTCCATCTTGTAGAGATCAAGTTGTCTAAGAACAAGAAAGAAAGAGGTTTGTAAGAGATAAGGCGTATGAAACCTAACTAAAACTTTATTTTCTTGTACTGGCTCGAGAAAACCCTAGTTTTGTATAAAGTGTTCTTGGATCATTTTAGTTCAGTTTGAGGTTGTTTTGCATTTTTTTGATTGGTTTGGATTGATTTTGAGGAATTTTTGTATAAAGGAAATGATGAAGTTTCAAAGAAGTTGCTGTCAAAAAAATTTCAAAACCCTGTTTTTGTTTTAGCTATAGGTTAAGTTATAATAATCCAAATTGAGTGATTTTAATTGGTAAAGAACCATAAGATCTAGAACTACAAATGTATAGAAGATACTAGTAGCAAATTTTATCTCTAAGGCTCCCGAATGTGGGCTTAAAGGTAAGTTTTGGGTAGCTAACGGGTATGCTCTGTTTTGGGTGAAGTTGTGGTGTTTTGGCCGTAAGTTGAGTTACACTCATCCAAATTGAGTGATTAAAAATTATGGGTAAACTAGACTTCTAGGAAAATAATTTACTTAAAGGAATTATAAGAAATTTGTAACCCCAAAGAGCCCAAAAACCCGTCAATGTGGAGCTACGTGCAAGAACAATCTGATTTTGTTTTGCAAATTAGAGTAGTTTGGATGTAAAATGTAATACCTTCAGTTTTAGTGATCTAAATTGGATGATTTTAATTGGAGAAGAAACCTTATAGCCATATCTTCAAATGAGTAGAAGGAATCATTACCAATTTATGGATTTAAGACCCCTGAAATCAAGAATAATAGTAGGTAACCGAGTGAGTTGAACATACTGACTAGTTTGGCATTAAAAGGCCGTAACTTGAGTTTGGGAGATCCAAAGGACATAATTCCAATTCCTAATGAAAATAGACTCATAGAGCTATCATTTTCTTGAAGGAAGCATGAGCAAAAACTCGCTCATATGTCCCCATAAAATTTTGCAAGTGAAGGTGTATTTGGTAGACATCAACCCTAACCAAAAATCCTAGAATGCAGAACTGATATATTTTTTTTCTTCTTGGGTTGTTCTTTGATTGTGACATATTTGTGATGGATTAGGGGTTGGTGACAAGAAAGCTTGATCCAAGAACGGGATTTCGAGGATAGGAATCGAAGAATGACAACCTTTTTGAGTTTGTTCTTCACACTTCTTTCCTTGTTTCGGTTTTGTGTTTTGTTTGGCAAACTAAATCTAAAAGGTTTAATATGAATATGTACGTGTCTGCTTGGTTTTCATAAATGAATTGGTTTTTTCTCCACTTATCTCTCTATTTCTAAAATGTTTGAAGGATTATGAAATAAGTGAATTTATTGAAATAAATTGCGATAAATTGCATATTGATTTGTTTTAAATTGATTTGATACAACTAATTGTGTAATGAATTGCACATGAAAAATTGCATGAGTATTGGAAACCAAGTATTTGGATATAAATGTATATACACTATTGTAAATTTCTATGAATGACGGAGCGCTGCTATCAGATGTTTACCATTGACCCGAGTTAAGTGATAGATTGGTATACCAATAAGGGTCAAATGAAATAGTACTCGCGCCAAACGTATCAGATGTGTCACTGACCGAGCTCCAAATGACAAGATTTCCGTAGTGTTCACGAATGATTTTTACACCAAGAGCCCGAGATCGCATCGTGTTATAAAACCTTTTTTTTTATACTAGCCTGTAGCTTCAGCAAGACCATGCCGGTGATTCGTTATCCTATGCATCGAAAGCATATGTTAAATTCGCTTAAGGGAAAAATGAAAAGAAAATTATGAAATGCATAATTTGTGTTAGAATGATTTATTGCACATGAAACTGCATGATTGAAATGACTAATGAATCAGATTGAATGTACAGAAATGAAAAATATACATATATGTATTGTATCGCATTGGTCATTGAAAATTATACAAAGGCATCGATTTAGAAAATGCATGATTTACTTAAATCGAAATGAAGAGAGAACTATATAGAACCACTTTTCCGCATGAAATAGCTTTGTTTTATCATCGCAGGTACCGAAAGTGAACAGCATAATGGAAAAGACCGCAGGGATTCAGAGTCAATGTCAAGGCCTCACGGAGTTGAAGTAAAGCTTTGACCATGCATTCATGAAATATATTTGACACATTTTGTACAAACTCTGATTTTGTTTTGTAAATATTTTGGTATTGAAAACGGCTTATAATGCCATAATGTATAAATGTGGTAAATGGACCAAATGGGCATGAAATATCATATTTAATGGAAAATGTGTATGGAAAATAAAATGATGGGCCTCCTTTAAGTTGAATTAGTATATACAAATATATTTTCATAAAGATAAATATCCTTTACAAAATGAGCATTGGAAATGTGTTTTACTGACAAAAGAAAAAGGAATTGGATTCGAAAAGAGGACCGCGTCCCAGATCGGGTTCGCCTGGGTCATGCTCGCACGGTAGTAAAAGCCGTTGCATTTAGTGTGGTATCGCAGCCTGTGCTTAGCGGTTTTACAAAATGATTTTGAAATTTTTTGTAAATGATTTTGAAATTGTTTACGACATGCATCAGACGGTATTGGCTAAAAACATGACGTGACTCGATGTGGATCTTGGCTTCGCGCACAGTAAACATGGATGGTTCAGGACCCCATAGGGTCAGAGGTGACTCAGGAAATTGCCCAAATAGCCCTACTAGTGTGGAAGGTGGGCAAGCGTCCCATGCTCCATCTATTCGTGATTAAGGTCAAGCAGCAAGAGGTGCTATGGATATCCTCCAACAGATAGCTCAGGAACTGCAAAGAGCAACACAACCAGCTGCAATTATTCCTCAGCAGTCAGCCATAGAGAGAATGGCAAAATACCGACCCATAGATTTTCTTAGGAAGAAAGATGATGAGCCTTCCATGGTAGAAAATTGGCTCAAAAGAACTGAAAGAATGTTTCGACAAATGCATTGCACACAAGAGGAGAATTTAGAGTATGAGACCTCTTTTTGCATTAATAAGATGAGGATTACCAAGGCGGTTTCGTGACTAGACCGCACCACCGGAGAGTGTTACATGGGAGTTCTTCCTAGAGGAATTCAGGAAGCAATATGTGGGTCGTATCTATCTGAGCAATATGAGACGAGAGTTTCATAATTTGAAACAAAGACATATGAGTGTGACTGAATATCAAAGAGAATTCACCCGGTTGAGCAAGTATGCTCTCGAGATGCTAGAGACTGAGGAAGAGAAATGCCGCGAGTTTGAAGATGGCCTCAATGACCATATTTGGGACCATGTCAAAGGATTTTTCCATGATGACTTTTTTAAAATTGTGACATGTGCTCTAAATGTTGAAAGAGTAAAGAAAGAAGAGAATGAAAGAAAAGAAAGAAGACATGGTAAGAAAAACCTTGGATAGTCAAGTTCTTATCAGCTCCAAAGTAAGAAATTCAGAGGACTACAGGGTTCTAATCAGCCTACAACTCAGGGATCAGCTCAGGCCATCGGCCGTAAGACTATTCTACCGGCACCATCAATTGCTAGTGCACTAGGAGGTTCTTCAAGAGGACCAACTCCTCCTTATTGCACACATTGTGGGAGGAAACATAAAGTGAGAGGTCGAGATTGACAGTGCTTGTTTGGTTTGTGGATCCAATGAGCACAAAGTGAAAGATCGTCTCTAGAGTTCGCTTCATTCACAACAATTCCTGACTAGGGGTACAATTTAGCAAGATAGAAGAGCAACAAGGACAATAAGAGGCTGCATCACCGAAAGTGCAATCGAGACGTTTGGCCACGTACTAAGGGTAGACAAGATGCTCGTTCTCCAACCAGGGGCATATGCAATGAAGGCAATGGAAGATAAAGATGCACTGGATGTGATAGTTGGTAATCTCTATATCTTTGAGACTACTGTACATGCATTGATAGATGATAGGCTGAAAGCGTGGTGTGTATATATGTACGCCTATGTGCGCAAGTGCACGCGTCGCCCTAAGTAATACAAAGGTACCTATGGTACCTGAATGATCCACCGATAAGGTTGAGTACGTAGATTGACTTTTGAGTATTATCTGATATAAGTGTTGTGTGAAAGAGTACTAGTGTCTGAACTTAAACTAAACTAACTGATCTTAATGAATTATTGTATAATGGAGACTAGGGCTATGTCTCTCCCTACCACTTTCGATGGATTATATCCTAAATATGATATTATTCAGTTTATTTATAACTTATTAATGGCTAGTGATTCATATTTAAATACCCTCTCGAGGTGTATCCGTCTATTTCGCTGGGGTAGTTGTCGAGTGTATCTCTACTCCCAACTCGATAATTCGAATGCTTAAATGTTCTAACCTTAATTGCCACCACGGATCGAATATCTCTTATTTACCGAATCAACCGAAGGTCGCTTCTACTGATCCCCGGGTATCCTCATCTCGAATCTCTGATCTCCAATATAGTCATGCTAATGTCAATGACATCACCATGTAAATGATTCACGTAAATAAAGGTGATGTTAAAAATTATAAACAACTGAATAATATAAAATACTAATCTTTAATCCATGCAATTGTGACAGGGTTCAACAACACCCTAGGTATAGATCTAGAACATACTGAATATGAGAACACCTAGTGTTTAATTTATAAAACATCAGTATTTCTATCCAAAAAGAAAAAAGATACAAAATGATCGCTCTTCTCCAAGGTCAAAGTCGCTGCTGTTATGATTTTTGTGCCCTAGTTCGTACGCTCCTCGATCTCCGATCCCCTGAATTCGTCCCCTTTTTGCTTTTAATGATTGAGAAGCGTATTCGTGGCCGACGCCGCTGCTATATCGCCGCTGACATTGGCCGACCAGATACGCCGACCCAACGCCGCGACGCCGGGACGCCACGACGTAGGGATCGCCGCGACGCTGGGCGACGTCAGCGACGCTCCAGCCCATCTTATGCAATCGCACCCTCGCCTTGAATGATTCCAAAAGCTACCCTTTTCGCCTGCATTCACTAATATAAAATAACACTAAAAACTAATTGCACAAATCAGATATCGGGCTACAAATTACGGATTTAAATATAAAATAACACTAAAAACATAAGACGTATCATGTATGATTCGAGTATTTCAGCCACCATCACACCGCGGTGGTGGTGGGAGGCGCCAAGCGGGCAAGAAGTCAGGCGCCGACCAGGACCGCCGCCGCCAAGAATAAGGCCCCCTCCTCCGTCAGCCGAACCGCATGCATAAGCGTTGAAGGGCCCATACGCGTGTGAGGAGGACTCGTGCCCAGGTCTCATCCCATAATGCATCAAAACGCCTCAAGCAAGGAGAGCACCGGTCCTCTAGTCAAAAGGATCTGGTGAGCCGCCCGGTGGCCGGCCAGGGCGGGCGCGAGGCGGGGCGAGCAGAGGACTGCCCAATGTCATCCTGGGAGTCGCCCAGGAGTCCAAAGCGGGCCTGATAGTAGTGAAGCTCGTCCTCATCTGAGGGCTCATGACCTGAATCGTAAGTCCCCTCAGGTCGTGGTACACCCGGTTTGTCCCACTTAACCGATATAGCCTTGATTGGGTGTAACCACGCCTCATCACACCCAAAGCACCCCGCTCGTTTGCATAGGCCATATATGAGAAAAGGGTGCCCCAAGTTCATCTTAGCGTCTCTATAACCTGCCCAACATTGAAAGGAATATCCTGAATGATAGCATAGTTGAAAGGTGCACGCTGCGCCACTTCACACACGTTGTTGCCTTCCGAATCGAGACGCCGAAGTGATGAAGCGATGCCGCACTTGGGGGATATAAGCCAAATGCTTGGCTCAAGTGATGGCATGGCCTCATTATTGAGTTTCCACTCACTCCCGCCTATTTGTCAAGACCCGAATGACTCCTGGGTAGTTTCCGTCGTCGTAAAGTCGGGACGAAAGGCCCGGGACATGATCAAGATTATAAAAGTGGTTGATAGACTCTGCGCTGAAGTCTACCAACACACCCCGCACCCGGACCTTCTTGACGACGTGGGAGGCGAGCTTAGCATAGAATTCTCGCACCACACTCATCGCAGCTGGATGAGGTGGTTGGCAAAGTGCTCACATCCCGTCGCAATACCTTAGGAAGAAATCATCAAGGTGATGGAAACCCTTTTCCTTAATAAAAGAACGGTTCTTGCAGATGGTGCCGAACCGATCAGCGGCACCCTCGTTGACAAACCTCGATACATCAAAATTGGGGGTCGGATCCTCACTGGTCCGACCCCACTTTGTAGGCAACTTTTGCCTCTCTCGCGCACATCGCGTAGCAAGGACAAATGAGACGATCAAGCGACCTACGTGGGACAAGGTGCAATTAGCACCAACAAGATCACACCCTAATGGACTAGGCAATGTGTCAAACACCTAAAGTGCACTAGAAAACGAAGACCAAAGGGGGAAATAGTGGGAAGTGCATTAATAAACCCCAGACAATCGACGCACCCGACCAGCCCAAACTGTAATTCCAACGTGGGAGGCCTAAACCTGGGTGGAGGACGAGACCGATGCAAAGACACCCACGCAGTGTGGAAGGTGCGAGACAGGGACAGTGGACTGGGAGGTGTGGAAGGAGATGGTGGTGGCGTGTCGAGGGCTTCTGAGGGCAAAAACAATGGCCCTCCGACAGCGCTGGAGCAGATCCCAGAAGGGTTGCGCAGGGCGCCGACACAAGTACCCAGGGTTCGTGCAAGGAGGATACGTAGGATAAAAATAGGGGGTGTTTCGCCTTAAATAACGCCAGCGACGCTCGGGTGCAACGCCGCTGACGCTCCAAAGAGGAGAGTTTCACCAACGCCGCGATCGCTGGTGATCCAACATCGCGATGTTCCAGAGAGTGGTAAAAACCAACGTCGCGACGTTGAGATCTAACATTGCGACGTTGAGATCCAACGCTGCGACGTTCCAGGGAAGTGTAAAACCAACGTCGTGACATTGAGATCCAACGTCGCGACGTTCCAGAGAGGTGCAAAACCAACGTCGCGACGTTGAAAGCCAACGTCGCGACGTTCCAAAGAGGTGTCAAATTGACGTCGCGACGTTGCAACGTCGCAACGTTGAGAGCCAACGTCGCAACGTTCCAAAGAAGGCCCAAAATGAAAAATATTCAACCATGGTTTAAGGTAAAAGAAAACTCCCCTCGTGCAATTGTGATTCTCTCGATTTAAGATTTATGAATCCGATCCTCCCCGCATTTTCTCATCATGTCCTCGAAAGTGTATTATCCAAAAGGGATCTGATTACTTCACGTAAAACAAGAAACCAACATAACTTAAAACAGATAACAAAAATTGAACCATAGAAAGAAAATTTCAAGGAAAACTCGTCAGCTTCCCAAGAAGTGGTATGTTTAATGTCGTTAGCCTCGACGACCCCGATTCAATGTGCTCTGAACCCGAGCCTTATGATCAAGCATCAGACTTCGATGCGCCAATGGAATGGTCTGCTTTATCCCCATGGAACTCACTCCCTGTAAATACGGCTTCAACCGTTGTGTGTTAACTGAATGTTCCTTTCTTAGGGATGTAACCGCCTCCATGTGGAAAGACCTTGGTCACCGCGGAAAGGTCCTAACCATCTAGACTTCAATTTCCCAAAGAAAGAGTTTGTAAGGGAATTAAACAAGAGGACTTGTTCGCCGAATTTCTTTCCCTGAATGTGTTTATCGCGCGCACTTTGTCTTTTCCTCAGAATGCGAGCATTTTCATAGGCTTCGCCCTCGACCGCCTTAGTTCACTGAAAGTCGCAATACGCTCTCACCGACTAGTGTGTGCCGGCCCATGTTCAATCGCTAAGTTGCCTGCAGGGCTCGGGATGTTCCAATTCCATCAAATGGGCAGTGACATGCTTTGCCATAAACAATTTCCGGGAAGGCGACATACCCAAGGGTGTTTTAAATGTTGTTCTAGCACGCCGTAGTGCATCTTCAATCTTTTGCATCAGCCCTTCCTAGAAAGAATCGCTTTTCTCCATAATGTAATTTAATTTCTCAATTTGATACCTCGCCGCTTCCATTCAATCGGGGTGATATGCGTGAGTGGATGTACGATGGCGCCTCATACTTTTGCAAAACCTCGCAATCATCTTATCATAAAATGAGCACCGTTATCCGTGATCGCGTCTCGAGGAGTTCCCCGAATCGCGAATACGTGGGTCATGAGAAATCGAAAGCCACTACCTTGGCAGCATTAGTGTGGGTCGAAATTGCTTCAACCCACTTCGAGACATAATCTATTGCCAGTAAGATGTACAGGTTGTTATAAGATGGGGGAAATGGTCCAATGAAATCCATCCCCCATAAATCAAACAATTCGAATTTAGAATGTGATGCATGGGCTCATCCTTTCTAGAAATTCCCCCATTCGTTGACATTTGTCACATGTCGATACAAAATGATGAGCATCCTTAAATAAGGTAGGCCAAGATAGCTTCCTGACAAGCACCTGTCGCCGCTCGTCCGCCAACGGCGTCCACCACATGGTAACGCGGTGGCGCTGGTGCAAGATACCGCATCTCATCTTCGCACACATCTCCGATCACTGTCATCGCAATGTCTGTAACGAATCGCCTGCCCCAATAAGAAGAGTTTCGCGTGCGAAAAACCTCTTTTTCTGTTGATAGTTAAATTCCGGAGGGACTACCTTAGCTACCAAATAATTCACATAATCTACAAACCATGGAACTGCCCTCTTGTCTTCAATAGCTAAGAGTCGCTCGTTTGGAAAATCGTCATTCACTTGAACTTCATTCCCCGCCACTCAGTTCTCAAGGCCTTTCGCCTTTAATCTCAACGTCGACTTGCAAGAAAGAACCCACCAGATTAGTCGAGGTTTGGCTTCTTTTTTAGTCATCAAGTATTTTATGCGGCACGATCACAGGAACTATGACCTTGTTATTTCAATCAAATAAGGCTTGAATTTGTCAAAGCAAAGACAATAGCCAATAGTTCTTTCCAGGCATGAATTCAACCGAGCATCTGGTCTGGGCTGTCTCGCTTCGCATAGTAGATTACCCGAAAATTTTCTCTCGCTTCGCCCCTAACACGCCTCCAATCGCAAAATCATCGCGTCACACATAAGCTAAAATGGAAGGACCAATCTGGAGCCACAATAGGGGCTGATACCAATTTATCTTTTTTAATCGAAATATGCAAACACGAGAATTAAATCCTCAATGTAACTGACCAGGAGGTTAGACAACAGTTTTGCAATCTGAGAGAAGTATTTGATGAATCACCTATAAAATCCAGCGTGGCCTAAAAAACTTCTTATCCCTTTTACTGATGAGGGTGGAGGTAATTTTTCAATTGCTTCAATCTTTGCTCTGTCTACCTCTATTCCTCCTGTTGAAATCCAATGTCCGAAAGCATAATACTCCTTCAGACCATAAACGGCATCTCTCCCAATTGAGTACTAGGTTGGTCTCCTCAAGATTCATCAATAATGATCTCAAATTTTCCGCATTAATTGTCAATTAATGGCCTTAATCAAAATCATCCATGAAGATTCTTATCGTCTCTCAACCATGTCGGAGAATATGGCCATCATACATTGTTGGAAAGTGCCCGACGCATTGCACAGCCCAAAGGGCATCCATCTGAATGCGAATGTCCCATAGGGACATGTGAATGTTGTCTTCTCCTGATCTTCAGGGGCTATAGCAATTTGATTGTAGCTGAAATATCCATCCAAAAAGCAATAATATTCATGACCGGCTAATCGATCCAACATTTGATCCAGAAACGGTAATGGGAAATGATCTTTTCGAGTGGCTTTGTTCAGTTTCCGATAATCAATACAAATCCTCCACTCCCAGAATCGCTCGAGAAGGCGTAATATGCTATTCTCTGCCTATGATAGTTGTTCCCTCCCTTCTTAGGTACTACTTAAACTGACTTACCCACACTGCTCGAACAGATAAATTACCCCAAGATTCAAATCATTTTAATACTTCCTTTCGGACTACCTCTTTAATTGTTGGATTCAACCTCCTCTGCGCTTCAAATGAAGGTTTATGCACATCTTCCAGCAAAATATGATGCATGCACATGGAAGGGTGAATCCCTTTTAAATCGGCTAGAGACCATCCGAGCGCATTTTTATGATCTCTAAGGACCCTCAATAACTTCTCCTCCTCTAGTTCAGTCAAGGATGCTGAGATCGATCACTCGGTAAGCTGGGTGGATGCTACCCTAAGATAAGCATACTTCAAATGGCTAGGTAAAGGTTTTTGTTCCATCTTGGGTGGTTGTTCAACCGATGGACCGGGCATTAGCACTTTCACCTGTAGATCTCGGTTATTTCCTTCTATTGGGTCCGAAAGAATCCATCCATTTCACATATTCCTCTGCCTATTCGCTAAAATTCTCGGAATCATTCTGAACTAAGCTAGCCTCCAAAGGATCCGTGAGACCACTTTGGCTAGACACTATAGCCTCTACTATCTCTGCCATGAAACAGGTATCACTTCGCCTGATGTCTCACGCTTCAACACGCTGAACTCGACTTCATCCTCCCGCACTCTCAATTTGTCTCCTCCGAACATCAATCATCATTGCTCGCAAATAAGAAGAAACTGGCCTACCCAAGATTATGGGTATTTCTTTATCCTCTTCCCATATCTAATAATACAATGAATCTCACTGAAGATAAACTTGTCAACCTTTACTAAGACATCTTCTATTACCCTCTTGATGCTTCATGATCCGTCGACAAGTCAAGTGTGACCGTAGTCGACGAGCCTCACTCTAATCCCAAACGCTTAAAGACGGACAAGGGCATGAGATTAATACGCCGCACCCAAATCACATAGTGCTCTCTTAAAGATAACATTTCCAATGGTGCAATGTGATAGTGAAATCGCTCGGGTCTTTTAGTTTTACAGCCTTCCTCCTCGAAGTACGCACTACATTCCTCGCTAAGTTAACTCAAGGCTTCAAATCGCCCAATCTTCTCTTCGAGACAAGATGTCCATAAATTTTACATAACCGGGCATCTGCTTTGAGCACGCGAAACTGATATCGATGTGGTAAAATTTCGAACACTTCCATGAACTCGTGAACCGCTATCCAACTTATGCTTTTGGGGACGCTGTGATATGAATCGTGGGTCATTCCTTGCTTCAAGAGTGTTTCCCTGCATCGCTCCTATCTCGCATCATCATTATGACCTGCTGATGACCTTCCTCATTCTCTACCTCCTCTATAACTGGGGATTGCTCCTGTGCCTTCAATTCCTTACCACTTCTCAGCATGATCAAGAGAATTAATGTTCTTATCTTATCTTCTTGATTAGTACCAAAAGTGCTATTTTCAGCCCTATCATATAGGTTTTGAGTGCTTTTTCATAAGACTAATCATGTCAATAATACCACCAAAGTGTTCAAGTCTTCTTAGTATCACTTATGCCGCTAGAGGTTATTTTTGGTTGTTTTGCAGTTTTTCATACTTCGAGAGTTCAATACATCGAGATATGTGCCGAACCATGAAGATCAAACCCAACCATCACCTCTTCAAACATCTCAAAAATTAAGTGAAGGAATGAAGGCAAAGTGAGAAGAATGATGCAAGAGGATGCGCAAAAAGAAGGAAGAATATGCAACCCGTGAATTTCGCCAAGATTGCGTAAAATTACCGATTGCGAAAATTTCTAAATCATAGAAAATTGAGAATCCCAAATAAATCGAGAAATCTCTCGTTACTAAATTTTCGCTATGCAATCAGTTCCTAGCTTAAATTACACACACTTTCGTCTATCTCTAAAAATTTCTCTAAGCTAGCGAAACTGCTGCCTAGCGAAATTCCTCCGATTTCCTCGCTATTGGTGCACTTCGCTACTCCAGCGAAATTTTCTCTAGCTAGAGAAATTTTCGCTGCCTAGCGAAATTGTTCTGCCTAGCGAAATCTCCTGCATTGTCATCCTTTTGTAATTAATGCAAACCGACTTCATTTTGGTGTATTACCTCCCTGTCCCTTGATTTAGCCAAAATGTTAGGCTTTCTTATATTTTCACACATTGGGTGGCCTATATAAGCCCCCCCCCAAATTGTAACCGGGGAGAACTTGAAGAAATCTTTTGGGCACATTTTCATTTTAGGTAAATATCTCCCGCAGCTCAGTTAGGGTTTTGCTTTTCTCTCTTCTCTCCTTCTCATTTTCTGTGCTACCAGTGTAACCCTTCAGGATGACAACTCAAGAGATGTCACAAGTCTTTTCTTTGAAGAGGAAGGTAGCTAGTTTGGTCGTGGCAGCCGTGTGTCGTCTCGCATGTGTTAAATGCTATAGTACTGTGATGATGGCTCCCATATTCTAAAAACTATGGTCAATATCATTTAATGTCATTAATTTGGCCAATACTTACCATGCTTAGATTGGCCAAAGGCATACTTATCGCTGTGATGTACCGGTGTGGTTCTTAGATGCCCTTTACGAGCCACATTGAAATGATGTCAATGTCAGTGGTTTCAAACTAAAAGGCTGTGATGCATGTTACCTGTGTCGACCAAATAGGAGGATTCTAGTGGTTAGTTTGGTTAGTTAAAGAAGATCCGTTATGGCTCGACTATAAGTTGCTTGTCATAATGCGAGGATAAAACCCGAGGACACTTGTTTCCGTTCTATGTTATCAATTTAGTGACTCCAAATCTTCAAAGTTACCTTTCACACTTCAATTTCAGTTTTACGCTTAATCAAGCCAAACTTACTCACACCTGCTTTTGAAACAAACTAAAAATCCAAACTAAAAAGCCCACCATTTTCAACACCGATGCAAGTCATTCATAGATGAAAAACCCATCCCGTGTTCGACCCTAGACCACTATGTCACAGAGCTTGACTACGGCGCAGGAGGAACTTAGACTGTTGAAATTCCATTGACTCGAATCACCCTACCGTACACGAATCAAATGGCGCCGCGTTCGGGATCTGCATAACCACGCTTGATAAGTCGAGGTGTACTTGTGATCAACATCACAAGTGAAGGTGACCTTAACCTTTGAATCTCGCACGTGAATCGCAAAGTTGTTCATCACTTGCAAGAATCGCGACCGTTATTTTCATACAAGCCGCTTTTATTTAATTAACCCTAACCTTTGCAAGCTGGTTCAGGTTCGTTGTGTTCCCGCCTTTAGTACGCTTTGTATGCAAGATCGACGAGGAATAATTGCGGTAGATTAAAGGATCAATACACCGGGCCGCATACATAGTGAAAACATGGATCCTCCGCCTCAAGAACAGCCAGGAGTCGCCCGTGCACCTCATGAATCCAACACCTCATGATCGATGAGGATCATTATCCAATTTCTCCTAAAGTTAAGGCCTTCCGCATCATACCTCCTCAAATAAGATGCAAGAAGAGACCTCTATTTCGGCACTTCATAATTCCCCACATATCATGGTATGGAAAATGAAAATCCATACACACATATAAGGGGATTTTCGAGGAAGTTTGCACTACCTTAAGGAAATATATGATCGTGACATGGATTTGCAAAGTTTAAAGCATTTCCATCGAATTCTAAAGGACAAGGCCAAGATTTGGCTCAACTCATCGAGGCCTAGAAACTACAAGAAATCAACAGCCATAGTTGCACTCCTAAAAGAAGTTCTTCAGTGGTCATAAGACCAACAATTTGAAGAGACAAATCTATACCTTTGCAAAATAAGATGGCGAGAGGTTTTACCAAAGGTTGAGAGATTTATGAGACCATCGCTGCATGCCCACACCATGGGTTTGATACCCGGATGTTAAAGGAACCACTTTTATGGAGGTATGTCTCCCCGCTATGAGACACCAGCCAAACCACGTGGTGGTGGAGATTTTCTCGAGCAAGCATCCCGACGGCCATGGATTTTAAACTATGTGGTCGAACTTCTAAGGGTTGGGATGAACCAAACCCTAGAGAAATGGAAACAATGAGGCCCTCATCCAACCCGAGGGGAGGAATTTATACACTGCCAGAGGACATAAAAATGAAAGCTAGAATTTCAACCTTAGCTAGGAAGGTGGAGGAGCTTGAAGGAAAAAGGCTCCATGAAGTGCATGCAGTGATTGAAAACACTTCACCAACCCATCTCACCGCTTCCAATCCACGTGCAACCAGAGAACATGATAACAGTGCTCCATCAATGAAGGATTTGATGTCAGAGCAAGTAAATATGGTAGTCAATACAAGCCACCACAACCTAATACCCAATATGGTAATACCTACAATTCCAACCGAGAATCACCCTAACCTCTCATGGAGACCCAATCCCCGCCATGCATTCCCTGTGCCAAACCACGCTTTGTCTCCACTCAACCACAACCACCTCCATCCTCACCGTGGGAACAAGCCATTTTAACTCAGTAAGGTGGTGGGTAATTTTGTGGAAGAACAAAAAGTGGATCACTGCATAATTAAGTAATAAAGGATTGACACTGTAGAGAGCACCTTGAACAAAAGAATAGATGGGCTTGAGAGCAATCTAAACAAAAGAATTGACAACCTACATAACTCAATCACAAAGATCAACAATATTCTGTGAGACAGATATAGGAAGGTTCCCTTCCCAAACACCGCCAAATCCAAAAGGAGTCCATGAGGTGGTCATCCAAGACCAGAATGGATGAGGTTAAGGCTATAATCACCCTGAGAAGTGGAAAAGAGGTTGATCAGCCCATGCCAAAGCCTGTTGAAGACTCCAAACAGGGAGAAGAATTGCAGTCTAAGCATATTCTCCTAAAGGAGGACTCCATAAAATACAGCATACCACCTCCATTTCCACAAGCACTTAGGAGGCAAAAGAAGCGCATCTCAAAGAAGTGTGCATCCTAGAAGTCCTAGCGTAAAAGTCAACATACCTCTTTCGGGACATAATAAAAACAGTCCCCGCCTATGCAAAATTTTTTGAAATATTCGCACAATCAAGAAGGATTAGGTATTGAGAAAGGTATTTCTACCGAACAAGTCTGCCATAATCCAAAGTAAGACCAAATACAAGGATCCAGGATCTCCCACAATTTCGCTAATATTGGTGGAATCAGATAAAGAAGTCATTGCTTGATTTAGAGTTACAGAACCCACCGCCGTATTTCTCCCGTGTACGCGCTAGGGCTCAGAACTTAAACGACCTCAACATCACACTTCATCAGTCGATGTGACGCTGGAAAATCCCTAAGGATAGCGAGGATGTCTGCTGGAAATAGACAAATTCTACTACCCAAGATTTTGTTGTACTCGACACTCAGCCACACTGCAAATGAACCCAATCATGTGCCAATTATCCTAGAAGACCACGCCACGCCAATGCAATCATTAATTGCCGGAATGGAGTCATGCAACTTACCTTTGGTAACATGACCTTGGAGTTGAACATATTTCACTTGAACAACAAGCACAAATTAATGGAAACTGAAAATCAAGTGACTAATGATATGTGCTCAGTGTGTCAGGATGCAGGGAAGTTGAATGACCAAGAACTACAGGATATAGCCAACCCAGGTGAAGCAAGTGTGTTGGAATTGCCTTCAGAGCCCACTATAGGGCAATTGCTCATCCATCAGTGAGAAACCGAACAACAATGGGAAATCCAACACCAAGGATTCAAGCAATTGAACACCGCCGGTTTGAGGAGATCATCCTCTGACCCTCCTTGAGCAATTTGGCAAAATTGAGCCGATTTGGTGTTTTCAAACCAAATTTGTAGCTCAACAATTTTCGCTTTTGCTTTAAATTTCTTAGTTAATTTCAATAATTTTTGGTTATTTTTAGAAAGTTCCTTAATTTAGCAGTTTTCCATTATTAGTAACTTTGTTTATATATTAAAATATTTTATAGTAAATTTTTAATTATAGTATTATATATTAATTTTTTAAATTTTTTTTTTAATAATTTTTATTTATTATATTATTAATATTTAAACTAAAAATTTTGAAATGTGCAGAAGGCAGACAGTTTCTCAAATTCGTCATAATTAGCCAAAAATATCAGAGGAAAATGACTCTTCTGGGCTGTCAGCTCTTAGGCTTATAAAAGAGGGGAGGGGCTGGCCATTCATTCACTTCAGATTCTCCTCTAGTCTCTTCTCTCGAGCCACCCGTGTCGCAGCCTCTCGCGTCACTGAAAGCGCCGTCACAGCCTGCCCGGCCTCGACTGAAAGCACGCACTCATTGCCATACAATGCTACATTCACACGAC
Source organism: Tetrastigma voinierianum (assembly GCA_016808115.1). Taxonomy (NCBI): domain Eukaryota; kingdom Viridiplantae; phylum Streptophyta; class Magnoliopsida; order Vitales; family Vitaceae; genus Tetrastigma; species Tetrastigma voinierianum. Next base: position 448,673 of record JAEQBH010001441.1, on the reverse strand, counting down.
CAGCCCGAGTCGCTGCCGCCTCCGTCCCGTCCGTTCACCGCCACTCGCCGAGTTGCTTATTTTCGCGCCACACCGCGCCCGCACCCATAAACACCTACACCCCGAGCCGCCGCACCGTTACAAGCCCCACCGCTGGGGACAAGAAATTTCGCGCCCGCTCGCCGCTTCGCCCCGCCCCGGCCAGCTTCATCCACTACCGAGCCTTGCCTGCTATTACAGCCTCGCGAGCCGTAGCCGCCGAGCCCCAGTCATCGCTGTCCTATTTCGCAGTGACTCGCCGCCGCCAGCGAGCCCCGTGATCAGCTTTCAGCATAATCGGTTTATTTTCGTCACAGAGCCCTATTCCGTTGTTTTATTCGATTATAGCATAGTGACAGAGGGTCCCGCTTCACAAGGAAATGATTTAGTATGCTGTAGCGAGGTCCCGCCTGCACTCGCCTCCTGCTCCCGAGGCGCCTCCGAGGAGCCTCAAGGATTCGCACACACACGACGCACTCCTGCCCCGTCACCGTACCTCAACGCAGAGCTAAGGGGTCTGCTTCCAAGCGGCCCGCACATCGTGCCCGGTGAGTCATCCCCATCTGTGCCCTACCATCGCCACACATCAAGAATGAGACGACATCTTCACCCATTGTCGCTCAGCCTGGTGATTGGGGTCAAGAAAGTTCGCCTGGGCACCCACCCGTGGAATGTCGCGCTACATTCGAGGGAACTTTCATCAGAGTCTTACTTTCACGATGTCCCTAAGATTACACGATCCGCATTCGGGGATTCTATGAGGCTGACATGGACCATTCCCCATCGGGCCTCTACGACCCCGAGGCAAGATATTACTCCCGTGGTGCTGCGCTTTATCACCGATGACATCTCGGAGCGTATGGTCCACCTCGAAGCTCGCCTCTACGATGATCGCCCGAGTACTCCAGCTACAGATATTTCACACAACCTTAGGCTCACATGATAATTCCTCCCACACCCAGAGGGTTACCGAGCTCAGCTCCACTCCACCTCGGGCCGAGATGGTTCAGATACTGTACCGCTGACATCACAAATGGGGTCGTTGTTTTAGGAGGCGCCTCCTCGTATGTCGATCGATCACCTATCGAGACCAACCTTTTCCCACTCCAAGAAGACCACGCACAAATGGAGGGGGCCATCCTAGAGGTGGCTCTTACCTGATCTCAGAGGATACCGGTTTAGTCCTACCGAGCCGCGATGACCTCCCGACACTCAAGAAAAAGGTCCACCTGAAGGGCCGGTTCGAGCAGAGTTTACCACCGTCGATGCCACGACCACTATGCCAGTCCTCGACATTTAGGTTTTCCTGAGGAGCCCTTGACAGAGGAGGATCTCGATGTCCTCTGTCCCGTCGACGGCGAGCCGACGGCTACGCCTCGTATCTTTCTCCTCCAAAGAACGAGACCAGGAGGAGGTTCCAGTTCCAGAGGCAGAGCACTCCCACAGAGATGATTGTCATGCCCCTGAGCCCGAGGTAGAGCGGAGTCCAGTTCCGCATATGTCCTTTCCATCTCCTCATCCACATGCTACGTCCACAGCTGCAGCCGATACTCCTGGCCCATCATATACATCACATCATTCACGGAAGCACGCTCATACCGAGATATTAGCCGTGTGATGGAAGCGATTTGCTCTTAAAGAAATTTACTCAGCAAAGACAGATCATAGGTCGCCTCGTCACACCATACGCTACAGATTATGACCTCACTGGGTCTTCCTCGTGGTTCCAGTCGTAGAGGAGCCCACCACAAGAAGCAAAGATTCGATGGTCGCCGCCGCGGGCAAAGAAGCACAGACCCACCACCACCACACAAAGGAGGTGGTTTTCAGTTTTTCTTTTATGTTTTGTATAGTTACTAGCTTTATCAACCGCCTACTAACTTTGATTAGATTTATGTGTTACTACAAGAGAAAGTGATACTTTTTGTATGTTTAGCTTTATATTCACGCATTTTGTTACTTCACTATATCAAAAGCTATTCAAGATATATATACGTATTCTTGCATATCATGTTTCAGGCCTTCACCATGAGTAATCGTTTTTATCTTCAAATCGACAATCAATCTACGCCAATCAACACCGAACGCTTCACCGAACAATCGAATTGCTTTAATCGACAACTAATTGCCTTCATGGAAAAATCAGATCATCAGAAGTTACCTTGCCGTAACAATCATGTTTGAGTTTATCTCTACAACAGTTCATGCCAACCCCGAACATCCCGCATCTCCACACCGACACGCCGATTGTCAGACGCAATATTTCACTTGATTATACACATGTCAACAGATAGTTATATGACATTTAGAGCTCACATCTCGTGCAGCAGAAAGCAAAAAGAAAATAGAAAGAATATAAGAAAGAAAATAAAGTCGTGACACTATTAACCAACACACTATCCGATAGGTATCATGAAGTGTCATCTGGCGCCTAAACGACCGTCAGAGTCATCGACGAAGTTCGTTATACGGGTGGATAGGCAGAGTTTTAACGCACTGTGGTGCTTGATTTTCAAGTCATTCCGAGTCCTGGTAGTTTGCGTAGCTCAGGGTCAAGTGATCCTTTCGCATTGATGCCCCAACCCACCGTCGAGTCATCGGCGGGACCCACGCGATACGACTCAGGAATCGGATTTTAAGTATCAGACCTACAATGTAGTTTAGTAAAGAAAGGAGAGTGTAACTATCCCTATCTAGGTTGTTCAATAAACTTAAGGCCATGCCAGTCGGGGGAGAGGATAATTTGCAATTTATCTGCTCGACCGTTACATAAAGAACCATTAGACTTTCGTGGAAATTCAAGCTGAGAATCATGGAAACCAATATCACTCTAAAAATCGTTTCAGATGGTTTTGCCCTTTCATGCCTGCCAAACTCGTGTCAATTTTCACTTTAAAGGTAGTGTTTATTTGTTTATACACCTTTGAATCATAAACTTTTTTTGAAAATCACTGCATGCATGCCCTTATTATTTTGCACGCTAAGGGACTAGCAACGCTTTGTCAGTGATTGAGCACCCCAAAAAGTGCTATTAGCCCTATATCGATAGGGCTTGAGTGGCTGGCGCACTATCCATGTCAATACCAATTAAAGTGTTCAGTCTTCTTGTATCACTTATGCCAAGTAGAGGTTATTTCTTTGGTCGCTTTGTGCTCAGATACTTCGAGAGTTCAATATCGATATAAATAACTATGAAGATCTAAACTAACCATCAGCCTCTTCAATCATCTCAAAATTAAGTGGGAAGGGAATGAAGGCAAAGTGAGAAGAAATGATGCGCAAAGGATGCAAAGTAGTGTTAGTTGAAGAATATGCAAACAAAGGGAATTCAAGATTGCTAAAATTTCATTGGATTACAAATTCTTCAACTATAGCTTAAAAATCTCGCAATCCTAACAAACGAGAAATCTCATTGAAGCTTCAAATTTCGCTATGCACTGCTCCTAGCTTAAATTACACACTTCTCGCTTATCTCTAAAAATTTCGCTTAAGCCAGCGAATCGTTAGAATGCCCAAATAAATTCTCACTTATCTCAGGCACTCGCTACCTAGCGAAATTTTCGCTACTTACGAAATTCTACCGCCTACGAAATTGTTTCGCCTAGCGAAATCTCCTTTATCACATCCTGTAATTAATGCAAACCCACTTCATTTTGGTGTATTACCCCGCTTCTCGATTAAATAAAACAGTTTTCTCAGATTCACACATCAAGTGCCCCATATGCTCCCCTCCCCCCTGCTCTAAATTGTGTCCGAGAACCCAGAAATCACATTTTCATTTAGTGATCTCCCACTGCTAGGGTTTTGATTTTCTCTCTTCTCTCTCCTCTTTCTCTCATTTTCTAGTTACCAAACAACTTTCGAGGATGACAACTCAAGAGATGCCTGGCTAAGTCTCTTTCTTTTCAAGAGGAAGGTAGCTACTTGGTCATGGCACAGTCATTCCGCATGTGTTAAATGCCATGTACTGTATTTATGGCTCCATCTTCTAAAACTGTGGTCAATATCATTTAATGTCATTAATTCGGGCCAATACTTACCATGCTTTTAGATACAAGGCATACTTATCACAGATGTACTGTATTCTTTAGACGGCCTTTACTTGAGCCATCGAAATGATGTCAATGTTGGTTTCAAACTAAAAGGGTCAGAGATGCATGTTACCCGTGAGCCGACCAACAGAGTGATTCTGTGTGGTTAGGCTCCGCAGCTTAAACAAAGATCCCAAGTATTTGACTACAGTCGCTTTGTCATAATGCGAGGATAAAACCCGAGGACACTTGTTTGCCCTATGTTATCAAGTTAGTGACTCCAAATCTTCAAAGTTACCTTTTCATACTCACTTCAGTTTTGCGCTAATCAGCCAAACCACTCACACCTGCTTTTAAACAAATCCAAAAATCCAAACTAAAAGCCCCACCATTTTCAACATCGATGTAAGTCATTCATGTGATGAAAACCATCCCCGTGTTCGAATTTAGACCACTATGCGTCGTTGGAAGAGCTTGACTACTGGGCAGCAGGAGGAACTTAGGACTACAAATTTTGTCGATTCCCGAATCACCCTACCGTGGCAATTTAATCACTTCGTTCACTAGTCAGCTTCGTAAGGAACCCGCTGTTTTGTCAATAGATCGCCATTTAACCCATCTCGCACTCTCCAAGTTTCTCAACCCGTGTCGCGCATCTGCTCAATCGCGGCTCGTTGCTTCATATTCGCCTCGTTTCATTCATAGCGCGTGTTTCGAGGTGAGTATCTGCCAGGTGCGTCGTTTTGGTCCACTCTTTTTCTCGTGAGGTGGTTCGCCACTGGGTGATGGCATGTTGTTCCGATTGCTCCTCCATCCATAAATTTCGATTGTTCTCGATTGTTCTTATTCTCGATTGTTACGCCACCCGCCTTGATTTTGGTTCGATAGTCAAGCTTCCATACCGCCCTCGTTGTCGGATCGACTCGACAACCTCGACACGCATCGGCCCGCCACCGCTTTCGTTTCGACCGCATTCTCGTATATCAGAGTCATTCTCCATAATCATTAATAACCTGTTAAAGTTAGTTCAGATGGCATTTACGCTCCTTGCCGTCTAGTTAAACTTTAGTCGGGCCAGCAACATGATTAACCATTGTTGAGAACCTCATTATCCGTGCCACCCATGGCCTTTACCGTGTAGTCTTCCTGTGCCACTCGATTGTATTAGTTTGATCTTCCAAGATTTCATAAGCTCGGGTCCATGGTTTTCTCTATTAAGGTTCTCCCAAATGAGGCATCAATCAATCGTCTAGTTGCATTCCTCGCATCATTATAGAAAGTATGGACTCGCATCCATCCGTCAACTGTGATTTGTGGCATTTCCTCAAACAGTTCGTGAAATCCATCCCATGCCTCCTCATGTGTTCTCTCCCCTCTAGTCGCCTAAAAGTATCGATCTCTCAGACAAGTTGTGTAATTTCGAGGCTGGAAAACTTGTCAGAATTTCGCACTAAATCGCTCCATGAAGTAATGGAATCCTATATCGACTTGTTAACCAATGCTTCATTCTATCACCTAAGGAGAGTGGGAACACCCCAACCCGAGTGCCTCTTCTTCAAGACTCCATTATACTTTATCGCCGCACTTCGAAGGGTCAAGTCAAATGAATATTTGATTCTCATGGGGTAGTCCATGAAATAAGATGTTCAAGCATCCGTATCAGCATCACTCACCGCTGTTTCACCATCATATTCCTGATAGTCATTTCACACAACCTGCAGCTGTAGGCAAACTCTTCTAGCAACATAAATGGACTATCCGGGTTGTATAAACTAATTCGATGCTGATTCCGTTATTCCCATTTCACCTCTTATGTGGCTCGCTTTGCTCAATGCTAAGATCCCGCTTCTTCGTTGTTTCATATTGCAAATTTTAGTCCTGCTCTCGCTCTCTCGTTTCCTACAGATTGTAAAGTTCTTTCCGCTCAGATCAAACTGATGTCGGGTCAACCTGACTCGTCGTCGCATACGCTCATTGAAACCTTGACTGCAATCACACACGAAAAAAAAAGACCAAATTACCAGCACTTGTAAAAACAAATAAAAACAAAAATTCCAGAGTAATATCTAATTGCTTTATTCTCTATATCACTCTAAACCTATCAACACTAAGAAACGGCGCCAAAAACTTGATAGCCGAAAGCGTGGTGTATATATGTACGCCTATGTGCGCAAGTGCACACGTCGCCCCAAGTAATATAGTGTACCTATGGTACTGATATCTATCCACAGGGATAAGTGTTGTCGAAAGTACGTAGATTGATTGGCTTTTTAGGCATTATCCTCGATATAAGGTTGTTAAAGAGTACTAAAGTGTCTCGAACTTAAACTAAACTAACTCGACCTTAATGAATTACCTGTATAATGGAGACTGTGTATTGCGTCTCCCCGCCACTTTGGATGGATTATATCCTCAAATATGATATTATTCAACTTTATTTATAACTTATTAATGGCTAGAGATCCCCGCTTACGAAATACCTTCTCTCGAGGTGTATCCGCCTATTTCCGCTAGTAGTGTTGAGTATATCTTCTACTCCCAACTCGACATCCGAAATGCTTAAATGTTCTAACCTTTAATCAAGCACTCTGGGACGGACATCTCTATTTACCGAATCAACCGAAGGTCAGTTTATCGATCCCTGGCATCCTCATCTCTCGAATCTTTGATCTCCAAGATAGTCATGCTAATGTCGGGCTAGACATCACCATAAATGATTCACATAAATAAAGGTGACAACTACAAATTATAAAACAACCGAATAATATAAAATACTAATCTTTAATCCATGCAATTGTGACATGGTTAAACAACACCCTGTGCATGTATCTAACATATCAATATGAGAACACCGTTTAATTTATAAAACATCGCATTTCTATCCAAAAGAAAAAAAGATACAAATGATCGCTCTTCTCCAAGGTCAAAGTCGTTGTTGTTATGATTTCCGTGTCTTGTTCGACGCCTCGACCGATCCTCGACCGGTCCCTCGCTTTAATGATCGAGAAGCAAATCTCGCGGCCGACAGCCGCGACGCCACGACGGTGACGCCGCGATCGCCATCAGCTTTGTCGACTTCAGAGTATGTCGACCCAACGTCGCGACGTGGGGAAGTCACGACGTGGGGACGTCGCGACGCTCCAGCCATCTTTACGTGATCGCACTGGGCCCCAGACTCTTCCAAAAAGCTACCCTTTCACCTACATCACACCAATCGCGACAAATCGTGAGCATTCGCCACAAAATTACGGATTTAAATATAAAATAACGCTTAAAAACATAAGACAAACGCGGTATGACTCGGTATTTCAGCCACTCATCACTGTGATCTGTGTTCAACTCCATCGGCATTTGCACTACCATTCCGAGTTCGTAGTTTAGCCGGCGAGCAAACCGAAAGAAGGAAATTTCCTTTGATGACAAATCCACTGAGCATAGTGCGTCATTATGAATAATATAGTTTACGTAGATTGCCCTATTAGAATACAAGAGTATGAGTTTCCAGATTTGATCGAGTCACATTTGCAGAGTTCGATGTTATATTAGGGATGGATCGGGTCGTTCCAACACCAAGTGGTACGCATTGTGTAATTGAAGAGAGTGACCTTAAGGACACCAAGTGGTGAGGAAGTGACTTTTATCAACGAGAGGTCGAACCATCTCTCTAATGTGATATCCGCTGCTACTACTAGAAGGATGGTTCAGTACTGCGTGAAGCTTACTTCGATTACGTGATAGTTAGCGAAAAAGGCGAGCCTGGGCCGCTTTATCATACATCTTCATAGCCTGTGATTATCTGGATGTTTCCGAGGAATTGTCAGATTACTCCCATAGAGAGATTGAGTTTGCAATCGACAAGAAATTCCTGTGTCACTTCTGCATCCATTACACCGTATCGAATGGCTCCAGTGGAATTAAAAGAATTGAAGCTTCGCCAGGGAAGAGTTGTTGTGAGAAGGGATTTATTCGCTCGAGGTATCACCATGGGGAGCTCCAAAGGCTCTTGTTAAGAAGAAAGATGGTACACTTAGGTTGTGTGTTGACTATAGGCAATCGAATAAGATGACAAGAACAAGTACTGTTACTCCAAGACTAAATATTTTCCCACAGTGAGTACGCCCAATAGAGAAATTCTCCTACAAGGGTTACTCCCCACCTAAGTGCACATGCAATGCCATGATTTAACATTTATAAACACATTAAGCAATAACATACTACATGAATGCTCACATGTCATGCCAATATCCCAAGCCCTCGCTGACTACCTCACACATGCACATGCCATGTATGAAAAACTTCATTGCAAAACAAAATATTTTTGTTTTCTAATCTAAGTCATTAGACAACCTCCGATAAACTGATTTATTCAAAAGCAACGTGTCTTTTGTGGGTAACGAACTTTCCGAGATCTCACCGCAGGCGTAGTACGCCTTCCGACACTTTTGCGGGCTTTCATTATTGGATACATATGTATAACCAAGGATGCAGGCCTTCCACCTGAGGGGTGTCTATCCCTTCTTGTTACTCGACACATACTCACAATAAACCCAGGCGACTTAAGACGTTGTCCCTGTATTAAAGCTCCACCATTAAACATCAAAACACAAGTTAATTCATGCCATGCACTCACACCCGTTTAGTGTGATGTCCCCATGCATATACCATGCAAAAATGCCACTACATGTTATTTCATGTTACATGCATAATGAGAGCTACATGCAACATTTACAAATCATGGATAATTATATCTGCTGCATATAATTCACATCCATCATATAGCTGATTAGTGCCCAAAAAGTGCTATTTTGAGCCCTATCCAAGATAGGTTTCGAAAAAGCTAAGACTCAATCATATCAATTAAGCCAATTGATGTGTGTCCACTTAGTTCCACCGATGCCATTTCGACCATGGCATTCGTGTCTTGCGGCACCTCGTACCATCGTGTTTAAGTTTGATGACAATACATGTAAGCCGAATGCTAAGGAATCACTTAGTATTTTCTAACCATCAAAAATAAAGGAATTCCAAGTGATTTTCAAGGCGTAAAGATGCGAAGGAGGCAAAGGAGCAAACAAAACGATTCCGTGATTTTCTATGATCGCTAAAAATTTACTGATCATGAGTACTCACACCATAATAAAATTTCGCAATCCTAAATAAATCAGAATTGCTAGGTTAGCTTAATTGTTAATAGCGAAATTTACTGGTGGCTCAACGAAAATTCACTCGCTATCTCACAATACTTACAGCTAGCTTAAATTTCGCTTAGCAATAAATCCTCCCGTGATAAATAAATTGTCGCCCCCGTGATTTTGTGATATTTGATGCCAAACGATCAGCGCTTTTGGTGTATTACCATCATTCCCTTTTGTGCCAATATTTTGTGCATTCTGTATTTTCACACTTGGGCTGTACTATATAAACCCCCACAAACTTGTAACCCTAAGCAACTTTTAAGAAATCTTTCATTTTTATAAAGTTCCCGCAATTTTCATTTTGTGGTTTCATTCGCTTCTCTCTTCTCTCTCTCTCCTCTTTCTTTTCTATTTCCTTTCTACTATCAACACCCCTCGAGGATGACAACTCGCGGGACGCCGGCTGCTCCCATACCAAGAGTGAAAGCAAATTTCGGGCTCAAAATGGCTGTGCTCTCCCCATGCTTTAAAATGATACAGTATCGTATTTGTGGTTCCATAATTCCACATTAGGGTTTAATGCCATTTAATGTTGTTCCTTCGGTCAGACACTACATGCTTTAGTGTGGTTCATGTTTAATGCTGGGATGCATCGATATCCTTGTATGCCATTTACGAGCCAATTAAATGAGGTTAACAGGTTTTAAATCGAACGAACTTTGAATGCTTAGTACTCGTCAGACTTTAAACAGAGTATCTTGTTGGATTTATAGCTAAAACAAAGATCCTGGTTGTTTCGACTATAGGTCATTTGCCCTAATGCGAGGAAATAACCCGAGGACACCTTAATACCCCCATGTTATCAAGCTAAGGACCCAATCCTTCAAAGTTACACTTCACAATTCACTTAAGCCATTACAAATAATGACTAACAAACCCACTGCTTTTAAACAAATCCACAATCCAAACAAAGCCTCACCATTTTCCAAACACCGCATTCAAATCATTCATGTGGATGAAACCCACTGTTCCGACCAGATCCGCTTATGCTACAACAATGACTACTACAAAGAGGAGGAACTTAGACTACAAATTTCGTTGATTCGAATCACCCTACCATGGCATCTTAATCAAATGGCGCCCGTTGTCGATGGTGCGATCACGATGATGAGTCAAGTGTACTTCAGAATCCTACCATGTTTAGGTGACCTTGCACTTTTTCAATTACGGGCCATCGAATCGCAAGCTTTCTTACCATCGTAGTCAATGTGACCGTTTTGTTTTTTTTTTACAACAACTTCTTTTTTTAACTAACATCAATTATCAAGTGCGTTTAATTGGTTCTTTGTCAGGTCTCATTTCAGGTAACAAAAAGTTTATGCAAAGACTGACGTGAGGGATATCGTAGACATAAAAGAGTGAGTGCACCAATTGAACAAGGTCAGAAACCCAAGGTGCACATGGACCAAATGGATCCCTCTACCCGAGGAATGAAAGAAAGTCAACAAACACCTCCCATGAATCAAACTAAGATACAGATCGATGAGGGAACACATACACTTCCTGTGAGTTAGCGCGCCCCTCCCGTATCATACCTCCCGCCGAGGATGTAGCAAAGAGACCTCACCTGGGCACTCTCGCGCCCCACTTTTCATGGTATGGAGAATGAAAATCCATATTCACACATACGGGATTTTGAGGAGGTATGCACTACCTTCAAGGAAGGTATAATTGACATGGAGTTGCTCAAGCCGAAGGCATTCCCGTTGACCCTGGTTGACAAGCCAAAATATGGCTCAACCCCACCGAGGCCGAACGATTAGAAGTCAAGCATCTTTGTCGAATTTTTGAAGAAATTCTGCCACAAAGACCAACAAGAAGAGGCATATCTACACTTACTCTACCATGACAGCTGATGAGTTCACTAATGTCGGGAGAGGTTCATGGATACTATCGCTGTTTCAGCCCACATCAAGGGTCTGACACCGATGTTAGTGAATCATTTCTATAATGGTATGTCCCCGCTTATGAAGCAATTCATAGAAACCATGAGGTGATTTTCGAGAAAAACCCGATGAGGCCATGGATTTCTAGTTATGTGGCTGAAACTTCCAAGTGTCAGATGAACTAAACCCGAGAGAGGTTGAGGAAAATGAGGCCTCAAGACACCAAAGGGAGGAATTTTTACACTTCAAAGAGGACATGGAAATGAAAGCAAAAAATCTCAACCCTAACTAGGAAGGTGAGGAGTTAGAAGAAAGAGACTCATGAAGTATGCAAAGGATCGAAAACACCGCACAGCCGTCCCAAGCAGGCAATTATCAGCCCACCGGTCCATCCAGAGAAAACTATCCGAGTGTCCCATCGCGAAGGATTTGATGTCGAACATGCCAATGCCGAGGTCAATACAAGTCACAACCCAATGCCTCACTGGGAATATACAATTCCACCAAAGACCACCCTAACTTTCCTGAAAACTCAACCCCCGCCTACGTGCTCTCAAAGCAAACAACATTGTTCCTCATCTCAACTACGCCCACCATCATCCACTTCTCCACTGAACAAGCGACAATGAATTGAGCAAGGTGGTAGGCAATTGCGGAAGAACAAAAGTGGATCAACGATAATCGGCACAAAGGATCGACACTGCAGAGAGCACACCGAACAAGAGAATGTATGGCCTGAGAGCAATCTTAACTAAAAATGCATAATTTGCGCATTCAATCACAAAGATCAACAATATTCTGGAGGTACAAGAGAGAGGAAGGTTCCCTTCCCAAACATTGCCAAATCCAAAAGGAGTGCATGAGGTAGGTTCATCTAGCAATTCAGGAATGGATGAGGTCAAGGCTATAATCACCCTGAGGAGTGGAAAAGAGGTTGATCAGCCAATGCCCAAGCCAGTTGAGGAAACCAAAAAAGGAGAAGAATTGGAGCCAGAACACATTTTATTAAGGAGGACTCGATGAAGCAATCGCGATGCCACTCCATTTCCCAGCACTAAGAAGTAAGAAGAAGGCATCCCAGCAAGCAGGCATTCTGGAAGTCCTAAGGCAGGTGAAGGTGAACATACCTTTCGGGCATCATCAAACAAGTCCCCGCCTACGCAAAGTTTTCAAGGACTCAGACAATCAAGAAGGTGTCGCACAGAAAAGGCATTTTAATCGAGCAAGTCAATGCCATAATCCAAAGTAAGAACCGGGGCCAAATACAAGGATCCGTGATCTCCCACACCTCGCTTAACATCATGGACTTGCATAGACAAAGCACCATTAGATTTAGGAGCTGTAAACCCATCGCCATATACTGTGTATAAACAAGCTAGGGTTCGGGAGAGCTTAAACCTACCAACATCACTCTATCATCGGGCCGATCGATCGGCGAAGATCCCTATGTGATAATGAGGATGTGTCGGTCAAGGTAGACAAATTCTACTACCCAAGAGACTTCAGAAGCCCCGAAGACCGAGCCACAGCAAGTGGCCCAACCATGTGCCAATTATCCTGAAGACCATTTCGGCCACCGCTAATGCAATCACTAATTGCCTAAATGGGTAATGCGTACTACATTTGGCAACATGACATCGAGCTGAATATTTTTCATTCGAAATACAAGCACAATCATCGGAAGGTGAAATTCTAAGGAACAATGAAGTCTCCGCTTCGCCTGATCGTAGTTCGTGGAAGCCAAATGTCCATGACTTACAGGAATTAGCTGACCAAGGTTGGAAGTTGTCATCAGTCATCACTGAAGAGCAATTGGTCAGCCCAAAAGCACCTAGTGAGAAAAAAATCAACAATGGGAAATCAAGCATCAAGGTTGCTGCACAAACCACTGCAGGGGTTGAGGAGATCCTCCTCCTTGACCCTCCATGAGTAATTCGCTGAAATCGCTGGTTCGGCATCGCGAAACCAAATCAAGTGTTCTGGTCAGCTTTTGGTTTTTATTTTATTCGTCAATTCTCATTTTTCGCTATTTTTAGTTTCCATTTAGCGCTTTTCCTTTTGCGTATTAAGTTAAGTATTATTATTATTATTATTATTATTTTAGGTTTTTATTAGAAATAATATTTAATTTGTTTTCTTTTTTGTGTTGTTTTTATTCGGCCTAAATAAATGATTTTTTTTTAATTGCAGGTGAAGCAGATATGGCTGAATTTCGCTAAAATAGCGAAATGGTGACTCTTCGGCTGCCTACTGGCTTTATAAAAGGAGGAGAAGGGGGAGGCTTTTTGAATTCACATCACCCCCACCGCAGCCGCCTATGTCCGCGAGCCCGGGCTTCGCCCAAACAGCCCTGCTTCAGCTTGCCGCGCCCACCAGACGCACACACCGCACCTACCACCGGTCGTCGTCGCCACCCCCGTCCGTGCCTCGAGCCACCGTCGCCTAAGAGTCGCAGCCACCACCGCCGCACGCCGTACCGAGCTCCCAACAAGGTCACCCCATCGCAGCAAAGGCCTCGCCATCGTGAGCCCCGGCTGAGCCGCGGTCGTGCCCCGACCCAAATCTACCACATTCTGAAATTTCAGGCATCAAAGCACCATTCATCAAGCAATATTCCCACAAACAAGCAAGTGCCTGTCCACCTCTCGGCCGGCAGAGCCCGCCCTCGTATCCTCTCCCACTACGGGCCCATGGTCCGCACCAGATGGGTCCCGCCCCGAGGCTGGCCCCGGTGTCGTTTGGGTGACTCGAGCGAGATGAGCAGTTCAGCCTGGGGGCCCGGTCCCGTGAGCGCCCTCGAGGCAAATTCCTAAGGAGCCTCGTGGATTTAGGAGATACTAGACCGATGCAGACCCGGCCCTTCACCAAGCACAGAGATCAGGAGGGCCCTGGCCTCCAGCCCGCATTCTCCGGGACCGGGGAGCTCATCATCATCCAGCCCGAGCCATCACAACACCGCCGCAGCTGCCAGAGGAGAGCTCATCGCCCGATTATCTCCACCAGGATCGGGGAGGCCCTTATTCGTCGGGGCATCCTATCCCGGGAATGTCGACCCACTCTGCGGATTTTCTACGGGAGTCAGACATTTAATGCTCCGACGACACAAATTTCGACCCTGCATTCGTGGATTCCATGAGGTCGAATGGCACATCACCGCTTCCGCTCATGACGCCGGTAGTTCTATTACCCCGTGTCTTTGGCCAGCCACCATCGGCGACCTCCCTGGAGCGCCGAGTCCGCTTGTAGCTTCAATTCAAGATCGATGATCGGTCCTAGAGTTCCTCGTAGCAAATGATATTTCACGCACGGCTCAAGCCACCGCGCAGCCACCTCGGAGGCACTGAGATCACCTCACTCGACCAGAGAGATGGTCCGCAGCCTCGCCGAGACACCACCGGCCGACCCATACCATTCCGAGGCAGCTCCACCCCATATGCTTCTTATCGACTATCCGATCCGACCAGCCTCTTCCCCACATACAAAGACTATCGTCCAAATAGAGGGGGCCATCCGAGGCCTCGTGTTCCATCCTCGTAGGTGTTCGGTTCGATTCCTCCGAAATGGTATAACCGGCCACATTTTGAAGATAAGGTTCACCAAAGGGCCTGCCTGCAGAGAGTCACCTATTGAGATGCCACGACCGCAAGCCATGTCCCGGGAGTACCGGCTTTCCAGGAGCCCTGATTGAGCTGAGGACTCGGCTGCCCTCGGTCCCGACTGGAGCGAGCTATGGTGATGCCTATTTCTTTTCTCCTCCAAAGAATGGACTGAGCAGGACGGACGAGGAGGCAAGAGGACTCACAGAGGAGAGAGATGTACATGCCCGAGGTGAGCTCGAGAGGTCCAGCGCATATATCTCCCTCCATCTCCACCTCCTTCACTAATAAAGACTGGCCGACACTCCCGCCCATCATATATAGCACAACACTCCTCCTGAGCACGCTCATGTCGCACTGTGGAGCTAGCAGTGTTGCTGATGTCGTTCCGCTCATTAAATTTCACACAAGGCCGCCAATGATCGTAGATCGACTCGAGCCGAGACCACTTGTGTATGTGCCAGTCATACCATGCTCATCATGAGTCACCGCCTCCCGCATGTTCCCACCATGTGAGATGAGCCACACACAGCTGTTCTCCTTAGACATGATCGCCACAAAGAAAGAAGAAATATCGATCCACCCACCACCACGAGATCGAGGTGGCTCACACTCGCCCCTAACTCTCTCTATCCCTATTACATGTCTATGCCTTACCGGGAGAGGTTGGCAGGTAGGAGTGTCTTCCGCTATGTTTTGTTAGTTTTCAAAGATTATCAATCGCCACACCTGCTTTTAGATTCATGTAATAGCCAATAGTAGGGCAAAGGATATTTTTGTATGCTAAATATATTTCTAGATAGCTACTGAATATGACAAAGTTTTTAAGACTATTTACGCTTTACTATACTCAGGCAAAGTACTTTTTATGTCTTTATTTTGTGTATCTACTTTTTTCTTTCAATCGACAATTGAATTCGTTTTGAATTTAACAATTGATCTGCCTTTAATCGAGAATTGAAACCCTGTTGTTACCTAATGTTAGAACAATTCCATGCATGATTTAGTTTTTAATAATTGAGATTTTGGCGTATTTCAACTCAACATTCCCCTCGAGCTAATTCACACACCGCATTAAATTATCGTACTCATTAGGCCGTGAAATTATATACCTTTTTTCGCAGAAAGTCGCCTGGGACATGTCGACAACCCAGAATAGGTTGGTATTACCATATATGAAGGCCAATGTCATTTCTCTCCAAAAGGAAAAGAAAGTAAAAAGAGAAAGAAAAGAAGAAAAGAAAATAGCCGCGACGCTCGCTCAAACCCGAATACGGTCCGCTGGGTATACGGCGAAGCTCAAGCCCGATGCCCTAAATCTTAGTCAGGGTCAGAGTCATCGACCTAGTGTTTGCTGGCACGGGTGGATGGGTAGAGTTTAGCGTGCAGGTGCTCAATTCTCAAGCCATTTTGAGTCCGTGAAGTTCGAAGAGTTTGTGGTCAAGGACTCTTTCGCTTCTGATGCCCTAAACCTTAATCGTCGGGAGTCATAGGTGGACCTCACACCTGACTTGGTGAAGTCGAAGCTTTTAGCATTGCACCCTACAATGTAATCAAATAAAGAATATGTGTAGCTTAATCCTATTTAGGTTGTTCAACAGTTTGAGGCCATGGAATTAGCTAGGTCAGGGAGGGAATAATTTTTGCAATTTATTAGCTCAACTGCTACATTAGGAATCATTAGATTGGTGGAAATCTCAGTCGATTTCAGATCCGATGTCAGCTCTAAAACTCGTTTCATATGGTTTCGTTTCCTCATGCTCCGCTTTCTAATTGTGGTGTAAACTGTTGTTCATTTTAAAGGTAATGTTTATCTCAGACATACACTTTTCAACCATATATATACTTTTCAGAAAATCACAAAGATTTATCCCATTATTGTTTTAGTATCAAGTAAGGGACTAGCAAGCCTGGCTGGGGGTGTGATTAGTGCACAAAAAGTGCTATTTGAGCCCTATCCAAGATAGGTTTTGGGTGCTTTTTACGCACTAATCATATCAATTAAGCCAATTGATGTGTGCGGTGTCCACTTGGGCTCCACCATATGCTGGCTTCGAAATTGTTGTGATTTTGCAGTCTTTACGCTCCTCACCACCTGTTTAAGTTTGATGACAAGATATGTGCCGAATGCTAAGGAATCACCTTGGTTTTCAACCATAAAAATAAAGGAATTTGAAGTGGATTTTAGCAAGATGTAGTGAGATGCAAAGGAGCAAACAAAGGATTCCAGATTTTCGCTATGATTGCGAAAAATTTCGCAATCATAGCGAAATTTCGCAATCCTAGCTTAAAATGAGAATTTCGCTTAGGCTGGGGCAAATTTCGCTACCTAGCTTAAATTTACCGTGCCTGAAAATTTGCACTCGCTATTCACACACTCGCTAGGGCTAGCTAAATTTCGCTAGCTAGCGAAATTACTATCGATAGCGAAATCAATTTCTCGCTATCTCAGAGAATTTCACAGTTAGCAAATTTTCGCTATGCCAGCGAAACCCTCCCGATAGCCAAATTGCTGCCCCTGTGATTTTGTATATTTGATGCCAAACGACTGCGTTTTGGTGTATTACCACTTTGTCCCTTTGTGCTTCTCAACATTTTGTGTGCATTCAGATTTTCACACTTGTCAGACTATATAAACCCCCACAAACTTGTAACCCTAAGCAACTTTTCATTTTATAAAGTTCCCCGCAGCCTTTCATTTTGGGGTTTCATTTGTTTCTCTCTCTCCTCTCTTTCTTTCATTTTCTCATTGCCAAACACCCCTCGAGGATGACAACTCAAGGGATGCTTCGCTGCCTCATGCCACAGTGAGGGTGGCTAGCCAGTTTCTGGTCATTAAGAGGTTGTCCTCATGCTTTAAATGACATGTGCACGATTTATGGTTCCATACCTTCCAAACCAGTATTTAATGCCATTTAATGTCGTTCTTCGTCAATACTCACATGTTTTGTGGTTCGGGCATGCTTAATGCTGCATGCACCGATATCCTTGGGATGCCATTTACGAGCCACTCGAAATGTATAAGTAAATGCTGTGGTTTTAAACTAAATGGAACTTTGAATGCTTAGTACTTAGTTTGACTCAAATAGAGTGGTTCTAGGTTAGGATTTATAGCTAAACAAAGATCCTGGGCTTTGGCTTTCGACTATAGGTCATTTGCCCTATCACGAGGAAATAACCCGAGACACCTTAATACCTCATGTTATCAAGCTGACGCAAGCCTCAAAGTTACCATTTCACAATTCACTTTAAGCTATTACACAACAAGACCAACAAACTCCACCGTTTTAAATAAATCCACAACAAAAGCCTCACCATTTTCCAAACACCGATGTAAATCATTCATAGGATGAAAACCCATCCCTTGTTCGAATTCCTAGACCGCTTATGCCGCAGCAGAAATTGACTACGCAATGTGAGGAACTGTGACTACAAATTTTGTTGATTCCGAATCAACCCTACCGTGCACGAATCAACAGCCCATGTCAAGACATCAAATAAGCATATATATCAACATGATTTTCTACACACCGCATGCCATTCAATCAAGCAATAACACAAATCGATCTTCGCGTTCCACCTTAAACCACATATACAGTTTAGCATGTCAGTTCATATCCAACAATGACACGCCACAAAATCATCACACTCAACCTGGCTTACTCTTCCAAAGAACATTAACCTGTTCCAATCGCAGCCTGGAAACATAAAATACCTAGAAACTAGTCCTTAAATCATCAACAGTTTGATCACAACTATTCTTGAACCAGCCCCACCGTTAGGGCTATATCTCATGGCCATTGAATGACCCTTAGGCAAAGAATAACCAGAGTAGGAGAGAACCCCTACCTCTTAGAGCACAGACTAGCTCACTTCCTGACCTATCGAACCTTTCGCTATTCGAACACTGGAGACCAGTAGAAGCTGGACCTCCTTTCCTCCCATTTTATTTTTTTTCTTTCTATTTTCTTCCTCTTTTCTTCCTCTTCTTTCTATCTTTTCTGTCTTTTCATTCTCCCCACCGAACTCATTTTGCTTCTTAAGTGTAGAACACCTTTCTCAATCATTCGACACATGGCAATCACCATGCCATGTGTGTTTCCTATGCCCCTTTCTCCGATCACTTAGTTTATGCAAGGATAAAAACATGACACTGGGCTTCCCATGTACCAAGTGTCCACTTGTTTGCGCCACATGGCACGTGTCACCATGTCGCTTGTTCACTTCACCAAAATACGTGAACCTGACCGTTTCGAATTCGACGTAATTCCGAGCGCAACTGTATTTCACGCACGAACTCAACGGCGTGGTCCGTGTCGTCATCTGAAATCTAGAGAAATTCTCAGGCTTACAACCTGTACGGTAACGGTAATCCATCTTTTCGCTTTACTTGGGCTTTCACAATTAGAGAGGCTTGAGACTCAAGGATTGAGAATGGCCCATGACTACAAGAAAAATGAGATATAGAGACATAATTTTAGTTGCGGTCCAAAAATTCTACAACTAAAGCATATTTTTAAGGGGTGTTTGTTTTTTTATTGAATGCTCAATTGAACTTTTATTTAGTTAAACGCTAAATAAGACTTAATAGTATTAAATATAAAATTATTTGTTTTTTAATATCAGATTTCTATTAGTATAATGTTTGTTTTATATGCTTAAAATTAACATCTTAATTATATCATGAAACAATTTGTTTAACTTTATTATTATCATAAAATAAAAAATATACGCATAATATAAGTATAACATCTTAACATATTAATAAAAAATTAAAATGATAAAATTATTATTATAATAATTGTTACAAAAAAATAATTATTTTTATCTATTTTATATAATTAAAATAGAATATATAAAATTAATGATTAAAAAAATAGATTGATGAAACCATAATTAAATTACACAAAAATAATAATTCAAATGCATATTTTCACATATCCAAAAGAAAAAATATATAACAACTAGAATCGGTAAATCAGCTAACTCGTAACCCATTTTGGGCTAGGCAAAAACGAAGCAGCTAATTACCTATTTTTATTCGAGTTAGTTTTCGACTAGCCCAGCTCAGCCCATGCGCGTTACGGGCCAAAATGAGCTAAAACCTTAAAAAAATGCTAAAAAATTAATTTTACAAATTCATCATTCTTCAAATAAAAATAAATAATAATTAATATATAAAACGATTGAGTCTAAACAATATAATAATAGTAAATAAACTTAAATAAATAAATAATGCTAGAATAAGATAATCAAAGTACCAAACTAATCCAAATAAATAAAGATTTAAAACAATAAAGTAACAACTTAATAACCTATACGAAAAAGCAACTCCAAAGTATCAAACGAAATCTCATATGCCTTTAATCTTCATCCTCGTCCTCATTATATCTAATAATTATATGTGGTTCCACATTAGAAAGATATGTCCCACGGTGGTTTGTTATCTTCATCCATTAATTAATTTAAAATGTTAACAACATAAATTTCATTTATGTTTGGAATAAAAAATATTTTTTCCAAAAATGCATCTCAATCGTATAATAATCAAATATCTTATTTGTTTGAAAATTTATCTTGCTAAAAGATATAATCATATTAGGAAAAAAATTAGTGTATAATTTTTGTTAATTATTTTTAAAATAACATTATTTTTGTTATTCACACTAGTTTAAGTACAAAATTATTTAAAATATACCGATAATTTAGTTATTAAATTTAATTTAATTTATAAACTAGTACTACTTCATTTTATCAAAAAACTTAGGCATTGAATAAAATTCTAAATGATAAATAAAAATAAATTGTAAATATTTAAAATATGATTCATGAGATAAATAAAAATATATTCAATATTAAAACCTAGAATTTTATTTTAATCTAAAATGCATTTCAGAAATTTTCAAACAAGATTTTTTTAAATATTAAATTATCATATAAATTATATTAAAAGGATACATTTAGAAAATTAAAATAAAATAGTTAAAGAAATTTTAATATATTAATCATATATTATAGTAATAATTATTCTATGCTATGAAAGAGATAACCAAAATATCAAATTTTATAGATTAATCTTTGAAAATCTTAATAACTAAGCTAATTACGTAAAAAAAAATTAAATTAAAATTTTAGGCTAATCAAGCTAATCAGGCTAACTCGAGCCAAACCCATATGGGCCACGAGTCAAAATAGGTCATAAATTGTACAACCCAACCTCCAAAAATTCGGGATAAAGTGGGTTAATCCACTGGCTCAACCCATATTGTCAGCTCTAATAACAACTGAAGTACATATCTTCTAATATCTAAAGACATCATACTTAAAACTAATATTTAAACATCTTATTTTACATAATAATAAAAGTTGAAATGACAAGTGATGGTGAAGCCCATCGAAGCAAAGAATAAACGGAACTATGGCCACAAGAGTAAGAGATGAGCGATGGGTTGATAGTCGGATTGTTCATTTAAAATATTCAAATATTATGACTGTTCTTTTAAAATATTTTGTGTGGATTTTAAAGATTTAAAATATTAGATTGTTCTTTAAAATATTTTGGGAAGATTTTAAATATTTTGAAAATTAAAATATAGTTTTTCATTTAAAATGACTTTTATAAATAGAAAAATTAAAATATTTTGGCTTTTTTAATTCAAAAGAAAAGATTAAAAATTCGTAAATAAGTTATACCAAAATAAAAAAACAAACCGTGTAAATTTTGAAGGCAAATTGTTTTAAAAAAATGCCAAAAAAACAATCGCTTCATATATTCTTATTTCACTAGAACAATCGCCGCAACTATTGATCTTTTTATAGTTGTGGGAAGTAGTAGGAAGCCATATGACCCAATTGTCACAAATAAATCTTTCCGGCAACCAATGAGAGATAAAAACCCTCATAACCTAGTTTGAACCCTTTTCTAAGGTTTTATGTTCCCAAGACTCTCTCTATCCTGTGTGGACGAAGATCACTGCTCTTGTTTCTCGACAAGTGGGTGTCTTTTTTTAGTTTTAATCTAGGATCAAACTCCCAGGAGTCTAGGTTCATCTATCTCTTCAAAAACTATCTCTCTCATCCCAATCGCTCACGTTTGCTTAGATTTCCTCCTATTTTCCCTGCTTTTCTTCTTATTATTTCCTGCTCGTGACCTAATCATTAATGGATGTAGAGGCCATCCTGCTTGGCTCACCTGCTTCTGCCCGCACACCAGGTCACTTAAGCTCTAAGTGTCAATTCTTCAGCTTTACAGGAACTCGGCTTCCTCGCTTTTGGAATTAAAAAAATTTTCTGACTGGATTTGACTTGAGTGATGTTTCTTCGTTTAATTTGATGATCTCGTCTACTTTATTGCTGAGAACGTGGGCATTCGTCTAATTTATGTCTAAATTTCTAGCAATGTGAATATTGGATACACTGAATATATGGATTTATTTTCTTTTTCTTTTTTTAAAATACGGATATTTGGATTTATAAATATTGCTTCAAATATCCATTTGTTTATTTATTTTTCTGCATTATGAACATTTTGGCGTCGAACTACACCTAGACTTGGATTGGAGAACAATGCTCTTCTCTGGGTTTTCTGCTGAGAGAATTTGAAGAAATGCCTTGATTTGTGTGGAGAGCACACCTTCTTCATCGGTCCTATGTGTCTCATTTGTCTGTCGCTTCCTTTTAATGCTTTGTTAGCTCGTGGTCCTTGCATCCCCTTTAAATATTTTATGATATCTCAGCTTGTTGCCATGTTTTGAATCTCTTATTGATTTCATTCATGGTTGACGACTCACAAGGCTTTTGCTAATTTGGGGCGTAGTCGAGATCGGGTGTTCGATACTAACTCGTGACGAACCAAAGAAGACTCTATTGCCAGCTAGCTTAAAGTGAGTTCCAAATACTTTTTCGTTTTTGGAAGCAGAAATTGTATAGACAATAGTTGTTGAAAGTAAGAAAATGTTTCAAAACAAATTGATTAGGCCTTTTGGATTTTTTATTGTTGTTTTAGGCGGTCTAGGATGATTCAATAAATTAAAATCCTTTGAAGGCATAATACTGCAATGCTAAGTTTAAAGGGCCCCTATGATGAGAATATATAAAGTTTTAATTTGAGGGTTCCGATTCTTCTACATTCAAACAATGAGAAACCAATGTTGAAGTGCCTTTTTCTGACATCATAATCGTTTAATCTATTTTATCAAACTTGGAAACAAATTCAAAAGCAAACAGAGGAAGCTAAACTTTCGTGTTTTTTATTTGATTTTTTCTTCCTCACTAACCTCTTTTGAGTTTGCTATTACATATATGACACATAGTTAGTAGTTAGGAACAAAGCTTCACTAGGGAGGAAAAGATTGAAAGAAAATTGGTCGGGCGATGAGGAAATATCATATTTTGGCTTATGACCGAGATTTATTGGAGCACCGAGATTAAGGACAAGCAGAGGGTTACAAATTTTTTACCAACTACGAGTTTGTGACGTCCAAACTAGGGTGTCCCTGACAACCCACAACTCGCTGGACACTGCAAGTATACTGCAACCCGACACCACTATGAAATCGGGCGTAGTCTCCAGGCTGGGAGCCACCCAAGGTACAAACCTCACCCAGTAACAAGTTTACAATGATCCACAGGTCCACATGCAGCAAAGAAGGTCACTACTCCCGCATCAATACTCACAAAATACACTTCTCAACAGAGTACAATAGTTCAAGAGTTAATAATTTACTTTAATACAAACATATATTAAAATTCAGCACTTAATACATGTTATACAACAATACGCTGGAAGCCACAAGTCTGCTTTCTTTCTAAACGCGGCCCTAAAGGGAGCACCGTCCTCGTACACTCCCCGTACTTGAAACAAGATCTCGACAGGTGAGTAAAGCCCAAAGAGGAGATAATTTCCCTACATGGGTTACTCCCACCTAAGTGCACATGTCATGGCAACAATCACATTCAAGCAATTTCATGAACCTACTAATGTCTACATGCCTAAACCGCGTCCCGAAGTCCTCACCGACTCCTCACATATGCCTAAGCCGAATGCGAGAAATCACAAGCCAAAACAAAAGCTATTTGTTCTTGAAAACATACTCACTGGGAGTTTCGTAAAATTTTGGACAACCTCGAGCGAATTTGCCGATAACCGAAACAATTCATGGGCCCTCCAACGTGAATTGGCTGACAATCTCCTAACACAATTCCTCCGAAAATCTTCTGGCCGAAATTCCTTTCACAAACATTTTCATTTTTGTTTCATTTCATGTCATGCACTCACTCCTAATATTCTAGGGTGCCCCAATGCATATAGAATGCATGATGTCAATTCCAACAAAATAATGCTAATATATAAAACATATATATACTAACATAATTAATCCACATAAGTCATGTTATGCAATTTCACCATCAATTACACCAAAATTAGCTCACATGGGCTAATTAACAAACACAAGCACTTCATTTTGAATCACTTAATATCATAAAAATTCACACAAAAATATTTGCATCACTATTCATGTGAACAGTGAAACCCTAGGGTGGCACTGTTCACGGCCACACAAATAGGAATTTTTTCCACTCTATTCAAAGCTTTTGAGACCTAATTACTGGCCAAAACAAGCCCTCGGTAATATTTCTAACTAGTCATATGGCTCTTAATAAAGAATAATGCAAGCAGGAAAAGATCCTCACATCTTGGAGTTGTCTCCGAACTCCACCTCAAATCGGTGTCCACGCTGTGAGCCCCGCCGCATAGTTCGACTTGTTTGCTTCGTTAAGAACCGACGGTCCGAATGCAGTTTAAAATCTAGAGAGAGAAGGAGCCTTTCTGTACCATAAAATCCGCAACCCGCTGTCACCCCGCCTCCCGCACGCTTTTGGTCATCAAAGGAAGATAAATTATTTAGTTTGTCTTTCTCATTAAAGCATTCAAAAAATTCCCATCATGTCCCTTGCTTTGATTTTTGACACTCGCACAATCTAGCCGTCCATTTTCATCATCTTTAAGATGGTAATGATGTGTCACAAGAGTATAAGGTAAGAGGGTGACTTTTGTCACATCACATGTCTCTCAAACCCGTTTTACAGCATCCGACACCTAATGCCTCGAAAAACATGAAATTCCGACTGTCTCGAAATTCGACGAAATTCAATGTGTTAGCTAGATTTTGCGAGATGATTCCAACAGTGAAGTCCGTTTTGTCATTCGAGATCTAGAAAAATTTCAGGTTTTGACCAAAATTACCGTTTTGCCCTTTCAAAAATTGAACTTGCTTAGATAGATTACTCCATCCCTTTCTCTCCCACGCTTGATAAACATGGCTCACCTAGTTGCTATATTTACATCTATTTATGCATAAAATCTTGTGTTTGTGTGGAAAATTCTCACACTAGATGCATCCTTTGATCAATCTCATTCGCTACTTCCCCGAGGCATTGTATCATCATTATCAAAGACCAACTCAATATATTTTGTATTCGTGAAGAAACATCGAACTGAGGACCATGATACCAAAGATGAATGCAGAATATAAAAGAGGCATTAAGGACGCTTTCTTCGTCTCGCGCACTTCTCGTTAATAAGATCATGATGAACTCAAAAGACTAACGAAATGGCTTAATCATTCATTAGTTCGAGGGGGATTTCAAGTATGAAATTCTAATAAGGTGATCCATAGGATTGGAAACAAAGTTAGAAGCTTTGCCCGGTTCTGCTTTTACAATTTCTCTCATGTGTCATGTTTGTTTGCTAAAAACATTGAGAAGAACCTAAAACTGAAGTTATAAGATTCTCAGTTTTTATTCTTTACAGATAATCATCACGCTTCTATAGGATATTATTTTTGGTGAACGAAAATCAATTGAGTCTTTTTTTTTTATATATATTTTGAGATTCTTGCAGATTTTAATGCTTTCTAGTCCACATGTTTTCAGGAGGTTGATGACAAACCTTGTGCAACCTTGGAAGAATTAAAAAGGGAAAGTCAATGTAGGAAATCTTATCACTTCCAATGTATTTAAGGTATTGGAATGAAATGTTTAAATGTGATTATCCCTTGAAGGAAATACATGCAAAGAGCATGAATCAAAATCAGATGGTATAAAATTTTCTAATCTTAGGTTGTATTGCCCACAGGCCACAACAATTTAACTGTCTATATTCTACATCCACTTTCTTATCTACTCCTCTTCCCCTTCTCACCAACATGCACACAAAGAAGAAGATGTTGAAGAAAAAATGGAGAGAGAATGGCCTGCTTAATCACTAGGCTTGAGGCCATCAACTCGTCCATTACCAATGCAGGATGGCTTGACCACAGAGAAGGTGAAGATACCTGTGTCTTCAGCTCCAAACGGTTGGGAAGAGAAAAGGTAAATTTATATATGTTCTCGAAAGCATTGTCTTAGTTTCATTTTGTTAATAATACAGAAAAATGATCTATTGGGAACATTTTTTTTTTTGAAACAGAGCAAGTTCCCGTTCTGGCTTTATGTGGAATCCCCGTCATGGGCGATGCGGAAGTTGCCGTTATCACGGCTATCGCTAGCAAATGGAGGGGTTGTCATCTTCCTTGCTTTCCTCCACCCACCTTTTCTTTCTTCCGTTTTGGGTTTTTCTTTGTTTTTGGTTGGGTGTACTAAATGTGGTGAATCTCCGGGATTGGCAAGATACATTGGGATTTAGTGTTCAACACAATAGCTGGAGAATAGAATACAGGAATGTTGTCAGAAGACTCGATGTCATCCCAATTTGGGCTCTTGATTAATCTGTAGTTTAGATTCGGTTAAGGTGAGTGTTTGAATTATCTCGAGAGATTGTTATGGAGGAGGCTGAATAATGGGAATATATGAGTTTAGCTAATTTTATTTATATTTGATTTTCTCGAGATTTTATTAGATAAGAAAATTCATTTTTCTTAACATTTTTTTCTTTCCTTATTACTTTCCAAGGACCAAATACAATCCTTCATATCTTGTTAGATATCTTATTCTTATTATTTGTAGCCTAGTTTCTGCTTTTAATCATTATTCTTGCAAGTTTTGTTTTTCGAATTATGTTCTCGCTTTTGCGGGTCTATAATCTTCCTCTATTTTCGTTTTCCTCGGGTCCAAGGTGACTATCTGGAAATATATGAGAAGAGTAAACTAGAGTTTAAAGCAAGAAGGCAAAATGTAGAGCAATGTAAATTTTCCTTTCTTCGTTTTTTTTTTCCTTTGAGATATCTTGGACAAGAAGCCATCGGGGTATCTCATGAACTTATATTTGTGTAGTCCCCATCTTTGGTCATTTTGATTATTGTTGGTTTGTGAGAGTATCCCTATGTTTTGCTTAGGTTTTAGTAGTTTTATGAGATAAATAAGTGTCATAATGCTCTTTTTACTCAATTTTGTGATTAGGCCAACAATTGAGCAGAAATAAATGAAATCGAAGAAAAAATCGGCAAAGTCATCATGCCACCGCAACAAACATGTGATCCTTTTGTCTGCGTGAAGTCCTTCCATGGCTCCCTCATTGGCATTGGCAGATTCTAGACTCCGAGGGTTTTCCATAGTCAACAAGATCACATGATTTGGAGTCCGGATAAGCAAGATACGACATAACAAATTCGGAGTTGCTATAATGTGGATGTTTGGGCCCATATTTTGTTAAAGCCAATCTTCTTTCTCTTGGTTTTAGCATTCATGTAACACCGAAATACACCCTAGTCAAGCTTTTAAACAGATTAGTATATTACAGATTTAAATTTTTTCAGAATTATATTATATGAGAAAACAAACCTAAATTGTATAAGATACAAGGGTAATTTAGAATTTGTTAAGACTATCATTAATTATAACACTATAAATTTATACGTCAAAGTATAATAATGAGTAAAAGTGAAATGTAAAATGAAAGAAGATGAAAGGCTATCAGAGAAATAGTATGTCAGGAGCAAATAGTTAAGACGAGGACCAAAGTGTAATAAAAGGAAAATTAAAAATCAAAAGGCAAAATATCTCAAGTGGTCTCTCATTTTTGGGAGAGCTCATAAGGGTAGAAGAAGAGAGGGGGAAGAAGAAGAGAAGAGAAGAAGAAGAGGAAGAGGAAGAAGAAGAATAAGCCAAGAAAGGTATGGATTTTGGTACCAAAGTGGGATATTGCACTTGAAGGAACTCTAATGCTTTCGGTGATTTGAAGGATTATTATGGTTTCGTATGATTTCCCTCTCCTTGAAGGGTGAGGGTTAAAGATAAGAACATTTGCTGGAGCATGGAAACTATTGACTTGATTCTTGGTATGAAAAAATCAAAACCAAATCCATGGATGAATTTGGGTCTAAAAGAACCTACTTGGTATATTGACGTGTTGACCTGGGTTAAGGATTGTAACCTCAATTATAAATATTTTTTATTAAGGAAATATTTGGGTTTTAGAGGAGATACTGTCAAAATTTTTCCAACTTCGGATGGTCATAATTTATTTGTTCGAATCCTCGCTTTTGGATGTTTTGGACCCCCTCTGGAGTTTCTTTTGTTTAGGAATCCATCCATATATAGCTTGGATGAAATTAGAACTCATATTAGGTCCAGAAATCACAAAAAACAGTAGGCTCTGCTGATTATGCTCGTAGTCATCACAGGCTCGAACTTCGAATCACAGAATTTCTGCCAAATCTGCTTCGTATGTTCTCGACCTCATGGAAATCCTTTGAGTATAGAATCCATCCATATATAGCTTGATGAAATTGAACTTCATATTAGGTCCAAATCACGAAAAACAAGATCTTACTGGGTTATGCTCAGAGTCATCGTTCATAGGAAGCCTTCAACTCTGGACAAATTATATTTCTTCATCCAACTCGTTTATGTTCTTTGGACTATATGGAAAGACCTTTGAGTCCATAATCCATAAATATATAGCTTGATGAAATTGGAACTCATATTAGGTCCATAAATCATGAAAAGAGGGAGTCTGCTATTATGCCTATAGTCAATGCCTATAGAAGCCTTCAACCTAAATCAAACGGCTATAATTTCTTTCGTCCGAACTCCGTTTTGATGTTTCGACTGTATACATCTTGAGTCCATAATCCATAAATATATATTGATGAAATTGAATGGTAGTAAGAAGCCTATAAGAAGAGATGGAAACCAGGTTATTCATACAATGAAATATGAAATGGAAGATACGAATAAATGATTGTGAAATGTTCATATGATTACCTGATGACAATAATTTATCAGGAAAGAGAGAGAATAACATAAAGGTAATGATGGTCGAATGAACCCGGAGGGATAGATGTGAGCATGCCTATTAGGGAAAAACAAGTCCGCAACATACTGGCAGAAAGGCCAAGCCAAGGAAAGAGAGCTTTTGGCCCTTATAGATGGTCATTATCTCGTACAATGATAATACCGCCTTTGGGCTCTTTATAGATGGCTATTGTCTCGCACAATGATAATGGAACGCTCGAGCCTTATAGACCACTGCTTCGCATAAAGGAGTACACTGCCTTCTGCCCTTATAGTTTCCTTTATCCACTTCTAAGGTTTATGCAGCATGAAACATTAAACAAATGACTTGCATATGACATAGAAATGATATGATATGATAGAGAAGTATACACCGCTTGCGCATGACAAGTATATTGTGACAAGAATATCAAGCAAAGTGTAAAATGATATGAAATGTATAAGGAATGTTGATGGGAAATGAAACATGTATGATAAGTAAATATGGATGTATAAACATGTTTAAAATGATATGATATGTTAGATGTATATGCAATGTGTATAGGAAGGTGATGATCTCGTAGTGGTCTTCCAGATTGAAGCGATTCCCCACTAAGCAAAGCTTAGCATCGTTTTCATTCGTACGCAAGTGCAGGCAAGAAGGTCGGACAACCTTCACGCCTCCAAGGTCAACACATAGTTAGATGCCCACCGGAAGACTTTTTGGTCTATTTTGTATATGTAATATTCTTTTTGTTGTTTGTAAATAAATGTAAAGTTTTTGTATAAGTTGAACACTCCCATTTGTGGATATTGAATATATTTTGTAATCCGCTGTTACAAAATATAGTACAAGTTAAATGTTTAACATTATATGAATGAACAAGCTTAAAGTTTATAAATTTAGGCAAACAGAAAAAAGTGACACTCGCTTGACACCTGATGCCGCCAGGGCTACACTTCAAAATAGAACAAAATTAGGGCTTTTGGAAAGAGGGGGTGGCGTACCAGGGAGGAAAAGAGAGGATTCTCTTGACTGCAAGAGGAAAAGAGAGGATTCTCTTGACTACAAAAGAGAAGACCCTTTGATGGAAAGTTACGAAAAGCAAATCTTGTGAAATTTGCTTTATCTTAAAGAAGAAGAAGAAGATAATAAATGAGTTTCATCTATACTCTTCTCCTCTTTTCTTACTTTTTCTTACTTTCTATTAGAGCTGGAAAACGGGCTAGCTCGACCTGTTTTAGCCTAGCCCGAGTGGGCCATGGGACAAAATGGGCCGAGCTAATATGACCCGTTTTTATTCAGGCCAACTTTTGGGTAGCCCGACTTGACCCTAAGCGGGCTACGGGTTAAAATGGGTTAAACGGGCCAAAATATTAAAATATGTAATTTCCCATCATTTCACGTTGTCCAATGTATTATTATTTTCACTGGTATCATTTCTTTTTTTATTTTATTCGACTTCAAATGTCCCATGATTAACTCTCCACAATAGTACTATAAAATAAAATATTAATCTTAAAGCAAATTGAAAAAGATGTGACCTTTCGGGCTTAAGGATTTGAACAAATCAAAAAGAAAAATGTTCATTTTAGCATGTTTTACCTCACTTGACATGCCCCATGATTACGCTTCAAGTATTTTTAAATAAAATATTAATCCTAAAGAAATTGAAAAGACATTTATTTATATTTCATAAGTGATTTGAATAGAGAATCAAAATGGGCGAAGCTAGCTCGACCAAACTCGATTGGCCTGCGGGCCTATTCTGGGTCGCTGAATGGCTCTGGCCTTCATTTTTACGACCTAACCCTCCTAAATTTCGAGCACCCCCACTCCCATCAAGCCCAACCCATATTCCCATATCTACTTTCTATGCTTGTATTTCTCCCCTCCATGAGCTAATTCCATTTTCTAGGGTTTTGATGTAGTCTAAACAATGAACTATGGTGTTTAGCTTTGATTTGTAATCTTTGATGTTTGAATTTTCTTATATATTGAATGTTCTATTCAATTCCTAATGCCTGTTGATGATTGATCACCATTAAAATGATTTGTTGACATAATTTGAGACTGAGAAACAATAATTAGGTAAAACCATGAATGAAATGTCATGTTTCACCATAAAATAGAGATATTTGTGAGTTACATATGGCTTATTGGGTTTCTAATGCTTAATGCATCCTTGGTTAGGATGGTTTGAAGTAAAGATACATTGGAACATTTTCCAATGGTAGATTGTTATTGCTTGAGAAAGAATAACATGTGCTTATGTGAAATTCGCCATTAATATATGGTTTGAGCCCTGAACTACAAATTGAATATCACTATAGGAATTTGTTAGATGAAATCAAAACCCTAGCTACAGAATTACATTTTCCCTTTGCATGTTAGAGATCTTAGTTTAGTTTGTTTTCCATTTACTCTTCACCTTTGTGTTAATCTAAATAAAGTTATGACAATTCTAATTTTGGTAATTAGTAGCCTAATATCTATGGGAACGATACTCATCACTCATCACTTTACTACTTGATAAGACGCGTGTACTTAGGCATATAGGCACACACATTTTATATAGCACATTTCAGTCCCTCCACTACTCTTTCTCTGATGATAGTGAATTCAAGCAAAAATATGAAATCTTCTCATCATTTGAATTCAGATTTTGTATATTTATCGTGTATTTAGGTTGGGATTTTGAGCATGCTTAGATCAGATTGAAATCGCGCATTATCATAATCGCCAGGATCAACTACTTTGTTTCACTTTCCGATCTTGGCTTAAACCTAGATTCTATTACTGTTTGAATTTTGTTGCGGCTGTTGTTTTCCATGTTCTTCCTAGCTTACTTAGTAAAATGCGAGGGGAGAGTTGGATTAGCAGAACTTTCCTTTGATCTTCCATTAGTGCATTTCTTGGTTGTACTTTAGTAGTACAAGTCTCATCAAACTCTGGTTTAGCTACCATGTAAACTACCATACAACGTATCCATCATATCATCTCATAGCAAAACTACTTGGATGATACATGACAGTTTCTTAAAAGTACCGAATGGAATGGGACAAGCTATGTGGCTCATGTGACAGTTGTATGTGTGACCAGAACTCGATCACATGACAATATATGAGTGACCCGGAAGCCGATGAAAAGAAGGTCGAGCATGCTACCAACTCAACCGCCTTAAACATAGGAGATAAAGTAAACAGAGCACGCTTTGTTGTCCATCTTGACAAGCATTACGACGTAGTTAATGTACAAATTAATGAGTAACGTAAGGACATTAAGGGCCACTCATAATTTCCCATCTCATAAACATCCACCATGCATGTACTTCTCTCACGCGTCCCGCCCTCCTCGACACCCGACGGCATTGGACTGACCCAGTGGACGCACTAATAAATCCATTTATCCAGAAACACATTTCATATACTTATTTTTAATGGGATATTTAATATCCATTTAAATCATATTTATGTATGTATGAAAATATGATCTCACTGCCTTTTAATAAATCACGATGTAGCCACTCTCTTTCTTTCTTTCTTCCTCATTGCCTTTTGATAAATCACGATGCATCCCCTGAAGCTTCAAATCACGCAGAGAGACAATTAGGTGGGAGAGAATATGGGAGAAACAGTGGGGAAACTTATTGGGTTGAATGATGAAGTCATTAGTCCAACGCTTCTACCTATTAAGCTCATAATTCACCTAGCAAGCCATTTCTCGCAGGAAAAAATTAAAACTGGCCATAATGATTTATCCGTTGTTGTTTTGGCATTTCGTGATCTATGCTTCCAAATGAATGGTTTGGATAAATTGGCCAAGAAATGAAGATTGATACCAATAGTTTCGCCTTCTTACAAGCTTAGAGACGCCGTGGATCAACCCGCTTCATTTTTCCGCGATTCAACATAGTATTGCATCAATCATCACTAGTCAAAGTGGTATTTGAATTTCATTTCAAATTTATACATATATATAACACTCTCGTGGAACTTGAAATGTTAATGTTAGGGGTTTTGATTTTTCAGTGAAGAAAGCGAATAAGGTAAGAAGAAACTAAGTAGTTTTCTCCCGCTACCACTCCACGGTCCACTGCCATCCCGTCGACTGCACTTCGGAAAACTGAGCCTAATCCAAATTCTCCTACCTCCCGCCGCTCACCTCTCGATCCTCTCTTCTGACTCCACCTTGGCCATGCTCTCAAAGTGAGGGATGGTCGAACTATTTTACACATTTCGTGATGAAGTACGACATAATCCCTCGGATTATGCTTAGTCCTTCATCTACTGATCACGCACAAATTCTCAATTACTTCAAATCTAAATTTAACACATAACGTATTAATCCTCCTTCAAGCTTCTATCTCACCATGATGGGGAACGCATCCTCTGTTGCAAGCTACGGACGCCTGCAATCTAATGGGACGCAAACCCACACTGGACATTATAAAGAAGAGTCTTATGGAGCTCAAATTCCCTTGCTGCACCTTCCCGAACTTACATCTTCTCTCGGTGACTGAAACTTAAACCCCGGGGTCATTGCGGAAGAACTAAATGTTGCCCTACGAGCACGCATTCACCGTGCGAAGTCGGGCGAACTCGACGCCGCAGAGGCTGAAAAAGAAGCACGGATGAACATTTGGCCTACCTCGAGTGAACCGGAAGAATGCTTAGGAATGCAGTCGTAGTTTCTTTAGACGGTACAGCCACGCCATGATTGAATGATTCCTGGCCCCCGTGGAGCTCTTATTTCTTTAGTTAATTTCTTTTCACCAAATCTCCAGAATCTCACCGATTTTCTATGAGTTTCTCGATTGGCAGAGCTCCGTGCGATGCTATGCCTTCAATTCAAGTAGAGGGAGTTCGAGAATGGAAGATCAAGAAATTAGATCAGATCCGTAAGAACAAAGACAAAATCAAGTCGAATTAGAAAGACGAGAAAGTACAAAGAAATCTGAGATCCAGTAAAGCACTACGATTCCTTCAAGCCCAAAACGAAGACTAAGACTTCCGCTAATGTGAGCAAAGCAGAGTCACTAACTGACTCCAGATCGAGGAGATGCTTAAAGAGTTCGAAGTTCCTGTAACCAAGGAATTTGTATAGTCTAAGCAGGGTGCACAATGACGGAATTTTTATGTGCATACGTTATGAAATAATAATGATAATTCAATTACAACACCAATTAATTTACGAAAGAGGGTAAAAAGGTAATTTTCTTAATAGACACCTTGTGTATAAATCGAGTAAGAAAAGAAAATCTTTCTATTCTTCTTCAATTTCTCTGGCCGGTAGAATTCCAAAGCAGACGCACGGCCTGATCTGTGGTTCAAGAACAAATTTCTAGGTAAGATCTTCCTTATTTTATTTTTCTAGATTTCTTTGATGTAGATTCTTTTAATTTTCTTTCAGCCATTTAACCCCGGGTTAAGCCAAATTTGGGATTTCACTCATTCTTTAAAAAAAAATGAAATAAAATAAGAATCGGGTGGTATCGCATCGAATTGCTTTGGAGTATGAGAAATGAAAAAGTAAAAGAAAAAAACATAAGTGAATTGGTGAGAGACGAACAAGAGTATTTTGGCAAGTAGGTTGAAAAGTCAAAATGATATATTTGCATGATTTGATTGGTATGTTTAAAAGACAAAAGGAGCGTGGGTAAAAAT
The DNA here is from genome assembly GCA_016808115.1 of Tetrastigma voinierianum. Classification (NCBI taxonomy): domain Eukaryota; kingdom Viridiplantae; phylum Streptophyta; class Magnoliopsida; order Vitales; family Vitaceae; genus Tetrastigma; species Tetrastigma voinierianum. The sequence continues at coordinate 414,066 of JAEQBH010001441.1, read as the reverse complement.
CAAAAAGTTCTTGTTATGAAATAAGTCTTGAAAACTTAGGTATAAGAATCTAGGAAATTTGATTCATGATTCGTGCTTGAAAAAAGTAACAATGTTAGATATTCGAGATTTATTTAGAAAAACAAATATTTGAGTATAATTTTTGAAAGAAAATAATAATAAACAAATAAGATAAATTTGAAAAGGCTAAATTTTTATAAATATATGTATTTGATAAGTATTTAAAGATATATGTATTTTGACAAGTAAATATTTTATTAAGAATATCAATTTAGGAAGTTTTAAGAATAAATAAGTAATGAAGATAGTTTCTTTTTTATTATTTTAGGAGAAATATTTCATTGAGGTGAAATTCTTCAGATTAGCTCTTTCAAAAAGTTTTCGAAGACTATTCGGCGAGCAGATATTAACGCAGATCTTTAAAAGAAAATTGTTTGTTTTTACTTCATTTGAGGATGAAAATTGTTTTAACTGAATTATATATATCTTCGTTGAAGGAAAATTTTTACTTTTTATTTATTTGATTATCCATGGATCAAAATTGTTTGTATGATGGTACTTTTTGTAGATTTGTTTTGTTTACGAAAGAAAATGTGGAGATATGATGTTTTGTAATTTGAACTTTTGAATGAAATATTCGACTCTGGTTAGTTCGGCCCCGGTCAACGGGACAATAGTCGACACTATTCGCCCTCACAACGAGAGAATAATAGTCGACCTTTACATTCCTTGGTATAATGTAATTGATTTGAACCTCACTTCAGGGTTTTTGCAGGTTACTAGTACTAGTATTGTTTGGCTCATTCCACCTTAAAAGGAACAATTTCATACAAATACCCATTTGAAAGTCGCACATCACAAGGCACCATTTGGATATTTGATGACCGAAGAAAAATATATTTGAAATGTATTTGATTTTTGACTTGATATGAAAGTGTTTGAATCGAAATTTGATATGAAATTGTTTGGATCACATTTGATATGAAATCGACAGAAATGGATGTGAATGTTTTGAAGTAAATTTTGTTAATGTTCCAACTTATTTTTGAATCAAAAGTTTTTATGAAAAACATCTCCTATTTGTTATATGATTGAAAACTTTTTTATCCATGAAAATGTATTAGTATTTCTTATTGATCTTTAAGCTCACTCCCATTCGTTGACATATTTTCAGGTACGTGATGGATACGTTGGGGATACGTCATCGTTAGGATTTGATTAGAGCTTTATGTTGGATCATGTTGAACTAATAAGTTCATGTTTATGTGAAATGTTGGGTTTTGAAAGTTAATTGAGAAGTTACTTGGATAATAACATTTGTTTTTATATTAGTACAAAGTCGGATTTAGGAGATCCCAAATATTGTTATATTCTGAACAGCTTTTTATGACATTCATAATTGAGATTTGGATATTTAGAAGTACTTTATATACTTAATTTGGAGAATTTATGAATTTAGAAAGTTGCATTTATTTGAAATTGCGGTCGTACTTGACAAAACTAGCTACAAGGAAGGTTAGGTTGTTTCACACTTCAAACCTTCAAATAAGGCTCGAGGGTGTTAATCGACATCGCGCCCTAGCGGGTTTCCCGGGCGTGATGCAGGGTACGCAGCCCAAGGCATCTCTGAAGGAACTCGCTATTTACCTTGGGAATAGATGAGTGACGATTAGCTTAAGTTTCAACTTCATCTAGTATGATTCCTTTAATTCCCTACAACTAACTTGCTTACTCGCTTCTTAATGACTAATTCTGGGCTTATACCTGCTTATAAAACACCATACGCTGCAGACTGCATCTTCCCAAAATAGTCAGGCTAATGATGATATACCTCCTCCACCTGAGGCTTTGCCCCTATGAGTACTGAAGGGCTTTATAGATATTCGATCTCGCTGCATTGGTCGAGAGGCAAAGCAGAGCTACTAGAAGCAATGGTCAAGGACAATCCTCATCTAATAGGGGTAGTCTTTCGACGACTTTAAGAAGTCGAGTCCCCATTATTTTTTTCTAAGACTCAGATCCAACAAAGGCAGAGGGCTTGATATGAAGATAGGAAAAATTTTATTGTCATTGATTGTTCTAAGGATAAAGCCTCTATGCACCATTTATGCTAGACAAAGAGGCGATCACTGCGGCTCATGACTAAGAGGCTTAGAGGATCAGCCTATTGCTTTGAGATGGGCTTAAGGAGGCGTTTTTATAAGAAGTACTTTTCCCGATATCAAGCTCAAGAAAAAGGGAGAGTTGTCCGCTTGGAACAAAGGACGGACAAAGGCCCAATGTGAGGCTAAGCTTACCGAACTATCACGCTTTTGCCTCACAATGATCATACGTATGGAGGTGCCACAGCTCGTGATGGACTAAAGTTCATTTGAAGAATAAGATATCAATTCCGGTTGGGTGATTATCGTGAGGTGGTAGACAGAGCCCTTATTGCAGAAGGATAATGAAGAGCTTCACCAAAGATAGGAACAAAGGAAGAGGAATAGGAGTGATGGTGCCCTGCAACTAAGTACAAAAGCCTGGCCTCCAAGTGGAATCGTGAGCCGATTTATTATCTTAATGGGAACTTGTTTAAGTTTGTGTATGGGGATAGTTGGAGTGACATGTTAGTTGATAGTCTACATCCGTTTCGAGTACTTTAAAAGATTCTTACAAAGGTATGTTAGATAAATACTGATGACCAGTTAAAGTCTACTACATTCTTTCTCAGATTGTTCGATGGTTTAGTGAATATACTTTATCAATATGAATTGTGATTTGAATTTATTAATTTCTATAGAACATGTCATTATGGACAATATGCGGTTTCAGTTATTTTATGACGATTGGTAAGAAGGATATTGAATTGACTTAATAATTCTTAAACATTAAGGTTTTTGTTTGATTTCGAGGATGAATTATGAGCTTACTACCTTTTTATTTGTTGATTGTTTTGGGAAAATATTGTCTTTCCATATTCTTAGTTATCTTGAGTTTAGTTGAAGGGAAACATGTGGATAAATTGTTACTCATAAGCTATGCCTTGCAAGGTAGTTATTTGCTTAGAAATGTTTTTAAGTCTTTTAAGTCAATGTGATGAGTGATGAAAACAATTTGAAACTTGAAAGGATCTGATATTGTTATTAAAGTTTGGAAGTTTCTGGGATTTATTGATTACTACAAATAAATATTAAGATCTCTAAGATTACTTTATATTTCCAGTCGACATGTAAAGAAGTTAAGTTAGATCGGGTCTTATAACTATGATGATAGCTTCACAAAGTTGAAGAGCAAATTAGTAGCAACTCTTATTTTGATTATTTCATTGGGTTCAAAAATATTAGTTTTGCATAATGATGTCTTTCATTAGGATTTATGTCGTGTTCTTATGCAACATGGAAAATGGATATATACTTATGTACATTTGAAATTTTAAGATAGAGAAACTACCTTATTATGATTTGAAGTTAGTAAATGATTTTTGCACTTAAGATATAAAGAACATTTTTCTTTATTATGATCTAATAATAGATTATGAGAGTTTGAAGTCTTTGTCTTTAAAATGATTTTTAAACAAGAAATATAAGATATTGATACAATTACTTAAGGACTATGATGACATTATTCAGTACTAATAAAAAAAATGAGAATCTTGTGATTTATGCCTTAAATAGGAAAATAATTGACTCCTTGGAAATTATTTAAGGTTATCCCAAACAATTATTATATGATTTGAGATGTTTACAAGTCCATGTCATACCTTTGGATTTTAGAGTTCTATGTCGGGAAAGTATTATAGTGCAACTAAACTTGCCTGGGAGAATTAAGACCTTATAAGGAATTATTTGAAACTAGCTGAACTTTTAGAACAATTGTTTGTGCTTAATAAGATAATAAGATCTTGAATTGGATGACTTAATGTCTAAATAATGGAGACATAAGGAGACAACCAAGGAGATTTATTACTTTAAGCTTACGACGAATTCTAAAAGGATGCAAAAGTATAAATATTTAAGATGTAATTTTGATGGTCATATAAAGTAAGGTATTACATTATTTGTGAATTTGGGTTTAATGTGATTGTATATGGAGGTTTACATCAAAGACCTAATAGTACTTTGTAACTACTTTATATCTCTAAATGAGTGTGGAAACTTATTACCATGGATTTTGTGATAAAGTTACCAAGAACCTTAGGGGGTAATAATGCGATTTGGGTGATTGTTGATCAGTTGACAAAGTCTGCTCACTTTTTGCCTATGAAAGTCAATCTTTCAATGGACCATTTAGCTTCTTTGTGTTAAGGAGATTGAGGATTGCAAAGGGAGTCCCGTTTCTATAGTATCCGATGCAGATCCTCGCTTTCACTTCTAGATTTTGGCATAGTTTTATAAAGCACAGTACTAAGTCAGTTTATACTGCCATTCTCATACCGATGGCCAACTCAGAGATGATAATTCATATTTTGAAGATTTGTCGAGAGGTTAAGTTCGACCTAAAAGGTAATTGAGATGATTATTTTCCTCTAGTGGAGTTTGCTTATAATAATAGCTTTCTAAGCTACTACTGGGATGACACTCTGAGGGTTGTATGGTAGGAGATGTCGATCTCCTGTTTGTTGGGATGACGTAGGAGAAAGGAAACTTTTAGGGCCTGAACTTGTGCAATGGAAAGTTGAAAAGATAGCCTTGATTAAAGAAAGACTGAAAACAGCTCAAAGAAGAGTTATGTTGACAATCACAGAAGAGATTTGGAGTTTGAAGTGGGTGACCATATTTTCTTAAAAGTTTTGCCTATGAAGTCTGTGATGAGATTTGGGAGAAAAGGGAAACTCAATCCTCGATTTGTGGGTCCGTTTGAAATATTAGAGATAGTAGGTACCTTGGCGTATAAAGTAGCCTTGCCCCCAAGCCTGTCTAAGATTTATAATGTGTTTCATGTTTCACCTATAAATATGTTTTTGATGCTTCTCATGTTGTGGAGTTGGAGCCTATTCAGATTTATGAGGACTTGACCTATGAAAAGGTGCACGTTCAAATTGTGGATGTGATGGATAAGGTTCTAATATATGTTGTTGTCAAGTTGGTAAAAGTCCAATGGAGAGATCATAGTATCTGAGAGGCCACTTGGGAGTTAGGAGAAGAGATAGAAGAAGAGATGAGAGAAAAGCATCCTTAATTATTTCAAGACTCAGGTATGTCAAGTTTAGAGGACTAAACTTTTATAAAGGAGGGAGAATGAAACACCGTGAATTTATATAAGTCTAAGCAGGTACAATAATGACAGGAATTTTTATAGCCTACGTTATGAAAATAATAATGATAATTCAATTAGTAATTAATTAATTAATTTAATGAAAGAGGGTAAAAGGTAATTTTCTTTAATAGATAATACCCTAAAGATAAATCGAGTAAGAAAGAAAATCATTTATCTTTTCTTGAATTTCTCAATTGCAGAATTCCAAAGGATCGATCGACTTTCTGATCATAGGTTTGGAAGAATAAATTTCTCTAGGTAAGATCTTTCCTTATTTTATTTTTCTAGGATTTTTGATATAGATTCTTTAATTTTCTTTCGGGGCTTAGGATGAACCCCAAGAAGTCGATTTAGATTTCACTTCGTTTCTTGGTAAAAAAAAATTTAAATAAAATAAGAATTGTGGTGTCGCATCAATTGCTTTGAGTATGAGAATGAAAAAGTAAAAGAAAAAAAAACATAAGTGGGAATTGTAAAGATGAACAGTAGTATATGGCAAGTAGGTTGAAAAGTCAAAATAATGTATTTGCATGATTTTGATTGGTATAAGTGAAAAGACAAAAGGGGAGTGTGGTAAAAAACCAAAAAGTTCTTGTTATGAAATAAGTCTTGAAAAAACTTAGTATATAAGAAACGAAACACCATGACGGATGCTTGAAAAAAATGAACAATGTTAGATATTCAAGATTTATTTCAAAAAAAAAAAAAACAAATATTTGAGTATAATTTTTAAAACAAATTAATAATAAACAAATAAAATAAATTTGAAAAGGCTAAATTTTTATAAATATATGTATTTAATAAGTATTTAAAGATATATGTATTTTGGCAAGTAAATATTTTATTAAGAATATCAAATTATGAAGTTTTAAGAATAAATAAGTAATGATGATAGTTTCTTTCTTATTATTTTAGGAGAAATATTTCATTGAGGTGAAATTCTTCAAATTAGATATTTCAAAGCTTTTGAGTACTCCTTTGAGGTAAGAGATATTCATGCAGATCTTTAAAAAGAAAATTGTTTGTTTTTACTTCATTTGAGGATGAAAATTGTTTTAACTGAATTATATATAACCTTGGTTTATGAAAAGTTTTACTTTTATTTATTTGATTATCCATGGATCAAAAAGTAAGCCAGATGAAGGTATTTTGAAATTTGTTCCGTTTACGAAAGAAAATGCGGAGATATGATGCTCTTTGTAATTTAAACTTTTGAATGAAATATTCGACTTGGTTAGTTCTACTTTTGTCAACTGAATAATAAGGATACTATTCGCCCTTGTCAACTGAATAATAGTCGACCTTACATTCCTTGCAGCGAATGTAATTGATTTGAACCCCAAATTTGGGGGTTCCCGTTGCAAGTTACTAGTACTAGTAGTATTCGCTCAGCCCACCTTAAAAGGAACAATTTGCGGGTTAGCCACCCATTTGAAAGTCCCACATCGCTGCACCATTTGATATTTGATTTACCGTATAAAAATATATTCGAAATGTATTTGATTTTGGACTTGATATGAAAGTGCTTGAATCAAATTTGATATGAAATTGTTCGATCACATTTGATATGAAACTGATTTGAAATGGATGTGAGAATGTTTTGAAGTAAATTTTGTTAATGTTCCAACTTATTTTTGAATCAAAAGTTTTGATGAAAAACATCTCCTATTTGTTATATGATTGAAAACTTTTTTATCCATGAAAATGTATTAATATTTCTTATTGAGCTTTAAGCTCACTCCCATTCGTTGACATATTTTCAGGATCATTAGGATTTGATTAGAGCTTTATGTTGGATCATGTTGAACTAATAAGTTCATGTTTATGTGAAATGTTGGGTTTTGAAAGTTAATTGAGAAGTCACTTAGATAATAACATTCGTTTTTATATTAGTACAAAGCTCCGATTAGCAGATCCCAAATATTGTTATATTCTAATAAATTTTATATATATTCATAATTGAGATTCGATATTTAGGAAGTAATTTTGTTGGCAATTTTGAATTTGGAAAATTTATGAATTTAGAAAGTTGTGCATTTATTTTGAACAAGTGTCGTAATTGGACAAAAATCCAGCCATAAGGAAGGTTAGTGTCGTTCACACTTCAAACCTTCAAATAAGGCTCGGGAGGGTGTGAATTGATAGTCTCGCCTAGCGGGTTTCGGGCGTGATACCCAAAATGACTTTGAGAGGAAAAAAGAGTTTATAGATATCGAACTCCAGCATCGTCGCCCGTCGAGCCTCCGGATACTGCGACTCTCCCTCGACACTCCAAGGATAAAGAGACAGGAGCGCACATGATCATCGCGGAAGCACTACGACCGATATCTATTCATCCAACGCCGCCCGAGCACCACGAAAGAGGCCGGCTCAACCTCCTAACTCCTTTCAAATGATGCAGAGCAACCGGCACGGTATTAATAAAAAAGAAATTACAACTTCAAGAGATCGAGGAGAGGATCAGCAGTAGAGAGAAACTGATCGCACGTGATTGTTTATAGATCTTGTACGATGATGTGGAAGCCGGGAGAAGACAACCTTTGTTCAATGGTGAAGAGACCTCTCTCATGAGTGCAAATCAGAATCCGAACGCATTGAGAAACTCATCGTTGAGAAAGCTACAGGAGTATAAATCAAATCAGAACAGGAATCATCTAAGACGCGAACTACTGTGGCTCTAAGATATAGTACTGAATTGAGGCCATTATTCACTTACCTAATAATATGTGTGATATTTTCTTTCTTGAACGTGTGCAATGTTATTGTTATTCGAATCGTTATTGTAAAATCCGAGGCTTGGAGGCTCAATCCAGCTATAAAATCTAAGACGCTGAGTGCATTCTCACGATATGTATATGAAAATATCAAGTACATGCTGGAGTTCTCGTAATTAGCCGCTGAGGAAATCATATATTTAGGAAACCTTCACCAAGGGTATAACATGATCAGAAATGTAAATATCAAAGACATAGAGTAACTTCCTAAAATAATTTTTTTATCTCTATATATTGTACTCTATTTTATGGAAATGAAGAAGAGAAAGGTATGTTCGACATGGTATCAAAGCAAGATCTCGCCCCCGCTTAATTAATCGTGCAAAGGTCAAATTCTTGCTCGGGTCTCCAATGGCCGACTCCACAAAAATCATTCTGATAATTTAACATAAAATGACGGGAGGTCTTGCCAAGGGTCCACTCTCCTTCTCCCATCACTGATTCCCCGATGGTTCCAATCAGCATCAAGTTGGATGGCTCCAACTATGGATTATGGTCCCAGGTTGTTGAGATGTTTATCTCAGGAAAAGACAAACTGGGATAAATCAATGGAGACTACCTCCAACCACTAGAAACCGACCCCTCCTTTCATAGATGATGACCGAGAATGCTATAGGTGAAAGGTCAGTTGATCAACCCATGACCATTCCTCGGGTTGTGAACTTTATTAGCTACCAACTACTTAAGTAGTACGGGATTCCGTTGCCACAACATACTTTGATGTAATCGATACCGTTGCATACGAGCTCAAAGGCCAGGTATCTCGAATGAAACAAGCAGGCGAATCTATAGAAAAATATTATAACGAACTACAGGGTTTGTGGCGAGAGATCGATTTTTGTCGACCGAATCTAATGAAATGTTCAATTGACATACAAAGCTACAACTCCATGTTACAAGAGGAGCGAGTATATATTTTTCTCGACGGACTAGATGAGCGATTGGATCATGTTCGGAGCGATGTTCTTCATCTGAAACCTTTTCCCTTCACCGAAAGGTGCATATGCTCACATTCAAGGGAAGATCTCCCGACACCCATATGATGATATCCGAGCAAAAGTAGTAACTAAAGGCGCATGGCCACCAAAGGCGTGAGATCCGCCTACAAACTTTGCTAAAGTCTGGGTCTTCCTCACGATCCAGAGGTCATTTTGATGGGAATAAGTGCACTCATTGTGGGAGTACAAAACATACCCAGGAGACTTGTTTCAAAGTACATGGCTACCTAGACTAGTGGCATGAATTAAAAGCTCGAAAGAAACGAGATGCACCTGCAACTAAAGACGTTAGAGGTCGAGTAGCAGTGGCCATGGCTGAATCTCAACTATCCCTTATTCCAATGGCGTAATCTTTCTGGCCTCAACCTCATATCAAGGTAATTGCGGGTCAAGTTTTTTGCGCCCACTCGAATGATGGTGCCTAGATTATCGACTCCGGAGCAACGGACCATATTGATTAGTACCTAAAAAGAGCTATTTTGAGTCCTATTTAAGATAGGTTTTGAGTGCTTTTTGCGTACTAATCATATGAATTAAGCCGATTGACATGTGTAGGTCCATGAAATTACCGATTTGTGTCGAGGTTGTTTTCGCGCTTTGCAGTTTTGGGAACCTTAGCCTTCACTTCAAGCTTCGTCAGATTCAAGGATTCATGAATTTCTACATTTCCATAAAGCTTCTGATGAAGAAATGTCTAGTGGAACTCGAAGAAATGGAGGTTGAACCGATGCAGCAATGTGGAGCGCGTGGGATTTCGCCATGGCATAGCTTGGGGCTCGCAAGGATTGCGAAAATTCCGCAATCCTCGTTGAATTCGCTTATACGCCGCTTATGATACGAATTCACTATGCATAGCGAAATTGGTTGCCCTCTAATTTTGATTCAAACGACCTCGTTTTGTGTAATTCCCATTTTTCCCCTAATGTAATCATATATTTTTGGTATTTTTGGTATTTCACACCTCTTGTATGGCTATATAAGCCACCTTATAACTTTTTGTAACCCTAACTTTCATTCAAGCTTTCATTCACGCAGCTTTTGTTTTAGGTTTGCGCTCTCTTCTCTCTTCTTTCTCTCATTCACGCCGTTTATCCCCTGAGGATGACAACCTGCTGGATGCTCAAGCCTCAAAGCCTTGGAAGAGGAGGGTCATAGGTTGGTTAACGGGTGGTTTGCGTGGTCCTCGCTTTAAATGAACAGTAATCGATTTAATTGCTCCAAACCTTCCAAACTAGGCTTAATGCTATTTAATGTGTTTCTTTTCGTCAATACTTGTCATGCTTTAGGTTCAAAGTATTCTAATGGTAGATACAATCGACATTCTTTAGATGCCATTTACGGAGCTAACAAATTAGTTAAATAGTGCATTCTTCAAACCGGCTGGAACATTAAATGCTCAAGTGTTTTAAGAGTGTTTTTACAGTTGGTTTTTAAAGTTAAACAAAGATCCTAGCTTTGGCAATGATTATAAGGCTATTTACTCCTAATGTGAGGAAATAACCCGAGGACAATCTATATAACCCCATTTTATCAAGCTATGACCTAAGCTCAAGGCTCCCTTTCACACCTCATTTCAAGCCGTTCGCTACCCTAGCTGGGGCTGATCCCGACCCGGATTAACCAACCTCATGAACCCGAGGGACTCCCGCACCCAAACTGAGATATAGAAACTTTTCCTCAAAACAATCAATTAAAATCCACGGAGCGAACCCCTTACAACTTAACATATCTTAGAAAATAATGCGGAAGTGAAGTGGTAAAATTTTTTTTTCTTTTCTTTTTCTTTCTTTTCAAACACTTGCATTTTTCAAAATCGCCGTAGTTTCCGTTTGTTTGACTTTCCCAAATTTACAAAAAACCTGCGAAAACATTTAAAAACACTTCTAAACTTCAAATTTTCATTTCATATTAGGACTCCCCGTCCACAACCCAATCAAACCCAATAGACATACATATACATTTATTTACTTCAAATCATCAAAATATTCAAACCTTTTTCTATTCCATGCATATTTTTATCAAAAGATTCGGGGCTTAAGCTCGACTTGCCGACCGCCTACATCCCTCGTCCACTGAGGATCAAAGCCCACGTAGTTCCTTTTCAAAATTTATATATATACATATATACATGACAAAATATTCAACATATACAATATGCAAAATTATATATACAATGAAATCACAGGAGTCGCTCTGATGGCTCGACTCACTGCACAGGGGGATGCTCTACCTGCGCACCTATCTCGGTTTTTGAAAATATTTTTGAAACATACTTTAAAAGAAATGAGCTAAAGGAGCCCAAGTGAGTGTACATTTCAATAAGATAACATTTTCGTGATATACCAAAGTAATAAATACTTATACAATTAAAATCAATTTATGCCTTAAACTTTCTTTCTTTCTTTATAATAAATATTTATACAATTAAAATCAATTCTATGCTCAAACATTTATGCCTTAAACTTTATTTCTCTTTATTTTCTTCCATGGAACCTGTGGGATAAACACACCTAACAATTTCTGCACTAACTGGGTGAGGGACATATCATTCCAAATACAACCACTACGTCATGGAGAAAACTCACGCTTGCATGGTTCCACTATAGTACTTTATCACGATAAGGATATTACTCTAAACACCTATTTCCTCCCCTCGCTTAGTAACCTATAACTCTTTGACCCTCTAAATCCTTATACTTAAAGCAATTCCTGACCAATATCGCTCATAATAAATTGGTATAGGGTTAGTGTTAACCATCGCAAACCTTTCTTCAAAATACATTTCTAAATCCATTAAGACTTAATTATTAATATACATTTATGCACCCTTTACACATTTTTTAAACTTCCAAAATGTGTCTTAACACATTTATACATATATAATTTAATATACATATATATATCATAAAGATAAAACATTTATATGCTCTTGCACATTTATATAAACATTTCCAAGGAAACTTTCAGTTTAACATTAAAACCATTCACTTTAAACTCAATTGTCAAAATATCATTTTTACGCTCACAGTTCATAGCTTCGATCCGCATGCTTCGAAAGTCGAGTTCACATTTCCCGTCCAGATAGTCATTTCACATTTTCAAGAAAACCCCAACTACATTAACCATAAATTCATTTAATCCACAATACACACTCATTCCTATATTCTTATTCCTCTATGAATCTATTTTACTTAGGAATTGGAATCTGATCCAATCGGATCATCATTAAGTATAGCATTTCGAGTACCAACTAGTCGATGTACCCGATTACACTAGGGACGGTTGTATTACTCTTTTTTTTCAGGGTCTTAACTTCATATTTGATTCATATCTTTGTACTATTTTAAAGCTAAGGTGCTAGGGTTCTTCTCCGATTGGAATCCCCTTTGAATCGAACCTTACCGGCTTCGAGTTACGTCTAAGCACCGTACAATCTATGTTCAAAAGCTGAACCAGGAAATAGCTTGCACTTAGCCCCACTTTGAGTGAATTTTTAGGCCACTTATAATCAGAATTTGATGATGCCTATTTCTGGATTTTTGGTTCTCCTTGAAGTCTATTTTAATTAGCCACTTGAATCACTCAAATCGGATAAGAAATGAGCAAGTTATGGCTAAAATACGAAACCCCAGTGGCTCGAAAACAGAGCATCACATGTACCACACCCACGACTTGTACCAGTACATGTTGGCCGAAGCTATTAGAACCTAACATGTCTTTGGGACATGTTCAGGTGTCACGGTACATGTCACGAAAAGTGCCCGGTGTGTGTTTTGCTTCCATTTTCCATATTTTCCCATCGATTCAACTACATAGTCCATATACACTTCAAAACCATTTCATATTCATCTTGACATCTCTTTTCTACTCAAATCCTCTTTCACTACTTATCTTCTTTCAAAACCTTTCCATGAATTTCTCCCAATACCATTCTAATATGGGTTATGACCCATACTCAACTCAAATATGATGATTAAGATGGGGTTTGTCTAAACCCTAACTTCAGTGCTCTCCAATTAACCGGGAATCCAGCAAGAGAGGATTCTATAACTATCTTATTACCCGTATGGGGTTTTTGCCAACCACATTTCAAGAAATCCAAGGTTAGGATGCAATTCTATCAAAACCCTAGATTTGGAGACAAGCTATTAACCATACAAAGCCATAAAATTACATAGATCCATACTAAAGGTCATAGTTCCATACCTTTTGAACTTGGCTTTTCTTCTACTTCTCTTCCTCTTATCTTCATAACCTCTTACTCTTCTTCTCTCTTTCTCTTCTCTTCTCTCCCTCTCTACGTTTCTCTCTATTTGGAGACCAAATTTGGTCTTCTCTTATCCATGTTTGGCCAAGTCAAAAACCCATTTTTTTTTCTTTCAACTTTCTCATTTTGCATCTTGGTCTCCCATTTCTCTCCTATTTCTATTCCAACTTTCTCTAATTGCCTTGAATCCATGCTTCTTACATTTACATTTCCTTTTAACATTTCATATATTAGCCCCTAGTCTTTCCTTTATGACCACTAGGTCCTCCAGAGTAGTAAATTATGTTTACCCTTGGCTTTATTATTAATTCGGGTCTCTCGTTTTACTCTAATTTCATCTCGAAATATTACAATGTAACACTTAGTGCTCGTATAGCCTACGGTATCTTATGTATACACTCTCTCGGGATGGGGGAGTTACAAATCCTCCCACCTTAGAACATTTAGGTCCTCGAAATGAATAAACTAAACTCGAGGAAGAAAGGAAGGAAAATACCTCATTCGGAGAAATAATTGAGGGTAATGGCGGTGCATCGAGCCTCTACAGCTCCCAGTAGCTTCCTCTCTTGTATGACTCTCCCTGATACCTTCACAGTGGAATAGTCTTGTTGAGCGGAACTTGCTCTCGGCGATTAGGATGCCTTGCTAGTTCCTCTTCGTCGTGAATTTTCACCGTATTTCCCACTTTGAGCACTCTGTGATACATGTGAAGAGTGCAGGTATGTACTTGCGGGCATAAAAACATGGAAAACATCGTGAGATGCGTCGGTCGGATAAGCGACTCAGTCGATATGCCACCTCCCTGATCCTCTCAACAATCTGTATGGCCCGATATCAGTGGACAAACCGTTTCCCGAATCTTAGTACGCCCTTCCATGGGAAATCTCAAAATACCCATATCCCCACCTCGAACTCTAGGTCTCTCACAGCGGTGTGGCATAACTTTTACGCTCGGTTTGTGCAATTTTGTTCATCGCCTGCCTTGACCTTATCACAAAGTCATAGACAGTTGGACCTACTAATTTCCTTTCACCTATAGTCCTAGCAATTTGGAGTTCGGCATTCAGTCCATAAGAGCCTCATAGGGGCCCATGCAATGCGGCACGATAGCATTGTGTATGCAAACTCCATCGGGGTAGATAGGTGTCCAGTTCCCCTCCCAAACTCCGTAACACATGCCACTAGCATATCTTCTAAAGTCTGTATAGTCCTAAGATTAGCCATCCGTCTGTGGATGGCTTCCAATCTTGAAATGTAGTCTACAGTGCTAAGGGCGTGCACGTGGCGGGCCCAGCGAGTGAAGTGAAGCACGGGATCTGCATGCGAGCAATGGGCGGCGTACCTTAGGTCGATAATTTCTCCTAGTATAGGTGGGCGACACCATCGATGAATCACTATTCCCGATGGTAAATGGGCTGATTTATTCGATTAATCATAATCACCCACATGTCATTATTATGACCACTACGGCTGACGTGGAAGTCACCCACAAAATCCATAGTGATTCTCTGTTTCCGAGGGATCGGGAGTGGCGTAATGTCTCTGGAGACCCCCGTGTTCGGCACACACCAGCGACATGTGAGACATCGCGGAGACGAACTGCAATATCCCTCTTCATACCGCTTCCACCGGTAGTGTTCCTTTAGGGTATGATACATCTTTATTAACTACGGATGCATAGCAAAAGCGGAGGAATGGGCTTCCTCCATAATCTCTCTCCTCACATCACCTACATCGGTACACACAACCTCTCCATGGCCAGGAGTACCATCTCTCTGGTAATAAATCCCTGGTTGCCCGGACTCTGCTTCACCTCTCGACTTCACTGTCTACGTGGATCCACGAATCTGAAGCTCTCTAATCCTGTCTATCAATACGGGACGTGCAATGTGGCTAACGATTACTCTGAATCTATGGGTTCAAACCCACACCCGAGGACCTTAATTCTATGGTCGAGGAAGATGCACGGATCTCGAGTGGAATGGGGAACTCATGGGTCTCCTCTTAAGAGCATCTACCACGTTCGCCTTTCCAAGATGATGTTCGTGTCATTCATAATCTTGTCAGTTCGATCCATCTCCCTGTGCCATATTCGGTTCCTTCTGGCATTAAGCGAGATCTTTATAAATCTGTGATCCGTAAAAATCCTGAGGCACTCCATATAAGTAATGCCTCCATGTCTGCAAGGCAAATACTACGTTGCTAACAAGGTGAGTGCGTAGGATAGTGCAATTCATGCTTCTTCAATTGCTGAGAAGCATATGCCGATCCTTTGTCGTGCATGTACACAACCCTAGGCCTTACTTCAAAGGCATCATGATACACTGCTAAGCCATCACCCTTGATGGAAGTGTAAAGTGCTGGTGAGATCCAATCCTTTTCAGTTCATCGAAACTCTGCTGACAAGCCTCTGACCATAAAAACGGTTCCTCTTTCCTTGTCGATCTAGTGAAAGTAGACTATCTTGGAAAATCCCTCATGAACTTACGGTATGCTACGCCAAGCCGAAAACTCCTTATCCTACGTAACACTCGTAGGAGGTTTCCAATTCAATATAACCGACCTTGCGGATCTTAAGACCCCTCTGCCAAACTATGTGTCGAAAAGCGACACTATCGAGCGAAAGCCCGACGCACTTCTTGGGCTTGGCATATAACCGATGTTCCGCGTATTGCGAACTGGCATCACCGAGTGCTATGCATGTTCTTCTCCTTTGCCGAATAGATCGATATATGCGTCGATAAATGCGATAACAAAGCGATCTAAATGAGCCTAAATCTGTTCATGACATCCATAAAAAGCGGTTGGGGCATTCGTAAGTCAAATGGCATGACTAGAAACTCAAAATGCACATACCGTGTTACGAATCTTTGTCTTGGGAACATCCTCATCATGAACTCTCCAGCAGTATTAGCTAACCTCAAATCAATCTTGGAGAATACCTTGGCTCACATGGCGATCAAAGCCAATCCTCAGAAGGATGCGATTACGTATTGTTACCTTATCAGCTCTCTGTAATCAATACATAATCGCGTACTTTAATCCTTTTCTTCACCAAATAAAACCGATTGCTCCCGAGACGTGCCGATCTGATGAACCCTTGTTGACCATTTCTTCCATGCCTTAAGTTCTTTCCAATTATCACGGGGACATCCTATAGGTAGCTCGAAATCGATTCTGTCGGGGTAGCTAAATCTGAATCGATCTCTATCTGGGGGTAATCACGGAAGATCATCTGCAGGCTCCCATACGGAAATTCTCGACTACCAGAATGTCTTCGGTCTCTCATCATTCTCTCTCACCTCGACCATAGGCTAGATACCCTGGATATGACTTTCGAGACATCTTCCCGGCCATCATTCACCAGACATCATACTTTTCGAGAGCCAAATATCTTCCTTACCGAAAATGTCCTCTGGTTTCCCCTGGTCTACGTAACAACTTCTTTCTGAGACGATCCATGGTGGGCGTGATGTCGAGACAACCCGGTCCATCCACTAATATTACATTGAAGTCTGGATGTCCATGATACCAAATTAGCCATAGCAAACTCAAGCGCCCTCAATAAATCACTCTACTACCCATGTATACTCTGTCTTGCTATAATTAGATCTCCTATAGGAAGGAGACTACCATACTCTGATCTATGGGTTGTATCTCATGTTCCCTTGTCTGATAAATTTCGTAAAAATAAGCAGTGAAATAACACCGGATCTATCAAGACATAAGCATCACTATCAAAGAAAGCGGATGCACAGCATTACCTATCATGACCTCTGGTGCTACATCTGCCTCCTGTTGGGTGACTGCAAAAACCCTAGCCTGTGTTTGAGGTCGTCTCATCTGTCCTCTGGATGTCTGACCTCTACCTGCTGGTCCTCCCGGTCTAGTAAATGTAGTGGGGCCTCTGCCTGTAGCCCCTCTCGGCTCGGCCACGACCTCTGCAACAACGGGCTGCCTGCAATCTGTCTTTCCCTCTGATCCCTTTGCCCGAAGCTATACGTAGGCACTCTTTAGCGAAATGTCGGCCCATCCGCACTTAAAGCAGCTGACGACTGCTTGATACGCACTAACCATAATCAGGTTCTTCCACAGGCACACTGCGGCTTTGGACCCTTAGAGCTACTGTCTGTGGCCTCAGGAACCACGGCTAGGCTGTGCCCCACAGTAAGACTCTTTGCCACACCGGTCCACTGCGTGTCTTTCCTCCCCTCTTGGGCCCCTTCACCCAGGGCCCCACGAGACCGGTAGCCGACCCGCTCGGTTTACGGCCCTTGGCGGGCGTAGCTGGGATTTCAACCCATGCTCCTCTCTGTAGCCACACTAAGCTGACCCCTCCTACCTACTACAGGCGATGCTTGGGTGGCCGGGTTGTCGGCGCCTCTGATGAGGTCCCTAATCATTGGACTAAGACCTGACCAAACCTCTTTGGTCTTGAGCTTCATCATCACGATAAATGGAACATATCGACGAGCTCGGAGAAAAACTCAGCTCATATTACATCCCCTGAGAGTGTTCCTGCTCCTAGCCTAAGAACTCCTCGGCCTTTGCATCTACCATGCCATTTGGAACAAACTCTATCGTAAACTCTTCCTTGGGCGTACTTGGGACACTCCCTCTGGGCATCTCCTCTGAACTTCCCTCCACCACTCTAACGCTCTGTCCCGTAGGAGAAAGGCAGAAAAAGTGACCATCTGCTCATCTGTACACTTCATCACCTGATAGACCAGCTCATTTCCCTCTAACCATGAAGAAGCCTTTTCCGGGTCTCCCAATCCATCATAGTTAGTGCCCTGGCTTTCGCCCCCTCTCTGCAAACTCAGGCTCTCCGGAGGTAATAAATGCCTGATGGCTAAAGGCGAGCCATCTGCTCTAAAGATATCTGTCCTCCCACGACCTCGGGAGGCGAGTGGCGACATACACATGCAGTAGTGGCTCACGGGCGCTCAGGGTCACTATGTCTTGTGTGGAGGAACATCGCGGAACCTAAATCAACATGTTCCTCGGGTGGTGGTAATAATCCCTCAAGAGCTATCCTAGTGGCGTGTCAGCCTCGACGACGCATTTTCTGTGAATTCCAAAAATTTAATATGTCATGTAATGCATATATGATTTTAAATCACATAAATAATTTATGTAATTTTAAAATAAAACATTAAAACAATCATATGAAAATAAGAACAAATCTTTATAACATTTTCAAAACCACTGTGAAACACGATACCACGTTGAAGGATCAGGCAGGATTAACCTCATGAACGGGGACCTCGACATCAAGCGGATATAGAAACTTTTCCTCAAAACAATCAATTAAAATCCATGGAGGCGAACCCCTTTATCGCTCCAACACATCTTTAGAAATAATGCGGAAGTGAAGTGGTAAATTTTTTTTCTTTTCTTTCTTTTTTTTTTCAAACACTTAGATTTTTCAGAAAATCGGCCAGAGTTTCCTCTGTTTGTCGGACTTTCCCAAATTTACAAAAAACCTGCGAAAACATTTAAAAACACTTCTAAACTTCAAATTTTCATTTCATATTAGGACTCCCCGTCCACAACCCAATCAAACCCAATAGACATACATATACATTTATTTACTTCAAAATCCTTCAAAAATATTCAAAGCCTTCTTCTATTCCATGCATATTTTTAACAAAGATTTGGGCTGTGGACTTAAGCCGACCACCTCGTACCTCGTCCAGGATCCAAGCCCGTATTTCCTTTTCAAAATTTATATATACATATATACATGACAAAATATTCAACATATCTGATATGCAAGAATTATATATACAATGAAATCACGGCGTCTCTCACGATGGCTCGACTCACTTTGCACGGGGATCTCTACTGCGCACCCTATCTGGTTCTGAAAATGTTTTTGAAACATACGGAAAAGAATGAGCTAAAGGAGCCCAGTGAGTGTACATTTTCATTAAGATAACGTTTTCAGTATATATCAAAGTAATAAATACTTATACAATTAAAATCAATTGATGCCATAAACTTTCATTCTTTCTTTATAATAAATATTTATACAATTAAAATCAATTTATGCCTTAAATATTTATGCCTTAAACTTTCTTTCTTTCTTTATTTTCTTTCTTTCTGATGGAACCCAGGGGATAAACACACGGCTTGATTTCCGATCTTGACGGTGAGGGCCAGTCATTCAGTCATAACCATACGTGGAGAAACTCCACGCTTTATAGGTTCCAGTCATAGTACTTTATCACGTGTAAGGATATTACTCTAACACCTATTTCCCTCCCTCGGTTGGCCAACCTATAACTTTGCCCTACAAATCGCCTGCGCTTAAAGTACCTCGGCCGATATCGATCATAACGGTCATATAGAGTTGGGTAACCATCGATCAAAACCTTTCTTCAAAATACATTTCTAAATCCCATTTAAACACTTTACTTTATTATTGTATACATTTATGCATCCTTTACACACCCAAACTTCCATAATGTCTTAACACATACATACATATATAAGTGTATGCATATATATATATATTGATGCAAGATAAAAACATTTCCATATGCCTTAACATTTATATAAACATTTCCATGAAACTTTCAGTTTAACATTAAAACCATTCACTTTTAAAAACTCAATTGTCAAAATATCATTTTTTACACTCACAGTTCACCGCTCAATCCCGCTTGCTTCAGTCGAGTTCCGTTCCGCGTCCAGATAGTCCTTTTCACCTTTTAGAAAACCCTGACTACACATTAACCATAAATTCCATTTAATCCACCATACACACTCATTTTCTATATTCTTCACTCTATGAATCTATTTTACTTAGGGTGA
This sequence comes from Tetrastigma voinierianum, assembly GCA_016808115.1. Lineage (NCBI taxonomy): Eukaryota > Viridiplantae > Streptophyta > Magnoliopsida > Vitales > Vitaceae > Tetrastigma > Tetrastigma voinierianum. The sequence continues at coordinate 393,970 of JAEQBH010001441.1, read as the reverse complement.
GATGATCAATCGAATCATCCCAACTAGAAGTTATGGCATTTTCATGCCAACTAGTGTGTACCGATTACACTAGGGACAATTTGTATTACTCTTTTTTTCGAGTCTTAACTATATTTGACATTATCTATTTGTAATATTTTAAATCCTAAGGTGCTAGAGTTCTTCTCCAATTGAGATCCACCCAAATCGAACACGAAACTCGAGTTACGTCCTAAACACGGAAATTTAATCTATGTTCAGCTAAACCGAGAATTGGCTTGCACATAGCCCCACTTTAAGTGAATTTTAGGCCACTTATAATGAATTTGATAATGCCTATATGCGGATGATTGAGTTCTCATAAAGTCTATTTTAATGAGCCACTTGAATCCTCCATCGGATAAGAAATAGGCAAGTTATGGCTAAATAAGCAGAGCATCACATGTACCCAGTACACCCGATTTGTCATAGGTACATGTTGGCTAAATATTGAGAACCTAACATGTGCCGGTACACGTGTTCAAGGTGTCACCGGTACATGTCACGAAAAGTGCCAGTTATTGTGTTTTGCTTCCATTTTCCATATTTTCCATCCAATTCAACTCTATAGTCCATATACATGAAACCATTTCATATTCATACTTGACATCTCTTTTCTACTCAAATCCTCTTTCATATTTATCTTCTTTCCAAAACCTTTCCATGAATTTCTCCCAATACCATTCTAATATGGGTTATGACCCATACTCAGCAAATATGATGATTAGTTGGGGTTTGTTCTAAACCCCAGCTTCAGTCTCTCAATTAACCCGTGAATCCAACTTAAAGAGAGGATTACATAACTATCATACTTCCATATGGGGTTTACCAACCTATTTTCAAGAAATCCAAGGTTAGGATGCAATTCTATCAAAACCTAGCTTTGGGGGGGCAAGCTATTAACCATACAAAGCCTTAAAATTACATAGATCCATACTAAATGTCATAGTTCCATACCTTTTGAACTTGGCTTTTCTTCTTCTTCTCTTCCTCTTCCTCTTCTTCTCTCTTTTCCTCTTCTCTTCTCTCCTCTCTCGTTTCTCTCTGTTGGAATAGAATTGGTGCCTCTTATCCATGTTTGTTAAGGCCATGTTGCTTGAGTCAAAAACCCATTTTTTTCTTTCAACTTTCTCATTTTGCATCTTGGTCCCCAAATTTCTCTCTGTTCTATTCGACTTTCTCTAAATGCCTTGAATTCCATAACTTCTTCTATTTACATTTCCTTTTTAACATTTTATATATTAACCCCTAGTCTTTCCCTTTTATGACCACTAGGTCCTCAAGTGGTAAATTACATATTTACCCTTGGCTTTATTATTAATTCCAGGTCTCTCGTTTTATAATTTCCTAATTTCATCTCCTAAATATTACAATGTAACACTTAGTGCTAGTATACGCCCCTACAGTATCATGTACTGTACACTCTCTCGGGACGAGGCGTTACATTAGTGACCCCAACACCCACACTTTTTAATGCAAATCCAAAAATCCAAAAGAAAGCCTCACCATTTTGAACCATGATACAAATCATTGGATGAAAACCCATCCACAGTGTTGAGCCTGAGCCACTATCTTTGCATTGCTTAGTTCACGGCGGTATGAGAAAATAGGAAACAAATTTTGTTGATTAGGATCACCTTTACCGTGGCACGAATCAAATGGCGTCGTTCTTAGGGGATGGTGCCCCGAACTTCTGAGATGATGAGTTGATATGTACTTGTAATCCTCATTACAAGTATTGGTGACCTTTAACCCTTTTGAATTTCGTTTTGTAAGAATTTCAGGGTTTTTACTCTCGGCTTGATCTCTCTCTTTTGAAGTGTCTTTATTACTATAGTCATTTTATTTTGGCTAACACTGATCCTTTTTGGCAAGCCTTGTTTGTGTTCTTTGCTTTGTCTCATTTTGTGTTACGGTGTTTTATGCGACCTTTGGGATAGAGATATATCGGGTAGGCTACTTGAAGAGTTGGTCCACCGGAGTTGAAGTAATTTTGTGAAATCGGTGTCTTGCGGTGATCAGATGGATCCTTTACCTGAGGAACATCAAAGTCAGCAAGGCACTCCGGTGAATCGACAACCTTACAAATCAATGAGGACCACATACACCCTCCACAGAGTGAGTGCTCCTTCCTGCATCCTTACCACTGAGGAGTAGCGTGAGACCTTATTTGGTGCCTAGCTTCCACATTTCATGGTATGGAGAATGAAAATCCATACACCCACATACGGGATTTTGAGGAAGTGTGCATAACTTTTTAAGAGGTGCGAATTGATATGGATTGTTGATTGAAGGCATTTCCATTGACCCTCAAGAATGAGCCAAAATATGGCTTAATTATTTGAGACGAGGACCATTAGAAGTGGCGGAGGCTGCGGCGAATTCTTAAAAATTCTTGCCGAGTGCTCACAAGACCCGACAATTTGAAGAGGCAAATCTACATGTTCTTGCCCATATGACAATGAGAGTTTCTATCAGTGCTAGGAGGTTCATGGAGATAAAATCGGTGCTTGTTCACATCATGGTTTCGACACTTGGATGTAAACGACACATGGTGGTATGTCTCCATGCGTAAAACGACGCTTTTGGGGAAAGCGATGTGTGGAGGACTTCACGAGCAAGCACCCGGATAAACCATGGATTTTTAAATTATGTGGCTGAAGCTTCCAAAGGGTTGGGATAGGCAGACGAGGAGGTAGAAAATGGGGCCTTGACCCACGAAAGGGGAGGAATTTATCACTTCAGAAGACATGGAAATGAAGAGCCAAAGCCCGACCACTGACCGAAGGTTGGGTGGAATAATCGACATGAAGTGCAAGAGTAAATGAATTGCTTGCATCTCATCCATCTGTTTTAATTGTCGATTAAATAGCCACCGGGGAACCTTGTCATTAATTCCTTGATGGGGACTTGATGCGAGCATGCCCATGTCTTGGGTGATATAAGCCACCCTCTGATACTCCATATGGTAACACCTATAAACCCATTTGAAGAAATCATCCAAACCTTTCATGGGCTTAAACCCACATGTACCCTGAGAACCTGTGACGAGTTTGGCTCCACTTCGTACAAACAACGACAGCCTCCACCTTCTTCTCACATTGAAGCGACGGTGTGAATTTAATAGTGGTAGGCACGTTTGTAGAGAACAAAAGGTCTTTGAATACCCAAACCAATCGAAGGTGGAAAGAGTAGATAGCTCACTCCAGCGAAGATGAAATGACATGCATTATAGTTGCAAGTTCCATTGCAGGTTGTCGCTTGACGGTTACGAAATTTCAGCTTCGGACCAGGCCAAAACCACAGGGGAGTACACTAAATAGGCTCGGCCCGATGATCGAATCACGAGAGTGATGAAGTCAAGTGGTAGTGACTTTGAGAAGTGGTAAGAACTGAGGCGGCCAGTCGGCCTGACAAGCGGCTTCCACTGATAGTTGATCAGTCGGAAGAGCAATCGGCAAGGAAGAGTGAAGCCCAATGTACCTTCTCCTTTCCCACTAGCACTTCGGAAAAAGAAAAATTCAATCAACCAAACTGAAATTTTAGAGGTGTTACAACAAGTGAAAGTTAACATTCCTCTTCTTGACATGATCAAACAAGTCCCCACATATGCAAAATTTTTGAAGGACTTATGTACAGTAAAAAGAGGCCTCAATGTGAACAAGAAGGCCTTTTTGACTAAGCAAGTGAGTGCTATCATTGAATGAAAAACTCCTGTGAAATAAGGACGCAGGATGTCTTACAATCTAAGTTAATATTGGAGGCTTCAGTGTAGAAAAAGCAACATTAGACTTGGGGCTAGTGTAAACCTCTCGCCATATTCCATGTCTGGCTTGACTTGGTTTGGGAAACTAAAACCCACTTCCATCACATTGTCTTTAGTAGGTAGATTACATTAAAATATCGAAGGGGACCATTGAGGATGTTTTGGCCTGATGGATAATTCTACTATCCTAGTGGATTTTGTCGTACTTAACACGGGGCGGTTGCGAGTGGGAACCTTGATCATGTACCTATCATATTGGGAGGCCGTTTCTTGGCTGCCGAATTCCATAATAAAGCTGCGGAATGGGGTTATGCAATTCACATTTGAGATATGACTTTAGAACTCAATATCTTCCATTTTGAGTAAAGGCATGGCCATCGATGGAAGGCAGTGAAGAAGTGCATAATGAATCTGATTCTTGAAAAAGCAGGCTGATGGCGGCAAGAGTGCGAGATGTGTTAACCGGGGAGTTATCACGAGTGCCTTGAGTAACAAGAACCTCAATGCATAAAAGCTTAGTGCGAGAATCTTGGAGAAAGAAAATAGAAATTCTACCTCTACATTAGTGGTGATGAACGAAGGAACCTCAGCAGTTAGAGCTTCCAGACCCTAGGTTGAGGTTAAAATATGAATTCACGGAAATAGAGCGTGTCAGTTGTGATATCATCGCTGGCGACCCTTCCACGAGGCATAACCTGCTGCCTCCTCGAAGAACAAGCAAGCTTTGGGGTGGAAAATTTAAGTTTACAAAAGGCATAAAGCCCAACAATGCGCACTCACATTTATTTAGAAGAATCTAGGGGTATTGGCGTACGAGGAAGTGAGATATCTCAACTACGAGGAGGTAGTTCGCGGTGAAGAGTCTGAAATTACTCAATGGGAGTATCATTTACCCGTATCATTAGCACTTGGGTAAGCCCAGCAGGTGGTGCCGAGTCGGGGTGACAGCGTAGTGAAAGGCGGAATTGTCTACCCGACTTACTCTAGGTTGGAGGGTGTGCATAGATCTGGAGGCTTCGATGAGTAACAAGAAAGATCACTTCCCATTGCCCTTCATTGATCGCTTCTTGAGAGAGTTCGGACACCCATTTGTGCTTTTGGATGGGTATTCGGGGTACTTTCAAATAGAGATTACGCAAGAGGATCGAAAAGACCACGCTACTTATCTATTTGCTTTATGCTTACGAGGAGGATGCCTTTTGGTCTTTGCAACGCCCACGCCACTTTTCGAGATATATGCTTGTATGTTTAAGCGATTTGGTGGGCGCATAATTGGAAGTATGCATGGATGATATCAGCGTATATGGAGCGATTTTGAAGAATTTGCAGGTAATCTTGGTATCTGTGAGGTGCATAGAAAAGAACCACATTGTAGTGGAATGCCATTTATGGTGAACCAAGGAATTGTCTTGGGACATATTATTTCGATGGGGAATAGAAGTTGACAAAGCAAAAATTGAACTTATTTCAAAGCGCCATCTCGTAGATGTAAGCAGTTTAAGCGATTCCTTGAGTAAATGCGAGGCTTCTCGAAGATTCGCCAGGACTTCTCGAAGATTGCTAAACCCCTTTATAAGCTCTTGGAGAAAGATGCTAAATTTGTTTGGGAAAAAGAATGTCAGGAGAGCTTTGAAGAACTGAAGTCCCATTTGACCCTTTATATAAATAGTACGGGCACCGATTGCGGTTACTTTTGGGTGATGTGATGCAAAGTGATCTTCTTTATTGGAGGCGAGTTCTTGGCGAAAAGAGAAGATGGAAAACCTCATGTAGTCATTATGCAAGCAAAACCTTGGATGACACAAAGAAACTATGCTACTACGGAGAAGGAATTGCCGGTGGTCTACGCCTTAGGCAATTTAGAAGACATACTTGGTTGGGTCAGATATAGTCATTTTCTGAGACCATTAAAACTTTGGAAATGCCTCACGACGGCAAAATGCTAAAATGAAGACTGTAGATGGGTTCTTACGCTTGGGAATTTAACTTGCAAATTAAAGACAAAAGGGGGTAGAATGTGGTGGCGGATCATCTTTCAAGATTCATGATAGCCCGCTGACCTTTCATGCCACCCATGATGATGAATTTCCTAAAGAATCTTTAATACATCGGAAAAAGCTCCACAGGTATGTATCACATTGCCAATTTCCTCTGTAGAATCATCGATTGGAAGAACGAGGATAGGAGTACTTTTGGAAAAGATCCATTCCTATTATTGGGAAGAGCCCTTGCTTAAATATTGTGCGCATCAGATAATCGTAAAGTGTGTGCCCTGAGAAGAACAACAGTGGAATTCCAGCCACACCGCCACGAGAGTGTCCAGTGGCAGTCACTTTGCTCTCGAAGACTCAAGAATGAAGGTGTCAGCCGTTTCTCACCGACCTTCCGTAAAGAAAGCACACCAAATGTGTCGAGGTGATAGATGCCAAAGACTCCCCGTGAAATTGTCTCACGCCATATGACGCCTCGAACCCACTCTAGCTGGGTCGTAGCCATTCGATGTTCTCGGTACGATTTCATGGGACCTTTTCCCACGCCTTGGTCATACGTATTGGTGGGAGTAGACTATGTGTCCAAATGGGTTGAGGCAACCCCCAAAACCAACGACTACGGTGGTGCTCAAGTTCAAAGCAAACATCTTTTCTAGGTTCTAGTACCAAAAAGCCATTATTAGTTGATTTGGGGTTCACATTTCGTAACAAACCTTTGAAAAGCCTTCATGGCTAAATATGGTGTGAAAGTTCCGCTGCAGTGGCCACCCCTTACCATCCTCAAACAAGTGGTCAAGTAGAACTGGCGACAGGAGATTAAGACCATTCTAATGAAGGTGGTGAACAACAATAGAAAAGACAATCCATCAAACCGCCGATTCAATCGCTACGCCTACGCACGCCAAAACAATTCTCGAATGTCCCCTGAATAGTCGGGTTCATGGAAAGGCATGTCACCTTCTAGTGGAGATTGAATATAAAGCATGGTGGGCGATCATGTCGAACATGGATCTGGGTAGGGCCTAGGGTCAAAAGATTCTCGATCTCAATGAGTCTAAGAAAATAATGCAATGATGCCTACTAACTCAAGATTGCAAAAGAAATATCAAAAAATGGTATGATCAAATGATAATCGGCAAGAATTTCAACGCGGGGGACCAAGTCCTCCCAGATGGACCCAAACTCCATCTATTTCCAAGCTAAGTCACAGGATCTCGTCCATTCATAGTTCAGCAGTACAACCCAATGGTTCAGTTAGACCTACCTCAATCCAAATGATACTGTGGTGATCAAAGTTAATGGACGTAGGGTGAAGCCCTGTCGTAGCAAAAGCAGTAATCGTCAGGAGAAAAATTCTTCTTCTGACCTCTTTGAGGCCCACAGCCACAATATTTAAGGTATTCCCGTTTTGTATCGTAGCCACTAATTTTAATTTCTTAATTTTGATTAAGTTTGTTTAAAAAATTTTTGTAAAGTAAATCGTTGTTTCAAGTATTTGCCTTTACTTCAGGTTAATAGCCAAAGAACATCAACCACTTCACAAACAAAGACCCCACCCCCGCCTGTGCCGGGATGATCCTTCTCCTGCCACCATGATTGAGGAGGTACCATTCCATCCTCTAGCTTTTTCATTCCTATGCCGGGTCAGTCAGAGGTAATTTTCATATTTTTGGAATTTAGTTTTTCTGGTTATACATGCCCTGCAATACCCAAATTCGTTTTTCTTTAATTTTGAGATTGCTTTTTGTGCCTATATTTTTGTGTTTCTACTCTTGCCTTCTGTTGAAGAATTGAAGCCTTTATGCTACCATAATGTTAGAACAATTCCATATGACAAGTTTTGCCCACCAAGTTCCAATGCATTCAACCCGGTACATCCCCTTAGCTAATCACACACAGTGTTCATCAGTTTTTATCAATAGGTTGAGAAGCTATATAATTTCTTTCACTTGCAAACCGGCCTTGATCCGTTGATCACCATAATAGGCTTGTGTTGTTCACAAAAGAATAATTAATTGCCTCATATGAAAAGAGGAAAAGCAAAAAGAAAAAGAAAGAAGAAAAAGAGATATGAAAGCCGTGACACTTCGCCTTGAAACCCGAACACGGTCCGAGGGGTTTATAGTGAAAGCCTTTAAAGCCCGGTGCCCTAAACCTTAATTGGTTGGGAGTCATCGACTTAGTGTTCAAGCACACGGTAAAATGGGTGGAATTTAAATGGGTTGTGTGCTTAATTTCGTCATTCGGTCCTGCATGGAAGCCCGAGGAGTTTGTTGATACTTTTGGCTTGTTGCCCTAAACCTTAATTGGTTGGGAGTTATCGTGGACCTCAAGCACGGATTCTCTTGGTGAAGTCACGAGCTTTCAGCATCAGACCCTACAATACAATCAAAGAAGGAAATAAGAGCGTAACTAAGCCCATTTCTAAAGTTGGTCACGCCTTAAGGTCCCGCAGAGTTTCGTCATGTGAGGGAACAACTTGCAAATTTATTATTCAAACTGGTTACCTTAAGAACAATTTAGATTTTGTGATGTTTAGGTTGACTTCTTTGGTTGATGCTGCCCTCAAACCCTGGTCCTATATGGCACCGTTTCACGATGGTATTTCAGATGCAGTCTAAGTTTTCTATACTAAAGGTAAGCCCCACTCAGACACATTTTTTGACAAAGATAATAATTTTTGGCAAAAGCACAAAGATGCATACCTTGATTGTTTTTAGCATTGCTAAGGACTAGCAACATGTCGTTAGTGATTAGTACCTTAAAAAGTACATTGAGTCCTATTTAAGATAGGTTTTGAGTGCTTTTTGCGTAATTAATCATATGAATTAAGCCGATTGACATGTGCAAAGTTCTGCTTAGCACTACTGATTTTGTTTCGAGGTTGCTTTAGCAATTTTTGGTGAAGTTTTAGAAACCCAAATTCCTTCATTTCCTGCTTACTTCAGATTCTGTATGATTCATGCGAATTTCTGCGATTTCATCAAGCCGGGATAAAGAAATGTCAAGTGGAACTGAAGAAATGGAGGCTGAACTGATGCAAGACAATGCAGGGAGTGAAGGATTTTCGCTATGGAATAGCGAAAATTTCGCAAGGATTGCGAAAATTTCGCAACCATAGCAAAAATTTCGCAATCCTAGCGAAATTTCAAGATATTATTAGCTACAGAGAGTAAATTTCGCCATCAGCTAATTATCGTGCATAGCGAAAATTTCAATTTCATATAAATTATATTTTCGCTATGATAGCGAAATACACTATGCATAGCGAAATTGGTTGCCCTCTGATTTTGATCCAAACGACCTCGTTTTGTGTAATTCCCATTTTACCCCTAATGTAATCATATATTTTTGGTATTTTTGGTATTTCACACCTCTTGTATGGCTATATAAGCCACCTTATAACTTTTTGTAACCCTAACTTTCATTCAAGCTTTCATTCACGCAGCTTTTGTTTTAGGTTTACAGTTTTCTCTCTTCTCTCTCTTTTTCGCCGGGCTAAACACCCTTTTGGAGGATGACAACTCAAGGGATGCTCGATAAGCCTTAAAGCCTTGAAGAGGAGGGTTGCTAGGTTGGTTAATGGTGGCCTATGTGTGTCCCCACTTTAAATGAATTGTGTACCCGCATTTATTGAAACCAAACTTCAAACTAGGGCTTAATGCTATTTAATGTGTTTCTTTGGTCAATACTTGTCATGTTTAGGTTCAAAGGTATTCTAATGGTAAGATACACCGACATTCTAGATGCCATTTACGAGCCACTTAAATTAGGTTAAATGGTGCATTCTTCAAACTGCTGGAACATTAAATGCTCAAGAAGTGTTTTGGCTCAAATAGGAGTGTTTGTGGGTTGGTTTTAAAGTTAAACAAAGACCGTTTTGGGTAATGATTATATGTCATTTGCCCTTAATGTGGGAGGAAATAACCCGAGGACACCTATATAACCCTGCATTTTATCAAGCTAGTACCTAAGCTTCAAGGTCTCCCTTTCACACCTCTACTTCAAGTCAAGCTGCCAATGTAGAGTGACCCTAACACCCACACTTTTTAATGCAAATCCAAAAATCCAAAAGTGAAAGCCTCACCATTTGAACCATGATACAAATCATTTGTGTGGATGAAAACCCATCCCCCGTGTTCGAATTTAGGACCACTATACCGCAGTGAGCTCGACTACTATAGAGGTGGAGGAAAATAGGAAACAAATTTTGTTGATTCCGGATCACCCTACCGTGGCACGAATCACTTATGACATTTGACTCAAATGACTTCTCTAACACAACTCCTCCACGGAGGACTTGCATCACTAATGCTAATGGGCAACTCTACCTAGTCACAAGTGGTTAGAACCGGTGCTTACTGCTCTCCCCTCTCTTCTTTAGCTCATTACACTTCTTGTTCCATCTCTCTCCAACAAGTTGATGCTTGTGAGTCGGTCACTAAAGAGCTTAATTGTGTTGTACCGATCTACTTACTTTATCTTCTTCGTAGATATTCTCAAGAAGCTGATATTATCAGGGGCTGGTACCAAGAGGTGGGACTATACTACTTAGATGATTTCAGCTCAGGCAAAACACATCACACGCACCATCACCAAGAAATATACTAATCCATTTGGTTGCATAGGCGCTTGGGGCACCCATCATTTAGCTATCTCTGGCATCTATTCCCATCATTATTTTCCCGTCTGCAGAATGTGGACTTTAAATGTGATACATGTATCAAGGCTAAAGCCAACGAAGCCCTTATCCCAAGTAGCTTAAATAAGACTAATACTCCATTTGCATTGATACACTCTGATGTGGGGACTGGCCCCGATAACTACTCCCTTCCCGTCACCGCTGGTTTGGTAATTTTGTCACGACATTGTACCGAATGACATGGTTTCACAGTTAAAACCAAAGAAGAAGTTTTCACCATTTTTCAAGCATTTCATGCCATGGTTCAAACTCAATGCACTTCATAGATAAAAATTCTTCGTTCTGATAATGGTGGAGAATTCACTAATCGAAGATTTCAGGCCTATTTCCAACAACATGGCCTCCTCCATGAGACCTCATGCTCTCAACACCTCAACAAAATGGTGTCACCGAGAGGAAAAATTGGCATATTCTGGAAACATCCCCTACTCTTCTCCTCAGCGCACATGTGCCGAGTTGCCATTAGGGGGATGCTGTGGCTACTGCCTTGTTCCTAATCAATCGTGGCAGCTAAAATTTGCACTTTGAAACCCCCTTGCAAATCCTCTCACCCATCCTCCTTCACTATCGATGCTCCTCCTAGAATTTTCAGTGTGTTGCTTTTGTCGATTCCACACAAGAATCAACGCATTCAAACTAGACCCATGTGCCATTCCGATGCTTGTTTTTTGGGCTATGGTTTACATAAAAAAGGCTTCATGTGCTATGACCCCAATACCCACCGAACCTATATCACCATGGATGTTACATTTCTTGAGTCCGAGAATTTTACTCCTTTCACCTGCACTCCACCTCCTCTTCAGGGGGAGACTCAAGTAGAAGTGTCAAATTGGTTGATGGCTAATGGAACTGGAAATAGAGAGGTTGAGCAGCATGAGGCACCACCAGAGAGTGAACATATCAAATTGAGAAATGAAGTCGCAAATGAAGAACCGAAAAATACAAAGTATCCTCAATCCCCTCACTCCTCCGTACCCGAAGGCCCTCCCCCTCCTGAGAATGTCCCCGAGGCACTGCATCGCAGACTCTTTGTTACGTTAATATCTTGGATTCTTTCTACTGGTTATGTGTTGCCTTTATTACAATCGTGGAAAACCACTTCAACAGGATATATCCCAGATGAAGAAGAAAGAAAATCCAAGTACCCAATTGAAAATTATGTATCTACTCAAGGTCTGTCCAAGCCGCTCAAGACTTTCACTCAAACACTATTCTCCAGCCATATTCCCAATACTATTGAGGAAGTGTTATCTGATCCAAAGTGGGTGCAAGCAATGCAAGAAGAAGTAGAAGCCTTAAAAGAAAAAACAATACTTGGAGGTTGGTCCCATTACCAAAAGGGAAAAAAATAGTGGGATGCAGATGGGTATTCTCTATAAAATACAAGGCTGATGGATCAATTGACCGATACAAGGCGAGGCTTGTAGCGAAGGGGTTTACCTAAACGCATGGCATAGACTACTCAGAAACCTTCTCACCAGTAGCTAAACTGAATACTATTAGGGTCTTACTATCTCTTGCAGCAAATTTGGACTGGCCACTACATCAACTTGACGTAAAGAATGCTTTCCTTCACGACAACCTTGACGAGGAGGTATACATGGAGGTTCCGACAGGGTATACAGGATCGATTGAGACCAAAATTTTTTGTAAATTGGAGAGGGTGTTGTATGGACTAAAACAATCACCACGAGTGTGATTTGGACGATTTAGTTCAGCTATGAGGAAATATGGCTATTGCCAAAGTAACTTGAATCATACTCTTTTCTTGAAACATCGCCAAAGCAAGGTGACAACATTAATAGTCTATGTGGATGATATGATAATTACAGGGGATGATGCTGAGGAGATATCGAGGTTACAAGAACAATTGTCTGCTGAATTTGAAATGAAGCATTGGGAGGGCTCAAGTATTTTCTAGGAATAGAGGTGGCGAGGTCAAAAGCGGGCATACTCCTCTCTCAATGGAAATATGTACTGGACTTATTGACGGAAGTAGGATTACTAGAGTGTAAACCTGTGGATAAGCTAATTGTGCAGAACCATAGGCTTGGGAAATATTTGGACCAGGTGCCAACCGATAAGGTGAGGTATCAAAGGCTAGTGGGGAAGCTTATTTACTTATTTCACACTCGTCCAGACATTGCTTACGCCGTAAGTGTGGTAAGCCAATTTATGCATAATTCGAGTGAAGACCATATGGGTGCCGTAATTCGAATTCTCCGCTATCTAAAGTCATCACCAAGGAAAGCACTACTGTTCTCCAAGAACGCCCATTTGAATATTGAAGGGCACACCATGATGCGGATCGGGCCAGAAATATCTTGATAGAAAGTTCTCATGCTACTTTACATTCGTGGGAGGAAACTTAGTTACATGGAGGAGTAAAAAGCAAAAGGTAGTGGCATTGTCCATCGCTGAAGTTGATTTTCGAGGCATGGCGAAAGGATTGTGTGAGCTTCTTTGGCTTAGAAATTTGCTAACAGAGGTCGGTTTTCCCCCTCGTTCTGCAATGAATTTATTCTGTGATAACAAAGCTGCCATTGACATACCTCACAACCCAATTCAACATTACCGCATCAAACATGTGGAGGTAGACCGACATTTCATCATACATAACCTGGAAGAGAAGATTATTCAATTCCCTTTTGTTAAATCTGAAGATCAGTTGACTGATATACTTACCAAGGCAATTTCCAGTAGAAACTTCAATGACTCACTTGACAAGTTAGGTGTTATAGATATCTACAAACTTGAGGGGAGTGTTGGCGTGAGTTCTGCAATTAGCCAGTTATGGAAATCGTATATTTAGGAAATCCCTTCACTAAAGGGTACAACATGATTGTATAGACATAGAGTAACTTCCTAAAATATTTTTTTTTATCTCTATATATTGTACTCTATTTTATGGAATGTAGCTAAGAGAAAAGGTATGTTTAACAAATACTATGACAAAGGGCAAGTCACAGTTAAGGGTGTAATCGAGTAGGGTCAATACAAAATCAAACTCGAGCTCAATTTAGTTAACAAAACTCGAAGTTCAAATTCGATCAAGTTTTTTCAAATGTTCGAAACTCGATTCGAAAAATAATCGAGCTATTCGAACTCGACTCGACAAAGCTCAAATCAATTAAAAAATTAACAAATAAATACTATGACATAGGGCTAGGTATTTTCAGTTTGGGGAGTAATAAGTTAAATTGATACATAGTCAAGATCGAGAGCTAAACTCCATTGAAAAATTTGAAGCTCGACCAAGTTTTTTTTAAATGTTTGAAACTCGACTCGAAAGCTCGAATACCCTCATTTTGCAAAACTTGACTCAATTCAACTCGAATAAATTAAAGAGATCTAAGATTTTTATATTATTTATATAATGATGGTATAAATGTGATTTAATAAATAATAAAATAATAAAGCTTAATTAAGTTCATGAGCAAATCGAATCAGGTATTATTATACTCGAACTTGATAAGCCACTTAAGCTCAACTCAATTAATTTCAAATCGAATTCGAGTATTTTACAGGTCGAACTCGAGTAGATTGACTCATTTACACCCTAAGTCACAATTAAACCATAACTAATTCCTTCCAAGTTGATAGAAATTAATCCATATTTGAGCAAGAAAGAATAAGCAAGCATCATATTCTGATGGTCCTTACCAAATACTAGTCACCCGTTACTCAGAGATCTCGCCTTTTGAGGAAAATGAAGGCAACTACAAATAGCATAGACTTTTCCTAAGACCTCCATTGGACTAAAAAAAGTAAGCCTTCATGACTTCTTTGCAAATGCTTTCTGGTCGAAGGTGATAAAATCAAATTTGAGAGAATTTATGCTTCATTTTGGTAGGTATACAGGAGAATTTGATGTTTGACTGCAAGATCAATAGTAGAGTGAAAACTGCATTGAAAATTATGATATCTTTTTCTCTCTTTCTCGGCCTAAAAAAAAAAAATTCATAAATACAAAAGGTTGAGAAATATTCTAAAATTTAGTGTACTTTTTTTGCCACATGGAAAGCATCTCTTAAAGAGACACTTTCTAAAATTATGAAAACCTTAAATTTTAATTAAAAGTATCTTTTGAAGAAATAGTTTTGTAACACCCGGAATTATTACAATAGCTAAATATTATTTTTCCGAAAATAAAACGATAGACCTGAGTTTAATACTATAGCCAAGGGTAAATTGGTAAATTTACCACTTGATGACCCTTGGATCATTAATGAGAAAGTCTAGTGGTCAATTTATAAGATTGGGAATGTGGTATGAAAATAGAAAGAGTTAATGGCTTAAATTGCTATTAGTGAAACTTTAAAGTCAAAAATGGGTATAAGACTAAAACTAGTCTAGCAAAAGGGATGGTTCTCATTTTTGCTCAACTAGAGTTAGGGCAAAACGTGAAGAAGAGATGGTGAAAGAGGAAGGAAGAAGAAGAAGAGAAGAAGAAGAGAAGAAGGAAGAGAAGGAAAGGAGATTGAGACAAAAAGGTAAGGGTTTTTGGTTTGATTCTTGTAAAATGGTTCTTTTTCTAGGGTTTGGTTAGGGGAACTTCTCCTAACCCTAGATTTGAAGGATATGGGGTGGTAAAACCCTAACTTCGTTATTTGTGTAAGGATTTGAGGGGATTTTGTACATGAGGGTATGATTCATGGATTTCTTTGAAAGCTAGGTTTCATCCTAACCTTAGATTGGTTGAGCGATGGGTCGGCAAAACCCTAGATTCTTGTTTAAGATGTGTTTGAAGATGCTGGGGTTGAGTAGAGTGGCTTGATGTGTGCTCAGTGTCAAAGGATTCGTTGGAAACTTATGGAAAAAGTGGGAAAATCATAAATTCTGGGCATTTTCGAGGGCTGGATTTTTCTATTATGGCCCGTTGTTAGTATTTTGGCCATAACTCGGCCATTTCGTCCGAATTGAGTGGGATTTAAGGGTCAGGTGTCTGTGGACTTCAAGGAGCACAAATATCCTCGGGGGCCATGTGTGTCCAAATTCGTAACCCATTGGACCCCAAAATTCATTCAAAGTAGGGTTATGTTGTTTATGACATATCTCGAGTTTCAGTGATTCAAGTTGGAAAAGAACCCTTAGTACCTTATCTTCAAATGAGTAATATGGAGATAGGAATACAAGAGGTGTTTTGTGTTGAGTGTGTTGTTTGTGTAACCCTAATAAGGTGTTAAATGTTGATCCTAGTAAGTGTAAGAGAGAGTGCACTTGGGGGATCAATGTTTATGTGGAAGGTATAAAATATATGTGAGTCGTAGGGTGATAAAGTAATAGACCACTTGAGTAATTTTATGTGTGACACGTGATTGTGAGAGGCTAAGGAATCTTATGACTCTATTATTTGCGCATCCTTTCTGGAGTAGCCTCTTGGTTTGACTTCATTAGGAGACTTATGATTTTTTGAATCAAAGGAAGGTAGGAGATCTTATAACCTTCTCCTGCTTGTATTGTGGTTTGATGTTGTGAGAATTCTGTATCATTCCGTGCTTTGACTGTGTGATTTTCTAGTGATATATTAATGTATATTTTTATATATATGAAAATATTTGAATTAATTGGTACATGATGTTTTTAAATATCCATGTGGTTGAAAGCTTTGTGAAATTGTTTTAAAGCATGATATGGGTATGAGACTGTGTGAGAGTCCGGATTGATGTAGTGGACACGGGACGATAACTAGTCCCCCGGGTTGTAACCCTGCAAAGGTCACGTATATCACTGGATGTGGGCATACTTCGGGGTGGTAAGTCCCAACAATTTGTCGTTATAATGGATGTGCATCCGGCAAAAAACCCCAAGAATTTGTCGCGTTGTTCCGGGGATGATCGGGTAGTCCCTGGGTGAAAGCCCAAAAGAGTCACTGATGAGGGGTTGAGAT
The DNA here is from genome assembly GCA_016808115.1 of Tetrastigma voinierianum. Classification (NCBI taxonomy): domain Eukaryota; kingdom Viridiplantae; phylum Streptophyta; class Magnoliopsida; order Vitales; family Vitaceae; genus Tetrastigma; species Tetrastigma voinierianum. The sequence continues at coordinate 377,603 of JAEQBH010001441.1, read as the reverse complement.
GGTGGTAGTATTGCATTCATGTGTTTCCATCATCAACCTATTATTTGTAAAATGTTCATGTTTTGAGATATTTTGAATTATGTATAAATTGAAATGTTTTTATGAGCATGGCTTGTTTTGGGATTAACTAATGAAGGTTTAACTCACTCCCCATTATTTCTCCACCTTAGATGCAGGGTATTTAGACCCGTCGCGTGACATGAAAGCTGGACTATGTGGTTTTTATGATGGGAAGTTTTTATGCCAACTCTTAGCTTGCTGTGGTCGAGCATACATTTTGATGAATATTTAAGTAGCATGTGGATATTCACACTGTATATTTAGACAAACTTGGTATCTTTTGTGATCATTGTATATTTGGCTTGTAGCCACTAGTTTTGGAACTTTGTGTAAATGTTATTTTGATCAAGTGTAAGTGTATAGTTTCGGGTACATCGAGGAATTAACTCAGACCGATATGTGTGTATGTTCGAGACTGAGTTGTGTTTTATTTACTGCTTCAAGGTGATTACTCCAAGTGGAGTTTAGACTCAAGTCAGGAAAAAAAATCGTGGGTGGTAAAATAGTAACATAAATCACACCTTGGAATTGGTGTGACAAGTTGGTATCAGGAGCTAAGGGATAAACTTTGGGAGATTAAAGGAAAATCTAATAGATACATAAAGGATCTTTGTGCGCCACTTTAAGCTATGATCATGGAGCTTAGGTTTTTAGTGCTAGGATTCGTAAGTATTGAGGGATGATATGATTTTCATATATGGTATAGGGCTCCTAGTAGACAAATTATCAAGGGTATTTAAAGATAACATGCTTCATATGAGACTATGTGTGATAACATGTTGGTGTGATTTGTAAGCATGATAACGAAGCTCGATATTATAATGCTTGTATGGAATTTTTTCCATGGTGTCAGGTTAGTGTGTAATGATTCTTATACCATGTGCAACCTTCTCCGAATCGGTAAGATATGTCAATAGCTGTAAAGATTGCATATCTTGAAAATCATGTCGAGAACCCTGAAAGTTATTATTGGTTCTTGTACCATGACATTGTGATAACTAATTGTCTTTTTCCATATTTATAGACAATGATTAGAGGAAGAAGGAGTGGACGACCAAGGGTCAGACAACCTGTGAGATCCTCTTCACCAGTGCAAGAGGACAGGGATGGAGAGAGGGTGGCGTTACCTTCTGTATCATTCGAAGAAGATGGATTTGCTGCTGATCAAGGATTTCATGGCACTTGCTCTCTTGTTTCTGGGAGAGATCAACTCCTTGGAGGCTAAGCATCAAGCAAAGGAAGTGAAGAAGACGGATGTCTCGAAGTCCCTGAGCTGAGAGTATCTCTAGCCTCCTTATGTCAGAGGGATCAGCCCATGGCTTATGGATATGGTTAAGAGCACCTATGATGCCACACATGGGGCGGACTCGCCGAGGAGTTACTCCCGCCAAGTATTCTCGAGGCCATGAGGAGACGTAAGAGATCGGAGTTTGTGCACCTCGCAGCAGGGGTATGATCAGAATCGAGTATGCTCCACCCATTTTGTTATCGGGTATGCACAACATATGCAGGCAATAGCAGATGAGAGTCGAATCGCCAAGAGTGGTCCCAGGCCGCAACATTCGGCCTCAAGTGGTTCTTTTATGCTTCGCACCTACTGCAGAGGTGGCAGGTAATGAAGCCCGATTATTGAGAGGGAGCAGCTTGAGGTACAAAACGAAAGAAACAATAATTCCGTGCTCGGAGACTTCGTGTAAAGATAAGCAGGCTGCGCCTGAAGGATGAACGGTCCACCTGCAGCTTGCCCATGCAACAGGCAAGCCGCTGGGAGGCGTTTGGGACATGGGGCCCCTGACGTGTTAAGGAGTGTGGTGCGACAGACACTTGGAGGAGGTGGTGCCCTAAGTTACATCGTAGGAACACCCAAATTCTCCTCATAAGGCCATCAAGAAACCATTCAAGGCGGTCCAGAGGACAAATTCCTCCAAGGGAGAAGATCCCAAGAAAGGGAAGATTGCATCTACTTCGAGCCAAGGGTCTCAGAGCAGAGTTTTCGCTATGGCAGCCCGAGATCCAGAGCCTAGTGTGCTAGTGGAAAGTATGGCTTATGTTATGCAAAGACTCTGGGCACATGTGTCGCTTGATCTTGCATCCCTGCTCATTTATGTCTACTTATTTTTCTTCATTTTGGATTCTAGAGATTGCACCACTCTCTATCCTTTCTTTGTTGAGACACCTATGGTGAAGTGATGTGCTTAAGTGGGATGCAAGTGTCAGGTAAGTTGAATGTTGGGATACTGTCATGATCGACTTAAAGATCTCTACATAAGGATAATGTTTGATGTGATTGTGGGAATGGATTGGTTAGCCCCACATCATGCGGTCCTAGACTGTTTTTCGAAGAAGGTGACCTTCCAGATTGGTTGTGGGTCACGTGTCAGCTTCTATGCGGATCGAGGGGGTGGTCCGACTCAACCGTTGATAGAGATGGAGAACAAGTGGTTAGGAAAGAATGGGGGTCAGCACTTCCTTTTTACTATGCCGAGGGAGATTAAAAGGAAGGTGGCGATGGATTGTATTCCACAAGTGTGTGATTTTGCTGACGTATTTCCTGATGAGTTGCCAGGATTACCTCCCCATAGAGAGATGGATTTCTCCATCGATTTGTATCCCTGATTCGATTCTATTTCAAGAGGCTCCATTCCTGGGATGGTCTGCTTGAACTTATAGGAGTTGAACCCACAACCGCAGGAATCAGAGTGGTAAAGGGTCTATCCGATCGAGTACCTCGCCTTAAAGTTCCAAAGATTGTTCATGAAAAGAAAGACGGAATGCTACGGCCAGGTGTGGATTACCTAAGTCGAATAGAGTAAATTGAAAACAAGCACCTACTTCTCACAAGATTGAGGATTTGTTTGATCGCTTGAACTGGGCTTGTTACTTCGAAAATTGATTTAAGATCCGTATCATCGCTGAGAGTACGGTGACTCGACATCCCTAAGATCAAGCCAGACGAGGTATGGACACTTCGGAAGTTTGTTGTCATGTTTTGATCGACTAATGCTCCAAATTGCCTTTATGGATCCGATGAATGGGGATATATCGTCCCAGATTGGATCGCTTTGTGGTAGTGTTTCAGGATCTACATCCCGATATATTCCAAGGGTCAAGCCGAGCATGAGCAACATTTACGCTTGGAGCTGCTGTGCACCGAGAGAATCGCCAGATGCCAAGCCGAAAAGTGTGGATTTTTGTTACAAGAAACTGGGCCTCTAGGGCACATGGTGTTTAAGGAAGGTATTTCGTTGATCCTAAGAAGGTTGAGGTCGGATGCGGAGCCGACTAAGAGTGTCTTTGAGATATGTAGCTTTCTCGGGTTGGTTGGTTATTACCACCGGTTTATTGAGAACTTCTCCCAGATTGCATGTCCCATGACTAGACTGACACGTAAGGGAGTGAGCTTTGACTGGAATGACAAGTGTGAGGAGTCTTTCCAGGAGCTGAAAAAGAGATTGACTACAACGCCGGTGTTGATTACTCCGGTGAGTGGGGAAAAGTACACGGTTTTGTGATGCCCCGAGAGCTAGCCTGGGTTGTGTACTTATGCAAAAGTTGTCGAGTGGGTTACCTATGCCTCTAGGCAATTGAAGAAACATGAAGAGAATTACCCCACGCATGATTTAAAGCTTGTTGCAGTGGTGTTTGCCCTAAAGTTATGGAGGCACTACCTGTATGGTGAAAGTTTGGAAGTGTTCTCCGACCACAAGAGTTTGAAATATATCTTACCTCGCAGAGATTTGAAGCGTGAAAGAGAAGATGGATGGAGACACTGGGAGGACTTTGACTTTTCTTTGCAATACCACTCGGGTAAAGCAAATGTGGTTGCTGATGCCTTGAGTAGAAAATCAAGGAGCATCCTTTCGGGTTTGATGGATTATGAGTGGAAGATGTATGATTACATCAGCGAGTTCCACCCGTGCTTTGATGGGGATGAGCCTAAGGCATGTTTTTATATGTTGCTAGCTCAGCCAACAGTTTTACTAAGAGTCATCGAGGCTCAGAGGAGTGATAAGAAGCTTGAGGGCACACGCTCACAAGTGGTAGCTGGGGATGCACCTGAAGGGTAGAGCATTCATGCAAATGAAGGAATCTATTTCCTCAACATATTGTTTGTGCCTGATGATGCACGCTTTGAGAGAGGAGGTGATGAAAGCCTTCATCAATTTCTGCCTGCACATCCCGTGAGACAAAGATGTACCACGACTGAGGCACTAATTTCGTGGCATGGGATGAAGAGAGACGTAGCGAAGCCATTCTAAGTGTTTGACGCCAACAAGTGAAAGTTGGAGCACCGAGACCAACAGGTCGTTGCACTGCTAATTCACGTGATAATGGAAATGGGATCATGTGACGATGGACTTCGTGACTAGTTTGCCTAAGACTCACCAGGGTAAAGATGGTGTTTGGGTGGTTGTTGACCGGTTGACTAAATCAGCACATTTCTTAGCAATAAGGACCACTGACTCTATTCTTACTTTGAGCAAGTTGTATGTGAGGGAGATCAGAGGTTGCATGGTGTACCTCTCTCCATCAGGTCGATAAAGACTCGAGGTTTACGTCCCGATTCTGGCGGTCTTTGCAGAAAGCTTTGGGAACAGAATTGAGATTGAGTACAACATTTCACCTCGGGGATCGGGACGGGCACCCAAGAGATTGATTCAAATTCTGGTAGATATGCTTAGAGCACGTGTGTGTTAGACTTCAGTGGAGTTCGATGGAACGATTTTCCTTGATCGAGTTTGCGCATAATACCGCCTGTGAGCAAGATTGGATGGCACCATATGGAGCCCTTTATGGAAGGGGCCATGTAGATCGCTCTATGCGCCGGACCGAATCAGAGAGGCTACTGACTGTCCGCAGTTGGTACAGGAAACGACAGAGAAGATAAGGGTGATCCGTGACAGTCAGCTGCGTGACAGCAAAAAGTAAAGTTGCGCTTCTAATTCACAAGAGAGACCCTGGGAGTTTCGTGTCGGGGGACCATGTGTTTTTGCGAAAAGCCGCCGCAAGGGACTGCTTCATTTGGTAAAAGGGAACCACCCCAGGGTACATTGGTCCGCTTTGAGATTCTCCAAAGAGTTGAAGAGGTAGCTACTGCTTAGCTCTTCCGCCGCAGCTACTTAGTATACACGACGATTCCACGTCTCCTGCCATGAAGTATGAGCCGATGTTTCGCACATACTAGGATTGGGCGGTGAACCGAAATCGCAAGAGAATATGAAATACGAAGAGCGCCAAGGAAGATTCTATATGTGCAATAACGCTGTTGCGAACAAAGACCTCTAGTAAAGATGTTATGAACACCATGTAGCCGGAAGAAGCTAAGAGAGAACTTGAAGCGGATGTGAAGCAAGAGGTAACCAACTCTTCACAAGTTAGTAAGGTTTAATTTCGGGGACGAAATTCTTTTAAGGGGGAGGGAATGTAACACCCGGAATTATTACAATAGCTAAATATTATTTTTCCGAAAATAAAACGATAGATCTATTTAATACTGTAGCTAAGGGTAATTGCAAATTTACCACTGGAGGACCCTTGACTATTGAATGAGGAAAGTCTAGTGGTCAATGTATAAGATTGGGAATGTGGTATGCAAATAGAAAGAGTTAATGGCTTAAATTGCTATTAGTGAAACTTTAAAGTCAAATGGGGTATAAGACTAAAACTAGTCTAGCAAAGGGATAGTTCTCATTTTCAAGCCAAATAGTAAGGCAAAACGTATAAGAGATGGTGAAAAGAGGAAGAAGAAGAAGAAGAAGAGAAGAAGGAGAAAGGAAGAGAAGGAAAAAGGAGATCGAGACCAAAAAAGGTAAGGGTTTTTAGTTTGATTTTGTAAATGGTTCTTTTCTAGGCTCAAGGGGGGAACTTCCTAACCCTAGATTTTGAAGGATAATGGGTGGTAAACCTAATCCTTGCCATTTGTGTAAGGATTTGAGGATTTTTGTATAGAGGGGTATGATTCATGGATCTCTCTTGAAAGCTGTGGTTTCATCCTAACCTTAGATCAAGAGTGATGGTTGGTAAAACCCAAATTCTTGTTTAAGATGTGCTTTCTGGAATATGTTTTGGGTTGAATAGAGTGGCTTTGATGTGTGTTTGAGTGTTGGGGTTGATTTGGTTGGAAACTTATGGAAAAAATGGGGAAAATCATAAATTCTGGGCATTTTCGAGGGTTGGATTTTTCTATTATGGCCCAGTATTAGTATTTTGGCCATAACTTGGTCATTTCTGCTCCGAATTGAGTGATTCAAGTGGTTATGTAAACTAGACTTCAAGGAGCACAAATATCCCTGAAATATGTGTGTCCAAATTCGTAACCCATTTGACCCCAAAATTCATTCAAAGTAGGGCTATGTTGTTTAGGACATATCTCAGTTTCTGCGTTCGACCGGTGATTCAAGTTGGAAAAGAACCCTAGCACCTTATCTTCTAAATGAGTAATATGGAGATAAATACAAGAGGTGTTTTGTTTTGAGGTGTTGTTTGTGTAACCCTAATAAGGTGTTAAATGTTGATCCTAGTAAAGTGTGCAGAGTGCACTCGGGGATCAAGGTTTATGTCGGAAGGTATACGAATATATGTGAGTCGAGTGGTGATAAAGTAATAGACCACTTGAGTCATTTTTATGTGACACTGATTGTGAGAGGCTAAGGAATCTTATGACTTGTTATTTGCAAATCCTTTGGAGTAGCCTCTCAAGCCCTACTGGGAGACTTATGATTTTTTAATCCAAGGAAGGTAGGATCTTATAACCTTCTCCTACTTGTACGCGCTTACTGTCATGAGAATTCTTGCACCATTCCGTGCTTTGACTGTGTGATTTTCTAGTGATATATAAATGTATATTTTTATATATATGGAAATATTTGAATTAATTGGTACATGATGTTTTTAAATATCCATATGGTTGAATGCTTTGTAAAATTGTTTTAAAGCATGACATGGGTATGAGACTGTGTGAGAGTCCGGATTGATGTAGTGGACTCGGGACGATAACTAGTCCCTAGGTTGTAGTCCCAGAAAGGTCACAGATATATGGGATGTGGGCATATCCCTGGGTGGTAAGTCCCAACAATTTGTCGTTATACGGATGTGGGATATCCCCGGTGGTGTCCCAAGAATTTGTTTGTTCTCGATGATCGGCCATCCCCGGGTGAAAGCCCAAAAGAGTCACCATGAGGGTTGAGACGGTGTGGTATTGCATTCATGTGTTTCCATCATCAACCTATTATTTGTAAAATGCCTAAGTGTTTCGAGATATTTTGAATTATGTATAAATTGAAATGTTTTTATGAGCATGGCTTGTTATGGGATTCACATCGAGTTGTGGAACTCACCCCCATTATTTCCTCCACCTAGATGCGTAATGGTGACCCGTCGCGTGACATGAAAGTCGGACCAGGTTTTTGAGGATGGAAGTTTATGCCAACCTTACTTTGTCAGGTGGCCGAGCATACATTTTGATGAATATTTAGTGTTATGTGGATATTCACACCGATATTCGGGACACATCTTTGTGGATCACTGTATATTTGGCTTGTGTAGCCACTAGTTTTGGAACTTTGTAAATGTTATTTTGATCAAGTGGGTGTATAGTTTTGGGTACATTGAGGAATTAACTCACACCAATATGTGTAAGGTTCGAGACCTGGAGTAGTGTTTTATTTACATTTCCAGGTGATTACTCCAAGTGGAGTTTAGACTCAAGTTGTGAAAAAAAAAAATCAGGTGGTAAAATAGTAACATAAATCACACCGGTGGAATTCGGGGTGTGACAATTTTCTAAAGTTTTAGAAATTATGAATTTAAACTAAAAGTATTTTTTGAATAAATACTTTCTAAAGTTTAAAAAATTATGAATTTATGTTTCAAACATTTTGAAAATTTTGAATTTGAACAAAAAGTATCACTTGAAAAAACATTTCTAAAATTTTCAGAAGTTATGGATTTAAATGGAAAGTTTCTTTAAAGTGGTGGGGGGGGGGACATATAGTGAACAGTGACATCACATTTGAACCAAAAAATGAATTTCATGTGGTATCCACATACTCCCCTCTCTTCTCTCAACTCTCTCCTTATCCCAACCACACCCAGAACCCACCGAACCCCATTTGAGTCACAACACTAATGTTAACACCCTTAAATCATTAATGTAACACTATTAAATCACTCATGTACTTAAAGCACTAATGTAACACTTAAAGAATTAATGTAACACCCTTAAAACACTAATGTAACATACTTAAATCACTAATGTGACATTCTTAAATCACTAATGTAACACTATGCACTAATGTAACACCCTTAAAATTATTATAAATAAATATATTTATAAAAAAATTTAGGGGAAATTGATGAGTATCTTAAATACTCATTTTATCCCCATGTTTTGCTTAGGTTTTAGTAGTTTTATGAGATAAATAAGTATCATAATGTTTCTTACTACTCAATTTTGTGATTAGGCCAACAATTGAGCATAAATAAACAAAATTGAAGAAAAAATCAGAAAAGTCATCATGTTGCCGCAACAAACATGTGATTCGTTTGTCTGTGTGATGTCCTTCCATGGCTCCCTCATTAGCATGGGCAAATTCTAGACTTCGAGGGCTTTCCGTAGACGCCAAGCTCGCGTGATTCGGAGTCCGAATGAGCAAGATACAACATCACAAAGTGAAGAAGAAATGAAGGACTGACTTTAGCATGAGTGCTCTCACGCTTTAGCGTGAGTGCTTTAGCATGAGTCAACTCGCGCTACAACGTGAGTTAGCTTTGAAAATTCCAATAGCTCCTTATTTTCTCCATGCTGCAATGCACATCTGCCATGCTGTAGTGTGGATATCGGCGATAATGACCGATATATTGGTAAAATGCAACAAAAAAATCCTGTGACATTCGTGTTTGTTCAACGCGTGGGTTCCCTTCGATATTGTTGTCGTTGATATATCGCTTATGTACCGATATATCAACGATTTTGGTCGATTTTTTCCAATTTTTCCTTCATCCGACTATCGTATGCTGATATCATGTCGAGATGGTTCGACACCCAAAATGTCTACGATATATCACGACATTTCCAATGCTAGTTATAACTAATAATAAAACTAAGCTACCTTTTATTATTAGTTTTTTTTTTAAGGGATCCTTTTATTATTAGTTTTATTATAATTAATAATAAAACTGAGTCACCTTTTAACTTCTTTTTTTTTTAAGTCGGACATGGTGCCCTGACAATCAAAACTCCTTAGAGTTTCCCCAAAAGAAATCTCTATTTTTCACTCCAAAATGGCATCTTCTCTATACTTTAAAAAGCAATCTCTATTTTCAACTTCAAATCACTATTCATTCTTCAAACATTCATTTTTTAAAATTAGAATATTTTAAGAATATGATATATGAAATAATTTTACTTATATTTAAATATAAATATAAAATTATATTAAATAAATAAAATTGTAATAAATAAACATATATTAAAAACCTAAAAATGCATTTTAAACTAATAAATTATTTTATAGAGCATCATATTATATTAGAAAATAAAGAAAACATTAATAAAAGCTACATACTAAAAATACATTAACCAAATGATAAAAACTAATAAGATGGTAAATCACGTCCATAATTTTCACTATCATATTAATTGATACCACAAATTACCATCTGCAATTCACTTGATCCGCCTTTATCGACTGGGAGTCATTTTTTCAATAATCTCCATTTTTTTCACCTTGAAATACTCACGTTCAAAAAGGTCGTAAATTGAGTGAAGATTTCTCTCTATAATTTCTTTTTCTTGTCTTTCACGTTCCAACTCATATTTGTTGCATTCATTTTCAACTTGTAGCATATTCAATTAGTAAATACTTCACAGACTTTTAAAATCCAAAGATTTTAGATAAGTGAAATGTAGTTTTTAAATGGAACTTAAAATTTTCTAGATCTCGGATGACGAACCACTTTCCGCTGAAATCGCCTCGTGGAGGTTTAGTTACCACGTCGACTCGCTAGATTCGAGTACGGGTCGGGATTTCACGCTGAGGCGCTGGGCTCTGACTATTACATGGCAAGATAAGAAGACATACCAAGACCTCAAAGGCGGATAATTTGGCATAAAAGGAATGGTTTACAGTGAGCCACACATGGTGGCATGATTTTATGGCTCATATTAAGCCATGGGTGATGATGTCATAAAGATGAACAAGAAATAAAAGAAACTGAGAAAAGCGGGCGCTACACAATTCGAAGCTGAGGAAAAGAGGAGGAAATCGCTTCTTCGACTGAATGATGATTTCTCCAAAAAGGGTGATAAAGTGACCAAAAGGAGAAGAGAAATGGAGAGAAATGAGGAGAAATGAAGCAGAAAATGATAAGAGAAATGGGCAAAGCTGAAAAGAAAAGCAAAAAAGAAAAGAAGCGAAGTGGGAACGCTATATAAGAAAGAGATGGATGCGTATAGTTTTGTTCTTCATTTTAGAGAGAGAACGCCTTTCCTTCTCTCTCTAGATTTGTAGGCGATCCAACCGCCGATTCCTTCGGCATGCTACGGCTGCTCTCTACACTGAGGAGGACAACGCCCGACTCGGCCTGGGAGTTTCTTCAACTTCCAAGAAGTGTGGATATTTTCCTACTGTTTATTTTTAGCCTAAAGGCTTTATACGGTAGGGTTACATGGGAGGCCATGAGAGGCTATGTATAGTTCCAAGCCTCGGGACTAAGTGGGCATGTATTTCATGACCTAAGCAGCATTGACTGGAGTTAGGTTTTACTTCAGAAACCCAAAGTTTCTAGATGTCAGGATTCGTTGACGAGATGACAACGACGTAACCAATATGGTTCATATTTGTGGAAGGGGTCGTGGAGGTACCCGAATGGTCCCAAGTTGACCTCACTGTTACGCTTGCTCGAATAACACGCTACCAGTAATCATGATATTTACGACGCTTTTGACGTATTATCATGTTTTGGTATGGAGGTAGATTATATGTATTAATTATAATTATCCATGGTGTGTGTAAATGTTTCATGTAGTGCTCATTCATGCATGTAACATGAGGAAAATGCATTGGCATCATTATTTCATATGCACTAGCCACATCGGGCCGCCTGGGTGCAGGTAAGGTTTATTCATCTGTTGGTGAGTGGGTCGAACTCTGGGAAAAATGGGACAAAGTCCCAAGGTAGAGATTCAATGGTATGTAAATGATCAAACATAAATTACATGCTGTGGGCGGAAAGAAGCCGTAAGATCCCCTGTGGTGAAAGTCCCACATTTTATTCACGGAAGTGACATGAACTCGAATGATAAGTTCCCGCGGAAAATGTTGAAGGCATAAGGCGGGCGGCCCCACTGTGTAAACCCTAAACTGCGGCCCACAAAATAAAGGAAAAGAATCAAAATCGCTGATAAATAAATCCTGAGGTTTTCCAACTCGCTTAGTCAGTAATGTGACTAGTTTTATTTCACATTTGGCATTCCAAAGTGAAAGAAATTTCTTGGATCGTGGAAGAAGATGGAGGGTTTCGATTCATGGCTGTTATGGGGATATTTCATAAGTGGTAATAATTAGCCGAATATCGATTGTTTATATATGTCATCAGAGGCATTTTAGTGGGAGTAACCTCAGAGAGAATTTCACTCGCCATTTTCACCCCGTCAATCCCTTTCAAAAAGGTGATCATCCAGGAGACTATGACGCATAGAGGTATCTATTTATAAGAAGCCGAAATGTGGCTTCTTAAGAAAATATTTTGTAAATACGTATAAATCTTTTTGTAACAAATACGAAAACTACAGAATATAGTCAGATTTTGTTATATGAGTACGGGATGCTCGCCCCATGTGGCTATTTTATCAGTATTGCCTCGTGGATAATGAGACGATAATTTCCGCAGTCGACTGGGTAGCTCAACTGACACCTTGATTAAAATACAATTTCTCTGATTCTTTGGTCATTTCGGCAAACCGTTATAAAAAAATATAATAATAATAATATGTTATAAAATAAAATAATTATTTTATTATTATGATAATAAATAAATGGTTATCAAAGAATATAATAATAAAATAATAAAAGAATAAACATTTATTAAGACGTGAGTCTCATCATCTCTATATATAGAGATAGAGTAAAAAATAGAGTTATTTTATAGATGCTCTTAGATAAGGAGGCTAATAGGAAGCTGCTGCCTGTGTGTGAATACCGTGTGGGCCTCTTCCCTTTGTCTGTCTCCACGCCAACGACGACCCAAAAGCCTTTGAAGATGGAATTAAAGAAGCTAGAAGTTTGTAAGCAAGCTCCTTCCCCTCCCAAGTCAACCGCAGGTCTTAATTTAATATATAACAACACCAAGGTTCCTATGTATATACTCACTCTCTAAGTTTCCTCCCCCATTGCCTTCTTCTTATAAATCACACTGCATCGCCAAAAGCTTCAAAATCACGCATAGAGAAAATTTGCAGAGAGAAAAAATGGGAGAAACAGTCGGGAATCTTATTGGATTGAATGATGAAGTCATTCACCCAGCTGCTACTCTAGCCGTGGAAGCTCATAATTCCCCTAGCAAGCAAATTTCTCAGAAAAAATTAAAACTGGTCACACTTCATCCGTTGTTGCTTGCATTCAGTGGATCTATGCTTCCTAAAGATTGGTCTGGACAGCCGACTTTTGCAAAAACGGAGATTGCTACCGGTGAGTTTCGTTCGCTTACAAGCTTAAACGATGGCGGAGATGCTGTGGTCAACGGGTCGTTTCTCCGGCGATTCAAAGACGTCATAGGCAATTTATCGAAGGCCAAAGAGGTATTTGAATTCCAATTCAGCCTAGACATATATATATATATATATATATAACACTCTCGTGAAGTTGAAATGTTAATGTTGGAGGTTTGATTTTTCAGTTGAAAGCGCTGACTGAGAAGAAGAGGCAAGTAGTTTTTGCCGGCTAATGTCGGCAAAGGTCCAATTGCCATCCTGGGCCGTTCACTCTATACTTCTTGAAAACAGACTCCTCACCCTGCTGCCTTCACTTTTCGATCCCTGCTAGTTGGGATCGGATCTCGGTCATGCTCTCAGGCGGGAGGGATGGTCGGACTATTTCACACATTTCGTGATGAAATACGACATAATCCCTCGGATTATGCTTAGTCCTTCATCTACTGAGCATGAACAAATTCTCGATTACTTCAAATCTAAATTTGACAGAAAGAATATTAATCCAGCTCCTCCATCCGGGTTCTACCTCACCGTGATGGGGAACGCATCCTCTGTTGCAAGCTACGAAGCCTGCCGTCTAATGGGATGCAGAAACCAGTCACTGGACATGATTATAAAGAGCTTCATTCAGCTCAGCCCTTACAGACCTTCCGGAACTTATGTCTTCTGTACTGGAAACGGAAACCTGGTTGTTGTGAAGAACTAATGCTGTTCTGCAGATTCTGATTCACTGTGCTGAGTTGGGCGTGAATCAAACACTGCAGAGGTTGGAAAAAAGAAGCCTGATGAACATTCAGCCTACCTGAGAACTGAAAGATTGCTTAGAATGCAGGCTGTAGTTTCTTTTAGATGGTGGTCCAGCCACGGCCACATTGAATGATCTCGGCCTGGTGAGCCTTCTTTCTTAGTTAATTTCTTCCTCGCACCAAATCTCTGTAAATCTCAGCTGATTTTCTAGGGTTTCGGATTGCAGAGCCTGCAAGCGATGCTATGCCTTCAAGCTATAGAGGAGTTCGAGAATCGCAGATCAAGAAATCTGGAAAATATCCATAAGTATATAAAAAAGATTGAGGTCGAATTAAAAAAGCTGAGAAAATACAAAGAAAATGCCCAGAGCAGATTAGGCTACTACGATTCCTTCAAGCTCCAAAACGAAGACGATGACATCCACGCTAATGTGAGCAGGCTCGAGCTCGCCAGAATCTTGGACGAGATCAAGGAGATGTAAAAAGAATTTGAACTTCTAGATGACTTCGAGAAGAAACGAGAGATTATAGATCTCGGAGTACCGTCGCCTGCTGAGCCTCTAGATATTGCGAACTTCTACCGACACCTGCTGATGTGCAGATATTGCGCGCATGATCGGCGGGGGTCAGGCCTAAACGATATCGATTCATCCAACGCTGGCTTGAGCACGACGAAAAGAAGTCGTTCGGATCCCGCTCGGAATCCCTTTTCTGGGCTGATGTAGAGCAACTCGGCATCGACATTAAAAAGAAGGGATACCTTCAAGAGATTGAGGAGAGGATTCAGCAGGTGGAGAGAAATCTGATCGCATGGATTGGTGATAGATCTCTAGGACGCATGATGTGTTGCTGGAGAATTCAACCTTTGTTAAATGGTGGAGAGACCTCCCTCCTCAGCACAAACCAAAATCAGATCGCATTGAGAAACTCATCGGTGAGATGTCTGAACGTGTTACCCAGGGCACTAAGATATAGTACTGAATTGAGGCCATTATTCACTTACCTAATAAGATGTCTGATATTTTCTTTCTTGAACGTGTGCAATGTTATTGTTATTCGAATCCAAGCCTTGGAAGCTCGATCCAGTTAAAAAAATCTAGACCTTGAGTGCATTCTTAGCTGATATGTATATGCAAATACTATGACAAAAGGCAAGTCACACTTAGGTGGTAGGGTCATTACAAATCAAATCCTGAAGCCTAATTCAGCTTAAAACTCACACGACCCCGACTGCTTCAAATGTTCGAAACTCAATTCGAAAAAATAATCAAGTTATTCGAGCTCAACTCGACAAAGCTCAAATCAATTAAAAAATTAATAAATAATTATACTCGAACTCGGATTTAAAATCGACTTGAGTTCGACTCGATTCAACTCTAACAAATTTAAACTTAATAAGATATATGAGTTTTTAGGGTTATTTATATATTGAGTAAAACTTGCTGTTTCTACTAAACTCAAATTGGATATTGTGATACTCGAATTCGAGTATTTTACGAATCAGAACTTGAGTAGCAATAGCTTGACTCATTTACACCCTCAATCACAATTAAACAAGAAACCGTCCCTTTCATGTTGATAGAAACTAATCCATATTTGTGCAAGAAAGAATAAGCAAGCATCATATTCTGATTCTCCCTAACAAATACCATTACTTGTTACCTTAAGAGATATGCCTTCTGAGGAAAAATCAAAGCAACTACTATAAAGCATAGACTTGTTGTAAGACCTCCATCCTCCCTTAAGAGAATGCTTAGAACGAAAGTGCTAAAAATCAAATTTTAGAGAATTATGCTTCCTCTTTGGTAGATAAGGTGATAATTGGATGTTTTACTACGAGATCTACCAGTAGACTGAAAACTGCATTGAAAATTACGATCTCTTTTTCTTTCTTTCTTTGTGTTCATCACATGTAATTCTTTCTCCTTGTGGGACCATGTAAAACGATTCTTGATGAGGGAGCCGACATTGTTTCCACTAATTATTTTTCTTTAATTTCTCATCCTCTCTTTTCCTAACTTTCTAGTTTCACAATTTAATCCTTCTCTCATATCCTTTGATGGGACCACATTGAACGATTCTTAATTAAGGAGGAGACATTTCTATCAATAATTTTTTCATCTCCTAAATCAAATGGAACAAGTGGAATATGGGAAATAAATTATTAAAAATAAGAGAGCTCAACCATCTCAATTAAATATTCGATGTTTATGTAATTAGATTTAAACGTCTCATGAACATTAATTTCTCATCCTCTCTTTTCCTAACTTTTATTTTCATCACGAATCCTTCTCTCATATCCTTTGATGGGACTACGTTGAACGATTCTTAATTAAGGAGGAGACATATTTCTATCAATAATTTTTTCATCTCCCAAATCAAATGGAACAAGTGGAATATGGGAAATAAATTATTAAAAATAAGAGAGCTCAACCATCTCAATTAAATATTCGATGTTTATGTAATTAGTTTTAAACATCTCATGAACTTTAATTTCTCATCCTCTCTTTTCCTAACTTTCTCTATTTTCGTCATGAATCCTTCTCTCATATCCTTTGATGGGACAACATTGAACAATTCTTAATTAAGGAGGAGACATATTTCTATCAATAATTTTTACATCTCCCAAATCAAATGGAACAATTGGAATATGGGAAATAAATTATTAAAAATAAGAGAGATCAACCATCTCAATTAAATATTCGATGCTTATGTAATTAGTTTTAAACATCTCATGAATATATATATATATATATATATATATATATATATATATATATAAAATATTTTTTTTAAAAGAAAATAATTTTATTGATTCAAATTAACAATACATCAAATAGAAACACATATAAATTTGCTAAAAGTCATAAGATGGAACACCTGCTACCGGCATAATAAATTGGTTAAATGCTACAAATTTGATAATATCATAATGACTAAAGTCTGTTCTATAACTCAATTTGCAATATACCACAAGCCATAGTATGATTTGTTATCTCCATCTGATCAAAAAAAATTTTGCCAGTCTAAATCACCCATACATAAATAAAACATCGCAACAAAACAACGGAAAACAAAAAGTCATAAAACCAAACATCGCAATAAGACGACGAAATTATGAAAAAACAAAATAAAACCCAAATCTATATATGAGGGATAACCACTTTATTATGAAATAAATTGATAGAAATAGATGTAGATTGGTGATTTCAGGCCAAGAATTGTCAATAATCGCCCCTCCTTGCTTAAGGAAAATGAGTGGCTAGAAGACTAGAAACTTCTTAACTAAAAGCTAGTGTGATTTAACCAAGATGATATCTATTCACTTTACATGTTATGTTGTAATATTTTGTTCTTACAAGGATTCAATCATAGGATCTCCCTGAAACGTATTAACATTCACAATTTTTTTTATTGATCTCCATCACTCAGTACACATCTGCATTTTTAGACTACAAAAGGGTTTTATTTATACTATTACAATTAGTCACGTGACAAGACCTTAACAATACTTTGTCCATGACTACAATGGACCAAAGTGGTGGGGAGTTATCAATTGTGCGTGGTGACACATGTCCCCAAGTCAAGCGAGTGAGGGTAATGGCTCTGACCTTCAAATTTTTCTTCTTCCGATAGAGGGCACGGTCTTCATCGGGCAATGGCAAGTTAGTAAGCTTGGGCATTGCTTTGTCTGAAACGTTGTTGTTGAGGAAGGGGAACAAGGCTTGTTAGGGGAAGTGCGATCGACATAAAGGGCTCGAGGCCTAACTCTCCTTCCCCTCATCGATTCGGGGTCCGGATTCTTCCATAGTCAGCCTTCATTTCGGCCATATGCCTAGATATGGACATCCCATTCCACTAGACCCCTAGTTCCATTTCGGTTAGGTTTTTTTTGGAATGGTACTATTTAAATATGACGTGTCATGCAATTATGATGGTCTGTCCTTTCGCTCCTACTCCTTGGATAGGTGTCAACCATGGGTTGGCCTCAGGAGGTACATGCCGACAGATTTGATTGCCTCATTTAATGCCCTTCTCTAGGTTTCCTAGCCATGATGATGAGGTTTTTAGGGTTCTGATGCATCGATTCACCCTTTTAAACATTACAAGAAAATATCAATTGTTGACATATATTTTATTGGATATATATCATATATGTCATTATTACTTATTTAAATGGATAACAATGACATATTTAAGATAGAAAAAAACAACAATGACATATGTAAAATTTATTTATAGGTTATAATGACTTATAAAGTATAATCTTGACAAAAAAATTTATAAGTCAAGATATATTTCAATAGGAATCTTATGTAGTATAGGCACTTTAAAAGACGCTTTATAAGTCAAGGAAGAAATTTTTTTAATACTATAGTTCAAGAAAAAACCAATAGTTTCTATTCTAATCTTTTGCTTTTTTGAAGGCACAAGTTACCCAAACATAAATTATAATGTGATTGTGGTTATTTAATTATTATAAGGGTACACATACTATGACATGGTTTAAATTAAGATGCGACCATGGTCCATTATTACCTAATTTTGATAGTTTAAATATTTTGTTTGATTTTTTTATAAGAAATATTTTGTATGTTTGAATGCATTTAAAAACTTTATTTTTTTTTTTTGTAGAAAAGATTATAGGAATTTATGTTGGACAATCAATATGTATAAAACTATAAGTGAACCTATTCATAAGTTGTTAAATTTCCAAAGATACATCCACTTACCTAATAAAAATACGCTTTAACATCTTATATTCAGGTTTTTCAAAGAAATAATTTTAATTCTACATTATATGTCTTTTCAAAAAATTAAACAAATGGTGACTCCAACGAACATATACAAATTCAATATTCAAATAAATAGAAAACAATTTTTAATATTAATAAATAATTTGAAACTAAAATTAATTGGAATAAAATCAGATTAATTTCAAAGTCATGTCATGTGACAAAACTCAAAGTCATATTAAACTCTAATATCTTCAATTTTAAGTTGAAATAACTAACTTTAAGATAATATTATATTTTGCAAAAAAAAAAAAAACAAAACAAAATTTTAAATAATGATTATCTTTTATAAAAAAATTAAAAAAAATCAATTTTGGTATTCAACTTTGGATGGTGGTCCAACAATGGCCACATTGAATGATCTAGGCCTGGTGAGCCTTCTTTCTTAGTTAATTTCTTCATCTCACCAAATCTCTGTAAATCTCAACTAATTTTCTTAGGTTTCGGATTGCAGAGCCCGCAAGTGATGCTATGCCTTCAAGCTGCAGAGGAGTTCAAGAATCACAGATCAAGAAATCTGGAAAAGATCCGTAAGTATATGGAAAGATTGTGGTCGAAGTAGAAAAGTGAAGAAAATACAAAGAAAATGCCCAAATTAGCATATTAGGCTACTACGATTCCTTCAAGCTCCAAAACGAAGACGATGACTACCACGCTAATGTGAGCTAGCTCGAGCTCACCGGAATCTGGGACGAGATCAAGGAGATGTTAAAAGAATTTGAACTTCGAGAAGACTTCGAGAAGAAACCAGAGATTATAGATCTCGAAACTGAGTACCGTCACCTGGTTGAGGCTCTGGATATTTCGAACATCTACCGACACTCCAAGGATAAAAAGACAGGCGCATACGTGATCGATCGATGGGGGGCCGCGACCTAAACGATATCGATTCATCCAACTCTGGTTCGAGCACCACGAAAAGAATCCATTCGGATTCCGCTCTGAATCCATTTTCTGGGCTGATGTAGAGCAACTCGGCATCGACATTAAAAAAAAGGGATACCTTCAAGAGATTTAAGGACAAGATTCATCAGCTGGAGAGAAATCTAATCCCGTGGATTGATGTTGATAAATCTTGAGACAAAGATGTGCTGCTGGAGAATTCAACCTTTGTTAAATGGTGGAGAGACCTCCCTCTCGAGTGCAAATCAGAATCTGATTGCATTGAGAATCTCATTCGAGGGAAAGCTGATAGACCAATGACATTCATTGTGAAGGAATGGGTGACCTTGAAGGCCAATAGTCTCTTTGTTTATAAAAGAAGAGACTTGCATCTTGTGTAAGTGTGTCCTGTTCTCTGTGTGTGAAGTTTGTGTTGAAGTCCTGCCTTCTATTCTATAATTAGTCATGTGGTATTTGGTTAGGTGATAGCTTCAAACATCATTTCAATTCCTGAAAGTAGGATCAAGGTGTTATGGTGCTATTTAAAAGCCGTTTTATCTTTCGAGACAAACATGATAACTTTTAATGTAAAAATAAACCCTATAATCTTTTTTACCTAGAAAATTGTTTGATAGAAAACAACTAAACGTAGCTTGTAATTCTTCAAGATCTTTTTTCCTCTTCATATTCTTCTTTCTGGTTCTTTTATGGAGAAGACCCGTACATTCAAAAGGTAACTTACTCTATATTTTATTCATTGATATCCTTTTGATAATTGTTAACTTATTTATATAGAAGGAATATAACACATTTGATTTTAACTTCCCGTAAGCCCAATGACCATCATAGTAAGCCCTCTTTTATTTAAAATCATTCTTTTCGTAACACGGGTCATTATTAAATTAGAAAATAATCTAACAATCTTCCACTTGGCCCATGCTATAACTTGATGATTCAACAAGTTTAAGTATGTACCATATATTGAATCTATCAAGTCATCCTTAACTGTATGGAAATGAATGGATCATAGAGGTCACAAGTCATTTATCGACATAATACCTTCCATGTATCACTAAATCAACTCAATTAATAGTATTTAATTGATATATAGCATAACCATCAATTTTATTGTTATTTTACTTAAACATAATGTATACAACATTATGTGAACAACAAGTAAATAAGCAAAACATAACTTTAATCAATTCACAAGTGTCATAATGTCAGGAGCTAAACAACCAAATGTATATATACTTTGGATATCATGCTAACAAGGACTTATCTATGATGCCCATCCTTTCAACATGACCAATAAATATTTTGGGCAGTAATCCTTTAGTTAACGAATCCGCTATCATCATATCAATACCAATATGCTAAATTTTTTTGCATTTCTTTAGCTGACATATACTTCAAATCCATATGTTTTGCACCTTTAGAATACTTGTCATTCTTGGATTAGAAAACATCTATAGAATTATCACAGTAAATTCTCAATGATCTAGTTATATTGTCAACAATATCTAAGCCAAAGATAAAGTTTTGCAACCACAACGCATGAACAATGGCTTCAAAGCATGCCACAAATTCAGCCTCCATAGTGGAAGTAGCAATGAAGGATTACTTTACACATTTCCATGAAATTGCTCCTCTAGCCAACATAAACATGTAACCGAATGTAGGTTTTCTAGAATATGCACAATCAGCATAGTCTGAATCCGAGTATCCTATCACCTTAAGATGGTTTGACCTTTGTTATGTAAGCATGTAATCCTTAGTGCCTTGTAAATATCTCAATGCTTTCTTTGCAGCTTTCCAATAGTCCATTCTAGGATTACTTTGATATCGGCCTAACATTCCAATAGCAAAAATGATATCTGGCCAAGTACATGTTTGAACATACATCAAGCTCCCAACAACTGATACAGAGGGAATATACTTCATTGTTTTCCATTTCAAATCGCTCTTAAGACATTGCATCTCACTAAACTTTTCCTCTTTATGAATTGGAATTATTCCTATGGAGCATCTTTCCATTCTAAATCTCTCTAATATTTTCTTAATGTAAGTTCTTTGAGACAATCCTAACAATCCTTGTGATCTATCACAAAATATTTCTATTTCTATCACATAGGATGCTTCACCCATGTTTTTCATTTCAGAATTCTTAGAGAGATTCTTAATATCATGTAATAAACCAAAATTATTAGGAGCAAGAAGGATATCATCAATATATAGGACTAATATAATGAACTTGCTCCCACTGACCTTCATATAGATATAATGAGCTTAAAAGTCATCCATTTTCAGTCCATTTTTCTGATTGATTTCTATCTAAAAGGGACTGGATGAGAAAAATGTGGAATATCTCACTAAATCAAGGCAAATAGAAATTCAAGAAAGAGGATATTGTAGTAAAAGGAAATTTAAAGTGGCTGAAAGCAGAATGACACGACTGGCTGAATGATGTCGCAACAGGAGAGGTGCAAGAGGAAGAAAGAACCTGATGTCGCAACGCCTTGACAGTAATGAAGAATCACATCAAGGTCGCAACCACAAAACTCCAGTCGCGACATATGGCACTGGCTGCGAACGAGCAGGTCGCAACAGAAACTCCAAGTCAGGCAACCATAAATTAATGAAGAATAAGATACGATACGCGACACCATTTCGAGGTCGCTGGCTGCGAATTGAAGGCTAAGCAGATATGGAGGTCGGATAAAGAATAGAAGTCGGTTATTGATTTTCAAGAGACTGAACATCGAAGTCACGACATCTAGAAGAGGTCGCGATATCAACACTAAATCGTGAATCGCTCCCCGGCGAGTATCGTAGACAATCTCGTGAATTACGGTCGCGACGTCATTTAGATGTCGCGACCAGAAGATGAACCTTATTTGGGAAGAATGGATGAGTGAGTAGACGACTGATGTCGCGACCAAATAAAAGCTTCTGCGACGTATGCTGAGACAAATGATGTCGCGACACCATTTCGAGGTCGCGACATAAGAAGAGCCAAGGGATGCTAAAGGCAAGTCGCGACCAAATAAAACCTTCTGCGATAAATGCTTAGACAACTGATGTCGCGACAAAAATCGAGGTCTCGACATTAACAACAAATGGGCGCGTAATCAATCCACAAAGAGCGCATTAAAGTTAGGGCCCAACTTAAACTGAGAATAGCAAATAAGCATCAAGGAAAGCAAATTTCATGCTCGTAATCTAGAGATTTGGGTAGCCCGAGGCTCATGTATTTTAATTTTCTTTCTTTGTTTGTGGTTATTTTAGATTAGATTGTTATTTCTTTCAAATTTTGGATTTGACGTTAATCGTTAAAGTAGAAGCGAATCGTAATTCTATTTCTTTCAAATTACTCGCTCGATCGTTTGAATTCCATAAATTTTGGAATTCGGATTCCATGTCCGATCTACAAAGGGTTCTTGATCGTAAAGCCATTGTAGGGTGTAATAGTAATTTAGGAAACCCAAATTTATTGAATAGACTCTCGTTGTTAGAATTTATCTTTCTGCGTAAAAATTATCGGCCACCGAACTTCGTTTTTATAAATCTACTACTGGTTTTAAATATTCTGCATTCGATCCCACAATGTTGTCCTATACCCGCAATAGGATTGTTTCATGCTCGATTTCCGTGGAGGCCCTCCGAGGACACGTAGAGAAGGCATTCCTGAGAGTAGTGAACAATTTCTCAAATGTATGCGAATAACCCGGGAGCAATGGAGACTTAATGAGCCTGTGGAATGTAAGTCGATAAACTGGGCTCTTCACTTGAAATCGAGATTGAGTTGAATGACTCATCAATTTAACAAAGCATAGAGTTCACCCCGATTCGAACAAAGAAGTTCAACTCGTGTTAAAGGATCTAATCAAGGAAATGATGAACTGTTCCAATTTTGAGGAAGAGAAACTAAAGAAAGTGTAAACCCATGCTATACCTATGTCTTAGAGCTAAGGTTTACAGTCCATGTTCAGGGTATGAAGTATTGAAAAAGAAAATACCTGCGTAAAAAGGCAACCCAGACAAAGTAGTTATCTAATCCTCTCACTTTCGAAAGAATCCGGAAGATTAGATGATGAACAAAGGCCGTAAGGAGAGATCCAACCGCACTACCTTATTCCTTGACAGTTTTAAATCAGGGTTCATGAAGAAAGCACACAGAGTAGTCCGCAGGAATCAAGGTTTCACAACAGCGTATTTTCAAATGCTCCCTTTAAAAGATAACTGCTCGCTCCTCGAATTTGTTATGTTAGATTTTCATTTTATTTCATTCTTGTTATTAAGTCACTTTTCTTAGTTTTTATTATTTTAAGGCTTCATGAATATTTCAATCGCCTATCAAAGTCCAAATAGTATAAAGTTCGAAAGTAGTCGTGGTAGTTGGATCGAGAATTCTCGAGATCTCGTGGATCGATATCTGACTTAAATCCACTTACTACTTGTTCGACCAGACACTTGCAAAGATCCTGGATCAAAACCAAAAAGAAAATGATTTACTCTTAAGGAAACAACTTTTAATCAGTACAATAGATAAGGAACACAACAAACAAGTTTCATGGTATTATTGCTGGGGATTAGATAATAGTCCTTGGGTAATAACGCTATAAATTTGTATAGGTATTTTGGTCCATCACTGAAAGAGGTGAACAAGTTTTTGGCGCCGTTGCCGAGGATCGAAAGAATTTGGTGAATCAATATTCAGACCAAAAAGCGAAATACTAGTTTGGACATAATTTATAAAAGAATATAAAATTTGCAAAATATGATTCAACAATGAGTTTAGCAAGCTACCGAAATTTTTGTGGTGAGCTTTTCATGTTAAATACAATTTTTATCATCGATTCCATTTGATCTCAAGATATTATACTTCGTAATTAATTCATGCAATGTGAAGCTGTGGAGCTGGAATTCGTTGCCATTAGACACCGAGATCGAAAAGAACACTTAGAGTGGCTAAGAAAGGTAAAGAGTGCGTAAATAGCAGTAGATGGCGGTATGAAAGATCGACCGCGCCAACCAAGAATTTAGTGCAGGCGCCTCAAGAGCGAGACACTATGGAGGACTTCTGGAGACCAGTTATCCAAGATGAATACTCAGCAGTGAGACAGCCAGCGATAGATGCTAACAATTTTGAGCTCAAGCCAGCCCTGATCACCATGGTTCAACAGAACCAATTCACAGGTCACCCCTCTGAAGATCCCAACGAACACTTGGGACGGTTTCTGAGAATGGCCAATACAGTTAAATCTGAATGGTGTGGAGACCGTAGTTATTGGTCGCAGCTTGTTTCCATTCTCTTTAAGAGATATAGCCGCATCATGCCTGACTCACTACCATAATGGACCGGCACGCTAATGGAAGAAATGATGGAAGCCATCTGAAAGGCATTCTTCCTCCATCCCTCACTTCGAACGAAGAGGGAAATTCATTACTTTCAACAAGGAAGATGAGAGTTTGTACTAATCGCTTGGGAGAGATACAAGAGGCTGCTGAACAGATGTCCCATGCACGGGATAGACCTGAAGACACAAATGGACATCTTCTATCACTCCATGAATTATACCTCAAAAGGTATAATAGATGCGCTTCTCAGGGCTGAGCATTTTAAGAAGAGTAAGAAGTACATAGCTTGATTTGAGGATCTTGCTATGCAAATATGAGATCTCCTTCCAATCCTCAGTGGAGCAAAGAAATGAGCTAAAGGAAATGGAATGATTGAGTCAACAAGATGTCTCGCCAAGGAGGCTAAGCCGATGCATCGATGCATCGGTCGATAAAAGAATGCACCTACAAATGAGATAGGAGCAATGAAAGAGAAGTGAGAAACAATGAGCGATGAAGAGGGTTCCTATGCAAAGGGAGTGAGGCTAACTATTTGAACGAACAGAGCATATCATTTCAAGCCAAACCCAAACCTGCCAACCCATTATACCCCAAGACAAGGAACCATGAAAATTTCTTATGGAGGAGCCAACACGTCCAAGACATGGGCAAAACTTTTAGCAAGGGTATGCTCCACTGCTGTTCCAAAGAAAGAAGAATGTGAGAGGCGTAAATGAATATCGAGTCAAAAAAGGCTCACCAAGACCGATGTCATAGCCTAGCCGGGGAAAATAAAAAAGCCGTTAAACTTCCATGAACAAAGGTTTCGCAGAATTGAAGCTTCAAAACCAATTCTCAAAATTTTCGACAACCACCAATGCCTCTCTCAAGAACTCCTGAAACGCAATAAAGTAACTCGGCCCTAACCCCGTTAATCAAATTAAAGATGCTTTTCCCAATGACACGAAGAAAAATCCAAAAGACTGCATGGCAGTGCAGCTTAGAAGTGGGAAAGAATTAGAGAAGGAAAAGTCAGAGAAAGATGAAAGTTTATTAAAGTGAGAAGGGATCCCGAAAATGCCGAAATACCAGTGGAAAGAAAGAAGAAAGAGTAGCAGGAACTTGCGCTCGTGGTCATTCCCAGAGACGAAAAAGTCGGCGATAGGAGCGCTCACAAAGCTTTTGTGAAACTTCCGTAAGTTGGAGATAAGCATGCCATTCACAAAAGTGGTAACTCAAATGCCACTATATGACAAATTCTTGAAAGAAATTTTAAGCAAGAAGAGAAGATTTGCAGAGGAAGGAGTAGTGAATTTGACTGCTACTTGTAGTGCAGTGATAAAGAAGAATTTACCAGAGAAGATGAAAGACCCAGGAAGTTTCACCATTCCTTGCACCATTGAAGGATTTGAAATTCAAAAGGCTCTTTGTGACTCCGGAAAGGCATAAACTTAATGCCATTATCCGCTGCAAGGAAATTAAGTTTGGGAGAGTTTACTCCCAATACCATACTTCCCAGATGGTAGATAGAACAAATGGCGAAACCCGGGCGGAGCCATTGAAGATGTGTCATAAGGTGGGGAAATTTGTTTTTCCCTGTCGACTTTATCATCCCGGATACTAGGCAGATTCACAAGTCCCTCTACTACTAGGAAGCTGGCTTTATCTGGTGAACCTGAGCCGCTGACAGGGATACGTAAAAGGAGTTCTTACCACCAGGTTGGAGAAGAAGTGCCGACTTCAACTGCCCCAAAAGTTTGAAGTGAATTTAGACATGGATATGAAGATTACAAGTTAGTAGATGATGTCTATCTCAACAACTCCTGGATGTTATTAAGGATTGTAATGCTCAACTTCCTATCAATGAAACATGAATTTCCAAGACTAAGGTGTTAATTTGATTTTCCGTACATCGCTTAAAATTTCACCAAAAGGTGTTGAGTCTTAAACAAAACATCATGGACAATGGAGACAATAATGGAAGAGAAGGAATTTCCATCAGATCAAGGTATAAGGTTTTAAAAGAATGCTGTCATCTAGTATGCTTACTTGGAGCTACCAAAGAGTAAGCCATTGATTATCTCTACTAGACTCGCAGATAAGAACAAAAGTCGCTAAAATTTTGGAAGATTTATCAGAGTTGATTGCTCGGGTCCATAGATGAATTAAAGGGTATCACCAATATGCATGCACAAAATATCACTGGAGGAAAATGGTAAAACCATATGTTGAACATCAAAGAAGACTAAACCTACCATGAAAGACAAGAAGTCAGAAAGCAGCGTCAAATGGCGAACGTTATTATGATATAATCTCGCATACCAAGGTCGCAAATCTACGTGGTTCCCAAGAAAGGCGGGTTCACTATGATCCGAAATGAAAAAATGAGTTAATCCCAACAAGAATGCACAGGATGAGAGTATGGCTGATTCATCGAACTGAGCACGAACTGAAGATCATTTCGTCATCATTGATCAGATGTTGACAGGTTAGCAGATAACCCTCATTTTTGTTTCCTATGATGATATTCCGGCTTATAACCGCATTGCCATTGCAATTCGAGGACCAGGAGAAACCATTCACATGCCCTTATGGCACCTTGCCTTTAAGGATGCCATTTGGTTGTGCAATGCCCCGCTACTTTTCGAGGTGTATGATGTCCATGTTCTCAGATTTGTTGAGGAGGTTGATGCTTAAAGTCATCTATTTTCACCCATTTTTCTGATTGATTTTATATAAAAAGATTTATTTAATATGCTTGAATATGGAATAATCTTGAAAAAGAAAGCAGAAAATGCAAGAAAAGAGCGCAATGGTCGAGCAATACCGGGAGCATAATGGTCAAGGAAGCGCGCCAACAGTATGGTAAAGCATTTTAAAGAATTTGATGTTTGAAGCTGCGACAATCAAATGCATCTGGCGTAATTATAAAGGTCCTGGCCGGCATCAAGCATAATTAAGACAAACGAGTCATGCAGAAAGGAGCTCGCGTCAAAACAACTAAATGATGAAGCAGAACATGTCGAACGATTATTCGAGGTCGTTAATGATTAACTTCCAAGACAGCGGATATGATGTCGCGACATCATAGTCGCGACCAAAGACCGGGCGAATAATCGCGACATCACTATGGTGAAACTAACGGTCGCGAACATCGATGCACCAAATGTGGTTCTACAAGACGCTTCGTCATTATCATTCAAATGCCGGGTCGCATAACGGTAGAAAAGAAGTCACAGAACACCGTAGTCATTGCGCGACATCACCGAAGACTTATACCACAACATCTGGGAGGTCAATGCCCACTACATACAGGTCATAATAATAGTTGTTACATCAAATGCGTACCGTATTAAGATCGCGACGCCCTGTCGCCGTGACATCAAATACAAAGAGAAAAGAGGTCACAACAATGTCGCTGATACCATTTCACTTACACATCGCACCAAACAGCACTCCCCGCATGATCAAGACAACATCATAAGAATTGGAGGTCACATCAATAAATCAACTGCCATTTTAAATTGAAGTTCAGCAGAAATGCATCAGTGGCCCAACTTCGTAACCTCTATAACACGGCTGGTACCAATCAACGCAAATTTCTGGCGACTTAAAGAAGATCCTGGTTGCTGTAAGGCTCTTTGTAGTTTAATTTTTTCTTTTATTTTCTGCTTTTTTATTTTATTATCATTTCATTAACTGACTTGAACGTTAGTCAGAAAAGGTGGTGTTGTTCTGTATTTATATTTCTTCAATATCACCTGTTGTTAATTCATAAATTTTTGATTTAACTCACTGTTTCATTACAAAGGGTTTTCTTGATCAACAAGCCAATGTATGGTGTAATCCGTTGATTTAGAACCCATTTCTGAAATGACTGTCATTTAAATTATCTTTCCTGTAATTTTATCATTATCACTAACTTCGGGCCATAACTTCACTTATTTGTTATATTTCCCAGACCGATCCTAATGTTTACTTCTCATACCTATAACAGGTCGCTCAAGTTCTATCAGAGTCTCAAGATGCGCCAGAAGGCATTCTGAGATGATTTGAACATATCCGGGCGTATGAGAGCCCTGATGGCGATGATCAATGTGCTCGTGTACTTAATTTGATAATATCCTCTTCACTGAAACCGAAATGATTGAGCGTAGTTATCAATTTAAGCATGCAGAGTTCACCAATTCAAACGTGACTCAATCCCAGAATAGCAACGCATCTAACTGGCGAAAGAATGAGCGATCAATTTTGAGGAAGAGGAACTCACGATATAAACCATAAATGACCATAAGATTATATTTACATCTATAGTATGAAGACGATAAAGAAAATACCCGTAACAAGGCCACCAAAGTGAATATCGTACCATAATCAGATTCGAGAGAAACGGTGAAGGTGAGATGACGCATCAAAGGTGGCTCGAGAGATCCACCGTACTTAATGTTGTCTTTGATTGGTTTTAGTGTCGGTTCCAGCTGTACCACCGCGGCGTCGCAGGAACTAGATTCTTCAAGGTTGTCAGCTTTATTTCCAATGTTCTCTTTATATAACTGTCAACCCAAATCATTACTCTCATTATTTCAATAGTCATTCATTTATTATGTTATTTAGGTTTTCATTATTTCAAGGTTTTCACAAATGATTCAAATTGTCTCAAGAGAGTCCAAATAAGATAGAGCTCGTATAGTTTGGGGTAGTTGATCAAAATTTCGGGAGATATCTGGATCTATATCGATCTAACCACTTTAATACTGTCCAACTCAGGCCTCGCATAACAGATCAAAACATCAAGAAACAATTTATCTAATCAACAATCTTTCAACAATCAATACTTAAGATTATCCACAATAAAGCTATACGCCATGCTGTGGATCATACAATAGTCTTCCGCAATATGCTATAAATTTGTACTACGTCTTTTGGGTCCGGTCAACAAAGTTTATACATACTGTGGATCTACATTATTTTGGGCAAGGTGTTATAAATTTTACATCTTTTCGTCCTGGCCAACAAGTTTTATTACGCCACAGCCGGATCGAAAGAATTTGATGATCAATATTCCGATGATAAGGAAATGCTAACTGGACATTTGAAAGAAAAAGAACAAAAATAGCTTTTTCAAGGCAAAGGGTTATTTTTAGCCACTGTTCTAATGTCATATTGAAAATATTTGTCAGTCCGACTAATCCTATATTAATAAGTGTTTGACTTTAGGAAACTTAAATGCATAGGAAATGTAGAACACCTAATCTGATCTCAAAGAAGATAATCGAACTAGAAAGAACACCTAAGTCGGCAAAGGCTTAAAAATGTAAAACCACTATATGGAGCACTGCACTATTGCATAACAACATACCAAGGCCTCCAATCACTCGATACAATGGAGGACTTTTGGAGACCTATTATTCAGATGGAACATTCTAATCGACAATTCAATGATGCAAATACTTTGAACTGTGCTCAAGATCATTATAAATGGTTCAAAGAATACATCGGGTCATCCCACGTAAGACCCAAACGATATCCAGTACTTGAATGAACACAATAAAGTTGAACGGGGTGAGACCAAAGATATCATTAAATTGCAAATTTATTTCCATTTTCTCTAAGATACGCCAGCCCACATGGTATGAATCGCCACCATTGCCTGGCTGATATCTGAGGAGCTGTGAAGCCTACTGTAGATTCTTTCCCCATCACAACTCGTAGATCAGGAGATAATTGTGGTTCCTGCAAGATGAGAGCCTTATGTGTATGGAGAGATTCAAAGGTTGCCAAAAGATGTCCGATGCATGGATACTAAGACCCAGATGGGACATAGTGTATCATGCCTTGAATGATACATCCCAAGGGTATTATTTGATAAGCTCATGTCAGAAGGGTCTAAACATAAGAGTAGTCAAGAGGCAAGAGATCTCGACAGGACCCAAGAGTGCAATATGAGCTCCATCGTATTTCAAGAGTAATCAGTGTGAGGGAAGAGAATGAGCTGAGCAAGATATGCCACGGAGGCAAAGCTGCTAGACGCCATCATGCATAGAACGCACAAGCAAGAGGAAGATGCACACTGCCTGCGAAGTCAGAGGCAAATGAGTGGAACTATCAGAGGAAGTGTCGAGGTACCCATCAAGAACTGCTTTTATGATGGCCAGAAGGCACTGAGACAAGAAGTTATCGCTTCAAAATAAATCCCAACCTCGCTAAAACACTATCATCCAAGATCGAGAGAACCATGAAAATTTTTCATATAGCGAGGGGCTCCTACAAGTGCCTAAGGTAATGGACAAAGATCCTCAAAGAAGGATATCAACAACACCAAGGTTCCAACAACAAGAAGAAGGGAGGAGGAAGCGTAAATGAATATCGTGGTCGAGGAGAGCCCCACCGCTTGAAGATCAAATGTCAATTCACGTGGGGACAACAAGAATAAACCCTCCATGCGAACAGTTTGCAGAATTAGAAGCCCCAAATGCCAATTCTCAAAATTTTCTTAAGACCACATCGCTTTTCCAGAACTGATGTATAGGGCAACTGCCCTAAACCTCGTAAAATCGATGAAAGATGCCTTCCCAAGACACAAAGAAGAATCCAAAAGACTCCATGGCTGTAGCTCGTAAGTGGGAAAGACTTGCAAGATAAAAGACAGCAACAAGTGGAGATGAAGGCCCGCATAACGCGTAAACACTGGGAGAAAGAAAGAAAGAAGAACAATGTCGAGAAGAAGGAAGCAAGAAGCAACTCAGAATCCGCCGCAGTTCACTACACGAGGTCAAAATCAAAGATGAAAACAGCTTGCGGTTCTCGAAACCTTTCAAACTGTAGATCGTGTTTTCACATAGATGGTTAATGACACACTTTATGCAAAAAATTTTAAAGACATACTGAGCAAAATGAGGAAGATTGTCAGTTATTAATCAGGAACTCCGACCGCAACTCTGTACGTCGTGATCAGCAAGGGCTTACCAAAAAGACGGCGGGGATCCAGGAGCTTCACCATTCCCCTGCACCATTCCCCGCACCATCTGGAGAGCCTCAGCTCGAAAGCTCTCTCGTGACCTCAAAGCCAGCATCACCCTAATGCCCCATTCTCGCTTGCTAAGAAGTTAAGCTCGGGGGAGCTTACCCCACCACGCTACCCCAAACGCGCATAGAACCCCGGGCAAACCCGCCAAGGAATCAGAAGATGTGGCCGTAGCGCGGGAACTTTATTTTCCAGACTTCACCGCATCGGCGGAGGAAGATTTCACAAGTCCTCTCCTACTGGAAGGCCATTCCCGTAACCGGAGCACTAATTGATATGCGTAAGGGAATTTCACTCGTAGTCGAGAAGAGACACCGACTTCAATTTAATCGGTTTGAGGAGTTATTGTAGAGGGAAGATGTAGTTATCAATAGAAGATGTATGTCAACAAATCTTAAATTTTACTAAGGATTATAATGCCCAATTTTCAATCATCGTGAAAAGAGATGAATCTCAATATCTCAAGATTTGATTCAGATTTTTCTCGCACATCGCTTACATTCTACCGAATGTGACGAGTCTCAACAAACAGGTGAAAAAGGACCAAATTGGAAGAAAAGGAATTTCCACTAAGAAACCAAGAAGAAGGGCTATTTTAAACGGTGTTACAAGTCATTTAAAGTATGCTTAATCAAGCTACCAAAGAGTAAACCTGCACACTTCTCGCTGACTGGGGTGATGCCTGGTGAACAGAGGTTGTCGGAAATTTCGAGAAACTATAAGGAGTCTATATCTCGTCAATTGAAGAGTTAAAAGGTATCACCATCAATATGCATGCAATAAAAATACTTAGAAGAAAATGGTAATAATTGTTGAATATCAAAGGAGGCTTAATCCAAAGAATGAAAGAAGTAGTCGGTACTCAAAATGGTTAAATACCTGCTTTATGCATTTCGAGAAGTCCTTGGTTAGCCCATAACGTGGTTCCAAAGAAGGGTGGATTTACCGTAATCCTCAATGAAAGAAATGAATTAATTCCAACAAGAACTATAATGTGGATGGTGAGGCAAAATGATTACATGAAGTCAACAAAGAACCGCGTAGCACGCCTCGCCTCATTGATCGATGTCGAATCCAGCACTATCGCATCCTCATTTTTGTTTCTCGATCGTATTCAGGCTACAACCAGATTGCACAAACTTGCACCAAGAGAAGACCATACCACATGCCCTACGGCACCTTCGCTTCTGGCATGCCATTCGTCGGGCAATGCCCCCGCATTTTTTCCAGATGTATGATCAATGTTCTTTAATTTGGTAGAAGCACTATGAAAATTTATGATAATTTCACACAAAGGCGTCCGCTTTTGAATAATACTCAACAACCTGGAATAAAGACTTCAAAGATGCAAGGACAAGGTACTAGCACTAAAATGGGAAAATGCCATTTCATGGTACGTAAGGTATTGTTCTCGTCATAAAATTTCTCGCTACTGTGGCTAGAAGTGACCAATCCAAGATTTCTATTATCAACCTCGCACCTCCCACCAAGAAAAGTGGATACGAGCTTCTCGTTACGCCGGATTTGCCGTGAGATTCATCATGACTTTCAAAATAGCCAAACCACTATGCAGACATCGAGCAGTACAAAATTTTAATTTGATGATTCACCGCAAGGTCATTTTCAAGAAACAGATCGACGTTCGTCACTATTATAACGCGCAAAACGCATAAAATATCTGGCGTCAAAAAGGAAGCTGCTGCAAGACCGATATGCGGGTGCTATTACCGCAAGAGTTTGATCCGAAATTAGAGAGATAGTGGGATGTGACAATGTGATAAACATCACTGTCTGCATTAAAAGAAATCAAGGTAAGAGGAGGAGATAAGATTAAAAGAGAGCTTCCTGCATGAGCAACTATTTCAATTGTCATTCCAAATGCCATGGTACCTGACATTGTGAATTACTTATCAGGAGTAGTTCCTTCGACCAAATTAAAACGTAAAAGAAAGCTCAGACTGGACAAAGAAGTATTATATCCGGGATGACCCACTATTATTTAAGAGGGGGAGCTGATATGATTATAAGAAGACAGCGCCAGAGGTGAACAAAGCAGACTATGAATGAATGCCATCACCATAATGGGGCATTTTTCTAGAGAAAGAATAGCTCATAAGATACCCAATCGATTTTATCACAACTGCTGTGGATCACCGAATGGGTCAAATTATGATGATGCCAAAAGATTGGAAATATCAAGAAGAGAATGAAATGTCTTTACCGAGGCATTTTGGTGGTGCAAAATTTTGATGTATGGGGTAGATTTACGGGACCCTTTCCACAATCACTGAAATCGTATACCAAGCATAAAGGGATTATGTTTCTAAACGGGTGTTAAACATTGCTCAAGGAATGATGTTAATACTAGAGTTTCCCGCAGTGCCAACATATCAGCTAGACAACACCACGATTACCACGCCGATGGGGGAAGCCACTTTGCAAACAAAATTTTCGCAAAGCTCATGAGCGCATATGGATCAAACATATAATGAGCTTAGCTTAATAATTCTGCATAACGGGTAAAGGAAATTTCAACCGTGGAGGTTAAAAGGATCCCGAAAGATCAGAAGTTCAAGAAGGAAGGATTGGTCTTCAAACTTGACGATGCACTTTCGCCTATGCGGATCGCATTCAAAACTCCCATCGGGATGTCCCATACGATTGGGATATTTGCAAGCTATGTCACGCACTCTTGAATTGGAATACAAGGCTATGTGGGCCTCGAAAAATTTAATTCCGATTTCAAAATGGCAAGAAGAGGGTGCTTCAAGCTGAATAGGCCCAGACGACGAAATGAAGCCTATAGTAATGCTAGAATCTACAAAACCGAAACGAAAGAAATGGCATGATCAAAGGATTCTTAGGAAGAATTGAGAGAAGGGGATCAAGTTACATTATTTAACTCAGTTAAGATTGTTCGGAAAATTGAAATCGAGTGGAGTGGACCATATCTGGTGGTATCGAAGCACTACTTTTGGGCTTGATAACACTCAAGGTGATCTTGGGAGAATTTAAAGTCAATGGTTAAGGCTGAAGCATTATCAGCGAGGAGGAAAGAAAAGAGAGCCTGATTTGGTTCATTGTGAGAGAGAAAAGAAAAATCAAAGCAATGAGTCGGTAGGACTGGCCCGAAGCGGAGTTGATGGGAGGCAGCCCATAGAGACTTTAATTTACGCTTTTAGACTGAAATTTTTTTAGAATTCACCTTGATTTTGTTTTCTCTAGTTATTATAATGATTAGTTAGTACTTAAAAAGTTAATTTTTGGTTAATTAAATCCTTCCTGTAAATGTTGCAGAGTACTTATTGATTAGTGCTCAAAAAGTGCAATTTTGAACCCTATATTAGATAGGTTTTGAGTACTTTTTGATCATTAATCATGTCATATATCCCAATTGAAATTCATGTCATAGCATGCTTACTTATATGCCAATTTGGTGTTTGGTTGTTTTGTAGACTTTTATACACATTTGAACTTAAGAGCTTCAATCTGAATATTGATCATGAGGTTGGAATTTTAGTCTCGACCATCAACAAGCCAATCAATGGAAAAACAAAGGAAAGTGGAAGACGAGATCGGTGAAGACATGGCGAGAGGAATGCGAACGACAAAACGGGGCAATTTCGCAGCACATTCGCAATCCGGTCGCAATCCTTGCGAATTTATGTGTTCGCAAACGAGTTACTTTAATCTAAACACGCATTACGAGGTCGCTAGTGACTGCTTGTGCAATTGCGAATTAGAAAACTCTCATAGAAAATTTAGTAAGCAGCGAGGCTACAGCTAATATTGAGAGTCGCAACCTTGCAGTCGCAGCCTTTGCCCGATTCGTAACCTGCCAAATTCGCTAGTGTAGCGAAATTCTCCTATGTGAGAATTTGCAGGCCTTAATCCTTTGTAGTGTCTGACCTTCCAAACTTGGTGAATTACTCTACATCCTATAACTTGGCTTAGTTCTTTAAGGTTTTAGTATTTTCATACCTTGAGGAGTCCTATAAAATACCTCATGTTTTTATCGTGAGAGGAGAGGTGGAGAGGAAGAAAGACAAGTACTTGGTGATTTGTAAGTTTTTCATTTCTTGCTTTTTGTAAATAAATTGTTTTTTATTTTAGTTTGCTTTATTTCTCTCTTCTCCTCTTCTTTCTCTTCTTTCTTTTACTTTCCATTTGCATGACACACCTCTTGAAGATGAATTCAAGAGATGCTTGGCTAAGCCTCTTTCCTTGAAGAAGGAAGGAAATGGCAGCGGTAGAGGTTAAAGCATGTTGTCCTCATGTACTAAAAGTTATGGGTAGTGTTATGGCCCTTATCTTCCAAAGCTAGGTTGCATAACATGGGATGTTGTGTCTTATTAATCTCTCCATGCTTTAGATCCAGGTCTTAGTAGCGAATCCTTTATGGCTCTTTAGATGAATCATACTTGCCTGTAATTAATATTCACATGTTAGGGTTCTTCAAATTAGGGTTAAATAACATTTGCTTTTTATTATTTTGGCCAATACTCTCCATGCTTTAGGGTTCGGTGCTCGGGTGAGAGATGCCTTGTGATTCTTTAGATGGTCTTTCTTAGCCTAGGTCAATACTCTCCATGCTTTGGGGTTTGATGCTCGGGCAGGAGATGCCTTGTGATTCTTTTCCGAGCCTGCAAAAGCTGATAAAAGAATGTTAGGGTTTTAAACAAAGGGGCCATAACTCGTCTGTGTTGACTCACATAGGAGGATAAAACACGAGGACATGTGTTTGCCACCAGCTTGCGATTAGTGACCTAAATCTTCAAAGTAATTTCTTGTTATTAATTTCCGGTTTTTCTGATTTCACATTTTTCAAACCATTCCCTTGTTTTGAATGAATTCCCGAAAGAGTCCAAATAGAAAGCCTTTACCTTCATGCCTAATGCAAGCCATTTTTATAGAGAGAAAACCCATCCAGTGTTAGGCCACTGAACCGCTCTATCTTTGCGGTAAGCTTGACTAGCGGTTAAACAGGTATATAAATATTGTTGATTTTAGCTCGACCTCTCATGTACGAATCCTTATATAAATGCGAAATGAGAGAAAGTAACCAACTCAGTACCACTCCATCCAACTACTGAGAAAGAAACGTGAGGAAAAAAAAAAAAAAAGGGAAGCATTCCTTTCCCTATATAAATTATGAAATTTGAATGAATACATTCTTAGTGCTTGTGTAGAAATTGGTTTGTTTGATGATGAGAATCACATTTGTTCATCGAATTTGAGGGCAAATTACGGAACTAAGTTGCGACAAGCGATGTCGTGACGAGGAAAATGAGTCATGACGATGTCAGTGACTTGGTCGATGCGAAGGAAGGAACAAGGATGGAAGTCGTAACCAAAGTGCATTTGTGAGAAAGAAATTGAGTTGTGTTATGAGAAATTTGGGTTGCGACGAAATATCCTTCAAAAAGAGAAGAGAGATGTGACGACTTAACGTCTGCGAGATGCGCATTAACCATGACCTTAGGAGGACTGTCCTCCACGATTAATTTGTGTCGCGACAAGCAGTAATATATGAAACAAAGAGGATAAATTACCCGATTTAAATAGTTTTCAATTTTATAAATTTAATGTGGCTCGCATTCTCGGCCTAAATTTAAATCGAAGCGAAGCATTAATAAATGAAATCATAAAGAGCCCACCATAATAAGCGGGTGAAGCGTTGAGAAACTCTCCTTATTATCTTTAACCTTCGATGCGAATTCAACTCTTCGTCTTCGCATATTCTAGTTGAATTCTTGCAAAACCATAAATCCAAAATTCCTCTAAAACCTTCCGATACCTCCGATGTTTACAGACAGAGACTTTAATCAGATCTTACTTGAAATCATGGAGAACATGCTTAGGCCAGAGGAAGCAGTTCCACTTGAGAACACAGAGAGGAGAGCAGTTTAAAGTGGAACAACAGAATAATAGTGCAGCGAGGGAACAAGCGCTTCTAAGAGGGGAAGAGCAAAGAGGTGGTAGAAGAAAGAAGAAGATGCGTTTGTGTGTTCGGAAGAGAGAGGCTAGTGTTAACATCTGCAGGAGAGGCAATATCTTGATAAAGGGTTTGTTGGAAGAGAGAGGATTAAACAACCCTATTTCCCCTTTCAAAGTAAATAGAACAACGAGGATGGGAAAGAATTACCTGGCACTGGAAAATAGGATGCTGCGGGTGGTCAGGGTCTCTTTAACTTGGTAGGAAGAAGGACAACTCTGTATTTGTCGAGAAATTTGGGTTTCATACGACGCGAATGCACCATTAACGAGGTGTATGTACGGGATGGCGGGACTTAAGGCGCGCTCCAAATTTAGGCTGTTAGCAAACCCGAATCGTGAGAAGATTGTGAGAAATTGAGATGTCAAAGTTCAATGGGATCAGAAAGGCACCGAAGACAATCCTTGAGGAGGAGATATACGGAGGCTATAAGGTATGGTTTTTATTTCTGGCGTGCATGTTAGTCCCGACCAACATGTATGCAGTAAGGGAGCAGAGTATCATGCTGTATCAAAATGCGAAAGTCTGGCTCGACGTGAGTAGTGATTGAAGGAG
Source organism: Tetrastigma voinierianum (assembly GCA_016808115.1). NCBI lineage: Eukaryota > Viridiplantae > Streptophyta > Magnoliopsida > Vitales > Vitaceae > Tetrastigma > Tetrastigma voinierianum. The sequence continues at coordinate 339,493 of JAEQBH010001441.1, read as the reverse complement.
ATTCAATAATACGATACCATAGAGGAAACAAAGAGTTTTTGATCCACTCATCGATAACAATCACTAGGCTTTGTTTGAAGGTGAATTGAGAACATGAATGGAAGAAGAGTTGAGGCTTCACCATTAACACGGCAGGGGGTGAGTAGGGACGAGGATTTGAAGGGGGGATCATGGTGGAAGCAAATTGGAAAGAAAGAGGAGAATGAAGGCGAAGAGGAGACTGATCTTGTTTGGGGATCGAAGAGCAAAGCTTGGGAACACGTGGAAGGGAATACCTCTATGTTTCTGGAGGAACTTAGAACGGATGAGGCAGAGTCTTTATAGATTTCACCGCCCCAGTGCAGCTCTCCACCCGTAGAAAGAAGGGACTTGAGGGGAGCACAGTAAAAGCTGCGGAGGAGCCCGGAGGAATAATCAACTAATGGGATGCTCATTTATATTTAAAGGTATGAAAGAGAAAGAATTGTTTTAATGAGCTTTCAAGAAGATGTGTATATTTGAATTAAGAAAGAGAGATCAACAATGGAAGGAATGAATAGAAAAGGAAATATATAGGCGAGATGAGAAGAAGCGAAATAGGAAGAAGAAATGAGCCGAAGGGAGGAACAGTTTAAAAAGATCCTAAAGCGTGAAAGAAAAGTTCGGAAAATAAATGGAAACGGAGATGGGACTCTTGAAAAAGTTGAAACTTGATCACGAAGCATTACCTTAACAATCAGTTTGATCGGGGGCTCTCAGCTCCACGAAACTTATAAAGAAGGGATGCGGATCAAGAAGCCCAGAAGGAACGAGGTTAAAGTTGATTTCTCTATATGCAATTGATTAAGGACTTGAAGAGATAGTGGATAGAGATAAAGTTCTTGGCGACATTAGTTCCTATAGAAGAAAAATAAAATTTGAAATTTGGTTGATTAACAACTGATCTATCAAGATTTTGGAGGTCATGGCCCGAACTTTAGGAACAACATGAACAAACTTGGAATGGGAATAGGATGGTAGGCGAGAGGTGGATCTCACACGATGGATTGGTCGTGGAAGACATACGAGAAAAGAAAATGCGAAGAAGGAGAATGGAAATGAAGTTTCCATGAATTCAATAGCTGAGATACCCTTAGTCTAGATCCCCGGACATATTTACTCGTAAACATAAAGAAAAAATAGACCTTTCCATTTTTGATTTGTCAATCCCTCCCTCATTTCTATCCTTTATTCTCGAAGCATTTGCACATTCGATGAATAAAACTGAAGAATTGTTTGATGTGTTTGAAGTAGGTGTGTGTTTACTTTTGTTTTAATAAGTGAAAAAATCTTTGAAATACCATAAAGGAGCTTAGATTGATGTAATTGATTAGATGAATGAAACGAAACTACAAATAGATGCGAGAATAAAGGGTGCTAGACATCAACATGTGATTTAATTGAAACACAAATTAGACCCCAATACGAATATTGGTGATGAGTGCAGGAATAAGGATAGTTGCTCTGATTGAGAGAACAAAACAAATTTTTTGGGTTTGTGATATGTGATGGTCGAAACACATTGGATCTAGCATCATTTGAATCCTCATCAGGCGTGTAGTCGAAAACCCTGGGGGCTAGTCACGGAGTTAATCGAGCCAAAGATTCTAGAGGCATTGAATTATGGATGAGGCGAATCTGGGTGATACGATCAACCGAAATGATCACGAGCCGTCCTTGGAAATTTTGGGGCCTTCTGGCCATTCCCTTGTTCATGTGCTAAATGCATGCACTTCTTCGTTCTAAATTGAACGAAACATAAGCCTTATTCTCGAAAAACCCGATGGAGACCTTGACCAGTCTCTGGGAATCAAATCTCTTAGAGACACATGATTTTCAAAGAACTCAAAAGAGAGGAACAAATGAGATTTGGGGGAGTGTAATTTTTTGAGAACTCAGGAGAGAAATCTGAAAAGGAATGAAGAAGCCAAGAAATACCACGAGAAAGAAAGCTTAGGGAATAGGTTTTGTCTTTATAGCGACTCTCTTGAACAATTAAGTTCTTAGGGGTGTTTCAGCACCTAGTACCCTAATGCCATCGGTATGGGATTTTCTTAAAGGTCGCTAAGAGTGTTAGAAAGCCTAAGAAGACAAAACATTGCACTATTCTGAATGGTGGCAAGAAGGAAAATTCGGTTGAATTATGCATGAATGAGAAATAGGAACATCTGATTTGAATAGAAAAAAATCAAAGGTGGTATCCCCGACAGGAGATTTGAGGGGGAGTTTATTAGAATTACAAAGGAGGAAAAAGGACAACATGCTGGGTAAGAAAAGAGGAAGAAAGAGTATTAAAGTAATCTTCCAACCTAAAAATTCCCATCCAGCCATCTTACCCCACAAATAACATTTAAGCCCGAAAGACTGATTGATGTGAAGGTTGTAATCACCTACATTAGTGGAGATCAATATGAACAAACTTAGAAGCCTATGGAATTTGGAAAATCAGGAAAGATCACAAGCTGTGAAGAGCATCCTCTAGGATGATGACTCATTAAGAAAATGAGAAGAAAACCAACTTACATTTCAGTATGAAATAAATTAACTATCTTTATTTAGTAAAACAAATTCAAACAATTTTCGTTATGTACACGATTAATTAGAAAGCCTTTATTTGGACTAAAGCTGAATACAAAGAAAGAATGCAATTTCAATTTCAAATTAAAGTGGTACACTCTTTATATGAAGCAGAGAAAAATGTCCTTTTTGTTTGAGGACAAACAAATCTTTCTTCTCTTTTGGCAGGAACTGAAACAAAATTTTAAGTTAGGGAGTTTGATGAGCTTAAGAGTCATCTATTTTCGATCCATTTTACGATTGATTTTTATATAAAAGGCTGATTAATATGGAATATGGAATAGCTACTTGATAAATGCGGGGAGTGAAAGGAAAGTAGAAAATGCGAGTAAAAGACGAGAATATGGTGGTAATCTTGATATAATGGGCTGAAGGAAGTTCAAATGAGAGAAGTGCAAAAGGATTAAGAATTTGATGTCGTAAGGCTTGACAACAATCCATGAAATGCATCTTCAGTTTGCAATTACAAAGGTCGGTCGCAATTGAAGCATAGTGAGACAAGCGGTAGGCGTGAAAGGGCTCAAGTTGAGCAACGGAAATTGATGAAGAAAGAAGAAATAATGTCATAACATCATTCATAGGTCATGACAGATTTAACTTCGATGCAATGGATATGATGTCGCGACGCGCAGAGTAGTCGCGACCTGAAACCTTGAAGCGGCCGGTCGCGACATCAGGTTCTGAGGAAACTAATGGTACTTGACATGGATGCACCTAAAAGAAGGTCGCAGCAGATCAAAATTTATCAGCGACATCATTCGATCGTCGCGGCGACGTGGTAAGAAAAGAATTAGCGACAACACGGGTTATGGCGACATCAATTGTAAAGACTTGAGTCGGCGACAACATCCGGTAGCGGCAATACTACATAGAAGGAGTGCGACGACATTTGGTGTCGCGACGTAATACACTCGATTGAATGCATGGCGTCCTTAAGGTACATGCGACATCAAATACAAAGAGAAAAGAGGTCACGACAAGATCAAGTTGTCGTGACACCAGCTTCACTTAAGACATGTCGCGACCAAACCGCGAGACTGCTGACATGGTGAAATGACGGCATGACGAGGGTGATGTAAGTGACATCAGCCGACGAATAGGCCGTTTAAGTACGGTCTAAAGAGAAGTGCATTGAAATTAAATTTGACGAACCTATAAATACGAAGATTTGCTACTAATGCGACCATGACTCTACGTATTGAAAGAGAGATATGGTTCTTGAAGGCTCTGTATTACAATTTTCTTTTCTTTTATTTTCTTAATTTTTTATTTTAGGTGGTTTATATTTCATTCAAATTTGGATTTACGAACGTTAGGCGTAAGAGTGTAGTTGAATGCGATTTATATTTCTTAGTGCACATGCGGATTTTGAATTCGAGACAAATTTTGGATTTGAACTGCAGTTTCCGACCTGATGGTTTTCTTAATAGCGATCCAACGAAAACGATATGGTGTAATCCAGTGATTTAGAAACCCATCTCCCATTGAAATGATGCTATTGTCAGAAATTATCTTTCCTGCAGAATTTTATTCATTATTGTTGAACTTCAGTTTATAAATCGACTTGCTGGTTTTGCGTATTTCGAGTGATCCCAATGTCGATCTCCTATACCCGTATGGGGTCGTTCAAGCTACGATTTCAGGAGGCCCTCTGAGTGACCTGGAAGGCGTGCTTGAGAGTGATGAACAATGTCTGGAAGGTATGAGAGCGATATTGATGATCTAATATTATACGTGTAATTAACTCGATACATCCTCTTCTCCCTTAGAAGTAAGAATAGAGTTGAGTGAGTTATCAATTTAAAAAGCACAATAGGAGTTCGCCTCGAATTCGAATCGTGAATTCAATCCCGGGTGTTAGCAGCGATCTAATCCAAGGAAAGAATGAGGCTATTCTAATTTTGAGGAAGAGGGAACCCGATTATAGTGTAAACCAGTGAAGACTATACAAAGGAAATTTAGGTTCTGATCCATGTTATAGGTATGAAACATTGAAAAGAAAAATACCGGAAGCAGGCTACCAATATTAAAGTAGTTATCTAGCCCTTTGCCGAGAAAGCAGTGAAGAATGAGATGATAAACGATAATGGTTTGGAGAGATCAGTACCAGTATCATATTCATACCAAGACTAGTTTTAAAGTATGGTTTAGAAAGCAAAATTATCGCACAAGGTAGCCAAGGAATTGATTCTTCTATGCTTTTTATTTCCAATGTTCTTTATGAATGGCTGTTGATCTAAATCTGTCATTTCATTATTTAGAGGCGTCGTTAACATTTTACATTATTCATTTATATTTAATTTTAGGGTTTTCATTATTTCCAAGGTTTTCACGACTGATTCAAATTGTCTCTTATAGTCCAAATAGTATAGAGCTTGTACAGATAGTTAGGGTAGTTGATTGAAAATTCATGAGGATCTCTGTTAAGGATCGATATCTGGACACAAATCGATTTACTACTTGTGTGACACATTGCACTTGCGGCATAACGGATCAAAACCACTCGGTAAACGGGAATTTACTCCAGTTAGAGCAATCTTCGAACTAATCAAATAGCTAAGACATATCAGGTCGACAAGTTTTGTAAGGCGCCGTTGCGGGGATCGATGATAGTCTTACAGCGATAGTATAAATTTATGCATGTCTTTGGTCATTCGACAAGTTTTATGGCCTTGGATTTCGAGGATCGAGACAATAGTCTTACGGCGATCTTTATTTATAAATTTGTACATGTCTTTTGGTTCGGTCAACAGAGGTCATGGAGATTTTTATGGATGACTTCACAGTATATGGATCCAGTTTTGAGCATTGTCTAAACAACACGGAAACGATTAGCCGAATCTGGGAATGACGGTGGCATTAAAGCCCAGGAAGAAATGTCATTTCCATTGGCTGCTTGAAGGTATTGTTCTTAGTCATAAAATTTACGCTCTGGAATTTAGAAGTAGACGATCAAGGTTTGAATTATCAAGACTCTTGCAGCCTGACATTCAAGGGATAAGGGTTTCGCTTGGGACATCTTTGGATACATGGGAGATTCGTGAAGACTTCTCAAAAATAGCAAGACCATTATGCGATTCTTGGAGAAAGACCTGAGTTTAATTTTGATGTCACAGAAGCGACCTTTGAAGAAATCAAGATCAAATCAGTTCAAACACCTATCATGGGCACGAATGGGATCGGGATTCGAATAATGTGTGATGGGAGTTAGTTTGTGATAGGAGTGTATTGGGGGCGAAGAAAGAGAAGATATTCGAGCCATATGCTATGCTAAGGGAACCTTCAATGAAGCCCGAGAAAACTATTCATTCTTGAAAGGAGATGCTAGCCATAGTTTTCTTGTGAAATTCAGGCCACATACATTTAGGATCAGTATTGTGAAATCTGCTTGACCCATTGACCGATCGGAAATATCGATGTGAAGGAAGCCAAACTGGGCGATGGAGTGGGTGTTGTTGCTGAGTTTGATGCGGAAATTAAAGATAAGAAAGGTTGACAAAGTGATGGCTGATCATGTCGGAGTAGAAAAACAAAGTAGAAGGAGGCGGAAATTAGCAGAACTTTCTAGATGAGCAAGTATTTGTTTAAATTGTCTCAACTCCATGGTATCTTTGACATCGTGAATTACTTGGCTTATTAGATGGTGCCTCAGAGATTCAGCTCTGTGAAGAAAACTCAGCGGCGGAATTACATGCAGGATGACCCATTGCTATTTAAAGAGTCTTGACATGATTATAAGAAGATGTGTCGATGAACAATGCAAAATTTTGAATGAATGCCATGCATCACCATATGGGGGACATTTTTCGGAGAAAAAAGCTGACTCCTTAAGATAGTCAATCACGGATTTATTGTTACTTATCTTTTAGAAATGTCTTCCAGATAGGTCAAATTATGTGATAGATGCAGATTGGAAATATCAGCGGAAGAAGCGAATGCCCCTCTGAGAGCATATTGGTGGTGCAAATTTTTTGATGTATGGGGAATAGATTTTACTGGGACCCTTCCCACCATCATTTGGAAACTTGTACATCTTCTTTGGAAGTGGATTTATGTGTCCCAGTGGTTGGAAGTAATAGATTGTCGAGGAATGGCGCTAACACGGTAGTGAGTTCTTGCGAAAGGAACTTGTTGAGTAGATTCGAACACCCCGAGACTATCATCAGTGATGGGGGAAGCCACTTTGCAAACAAAATATTTGCAAAGCTCATGAGCAAGTATGGGGATCAAACATATAATGAGCCTAGCTTATCACCCCCAGACTAATGGACAAGCAAAAATTTCTAATGAAGATTAAAGGATCTGGAAAGGTATGGTTCGACGGGAAAGATTGGTCTTGAACTTGATGATGCACTTTGGGCTTCTGAATGACATTAAAACTCCCGTTGGGAAATGTCTCCATCTGAGTGGTCTTTAGCGACACTTGTCACCTCCCTCTTGAACTGGGGCCTACAAAGCCATGTGGGCCATTAAGAAGCTGAACTTCGATTTTCAAAATTGCTGAAAGGAAGGGGCGCTTGGTGGATGAACTAGAAGAAGCTGAAAGCAAGCCTATGATAATGCTAGAATATAAGAGACAGAGACAAAGAAATGGCATGATCAAAGTTACGAGGAAAGAGTTGAAGGACCGGGGACCAGGGTTTTGCTGTTGCTCAGTTAAGATTATTTCAGGGAAAGTTGGGGAGTCAAAATTGAGTGAACCATATACAGTGGTGTCAAGTACTACCTTTGGAGCAGTAACACTCAGGACTGATGATGGGGAAGAATTCAAGGTTAATAGTCAAAGACTAAAGCAATATCTCAGTAGGGAGAAAGAAACGGAATAACTCCAGTTGGTGAATTGAGAGAGAGAGAAACTTAAAACGGTAGATCCGACTAAGGACTCAAAACGAGGCATTTCGTGGGAGGCGACCAGTATAGATTTTTGCTTCTTTATATAGATTTTAGCGATTTTTAATTACTCGTTTTAATTTTTTTATTCTTTATGTGATTTTTTAGGACTAGCTAAGTTAGTATTTGATCAATTGAACCTGTTTTGAAATTGTTACAGTGTGCCTATCACGAATCGGGGCTCGGAATTTAGAAGAACCAGCTCTGGGACCACGGCTCGACACTTCACAGGATAGGGCGACTTGAAATAGGGGAGTATTTTTCTCCCTAAACAAATTCTGTGGAAAATAAATAGAATGCATGTTTGGGAGTACTTTATTGGATGTTAAGAATTTGCAAAATTAATAAGGAATGCAAAGTTGTCTGATCATCAAATTTAGGGCAAGTACAGACTAAGTCAGCGACAGTTAGCTTAGTAAGCAGAGGGAGAGCAGAAACCTGGTCGCGGCCAAAGTTATGTAGCGACAAAACATTTAGGGGATTTAACGTGAACGACAATTCGCGACAAGAGCAAATCCATCAAAGAATAGTGAGAGGTCGCTTACAGCTCAGTTATGTCATGAAATTACATGATGACGGGGTAGAAATGCCGGATCTTCGCTGACGTGTTATATTGTCCCTCCTGGCTATATGTCGCGACCAGACAATAATAGAGTGCGACATAAGAAGAGAAAGATGTGCCAGTGAGTGGCAACTTTTTAATCTGCCCTTTGTTAATGACAGCATCACACAATTACGTACAAATTTAAATTAAAATGACCTTGATTAAATGAAGTAATAAAGAGTCACAATAATGATTGAATTGCAAATGTTGAGAAAACTCCCTCAGCACTATTTCATTCCTTGAAACAATCTGACTCTTCATCTTCGCCTACTCTACAGTTTCAATTCTTGCAAACTCTAGATCTAAATTACTCACGAAAAGTCAGGATTCCTCAATGAGACCTTGACCACAAACCCCAAATCTAGTGAGATCATGGAAGAGTATCACTCGACCCAGAAGAAGTTAATCGAGGAACCAACAGGAACACTGTAGTCGGAACCATTAGAAGTTCAAGCGAGTTTCAAAAGCAGGAGAAAAAGGGGAAAGAAAACATAAATAAGAGGAAGACGAATTAGTATCGAAGAAGCTTTTCTAAATACAGGAAGAAGTACTATGCTAGGTAAGGGTTTTGTGGGAGAAGAACAGGCAAACTCATCTCCTTTCGGAACTAATAGAATGAAGGTTGGGAAACCTGCAAGCATCAAAAGTCGGATACGCATATGATGGTTAAGGAATTCTACTCTGACTGGTGGGGAGGAAGGACAATCTGTTTATGTGAGAGGAGGAGTTTGGGTGTCGTATGGAGAAGCGAGAACCATCAGTAAGTGTACGGAATGGAAGAGTAGAAGCATGGGATCCAAATTCAAGAATATGATAAAACCCCAACCGTGGTGCAAGAAAGTTGTGACGGTAAAGGGAAGTGGAAGAAAGGAAAAGGAAGGCAAAAATATAAAACTGAGGGGAGATTTAACGGAAAGGCGAAGGTATGGTTTTACTTCGGCCTCTGTTATGGATTCGACAAACATATGCATGATGCGGGAACAATAAACAAATCATTCTTTATGCTATCTTGAAGAAATTTACAAGATTAATGCGGGACGATCATTGAAAATAGATAATAGAATGCATGAAGGGAATAAAAGGGTTTGATCCTACTTCGGCAACTATCACGGGAAGCTGTATGTTTGAAGGCTAGTGTGAAAGGAACTTGGGAAGAAGAAGAAGAATGCCCTAGGTTTTACTTGCTAACTCGATAGGAGTAAGCAAGGGCCTGGAATCAAAAGAAAAAGGGATTATAATAGAAGCGGATTCAGAGAAAATGAGAATGCAGACCAGAGAAGAGGACACCATACGGTTGCGGATCAGAAAGAAAGAAGATCGAGGAAAACACGTCAGGAAGAGAACACCTTTATGTTTGCAGAGGACGGAGAACAAGATGATGGAAGCCCTAGAGGCTCTCAGCAGCGCCGGCTCTCCTATCGGGAGCAAGTTCAGTGAACTGGTGAAGCTGCAGGGAGATCGGGGGAATAGTCAAATAATGGGAGATGCTCGGTTCATTAGGAGAGAATGGAAGAAGAGAGAAGAGGAATTTGGAGCCTCCGACAAAAAATTCGAAAAGTATAGACGGAGGCGAGAAGAAGAAGTCGTGATGGGAAGAAGAAATGAACACATTGGGGAAAAGACAAGATTACACAATTAAAAGGTTGATCTCACAGCCCAGGTGGTATCTTGTGAAGAAAGCAGATAAAGAGGAGAATGACAAAGAAGATAATTAAATAGAGATTTCCCCGATTCTCTCTAATTTGGCTACCCTTGATGCGGATCCTCCCGACATCTTTGCTCCTCCCAAAAAGAAAAAATGAAATCTTCGCATTGATTTATCCTTCTCTTCCTCTCTTCGAATTGTTATTTCAGCTTTTGCATCATATCATGAATAAAATAAGAAAATTTGTTAAAAGGAAATATTTGGTAAGTGCTTCTTGAGTTAGATTGTATTGTTACTTTTTGGCAGCAGATTGTTAGGAGGAGAATAACGACTAGGATTTAGTTCGAGAATGAAAATGCTAGCATATCATAATCTGAGACTAAGTTGAAGAAGTTTGACTAGAAGATAAGATGAAACACAAATAATTGCATAATAAGGCGAGAATGACATATAGTGAATTAAACTTCGGTGCATAATTGACTTGAATTTTAGCTGATGAGTCGAGATAAAGGAAAGTCATACAATTGAAGGAATAAAAATATATTTTTGAGTTTGTAAGTATAAAGCAAATAAGCGAAGAACACAGTAGACCTTAAATCATGTAACTCTCGTCAAATGAGATGAGTCGAGGCACATCCTTAGGAGTTAGTCATGATTAAATGACGAATTAGAACATAGATTATTGATCAAGTAAAAATCCACAGGTGTCTGATAACAAGAAATGATCGAGGCCATCCTTGGCCGGTTTGAGCCATTCTAGCCACCCTTGTTATATGCCCACACGCACACCTTAGTTCACGAGGTAGAGCAGAAACAATCCTTATCTTCAAAACAAGCCATTAAATCGAAGCCATCTATATAATTAATCTCCAGTAAAGAACATACGATTGCAAAATTCAAGAAAGGAAGAGATAAAGTTTGGGGAGTATATATTTTTTTGGGAACTAAGGAGAAAATATAGAAAGGGTGAAGGAGAAAAATCCAGCGGGAAGATGTCTGAAATGAAAAGAATGCTTAAAGGAAGAAGTTTTGTCTTGTGGCACAACTCTGAGCAAATTAAGTTCTTGAGGTTTCTTTTCAGTACCTAATGCCAACTGGTATGGGAGCTACTAACCTAAAGTTCGCTAAGAGTGTTAGAAAGCCTAAAAACACAGAACATTGCATATTCTGAATGGTAGCTGGAAAAAGTTCAACGAGTGTAGTCTGAGAGAAATGGGAATGAACGATTTTAAACGAAGAAATCAGAGAATACCCCAAAGATGAAGTTTGGGAATCAATTAAGAAATTGCAAGAGGAAAGAAGGGGAGACGATTAAGTAAGAAAGGAAAGAGATTAAGGTAATCTTGGCACAAGAAGTTTCATCCATCCTTAAAGACCCGAGCGACGTTACAAACCTAAAGATCTGATTGATCTTGAAGGTTGGAGTACCCTACATTAGTGGAGATCGATATGAACAACGGCATATGGAATTTGGAAGAATCTTGAAGATTGAGAAACTTAGAGGACCTCGGAGGGTTAAGCTGACTCACTGAAAATGAGGAAGAAGACCCGACATACTTTTCGTAGGGATCGACTAAGCTATCACATTTTATAAAACAAATTCGACAATTTAGTTTTTGTACATTGGATTGAGGAAGAGTAATCTTCATCGGGCTTGAAGCTAGATATCACGAGAAAAGAATGCAATTCTAGTCTTTAGATTAAATTAGTTCTAATTACTGAAACAAAGCAGGAAAAATGTCCTTTGTTTGAGGATCATAGATAACTCACTCTTTACTCGGGGATGACAAAATTTAAGTTTGGGGAGTTTGATGAGCTTAAAAGTCATCATTTTAGGTCCATTTTTTAAGTTGATTTACATCTAAAGGGACTAATTTATATCTGAGGAAATGTGGAATAACTCACCCAAGCCTTATCGACGAGGAAATTGAGAGAAAGAGAGGATATTGCGATAAAGGCAGAGAGAAGTGTTTGAAATGGGGAATGACACATTGCATTTGAATGATGCTATAGGGAGAGGTCTGAGAGGAAAGAACACGTCTCCTTGGCCTTGGCCAGTAATAAAGAATCACATCAAGATTGTGACCACAAGAGCTCGGTCGAAGCGCTAAGAGGCGATTGAAGGCGAGACGGCGGTCGCAGCGAAACTCGAGTCGGGTAACCATAAATTAAATGAAGAACAAGACATGAAGTCGCGACACCATTTAGTCGCGACGAGTGTAGACGTGTAGACATGGAAGTCGTGGCACAGAATAGAAGTCGCGACATAAGATTTTAAAGAGACTGAACATCGAAGTCGTGACATTTAAGAAGAATTCAGCGACATCAACATAAATAGAATTGTTCTGAGTGAGTATCGAGAATAACACAGGGATTACGGTCGGCGTCATTTAGATGTCGCGACCGGAGCGATGAATATATTTGGGAAGAATGGATGAGTGAGTGACGGCGATTATGGTGACCAAATAAAACCTTTGCGGCGTATCTTTGAAGACGAATGATGCTGGCGACACCATTTGAGGAGTCGCGACATAAGAAGAGCCAAAGGATGCTAAAGACAAGTCGCGACCAACTAAAAGCTTTTGCGACGTATGCTGAGACAAATGATGTCGCGACACCATTTCGAGGTCGCGACATAAGAAGAGCCAAAGGATGCTAAAGACAAGTCGCGACCAACTAAAAGCTTCTGCGACGTATCTTGAGGACAAATGATGTGGTACCATTTTAAGTCGCGACATAAGAAGAGCGAGGATCTTCAGCGAGTCAAACGAATAAAGCCTGTGATAAATGCTTAAGACAAGCGATGTCGCGACAAAGAATCGAGTCACGACATTAACAATAAAATGGGCGATTAATGCGAAATCCGCAAGGCGCGTCCCAAAGTTAGTTTGACGAGCGTATAATAAGCGTTTGCTGCGGAAGGAAGCGACTCTTGGCGGCTTCGAAACGAGAGATGCAGATTGCACAGGAGCTCATCATTTTCAAATTTCTACCTTTTCTTTGTTTGTAGTTATTTTAGATTAGATTGTTATTTCTTTCAAATTTTGGATTTGGACGTTAAGCTGTTAAAGTAGAAGTGAATCTGAAATTCTATTTCTTTCAAGTCTTTGCCTTTGGTTAATACAGATTCAGGACAAATTTTGGAATTCGGATTTCCAGTGTCCGATCTACAGTGGTTCTCTTGATCGAAACCATTGTAGGGTGTAATAAAAGTAATTAGAAACCCGACTTCATTGAATGAACTCTGTTGTTAGAATTTATCTTTCTGCGTAAAATTATCAGAAGGCTCTTTCGAGCCGATTTATAAATCTACTTCTTGGTTCTAAATATTCTATATCGATTGATATCGATTAATCTATATACTTGATAGGATTGTTTCGTCTTTCACGATTCCAGGAGGCTATCGAGGTGACACGAGAGAAGGCATTCTGAGAGTAATCGAACAATTTCTCAAATATATGCGAACGATAATGGAAGTCCCAATGAAACTCTGTGAATGTAAGTCGATCGTCGTCTTCTCACTTAGAAATCGAGATTGAGTTGAATGGCTTATCAATTTAACAAAGCGAGTTCACCTCGGTCGAGCAGTGGATTGATCCATGTTAAGCGGATCTAATCGAGGGAAGGATGAAGCTGTTCGATTTTGAGGAAGAGAAACCGATAACGTGTAAACCCACTTCTTTTTATGTCTTAGGAGATAAGGTTTCTGATCCATATTCGAGTATGAAGTATTTAGAAAAAGAAAAATACCCCGAAAAAGCGACCCGGATTAAAAGTAGTTATCTAATCCTCTGTCTTGAAAGAATGGGAGATTAGATGATGAAACGATCTTGAAGTAAGGAGAGATCGAAATTTGCACTACCTTATTCCTTAGACGGGTTTAAATCATGGTTCATGAAGCAAAGTTACAAAGTAGTCTGTAGGAATTGATGTTTCCATGATAGCCGGTATTTTCAATGCTCCCTTTAAAAGATAAGCTGATTCGATCTGAATTTGTTATTTTTAGATTTTCATTTTATTTCATTTTTTGTTATTAAGTCACTTTTAACTGGTTTTTATTATTTTAAGGTTTTGCTAAGAATATTTCAATCGCCTATCGAAGTCGAAATAGTGTAAAGTTCGGTAGTCGGGGTAGTTGATTGAAATTAGAGATCTGGGATCGATATACGGACTTAAATCCCGATTTCTACTTGCATTGAGCACATACAGCACGGCATCTGGATCGAAACCAAAGAAAATGATTTACTCTTAAGGAAATGACTTTTAATCGATACAATAGATAAGGAACACAACAGACAAGTTTCATGGTATTATTGTTACAGATTAGATAATAGTCAGCAGGTAATATATTTATAAATTTGTATAGGTATTTTGGTCCATCACTGAAAGAGGTGAACAAGATACACCGATCAACAGTGTTTTCTATAAAACCATACGACTTAATGGTATTATTGAACTTAAGATACCATTGTCGAATTTATTTCAATCCATATAACCGACTTCCTTAACTTACACACACCAAGTGTTCCTTTCATGTAGTTAAGAAACCATCACAGTTTGGTCATATAAACTTCACTCTCCTAAGTCACCATTAAGAAGGCGGTCTTCATGCATTTGGTGAAGCTGCAAATCATAATGAGCCACCAAAGCCATAACAATTCTTAAAGAGTCCTTCTTAGAAACTGGAGAGAAGGTTTCTTTATAGTCAATGCCATCCTTTTGGGTGTAATCTTTAGCAAAAAGTTTGGCCTTATATCTTTCCATGTTGCCCATTGAATCACGTTTAGTCTTGAAGACTTATTTGCAATTGACTTGTTTTGAACCTTCAAGCAACTCAACTAGATCCCATACCTTATTATCATCCATTGATTTTAACTCTTCTTTCATAACATTGATCCACTTTTTTAGGAATTACATGACATTATTAAAAGCACATTTAAAGGAGATTGGATCATATCGACACTTTCGAAGTAACATTCATGTTCAAGTGAGATATACCACGCTAATCATTGAAGAAATAGCTAGGTTTTTTCCTTGCGAGACCATCGTAATCTTTATTTCTTGTGGAATCATTTGCTCGATTATGGCTCTCATTCTTAGTTGGTTCATTACTAACACATGTTCATCAATTATGGGTTCGTAATGTTACTTTGTTGTTCTAACTTGTATTTGAAGGCAGGTAGTACGGCAGAATTTTGATTGGAGGAGAAACATTAGGTGTGTAAGTTTCCACTCGAGTCTCTTGAACATCCACCTTCGTGGTTCTGCTTATCTTAGTTTGATCATTCTCAATGAAACAGGTAAATTGCAGGAGACTCAGCTATTCTTTATATTGTTTTGTTAGAGGCGATAAAATATGTATCATTTTGATTTTTCAAGATAGCTGATGAAATAACCACTAACAGTTCACTTACATAAAAACCTTATTTTCATGTAAGATTATGTAATATTTGGTAGCGTGTCAAAGAAATGAGGTAAACGAGCGGCCCTTTAAGTATGTAGATGCCTCCCAGTGGGTTTCCATGCATCATCATAGTTCATAAGGAGTTGTGAGGCTACCTTACTAGGAACCACAAGTAAGTAGATATGGGCAGTCTTTAATGCATACATCCATAAGGATAAAGATCTGATTGTAACAACATGCTCCCAACCATGTACGTGAGAATCGTTAAAACACCGGCTACACCATTTTGTGGAGGTGTACTAAGCATTGTATATTGCACACATATGCCTCAATTTTCAAGGAACTTTGCAAATGAACTTGGACATCATCCTTTCTCATTAAATTTACCCTAATATTTACCCTCTGCTCGGACCACAACTTTCACTTTCTATCCTAGTTGTCTTACACCGTTAATATTGACAC
Organism: Tetrastigma voinierianum; assembly: GCA_016808115.1. Lineage (NCBI taxonomy): Eukaryota > Viridiplantae > Streptophyta > Magnoliopsida > Vitales > Vitaceae > Tetrastigma > Tetrastigma voinierianum. Next base: position 323,893 of record JAEQBH010001441.1, on the reverse strand, counting down.
ACTTTAGGATGTCATTGCATGGGATTTTCATGCGTAAATACAAGCTCTTGATACCGTGAAGTCATTGATAAAAAGTGATGAAATACTTTCACCGACCTAAGATGGAATATTGAAAGGACCACATATAACAGTGTGTATTAACTCAAGAAGTTCATGTTGGTTTTGAAGAAGGCAGCTCATGCCAAAGCAGCTAAAACAACAAAATAATTTCTTCAAAAACAATCCAAAAGGATCCCTTAAGGCATCAAGTCAGTTCAAAACAAAGAAGGTGCCAAATTTATACCTCTCGTCGATGAAAAATGGATCTGGAAGGGTGATGCAGCAGCGAACAAAGCAAACTATGTCCTTGGTTGGCCACTAACAATATCCACACGAAGAATGAAGCCGATAACCTCCAAGGCAACTGTTAGGTGTGCTACGTGTTAGCTTTTATCATTGTAAAACATCGCATATTTTGTGTTTTTGATGCTAACTAAGCACCCTTTTCACTTATTTTCATGTTCAACCCCTTGTCTATGTGCATTTTGTAGAAATGAAGAAAACAAGACAAGAATGGAGCAATTTGACAACAATTGAAGAAATTTTGCAAATTTTGACATGGTTGCGACCACAGCTATCCGTGGTCACAATCATGACCCCAAACCAGAGAAGACTGTGTATTTAGCTTATAGTGTGGTTGTGACCATGACATCCTGTGACTCAGCACCTGTAGTGTGGTCGTGACCATGGTCGTCTGTGATTCAACATTTTTAGTGTGGTTGCGACCACAAGCATTTTCAGCAGCCACTGCATTTTAGTATTTGCAGTGTGGTCGCGACCACAAAGCATTCATGGTCACAACCACACGACTTTTTGGCCCAATGATTTTTCATATTTTGGCCCAATTTTAGCCCTCTACCCAAAGTGTATTTAAGTCATACTCTTAGTCAATTTTAGGGATCAAATATTGAGAGGGAGTGTGACACCCCAAAACTCGGGGGTCCGTTGACCAATTGTCAACCCGCTGAAAACTTATGGATGTCGGGTAACCTGATTCCACACTATTATGTCCCCTTTATCGGGACCCATAATTTAACAAAAATCGGACATAGTCACCTTTGTATAAGGAGCGCTACCCAAAATAACAAAATGTACAACATATAATAGAATGACCCATCCACGGCCAAATATCATATCATGACCTCTTTGAGTCCATCTACGGGTAAAAATGACCACATAGGGTCAATATATCCATACTCAAACATAATGCACAAGGCTATAATACCATAGTCCTTAAGAGTTTAATTACAATACTCTTTACACAAAAACATATTTCAAAACAGTTTGTTCTAAAATATTTTACAAAAGTAAGAACCAAAGCCACAATCCGGCTTTCTTCATAATGGCGGCCTCGAGTGAGTGTTGTCTCCCTGCACACTCCCTGTACCTGAAAGGGGGTCCCACGATGGGGTGAGCAATTCCCAGTAACGTAAACTCCTATAGAGGCTACTCCTCACCTAAGTGCACATGCAATGGTCATGTCACCAAAAAAAACACATTCCAATCAAGATTATGCAAACCTAGAATTGAATTCTACATGCCATGAATGAGATGCAACTCACTATATCCCATGTATCGAGTCCTCACCGACTCCATCAAACCCAAGTCCCAACTGACTCCTATAACACAATGCCAAAACCAATGTGTGATAAAATCCATCATTCTTGGATTACATCCAATGATCATTTTACAAAACAAATTTCATTTGTTTTCAAACCAAAAGCTTTTTGGATGTTCACCTCAATGATCATCAAAAATCCATGTGTCTTTTATGGGGGGAGAATTTTCCAGGGTCCCACCGTAGGCTTCTCAAACCTTCCCACGCTTTTACGAGCTTTCACTAATGGATCCATATGTGTAACCAAAAAGATAACAGAGTTTTCATCCGACAATAATTTATTTTCCATTTTCAAACCGTGCGACTCAATTTGGACATTATCCCATTTTCCGAGCCTGCACAATCAACACCAAACACAGTGTTAATTTACAACCATGCAAACCATGGAACTCTATTGGACATCGTCCAAGGTACCGAGTCCACCACCTATTCACCAAGAATGGTGAATGAAAACAACCATGCACACACACCCATTTCATGCGATGTCCCCATGCATATGAAATGCAATTATACCATTTCATGCTTATGTCATGTCACACATGTATATATGGATGATATATGGACAATTTCATTCATGCATTACACTCATGCATCATTTAGACAATTATATCAATCAACATATAATTTCCAAATAAATCACACAAATCATGTCAACATATTCATACACACATGCATACTCTCCACATGTTAATACATTAGGACACACATATTGACATCCAATTAATTACTACCAAACATGTCATTCAAACTCAAGCAATGACAACCTCATCCTCAAGACCAATAGTGGCATAGAGATGCCCACAAAACATTCCACACAACAAGACATAACAGACCACGGGATAGTTCTGAATTTGGTTATAGAGGTCTGATTTGGGTGATTCAAAAGCCTAACATCAATTTCTCCTATAGAGCTACAATTTCTTGAAGGATACTAGTCCAAATTCTCACTTTTTCCCAACCGAAAAGCAGTCCCAAAAATATAGACACACGTGTAGCCCTCGTTGAGTAGATGAACTTTCATTCTTGGCCTGACAAATTTCTACCAACGGAACTCTATAGATCGAAGAGAGAATTTTTGAAAAATTTCTTCCTCTCCATTTTTTTCTCTCTCTATGGGTCTTTCTTTTTTTCCCCAGCATAAAATCTGATCTTTCCCCCACCCCCCCAAATCTGATTTTCTACTTTGAATTAAGTCTTAAAGACTTAGCCCACATCGCGCCACGTGTTCACGACTGGTCCGAGTCCGTTTCTGTCCCGAAACTATTTATTTCGTCCCAGTTTAAGTTCAATTTATTTAAAATGAACTTTTTTTAATTTATTTTCCATTTTCGAGATTTTTGTTTCAAAAATCCCATTTTTGAGGTCCATCAAGCACCCGTCGCTCCGAAAAACGTGAAAATTCGACTTTCTCTTAATTCAACAAAATTTGTCTAGGTAACTAGATTTCGCGAGACGAAACCAACGGTGAGGTACCTTTTATCATCTGAGATCTATAAAAATTCAAGTTTTTCAACTTGTACACTAGCGATAATTTACCGTTTTACCCTTTTTCGAAAAAATTCAAATTTACCCAGGTTTTACATTCTTCTCCCCTTAAAAGAATTGCTGATTCGTACATAGTGGAATCAGCGAAATTTAATATCTAAGTTCACTCCTCTTTAGTAGTCGAAGCTCTTGCGATATAATGGTCCCAAGGTCGAACACGAGAGGATGGGTTTTCATCACAGGAATGATTTATAAGTGTGAAAGGTAAGGCTTTCTATTTGGATTTTGGTTTAACCGGTGAGTAGTTTGAAAGCTGAATGGCATGGGCGAAATGAGTGTGTGTGAAAAGGTAGCTTTGAAGATTTAGGTCACTAACTTGATAACATAGAACCCAACAATTAATATAAGGTTTATCCTCGCATTATGACAAGCAACCTATAGTCAATGAGCCATAGGATCTTTGTTTAACTAAGCGAGCCTAACCACAAGTCCTCTATTTGGTCGACACGAGGTAGTATGCATCACAGCCCACTGGTTAAAACCTAACATTCAGCATCATTTCGGTGGCTCGTAAAGACCATCTAAAAAACCACGAGTGCATCCCAGCGATAAGTATACTGCTACGTATCTAAAGCATGGTAAGTATTGGCGAATTAATGACATTAAATGATGACCTAGTTTGAGAAGATGGGAGCCATAAATACGATTACTGTAGCGATTGACACATGAGGACAACTATGTTGCCTGACCAAGTAGCTACCTTATCTTCAAAGAAAGGAAACAGCCAAGCATCTCTTGAGTTGTCATCCTCGAAGGTTGTTTGCGACTAGAAAATGAAGAAAAGGAGAGAAGAAAATAAACCTAAGTACAAAATTGCGAAAGATATTTACATAAAGTGAAAATTTGTGCCAAAAAGATTGTCTCGAGTTAGCTTCCTTTGGGTTACAAAAACAAGGGTTTATATAGGCCACCCATTATGTGAAACTACAATAAAACCTAACATTTTGGCTAAAATAAGGAGACAGGAAGTAATACACCAAATTGAAGTCGATTTGCATTAATTACAAAAGGATGACAAAGTAGGAATGATTTCGCTAGGGCAATTTAATTTAGCTAAATGTGAAAAATTTCGCTAGTAGCGAAAATTTAGCTGGGTAGCGAATTGCGCGAGATAGCGAGAGATCGAGCTGCTCTGAGGCGCTGGCAGTTGCAGCGACGAGATTTCGCTAACAAGCAGTACAGGTGATAAAGCTGCATTTTAAGCACAAGGTGGTGGTTAGCGAAATTTTTTAGGTCATGAGAAATTTCTGGTTAAGCTAGGATTGAAATTTTAAGCTATGATTGCGAAATTTTAGCAATCAGCAGCCCACCGTAATCATGTGAAATTCACAGGTGCTGATCTCCATTGCATGGCCTATTAACCATCTTTGCCTGACTTTATCCTTTGCCTTCATTCTTTCTTTGATTTTTGGTATGTTTGATGGATGATGAATAAGTTCGATCTTCATGGTTTGCTTGTATGTCTCGATATTGAACTCTCGAAGTACCAAAAACCTCTGAAACAACCAAAATAACCTCTAAACGACATAAGTGATACTAAGAACACTGAACACTTCAATTGGTATAGTGGCATGATTAGTGTGCAAAAAGCTTTTCAAAAACCTATCTGATATAGGGCTCAAAATAGCACTTTTGAGTACTAATCACCCCAATCGAAGCGTTGCTAGTCATAGCGATGCAAAACAAAGGAGATGCATGCGTGATTCTCAAAAAGTTTATGATTCAAAAGGTGTATATACATATAAATAATTACCTTTAAAGCGAAAAATTGACACGAAGTTTGAAAACGCCATGAAGAGCCAAAACCATACAAGAACGATTTCAGGTCAATATTGGTTCCATGATTCTCAGGCTTTGGAATTTCCACCAGGAATCTGGTTCTTTATTTAACGGATCGAGGCGATAAATTGTAAAATTGTCCCACTCCCCTGACTGGCATGGCCTTAAAGATTTGTTGAGCGACCTAGATAAGGATAGTTTACGTTTTTTTTTCTTTGTTCGACTACATTGTAGGGTGCAATGCTTAAAAATTCGACTTCACGAGTCGGGTGAGATCCATAGATGACTCCCAACCAATTAAGGTTTAGGGCATCAAGCCCAGAAAGGATGGTGACCACAAACTCTCTGAGGCTTCACCCGACTCAGAATGACTTGAAAATCAAGCACCTACAAATCGTTAAACTACACACATCCACCATTATGACGAACACTAAATCGATGACTCTGACCAATTAAGGCTTAAGACATCGGGCTTGAAAACTTTCACCATGCACCCCTCGGGCCAGGTGTTGGGTTTTGAGAGCAAGTGTCACGACTTTATTTTCTTTTTCTTCTCTTCTTTTCTTTTTTTCTTTTGCTTTTTCTTTTCTTTTCCTTTTGGAAGACTACATTAGAATGCCCCGAATGTGGAGTAACACAAACCTATCCTAGGTTGCCAACATGCCTAAGGCCGGCTATGAAGTGAAGGAAGCAACTAATTTGGCAGCTATTGAAACAATCTGGTGTGTAGTGTGTGGGTAAAAGCTTAGGAGAAATGTTCAAGTTAAAGCATCTTTGGAACTTGGCTGACGAAATTATATCAAACATGGAATTTGTTTCTAACATAAAGGTAATGGCTTGAGGGTTTGGGTACACCATTTAAAGGCAATTCAATTGTCGGTGGAAAGCGATTCAGTGTTCGATTGAAAGCGTTCAGTGTTCAATTGAAGCAATTCAATTGTCGAGTGAAGACAAAACGATTACATAAGATGGAGAGCACAAAAGTATACAAAAGTGTGTATATATATCTTTTGAATAGCTTTTGATATAGCCCAAAAATAGCTAGTACATGCATACAAACTAAACATACAAAAATATCACTACCTCTTATCATTAATACATGAATCCTAATCCAAAATTAGTAATGGAGTTGATAAAAGCGAGTAACTATACAAAATCATAAAAGCACAACCACCTGTTGCGTAGTGGTGGGTAGATGCAATATTTCTTCAACACTTTCTGACCGACACATCGATGATGCGGATCTTTGCTGCTTTGTAGGCTCCTCCCCTACGATCAGGAACACGAGGAAGACCCGGTGAGTCATAATCTGGCGCTATGACATGGAGTGACACTCGGTGGTGCTGATCTGGGGGTACACTTTGAGATGGCTGGCTAGCAGGCGCCATGGCATCAAGTCACACACCGCTGCTCTCTCTCGGTGGCGTGAACATACTCCAATTGAATGGTGTGCTTCAGATGGATGGACCCGGGTGTATCTGGCTGCGGCCGTGATGTAGTATGTAGAGGAGGAGATGGAGAGACAGGATCACGGAGGCCGAGACTCCTCTGTCAGGCTCGAGAGGGCATGCATATCGTCTCTGTGGGAGTCCTCGGCCACTTGATCCGGTACCTCCTCCTGGTCCTGCTGCCGGAGGAGGAAAGATACAGGCATGGTCATCACTCGCTCCAGTGACAGGACTAGAGGGCATCGGATCCTCCTCTCAATCCTGGGCTCCTCAGAATCCCGGAAATGCTCGAGGCACAGCGGAAGTAGTCTACGATGTGTGAGACTCATTTCGAACCCGAGCCGCCAGGTGGACCTTACTCTCCCTCGAAATGCATCAAGGAGGTCATCACCCGACTCGGCGAACGGTGTCCTGGGGTCAGTAAGAACCTCGAAGATGGCTCCCCCTCACGTGTACATAATCTTTGCGGTAGGAACAAAGAGTGAGTCTGATAGGTGGTGTCAATGACATAAAGGCGGAAGAGTTGCCTCTAAAAAATCTTGTAGATTGTGATGTCTCGGGCCGGTATCTGAACTCATCTCCGTGCTGAGTGGAGTGGAGCTGAAGCTCGATAACCCTGTGGTCGGCGGTATCACGCGAGGCTAAAATTTCTTGAAATATCTGGCTCAGTACTCGAGATTAGATCATACATAGAGGCTGAGCTGCGCGGACCAATTTGCTCCCACTGAGATGTCATCAGTGATAAAGCTGGCCTGCAAAGTGGGTAATATCTTTGCCTCGAGGGTCATGAAGGGCGATGGGGAATAGTCCTCGATCAACCTCGTAGAATCCGCAGAACACAGAGGATCGGCCACCGATGTGGGGCGTCGTAGAATGACTCCTGATGAAAATCACTCGAATGTAGTGCAGTATTCCCCGGAATGGGGTGCCCGACGAACAACGGCCTCCTGATCCTGGAAGCAAGTGACAATTGAGGCGATGATGTCGCCTCTACAGCCGATGTGACTGGAGATGGCGGAGGCCGGGATGAGGATGACTCACGGGCACGATGTGCGGGCGCAGAAAGTAGGAGATCTCTAGCTCTCCTCTGGTACGGCGACAGGGCCGGGGTCAAGTCAGAGTCACGATATGTTCAATCCTAGGCTCTCAGTGTGCTGAGGACCGGTGATGAATGCGGAAGCGGGGCCGGGCCCGAGACCTCTCGCTGGTGTCTTGAATCGACCGCGGTCGTGGGATCAGCGCAGTAGGAACCATAGCGTAATGGGGCCGAACCTCTGAGTATCTTGGTGGCGAAAATAAACGAGGAGCAGCTGCGGGTGATGTCTTGGCCCTCTGCGGCTGACTAAATTTCGCGCCCAATGCGATGACAATTCGGGGCTCAGCAGCGGGAACCAGGCCTTTGGATCGTCTTAGCGGCTGACGGCCAGCCTGGTGGTGTGGCTCGAGGGGACTATGTGCGGTGATGATCGATCTACGAGTACGGCTATGATAGCTGATGGTGACGGCTCGAGGCGGGCGGCAACGGCTGCGAAACACCGGCGGGGCTCGCGCGCGACGGGGGCTCGGCCCGGGGCTCGGTCGTGGGCGGCTAGCATGGCGCGAGCGGCCGGCTGAGCAGGGCGCGAGCACACGAGGCGCGGTGTGAGCACGGTGATGGCTCGGAGTGGCGGTGGGCGGGTAGGTGAGGCTCAACACGGCGGCCGGTGACCGGCGGCTGCGGGTTGCGCGAACGGCGAAACTCGGGGGCACGAAGAAATGGGAGAGGAAAATGAAAGGTGTAGAAAAACAAAAACCCACCTCACTCTTATAGGACCTCGAGGGTAGTAAGAAGGGTCTTTGTGCTTAATTTCGCTAGTGTGAGAATTTGGCTAAACTTGCTTCACCACTGTGGGTGAATTTCCGAGTGGTTATTATTATTAATAATGTAAAGAAAATAAAGATTATTATAATAAAGGTATTATATACATTATAATTAAATTTAATATAAAATCTTATAATATATAAACAAAATTACTTAAAGGAAAAGCTAATTTGGGAAACTTACAAAGAACTAAAATTATTGAAATTGACTAAATTAAAACTAAGCGAAATTGTTGGTATAATTTGGTTTTTGAGAACCTGAAACCAGTTCCATATCACAAAATTACTCGAGAGGGTCGAGGAGGATCTCCTCAAGCGTGATGGTAAATTTGAATCCTTGGTGGATTTCCCATTGTTATTGGTTTCTCAGCGATGGATTCGAATTGAGAAGCGGTGCTTTGGTGGATTCGATGCGATACCCGCAACACGCGGCATTGGTTAAGTATCACGCAATTCACGGACATTCGGCTTCCCTGCATCGACACATGAGAACATACTCCATCGGGTACTTGATTTTCGATTTCTTCCAACTTGTGTTTGTTGTTCAAATGAAATATGTTCAACTCGGTCGAGTTACGAAGCGTAAGTTGCATGACTCCATTCGGCAATTGATAATTGCATTGCGTGTAGAAATTGTCTTCAAGGATGATTGGTACATGATTAGGCTCATTCGCAGTGGCTCGGTGTCAAGCACTACAAAATCCTCTTGGGTAGTAGAATTTGTCTCACGGCCATGAACATCCTCAGCTATTCCATGGGAATCTTCACTTAGATCATCGGCCCAGTGAAAGTGTGATGTTGTGATTAAGTTCACCCGAGCCTAGCGCTTGTGCACAGAATACGGCAGTGGGTTCACAACGGCTCCTAAATCAAGCGATGATTTATCTATGCAATTCCACCAATATTTCTTGAAATTGTGGAGATCGGATCCTTGTATTTGACGGGGTTCTTGCTTTGGATTATGGCCGACTTGTTGGAGTGAGAAATGCCTTTTCTCCAATACTAAATCCCTTCTTAATTGTCTGAATCTTTCAAAATTTTGCATAGGCGAGGCACTTGTTTGATTATGTCGAAAGAGGTATGTTGACTTTTACACCTTAGGACTTAGAATGCTGCACCAGCATTGGGATGCCTTTTCTTGCCTCTAAGTGCTTGGGGAAATGGAGGTGGCATGCTGTATTCTTTGTTGAGTCCTCCTTCGGGAGAATATGCTATGTCATTTCTTCTCCTTTCCTAGTTTCCTCGCGAGGCTTGGGCATGGGGTGATCAGCCTCTTTCATCCCCAGGAGTGAGTGCCAACTTTACCTCATCGTTTGAATTGTTGGATGAGCCTACCTCATGGATTCCTTTGGGTTTAGCCTTTGTTGGGAAGAGACCTTCCTCTTTCTTGTACCTCCGACCCAGCTTGTTGATCTTGGTGATTGAATACGTAGGTTATCAATTTACAGTTCAAATTCGCTCTCTATCCCATTTATTCTCTTGTTGATTGTACTTTCTCTGATATCAATCCTTTGTGCGATTCGCATTAATTCCTTTTGCTCTTCCACAAAAGTTGCCTACCTATACTCAAATTTAAAATGAAGCATTTCCACGAGATGAGGATGAGTGGTGGTTGTGGATGATATTGAAGACAAGCGTGGTTTGGCACTTGGAGTACATAGGCGAAGGGAGTGAGGCTTCAGCAGGAAAGGTTAGGGTGATTCCTCGATTAGGTGTAGAGCCATTTCCATATAGGGCATTGGGTTGTGGTGGCTTGTATTGTCCACTCTGATGTTGCACATTCGACATCAAATCAACCGTTGAAGGGCCATGAGACAGCATTCTCTTTGGATGTCTGAGAGGATTGGAAGTGGTGCGAGGATTGGCTTGTGCGGGATTTTGATCCATTTGGTACTTCATGGAGCCTTTTCCTTCAGCTCCTCTACCTTCCTAGCTAAGGTTGAAGTCAGCTTTTCATTTCTGTCCTGCAGCGTGTATAAATCCACTCCCACAAAGTTCATTTGAGGGCCTCATTGTTTCCATTTCACTGAGGTTTGGTTCATCTGACCCTTAGAAGTTCGGCCACATAATTTAAAAAATCCATGAAGCCGTCGGGATGCTTACTTAGAAAGTCTCCTCCACACATGGTTTCCAAAGGCGCCTCATAGCAGAGACATACCACCGTAGAAATGGTTTGCAATCATATATCAAACCCGTGGTGTGGGCATGCCTTTGATGGTCTCCATAAATCTCTCCAACCTTGATGAGCCTCTCTCTGTCTTGAAATTTTGCCAAAGTGTAAATTTGTCTCTTCAAATTGTTGGTCTTATGAAACCTTGAAGAATTTTTAAAAACTACGCTTGCGGCTACATTGTTCTTATGGTTCAGGCCTCGATGAGTTAAGCCAAATCTTGGCCTTGTCGCTTTAGAATTGATAAAATGCTTCGGCAAATGAATCCATTAATCGATCATACCTTCGCCAAAGGTTGTGAAACTTCCTCAAAATCCCTTATGTGAGTGTATTATGGATTTTTCATTTTCCATACCATGATATATGGGAGTAGAGGTACCAGGATAGAACCTTCACGCTACATCTTCGGCGGGAGGTATGATCTTGGGGAAGGGGCAACTCTAGGAGGGTGGATATGGTCGTCGATCATCAGAGTACATTGGATTCATTGGGGTACCTGGGTGACCTTCTGCTTTGTTCCTCGAGAGTAGGGATCCATGTTTCACTGTGTGTCTTGTGGTGTACTAATCCTTTGTAGTCTACAGTATTCCCACATCCCGATCTTTGCATACACCTTGTTACACAAGGCGAGACACAACAAACGACCTGAAACCAACTTGCAAAAGGTTAGGGTTAAGCCCAAAAATAAAAGCGACAGTATGATAAACAGCCGATTGAGATTCACGCAGTGATGAAAACTAGATTCTTTGCCATTTGAATTACAAAAGAGTTAAAAGGTTACCTTCACTTGTGATGTTGATCACAAGTACACTTCAACTCATCAAGCGTGGGTTAGCACCATCCCAAACAGAAGCCAGTGATTAGAGTACCCGCGATGAGTTAGCGGAATCAACAAAATTTATATCCCTAAGTTCCTCTACTACTTCAGTAATTAAAGCTACTTTACTTGATATAGCTGATTACAAGATGAATTAATTCTGAGGATGAGTTTTCCATCCTAGGAATGATTGCATAAGTGTGAAAAGGTAAGGCTTTCTATTTGGATTTTTGGATTTGTTTCAAAAACAGTGTGAGTAGTTTGAAAACTGAATAACTGTAAGGTAAGTAGTGAGGGTGAAACTTTGACTAGATTACCTTGATGCAGGGTGACAGTGCCTCGGGTTTTATCTCGCATTATGACAAGCAATCTATAGTTCATTACACTGCTTAGGTTCTTTTTGTTTAACTAGCCAAGCCTAACCTAGAATCTCCTCTTTGAGTCAAACACAGTAACATCACATCTACAGGCCTTTTCAGTTTAAAAAGCCCTAACATTTCAGCATCATTTCGAGTGGCTCGTAAGAAGACCATCTAAAAAACCCGCAGTGCATCTAGCGATAAGTATCACAACTATATCCTAAAGCATGAAGTAAGTAATGGCCAAATTAATGACGTTAAATGATATTCAACCCTAGTTTGAAGATGGGAGCCATAAATGGTGCAATGGCATTGACACATGGGGAACTGACTACTGGCTGCCCACAAACTAAGCCATGCATCTTCAAAGAAAAGAGGCTTAGCGAAGCATCTCTTGAGTTGTCTCATCCTCAAGAGGGTTGTTTGACAGCCTAGAAATGAGAGAAAGAGGAGAGAAGGAAAACCAAACTTTAAGTGAAAGTATGAAGATATTTATAAAGTGAGAATTTGTGCCCAGATTGTCTCCCAGGTTAGCTTCCTTTGGGTTCTGAAAACCAGGGGGTTTGTAGTACTATTATGAACTACAATAAGAAGGCCCTAACATTTTGGCTAAAATAAGGGACAAGGAAGTAATACGCAAATTGAAGTCGGTTTGCATTAATTACGGGATGACAAGAGGCCAACGATTTAAACCCAGAGACAATTGTTTATTTATGACGAAAATTTAAGCTGGCCGCGAGAATTTCGCTAGGTGTGAGTGCATAGAGATAAATGAAATGGAAATTTAACAGACCTTTGGTAATTTAAGCTAGCTAATGAGAGATTTAAGCTAACAAAGCGAGAATTTTAGGTGATAGCGAAGCTATGTTCCGTAGGAATAGTGGTTAGCGAAATTTTTAGGTCTAGCCATTTCACAGATTTCGGCCCAGATTCTGAATATTACGCTATGATTGCAAAACACCCCATGATCGTGAAATTTCGCAATCATAGAATTCCACAGGTGCGTCTCCTTGCATGGCCCCTCTTGCTCCGAATGCGCACCAACTTTTATCACTTTGCCTTCATTCTTTTCTTTGATTTTTGGTATGTTTGATGGGCGTGAATGGGTTCAATCTTCATGGTTTAGCATATGTCACCGATATTGAACTCCAGATGCGTAAAACCTGCAAACAACCAAAAATAACCTCCCCAAACGACATAAGTGATACTAAGAACACTGAACACTTCAATTGGTATAATTGGCATGATTAGTGCATAAAAAGCACTCAAAACACATCGATATAGGGCTGAAATAGAACTTTTTGGGTACTAATCAATTTAGCTACGATTCACACACTAACACCTTTGCAATCACATGCATATGCTATAGAATCGAACACTACTCTTGCCATGGCGCGAGTAAACATACAACGAATAATCGTGATCTGGAGCTGGTCGAGGTGTAATAGGCGTAGACACACCTGAGTCCCCAAATCCGGACACGTGAGCCTTGTGCGACCTCGACCCATGCCTTGGCCTCTCTGGCTTATGCATTGAAATAAGCTGATCTACATGCACATACTAGGGCGTCTTGGTTCCCTTAGCTGTGTGGGGTTAAGGAAGAGACAAGCGTAATGCATTGCATGTCCCGCGATGATTGGGATTGAGGTGTCCCATAACCTGGAATCTGCCTGCAGTGGGAATCTGTCTCATGTCGAGGTACGGTGGCCACGATTGATAGAATGTCATCTTCCCCGTCTGGCTAGATGCCCCGACTTGGCCTTGGCTTTAATAACTCGTCCCTATCCTTGAAATCCTCATGAAGCAGAAGTCCTCTACTTCTTCCCTGAGCTAGAAGAATATTGATTCTCCTTCTTCTTCCGCAAAACAGCACCAGCATTACGGATGCTCAGGTGTGTCATCGATCTCTGCATGGCCATAGTTATCCCCAGCCATAGAGTCCATATCTTATAGGAGAAATCCCACCATCTTGCCCCGGATGGACAACTTCAGACCATCCTTGAATTTCCTCACATTGGCTATGTCGAAGGCCACATAGTCATTAGCAAAACAGGCTAACTCGGTGAACTTAGCCACGTACTTTAACACTATCATTGTTCATTGCTTTAGCTCTAGGAACTCCTGGGCCTTTGCATGTGTAGCAGTTGCCGGAAAATATTTTCCCATGAAGAGCTCATGGAACTCTCCCCATGTCATTTCCTCTATGTCCCTTGAGGCCTTGACCCAATCCCACCATACTTGAGATTCACCCTCTAGCTGGAATGTTGCCAGCCTTATCTTTGTGGCATCAAGTGATCTCCATGGCCTCCAATATTTTCTCGATCCGTCAAAACTAATGGCCAGCCACCATCGGATCCCCTCCTCCTATGAATGTTGGAGGATGGTGTGTCTTAAACCTCTGGAGGTTACTCGACCCTCCCTGTCCCCCAGCTGCACTAGCCTGTGCAAAAGTGGTGACTGCAGCGCATGTCAAATAGAAAATTGAGATCTCATTTTCTTATTTCATTAGTGGTGCATAATGCCAAACACTAGCAAGCATCAGTTCCCGAACCATCATGTTCCTTTATTTCCCGAACCCCAAAGCTTATGTTCTTTAACCTAGTGTTCACCTTTTCCTATATACATCATACCATATATATATTTCATGCAATTTGTTTACACAAATCACCTGAAATCAACGATCATGTGACACACATCGGCCTGCGACATGGAACACCCACGTGCATGGGTGGTCTAAACCCCGTCCCATAAACTCCTGGGTAATCACTACCTAGACCACGATGCAAGTTGACACTTGCATCGGATCTTAGAGCACTTAAAATCATAAACCTAAGCTGACACGAAGCTATACCAAGTTGTGATGCTTATACTGAACATTGAGCTCCAGGTAATTCTCATACCTTAGCTTTGTACTACAACTGCATGTCTTAGACCCATGCCCATCGAGCCCTAGGTATTCGTATACCTATGTACGATACCAGGCTATTGACACCCCCGAAATCCGGAGATTAAGTTGACTGACCGTCCCCCGACCGCGAAAAACTTGTGGATATTCGGGTAACCAGATTGACACTATTATTGTCCCTTTATCGGGACCCATAATTTAAAAAAATCCGGACAGAATCTCCTTTGTATAGGGAGCTCTACAAAAAAAATACAACCTATACAAACAGATAATAGGATGGCCCATCCGAGGCTAAATATCATATCATGGCCTCTCCGGGTCCATCTACGAGTAAAAATGATCACATATGATCCATTTATCCATACTCAAACATAATGCACAGGGCTATAATACCATAGTCCTTAAGATTTTAATTACAATACTCTTTACACAAAAACATATATCAAAACGGTTTGTTCTAATATATTTTACAAAAGTAAGAACTAAAGCCATAGCCTGACTTTCTTCACAATTGCGGCCTTGAGTAAGTGTCATCTCCCTGCACACTCCTGTACCTAAAAGGGGGTCCCACGATAAGGTGAGCAATGCCCAGTAACTGATTAGTGCTTAAAAAGTGCTATTTTAAACCCTGTTTATTGCAGGTTTTGAGTACTTTTTGTGTACTAATCAGCATAATTAACCCAATTGGCACATTAAGGTCCGGCTGTACTCTTGATCACATTTGTAAGAAGAAATTTTGCCGGTTTGCAAGCTAATCAATGCCAAAATTTCAAGTTGGCTAGATCATAACAAATCAAGCAAATATGAGCCGTCCCCAGAGGCGCAAGTCATAGCCCGGAAAGGAATGAGGAGCGAAAACAAAGAAAAAGGACCACGGTAAGAATTTTGCGGCGTTACGAAATTTAGCACGTTTATACAGAGTACCTATCTGAAACCTTTATTCATCCACGCAACCCTTTGTTCATTCATCCTACACTATAGACTTCCTGCGCCCTTTGCTTTTCCCTCTTTTGTCAACTGTTTGGTTTCTTCCAAATTTGTCCCTTGTAATAACTTTTGATTTTAGTTTTGTAATTTTGCTTAGAGACGGTATATAATCTCTTACTGCTTGTAATAAAAAAAACAACTTTTGCTCATTAATAAATTAGGTAGGAACCTTTCAGCATTCCCACTTATTTTCTTTTTCCTTCACTTTCTCTCATTTTCTAGGCAACCAAACACCCTACGGGGATGATTTCGGAGGATGTGTGCTCGATCCTTGAAGCGAAGGCTCTTTGAGAGGTTCAAGGGTTGCAGGGGTTTCTCACATTTTCAATGCAGGTGATTGTTGTTGTTTTTATGTTTCCTCTCAACCTAGTTCAAATCCCTTCGATGCATCTTGAATGACACAGCCACTTGGCAATCTTTTAGGGTTCGATGAATGTTTATTGCTAGATCATTTGAGATTCATTAGTTTCCATTTAGTGATCTTGCAAAATGGGTCAAGGAGATAGGTTTCAGCAGTAAAGGCCATTAACTTTCAATAAATGCCATCTTTCAAAAATTTGATACAGTTCGATTTTATAGCCACATAGTCAGGTTCGGGAAATGGCCCATAGGTTATCTCCCGACGTGAGGAAATGGACGAGAACCCCTCGATGACTTTTGAACCCAAAATCCAGCAATCTGACACTTCAAGGATACTTCCCTTTACATTTATTGTATTTAAATTTCAATTTCCAAACAATACCCCTCACTTTGTTTTTTATCACCACCTTAAAATCCAAACGAATTCACCATTTTGTAACACCCCAAAAATATACCCTAACAGTTTTAGAACATGTTTAGGGTATAATAAAAATAAATATATTTATCAGGAATAAAATAAAGATAAAAAATAAAATAAGAAAGAACTTGGAATTAATACAACGAGTTAAAGGGTAAATTAATAAATTGCAATTCATGATAGAGGAATTCGTAATATAATAAGTTCATATGTCAGTAGGATTTTGATAAATTGAATTGAGAATAAAGTAAATAGGACAAGAGTAATAAAAGAAAGATATTCGAATAAAATAAGGAAGAAAGTTGTGGAAGAGACAAGTGGCTTGAAGGAAAGAGGGAGGAAGTTTCCTCCTTGGAAAGTGAAATAAAAAGGGGATAAGATCAAATAAGGAGAAGACCAAAAATAAATATCTCATTTTGGTCTTGGGAGAAAGAGAGAGCAAAAGCGGCTAAGAAGAAGAAGAGAAAAGAAAAGAAGACAGAAGGAAAAGAAAAGAGAAGATCCACGGTATGGAACTACTAAATTTGAGTATGAGTGTAAGGAGGTAGTATGTTATATGTGATGATGCTTTTCAATCGGGCTAATTTGGAGCGTGTTGGGTGGTGGCGGGACTGGATTGATGTTAAGGTTAGATTACGGGCTTACGGATCGTGCAGGTTGAAGAAACATCATTAGTTGGCGCCGTATGTGGGAACGACAGTTCCTTTACAAATATAATTGATTTCTCAGTTATTGATGGTATCGACTTCCGGAACCTGGCGGAACAACGCTAACCTCAGGATCTGGGACCCGACCCGGCCCAGTATGAGTAATTAGACCTCTCGGCGCGTTAGAAGAATCTGCCGGCCAGCTGCCGGACCAGAAGTGGAGGCACTCAGCCTCGCAATCAACGTCTATGAAGAGCTAGAACAACTCACGAGACGGTCACGACCCAGTTCGAGGAAGACCATTTGACATTTCCTCCTCATGAAGGACAACCTGATATTGGCACTCCGGTGGAGCCAGAAACGAAGCGGGAATCCGAGTAGGGCGGGGGTACGGACCGCCTCTAGCCTGCGGAGGAGGCAAGCGAAGCAACACTTGGAGGCACGTCGAGGAACGAAGAAGCTGCGCCACCCCACTCGACGAGGAGCAAGAGGCAATCATGGGAATGGGGTTCGAGCCTCGGCCAAGAGCTTAGCCGTGTCGGGAGGTAGTAAGAGAAGGGCAGCTCTTGGCTAGCTATGGATGCCGCGGTACAACAAACTCAGTCACCCTACCCACGGTAGAGTGTACTCCACTTTCCCGCTTCCATTGAGTTTAGAATGCCACGAGATTGGACGTTCGATGGCACGAGAGATCAGTAGATCATCTCAACACTTTGAAACCAAATGGAGCGCATGGGTATCGAGATCGGTGCGATCTGAGCTTTCGCTATCACCACTAAGGCCACTGCCTTGGCATGGTTCAATAGACTTCCACTAGGTGAGTTCAGTCCCTCCTCATTCGAGAGAGCTATCCATTTGCATTGTCTCTCACTTCATTGGGGCGGGGCGTATAGAAAGCAAGTTATCATCGCGACCATCAAACGGGAGACCATGAGAAAGCAGGGTCTTATGTCCAACGATTCAGTATCGAGTCTCTAAAGGTAGATATGCAGACGAAGTTCGCGATCCATAGCGTTCATTCTTAGGGATTAAGTCGAAAGACTTGATGTTTTCCATCTCGAAAATCCCGAGACAAGCATAAATGGGAGTGCTCGCAAAAGCGAGAAAGTATATTAATGTGAAAAGCCCTCATATCGAGAAGAGAGCTCTTCCCGATCATAAAGAAAAAGCGGGTGAACCAGGCGGCGGGCGAAGCCCCCGAAAGACAAAGCGACCGGGAAGGATCTCAAAAGAAAAATGGAGAATGATCCCCCAGGTGCGGCGGGAACCTCGGAGATCGTCTCGATCCACCGCAATCCGAAAGACGATGACGCTATTCACCTCAGTGTTTCACCCCTTGCGGCAAATATCACGGGTCTTGTCACGAAGTCTGAAACGAGAGCAGTTCTGGGTGGCCAACTTAAATGAAGTCGAGAACCCACAACGAGAGACAGCTCAATGCTGCGGTTCCATAGAGATTCTGGACACATATGAGACCCCGGCGCATACGACTTCAAAGAGAGAAATAGAGTGCCATCTGTAGCGAGAGGATACCTCGGCCTGTATCCACGGAATCGGGCTCGAGAATCAAGCTGGAGCCGGTTTACCTCGTGACCACCACCTCGGCGACGGCGACTCGGCCTGTAGCTTCGTTGAAATCAGGAATAATCTCGGGGGATTTCGCGGGTGGTGGGGTGTCATTTCGGTACGGAAGGCCATCTACGCAGTCGGTCGACGAGATAGCGAAAATTCCCAAGCGGTCATCCTGAAACTCACAGCGGCTCGACACATTCATCACATTCTCTGACTCAGATTTGGAGGGATGCCAACATCCTCATGACGACCCACTGGTAGTTCGCGCAGTTATGGCCAACAAAAAAGTTCATCGGGTCCTAATTGACAACAGGAGTTTAGCCGATATCATCTTCGCGTCAGCCATCGATAAAATGGGCATCGGAAGGGAGAAACTGGAGCCCATCACCACTCATTTGCGGGGTTCTGCGGGGAAGGTATTACCTCTAGGCTGATACAATTGGTACTCACCTTGGGAGATCCCCATGCAGAGGCCTTCTGTGAGATTCTGTCATAGAAACCGGTTGCATAACGTGTTGTTGGGGCGAGACCTCGCTCCAATCTCTGATAGAAAGCCATCCCTTCGCATATCATGATGATCAAATTCCCCTACGAAGTAAACGGGGTAGGAATGGTTCGAGGAGATCGGCGAGTGGCTGGGAGATGCTGCTCAGCATCGTGAAGCAACGAGAAAGCGATCGGCTTGACATATACTGGATGAGCTCGACATCGTGGCCAGAGGTGCTCGCTCGACACGAGCCCTCATGGGAACTAGAGCGGTATTGTTAGATGGCGACCTAAACATCTCGCTATATCGGCAAGCTAGCGAAAGACCTCAAAAACCTCATATCCATTTTTTAAGAGCCAGGAACAAAGGCGTCTTATGGAAACAGCGGACATGGGAGGAATTGATCTATAGTAATCACTCGTATTTGAGCGTCGATGGCTCATTCTTGAGCCCGATCAAACAAAGAAGGAGGGCTTGTTGCAGGAAAGACAAGAGCCATCAACGAGTCGGCCAAACTTCTGCGAGGCGGGAGCGTCGGGAGGTAGAATATCGGGGAATGGCTAATAGCGTCGTACTCGTCAAGAAAAACAAAGCGAGTGGCGGCTCTGTCGACTTCATCGGCGTCAACAAAGCGTGCCCGAAGGGCGAGTTTCCTATGCGGCGAATCGACCTCATCGTAGATGCGCTACTTGAGCCACGAACTCCTCGGAGTTTTATGGATGCCTTCTCGGCTACAACGGTCAGTATGGACTTAGGCGACAAAAGCCTCGTTAAATCCTGGCGGGAACTCTTGATATCGTGTGATCTTTATTCGGGCTCGAAACGGAGGATCATGTATGTCGAAGGTTGGTGAATCGGATGTTCCCGAAGCATATAGAGCCTGACCATGGAAGTGTACGCCATAGATGACATCTTGGTGAAATCCACCACATGGCCCGAGCTCCACATAGCTCGTCTATCCAGGCGTTCGGATCTTGAGAAACTATAACATGGCCCGAATCCCGACGAGTGTGGCACGGATTTCGGTAGGAAAATTCTTTGGTTTCATAGTCAACCAGAGAGGTGAAGCAAATCCGAGACAAGATAAGGTTGTGCTTTCGACATGCCTTCGCCATGATGTAAGGAAGTTGAGGCGCGGCCAGGGAAGGATTGCTGCCTTAAAAGCGGGTCGTGTCGAGCAGTGATAAATGCCGACCTTTCTTCCGAGTCTGAGAAGAAAGCCTTTTAATGGGATACGAAGTGCGAGAGAGCATTTTCGACGTGAAAAAATATTTGAGCTCCTCCATTCTAGTAAGTCCTATTGAAGGGCTCTCACCTATACCTAGTATGTCGGCCTTCTCGACCCGATCAGTCTCGTCGAGGGACGAAAGAATGAGTACATCATCCGTTTACTATTTGGCGAGGAAAAGGCTTTGAGAGGAGCGGAGGAGAGAGGTACCCGAAAGGATGGAGAAACTAATTTTAGCATTGCATGGTAACCCATGACTGGAAACTCCGCCCTTACTTCCGGGGCTCACACCATAGAAGTTCAAGCGAGGAATACCCGATGAAGCAAGTGACCGGAAGTCGGGAGAGGGTGGAGTCAGACTCTGAGCTCGACAAGTTCGACATCAGGTCTAAGTAAGAAAGCTGCAATAAAGGGTGAGGTCGCCATGCTTCGACCGTCATGGAGTTCACCTCTGAGACACACTTTCAGGCTCTCGAGCAATGAATGACCTCTCCATCTAGAAACTCTCTGTAGATGGAGCCTCAAATGCCTGAGGAGGCGGAGACGAGGTCTAATCAAGCCTCTCGAGGAAGGAATAAACGGTGAGTACGCACTCAGTTCGGATTCAAACCTCCAACAGAGGCAGTATGAGGCCGTCATAGCGAGCCTCGGCCTGCCCATTCACTAAGTTCGAAGCCGGCTGGGAGAGTCGCCAGCGACTCCGACAGTGAGTAAGACAAATAGAGGGACACCTGCGAGGGCCCGAAGTAGGAAGGATGATCCTATATCTCCAAAGGTACGGGGTTATTGAAAAAGTTCATCTTGGATTCGGGTCGGACCTTGTCCCGGACGGGAGGAGACTCCCCGTAGGCCGCCAAGCAAAGTTAACAGCCTTAAGAAGACCTCGATGGAGTGGCACGTCGAATGCACAGGGCCTCACATCGATCTCTGACGCTGGAGGTTACCCGGAGTTAGGTCGGCCCAGGAGTTGGATGGACCCATTTGGGATTATATAATGGACGGGACGTCTGCACGACGACTCGAAAGAGCGCGACTAAAATAAGGACGAGGTGCGCGGTTCACTAATCATAAAGGGGGCATGTCTGAATGAGTTCATTCTTTTTATCCTTCGTGCATGGCAGGAAAAACATTGAATCGTGCTAGAGAGAGTACAGGGGGGGTGTATTGCAAGTCGTATCGAGAAGCTCAGAGTTTTGGCAGGAAAGGTCTTGAGACAGGGATACTACTGGCCTACAATACTCAAAGACACAACCGACCTAGTCAAGAAATGCAGTATCTGCCAGGAGCACGCCAAGATCTCATGCCTCCCATCAGAGCCCTTGACGTCGATAACAAGCCCTGGCCTTCAACAATGAGGTTTGGGACCTCTTGGGACCTCACTTATAGGAAGGACGTGCAAATTCATCATCGTCGCAGTAGATTATTTCACCAAGTAGGCTCAGGAATGAGCGGCACAGCTGATCATGACAAGAGAAAGTCCTAGCAATTTGGCAAAGCCATCATATCTGAAGTTTAGAAGTATCCAGAGCCACAGTATCGGATAAGCGGAAAACAATTTTGACAGCTAAATTCAGAATTCGTACGAGCTCGAATTAAATTATTATAAATCTCCCCGACACATCCGATCTAACGGATGACCACGAAGTCACATTGGAACCATAAAATTTTGCATTGAATAAATTAAGATCTAAAAGGAAAATGGGTAGATTACCTCCCAGAGGTGCTATGGGCCTACAAGACAACACAGAAATCAGCAACTCAAGAAACCCCATTCGCCCTAGCCTTCGACACTGAAGCAGTAGCCCCCGTCGAGATCGGATTAAAGTCCCCAAGGATCGAGCTAGTAGCGATGGGGAAACACGATGTGAAGCTCTCGTCTAAATTTTGATCCTCTTAGATGAAAAAGCATTAAACAGGTCCTAAAGTGTACAAAGACTACCAAAGGAAGGTGAGGTACTCTGACCAAAAAAGTCAAACCCAGGAGCTCACAGTAGGCGTTTGGTGTAAAAAGAAACATGCCGGCAAGGAAGAATCTGACACTTGGGGCGGGCTAAATGGGAGCTTCCATATATCTCTCAAGTGAGCTGGAGCAGCTTGTCTGAAGCTCCAGACAGGAAAGAATTTTCAGCGTACGGAATACGGAACATCATAAACAATTTTTGTCAGTGACCTTGGTTTTGTAATCCTAATGGAAATTTATCAAATTTTAAGTTAACAATTCGACCATTCTTGAATTATTTGTTGATATCACCAGCAACTTTGAACACTCTCATCTCAGAAAAATTACATACAATAGAATAGAGCTCATAGCTTGTAAAGGAAGTTTCTCTTTTATTTCCCAGTAGGACTACGTTCGATTGCAATCGTGGTGTGCATCGGGTGCATCTTGGGAGGCACTTTCAGCCTGGCAGTTCCTCTCAAAGAAAAGAAACTGAGGAGAGAAAAAAGAAAAAACGAGATGGAAATGAGTAAACAGAAGGTGGAAAGGAGGAGAGAAAGAAAGAAAAAAGGGATGAAAGAGGAGTTTGTGCGGAAGAGGGGAGAATGAGATGTGGAAGAAAAGATGAAAAAGAAGGAGAAAGAAAAAAAGGGAGGAGGGAGGAAAGAGACGGGAAGATTGGAGGGTGACACAAGGAAATGTATGCATCTCTCAGTTTTGATCATAGCATAGGCTGGGGATAACATGACCATAGGGGACTACTGGAAGAAACAGCTCAGCGAAGCTGAGTCAACATACTTGAACGAATCCTTGAAGTGGATCCTAAAAACGATGGTTGAGCGGCTAAATCTGTTGGATTTGGGGTTCAGCTGGAAAGCGAATGTTCAGAGAGTATAAACTTCATAACAGTGATACCATTTTATAAGAAAGCGAAGCACTCAAAAAATTGCAGGCGTTTCCAAATTCTCGTAAATCGGCATTAAGGCATACCTTTGGTTTTCAAGAAAATCGAAGTGAATATAGCGCTGTGGCCTTAGCAGTGGATTCGATCTACTCATTGAATCACACATTTTGAAAGTTGTTCAAGCTTTCGAGGGCTATACTCATGCACCTCAGCCTGGCGCGGGAGCTGACTCACTTTGGCGTGAGTTGTCTATACGCACAGGTCAACAGCACGAAGAGTCGGATCAACTAAAGAAGCTATATCGCAGCAAACCGTGAGCTAGAGACGTGGCTCGGCGAAGCTAGTTCATCTACTGCACCGCGAGTCGAACCTTTGAAGGGTGAGATCACTTCGAGCTATCTCGCTACTAAACCTGGCCCTTTCAGAAACCTAAGCGGCACCACTTTAGCGGTTAAGTCTACACTTTCGGCCTGGTCATATGACACGAAGAGTCGGTCGGCTTCCGGTACATGCTCTGCCAGCAAACGCGGGGGCGAGCCCGTCGGCTCGCTGACTAGTTCGTCTACTTTCGGCCACGAGTCACGCGGCACGGAAGAGTGAATCAGCTCGGGCTGCTCTTCGCCCTTTCGGCCCTGGCGCACGAGCCAATGACTCGCTGACTAGTTCGTCTACTTAGCACACAGTCCGCGCTGACTGAAGGTTAGATCAGCTGGGTATATATAAGCTTTCTGGCCTGCGCCGAGCCGGCTCACTTTGGCAGTTTATACCACCGGCACAAATCCGCAACTGAAGAGTCCTGATCATTTCGGGGCTATATCGCCGCTTTCGGCCCTGGCTAACCGAGCCAATGACTCGCTGGCCAGGTGTCTACCTCGGCTACGTCACTGTATGGAAGAGTCGGATCAGCTCAGAACTACCATATGCCACTCGCGCTGGCGCCGACCAGCGCTCGCTGGCGGTTGTCCACCGCTGGTCGCAGCACGAAGAGTTAGATCAGCGAAAATTTGCTCTTTCGCCGTCGGCCGCCGTGCCGGGCCAATGGCTCACTTTGGCGAGTTCGTCTACCAGCTGGAAATCACGCGGCACGAAAAGTCAGATCTTCAGGCTATATCGCCGCACTCGGCCCACAGCGCTTGAGCCCGGCGGCTCACTTTGTGAGGATTGTCTACTCAGCCCTGAGCCCTGCCCAAACTGAAAGTCGGGGATCGTGGCCTGGGGCCTACCTCATCGCCGCTCCCGGCCCGGCGCGAGGAGCTGGCAACTCACTTTAGTAGTTCGTCTGGGCTAAGTCGAGGCAACCTCCAAAAGTCGAGGATCAACCGGGCTATCTCGCCTGACCACGGCGCCGGGCCTTGACAGAAGGCCTCACTTTGACGAGTTTGTCTGCTGGCTGAGTCCATGACTGAAGAAGAGGTCGGATCATTCCAGGCTATATGTACTCGGCCACAGTGTCAGAGAAGCCCAACATCTCTCTCTACTTTGGCTGAGTTCATCTCACTTTCGACCTGAGTCACTCAACCTGAAGAGTCAGATCAACTCAAGCTATATCTATACTGGCCCACGGCTCAAGACTGTGAGCTCACTTTGACAGGTTCCTCACCTCTACACACACTACACTGCGCACAGTCCATGACCTGAGTTGATCTGACTGATGTTGTTGGCGGAGGCCTCGTGTGCTCTCACAGGCTTACACAGTGCTGGAGTGTGGCTCTGGCTTGTAAGTTTGTCTACTCTCACGCTGAGATCTTAATCCCGAGGAGTGAGATCTGCTGGAGCTATGCGCCACCCCGGCGGAGAGAGAAAGGCCCAGCGGCGCAGGCGCGAGCCAGACTCTTTAACCGTTGGGCTCCAACCATTCATCACAAATGACCCTTTCTGGGAATCGGGGTTCCGCTCAGACGGCGAATCCATAATTTGTGAAGCCCAACAACTCACATTGTGGCGCGGCATTCTACACAGACCCACGCAACTACGAGAATCGATTCGACTCATCGGTAGAAGCGAGCCCAGCGGCGTCCGTGGCAGGAGTTTCGACCATTCCAGCAGAAGGCTATGTGCGATCTGAGAATGATTTGAACTCCTTTACCGTCGGTAGCTGAGCCCAACAGCCTGCATTGGCGTGCTCGGCCTCGCAGGCCATGCGGCGGGTCGATTGACTACACCTGCGGCCAGTCTCTTGGCCCGTGAGACGCTGGCGGCTCCGTTGACGTGAAGCGCCAACGTTCAACACGGGCCGTACGGCCTAGGAAGCAGTTCAACTCGGCAAATGATGGCCCGACCGCGGCGCCTGCACGTTGGCGAGCTTAACCATTCGCACGAGCCATGCGGCCTAGAATCGATTCGGCTCATGCGAGTGTTATTCTGTGTGTCCAGGTAGCGAGGCCTAGCGGCGTATTGCGTGCGTACCGGCCTAAGCGGGTCATGCTGACCTAGGGTGGTTATGGCTTCAGGCTGTGAATCAGTGACGGAAGCTCCAACTGGCTCATATTGTGAGCTCTAACCATTCAACACAAGCCATGCAGTTTGAGGCTTGATTCGCTGGGAAGAATCGACATAGACCCCGTGTCTGGTTAGAAGAACTCATGGCTGCTCAGCTCAGGAGGTGATTCAATTCAAGCCACTCAGTTCATACGAGAACATATGAGAAGCGCAAGTAGAGAGACGAAAGAAGAAAAGTGCAAATGAGTATTCGTAAGGACAAGGCTATATGTCTTGGGTCGAAGCCCGACGAAAATACGCAAAGAAAAAAAGAAAATTATAAGTAGACATGGCGAGTGAAAGGCGTTCACGAGATCAAGCATGTCGAAGGAGAAGCGGACGGTGAAGAAGGGGATGCAGGGCTGAATGGGGAGGTGCCCAGTTCTCACCCGGGATAATCGTGAGAGAAGGACCCTCGTATCCTAATCCTTTGGGAGAGGAGTCACATTTGAGAGGAAGATCGGGTGAATCAGGCATTGTGACTCTTTGAAATGCCACTCAAGCCCATTGATTAGGCGCTGTAACTCAGTGCTCTGCAAATAAACCGTCCCGTTGGGCCTGAAGTTATTTGCTGGTGAAGAATCCCCATGCTTGACACTCATGATTCTGGTTCTGGTACATTTGTCTAGTTAACCTGTGACAGGCTGTCGAGCATCAGCCTCCCCTCACCTGGTGATCTTTGGAGTATACATATTGGGTTCTTCCTTAGACTCCGGCTCACCTTCAGGTTGCCAAAAGCTCATGCAACCATCACTCTACTATGAGATCCATCTTGGCGAATTATGACCCCTTCCCTCATATCCATTCAGTGCGTCTGCTGGCCTGAGTCATCCAGAGCCTCTTGACTCTTCAATCGCCCTTAAGGTGTCTCCAGATTTCTGAAATCCTTCACCTCGGCCCCGGTACGGGCCAGCTTTGTAATGTTTTTCAAATGATTGAGGCCTGCTGCTTCTCAGTCATCAGTGCTTTTGACCTGTGCTCATTGCTCGGATGTGAGGAAACCACCTCGCCTTATAAGCTCGGGCCGCTTTGGCATGGCCCTCATTTAGTTGGCCTTCTGTGGAAACCCTTCAAATAGTGGCCACACCACCCGGCATCAGAATCAATGTATCTAATGCAGATCAAACCGACTGCAAATATATTAAATATATGACAAGGTACGGGAACTTTTAGGAGCACAGTGGGCCCCGAAGCCTCATGGCGGGCGCTCCTTAAGCCTCTTGAGATAAATCACTTAAAATGGGCGAAGCTACTTTACATGAAATTAAACTATCAAGTAAAGTGAAGTCCAAATCACATCAATTTTGAATTCTGGATCCTTATATACCTCTTCTTATGGAAGGTGACTAACCTCTTCATAAAGTGAGTTCCAATTGATGTGACAATCATGCATTGCTCAGCGGCCCCAGGGACATACATATGCAAAAGCTGGACAAGAATGGGACTGCTGTGAACTCAAAACTATAGGGGCCTTAGCAAGTTGGGTTATGGACGTAATGGGCTGGAAAGAGTGAGTGCTGACTTCAGACTTTTGACCAGCCGATTGATCTTTACCGAAGAGGTTCGAGGAGTTTTTCATTTCAGCTCTGGGGCTTAGGGAACATACCCATATCCAGCTATGCGTGACCAGTTTCCCCCTAGTATGGGTTTGTATTGTTGGAGGGCCCAATGGGAGAACTTTCATGGTGGAAGCAGGAAGAACAGAGGCCTCGGAAGCGACGGAGATGGAGTGGACCTCGAACTAGAAGGACCCGGGAACATCCGACGATCGGCTCAAAGTGTGGGGCGAAGGACACTCGATAGCATGCGCTATGAAGCGTGTCTTGTGTTGCCGAGATCAGTGCAGACACACTGGCAAGGAAGTCACGTAGACAACAGTGATCGGGAGATGCGATGCTGACACCTGATTATAACCAAACAGAGCTTCAGCCTCACGAAGATTCTGCAGGGGTGGTCAGCCACAGGAACACCCAAGGTGTGCGTCCTGTCGAGGTCATGCACTCCCAGTGTAGCCGCTAACGAAGAAGTAGCGTCCCTTCCTTCCACATTTTTGTGGGAGGCCGGTGGGAGGAGGGAAGATCGAAAATCACGGAGGAGCGCGGAGCGCCTCGAGAAAAATAAAAGCCCTCGGATGTCTCCTTCGAGGCTAAAGGGTGAAGGAGGAGTAAGAAGGCTATCTTGAGGACAGAGCCTGTCTACTAAAGAAGCCAACAAACCAACCATTGGGCGCAAGTTGAGAAGGATAGACATTGAAATGCTGCAAAACCCCTTTTATGAAGGGATGTAGAGGGAAACAAAGATCGTTATCAAAGGCCACTTCGAAGAAGCACATCATCTTAGGCATAAAGGCATAGGGTCAAGAACATGGGGGACTACAGAGCAATAGAAGGAAATTTGATAACGTGCACGGAAAAGAGTGGCCCATATGAAAATGGCCTTGCTGGGTCCCTGGACTAAAGCATCGTGAGCAGCCGTCTTGGAAGATGACCATTGAGTGACTGTCAGGTTCACTTTTCGCCCCACGCCTTCAGGAAGGAAGGAGGCACCTGCAGGCATCTGAGGCTAACCGGTCAAGAGGTGAAGACATACACTTGATTCGTCAGAACGGCAATAATCCAGTCACCATCAATACGAAGAAGAAAAACGAGCGGACGCGGTGAAATGAAATAATGAAAATAAAGTGTCTGACCTTGACCCTAGCGCCTCGTATCGCGAAAGACCAAAAAAGACAAAACCTTGATGGACCGGAAATACAACGAGGAAAGGCTATCCCAATACACGAGAGAAAAGACTGCGCACCAAAAAGGCTCATATAGAGACTAAGAGAGAAGGAAGTCTGAACTACTTCAAAAACAAAGAAAGGTCCTAGGAAGCGAGGCACACAAGATAGAGGATGTCTGAAAGAAATAGAGAGGAATGGCGAAAGAAGGAGGCTGGGAAATATTTGCTGGCAGAAGAATCCATCATTATCATAAGACAAATGGCGGCGACCGAGCTAACTAATCCAGCCCAGAGCGAGACACCGGAAGTGCACCAGAGCGAGACCGTTGCCCTTGCTCCACTTTACGCCGTACACAAAATTTGGGGGGCAACCGATGGGGTTGATTCGAAAAATAAGGCTCGTAGAGCCCGCTTGCCCAGACCCGAGAAGAGACCCACATTGACAAAACCTCTCGCGCCGCCGCTAGGCCCCAAAGGAGAGACGCGTACTTTATTGAATAGTTCGAGGCCTTTTTGCGCGACATTCAGGCGGCACGGTGCCGGCCGGAATGAGGGTCGACCAAGCTGGCCAAAGACAGTGACAGGAAAGGTCTCCAGTAGATCTGGAAAATAGAATAATCACAATAATATATTATTCCGCCAAATCAACGGACCTCTCACCAATAAGGAAAAAGGGCAGTAATAGATCATCATCAAATCGAATCCCCAATGGGAAGGAAGATTATCCCAGATAAATTTGCTCTTTCTATGTCGGCACACCAGGTAGATGCGGGTAACTAAAAAATATCTCATCCATTAGAAACTGAATCCTAGTCACCACCATCTGTTGATTGAATATCTACTATAAATAAACCCACCCCTCAGAGTGAAAGGTACGCAAAAACTAGTATAATCTTGATACGCATCCTTACACATGCGACACATTCGCCCCTCTGGCAGTCTCTCTCTTCTCTCGAGAAGCGCTTAGGCATCGGAGGAAATGACCAAGGGTGAAGCCGCTGACCCCATTCTTTCTTGTTTTGCGATGATCACAAGCAGCAGACTGATCCGAAGCACGCAATCTAACATCATCCAATCCAGTGAAGCCCAGCTGACCCTAACGCTCTGACCCGATTCAGTTGAAAAAGCATCATCAATATGAAAACTATGGGTGTATGGAAAAGTTTCGATGTTTGTACAATAGTATGGGTTTATATAGTTTTGGGTATAGAAAGTATAAATACACGGTTTGGAGACTCCCAAACTCATTTTGGACGTTTGAGGTTGAGTTGAGAAGGATTCTAAGGCTCCTATAGATTGTGTTTGGGAGAGTGCAGTTGCAAGTTAGACCAAGAAATTTCCTAATTTTGATCATGCTCGGTAGCCTCACTTTAGAACGTAATATTTTTTGGGTCAGAGGCTATTAAAGGGAAATTAGCGATAAGCCACTTATGGTAAATTGCCCAGCCCATCAATAGAACTTGATGTTAAGTTTTACAATTTTATTAATTGGATTGCGGAACGAGTTGATCTTTTTAACATGATCTGTGGGCGAGGAAGGTAGGCCGCAGGAGTCAACAGAGAGTGTGGACGCTCTCATCACGGCCAGTCAGCGGACCTCATGCGCCAGTCAGCGACCTCATCACAGCAGAAGTCGCGGACTATTACCGCAAGTCGGGACCTCATCGATGAGTGACAGACTCATGCAGTGAAAGTCGAAGTAGACCTCATGCGCGAAAAGTCGGTGAGTGCGGACCTCATGCGGCGGAGGTCGGCGGACCTGCCTTTGCGAGGTCCAATAGACCTCTTTATCGGGCTGAAGGTGGGCCTAAATGCGGCGAAGAGTGGCAAACACCGGCTCAATGAGTGGTAAGAGGTGGCAGACCTGCTTCATGTGAAATTCGGCGGACCTCAAATGCGTGGGAGAGGTCAACGGACGCATCATGCATGAAGGTCGATGAAATTCGATGGGCACCTCATCACGAGAAAGGTTAGTGGGCCTCAGCATCTGGCGAGTGTGACGAACCTCATCTGTAGAAGGTCGTGAGACCTCGTCACCAGCAAACTCGGCTTATTCAGTTAGGTCTTGTCCCGTCGGGATTTGACTCACGTGACCCTCCAAACTTGGAAGGAATCATGCTTTGTTGCATTCGAACTCCGATTCGGGTGTTCTTAGACTCTATGGAAAGCCCATTGAGTCAAGAATCCATTGATATGACTGAGGAGGATATTATGTGTTAGACCGAGATGTTAGACTGAGCTCACTGAGGTCAAGTTAGCTCGTCCAGTTCAGGATTTGGGTGTTCTTCGGAAGGACATATCTCCTTCGTTCGAACTCCGATTCGGGTGTTCTTAGACTCTATGGAAAGTCCATTGAGTCAAGAATCAACTACCATAAACTCATGATAAAAGTGAACTCATATTTAGGTCCACTAAATAGGAAAATGATGACGGATGTAGTGATCATAGTATATCATGCATAATATGAATGGGTAGCAGACAGAGGCTAGCTTAACATAAGTAGTTTGATGAAAAGGAATAAGAGAAAAGAATAAAATAATAAGCTCGGAGAACCGT
Organism: Tetrastigma voinierianum; assembly: GCA_016808115.1. Classification (NCBI taxonomy): domain Eukaryota; kingdom Viridiplantae; phylum Streptophyta; class Magnoliopsida; order Vitales; family Vitaceae; genus Tetrastigma; species Tetrastigma voinierianum. The sequence continues at coordinate 293,056 of JAEQBH010001441.1, read as the reverse complement.
ATAGTGTATTTAGTGCTTAAGATCGGATATTGAATGACCGAACATATATGATCGATTGCCGGCCTCACTGCTAGTGCTCGATGCTTCTATCACGTAAATGAGCCGTATATGATCGATTAACGGCGCGTGCCGTAGCCGGTCGCCGGCGCTCTCGCACTGAGTGTTGAGCACTTCTAGCCACGTGGCGAGCGCGTCTCTATTCTGTGCGAATGCACGGTACCTTCGGGTATATATTTATTAGGGTCTCGTTCATTCTTTATCTCCAGTCCAATAGCGAATGTTGATCACATTAATAATATCTGAATAGAGAAATATTAAAATTAAATAGTTTGGACATGGAAGGGTGCACCTAAGGGTGTAAGAAGAAGTCTATATTCTGCCTCCTGTAGGAGATAGGGAAGCAGTCGATAGAGCATAAGTAAAGCATTACAGAGTGTAAAGATGTATGGGGTATATGTCATAAGATATGATAGTATAATAAAGTACACATGAGATATAGGTTAACAGGAATATAGATGTTACCGGGAATGAGTACATGTACGATAGTAAGCATATATGAATATAAAATTGAGTAAATGCATGCATGATAAAATATAGGAATATATGTATTATAGAAATATGAGCAAGTAATGCAGAGAGAAGCTATAGATATGAGAATGAATCTGATTTTAAAGTAACTAATTGAAGTAAATGTTGCGCAGCAATCATGATAACCATCGTTATTATTAGCATGAGATATGTATAGAAATGAGATAAAATGGATTAATACATGAACCTAGTAGAGGGATAGATGGGCATGCCATAATGGGAAGAATAAGTCTGACATATAGTTATGTTGCGATGCTCGAGGCCGTTTGGGTGATGAGATAGATAGTTTGGATACGAGTGGCTGAAGAAAGTTCCACCTGTGATGTCTAGGACCGCTGCCGGAATTGGTCGCGTACCGATACGGTGGTAGTGTCGGGTATCATATCACGGGCATAGGTCGCTGCTCACCGTCTGATGTTCGATACCTTCGAGAGTATGTCTGATACACCCATAGGAGTAAATGATTATTAATTTATCCATTTACAAGTTTTATGCAGGCATGAAACATAAACAAATGATTTTGGATATGACATGTGAAAGATATGATATGATATGAAAGGAAGCATAACCTTTGCTGATGATAGTTACGTAACATGAGATTTATACGATGCGAAGCGTGATATGAAATGTATGAATGTAAAATAAGTGAAAAGAGATTAGCTATGATATCACGGTGTGGGAAAAGCGTTATCTGATGACGGTACCATGAAAGCGATTACATAATAGAATATAACAAAATGGTATATATAGTATATAATACATGAAGTAATATATAATATAAGGAAGTATAAATTGCACGGAATGGGATGTGTAATATGAACCATTACTTGGAAAGATAATAGATCTAGATGATAGGTACTAGGACTAAAGAAGAGTATATGATATGAATATATGATGAACCTATCTAAATGAATGATAGAGGGGACATGCTGTGAACTGCATGACGCCGTGCATGCAGTGCTAGAGCGATGGGAGATGAAGTAAATGACAAAGCACGGGAATGAGTAAAAGTATAGATAGGAGTTATGTCAAAGACGGGAGAACATGTGACATGCAATGGAATATAAAGATGATAAATAATAAAAAGTTATATGAATTTATATGATATAAATGCATATGTATATAAGCTTCACGACGGTCACCGTGGTGGTTTGTCCATGTATATTTCCCTGCGTAAACTTAGCAGTGTTCAATCCGTGTAGGTGCAGAGCGAGAGACAAGGATGGGGGACAGGACATCCCATGTGGCAGGCAACAGAGATGGGTGCTCACATGCTTTGTGATCTCTGATGTTTTGTATTGAAAAAAAAAGTACATGTTTAAATAAATAGGACTCTGATATATGTATAGATTTTGATAGACACCACTTTGGTAGTAGTTCTTTGTGAAATGAAAATGATTTTATTATTATGAGAATTGTTTGTATAACCAGTCTGAGTTCGTTTCCCGAGAAAGAAGCAATTATTGCGTCAGTGATGTAGTCACGCGCTGGGCACCGGTTTGGATCCGCCAATAGGTCGGATGGAATAGAAACTTGACAATTTTGGCGCTCACTATGAATCATTTGTCTGAAAAACACATCAGGATTCTTCGACCTGAAGTCGCTATATCTTATGGTAGCCAAACTCTACAGTAGAAAATATCAGATTTATAAATTTGTTGGTTAGGAGCTGCCTAGCTACTGCGTTTGCGTGCGAATCGATGCATGTAAACCTCCTAGAAGGTACTCTCTAAGTGCACATAGTAATGGTCATATTACCAAAAACACATTCAATCAAGATTATACAAACCTAGAATTAAAATTCTGCCTTCTATCAAATAAGAGATCAAATCTCACCATGTCCCATTCACAGGGTCCTCCTGAAGCTCCATCAAACTTGAGTCTCAACCAACTCCTGTCACACAGTGCACGCGACCATGCATGATGATAACTGATCTTAGATTGTCAATAATCCATTTACAAAAACGAGTTCATTTGTTTTCAAACAAAAACTTTTAGATGTTCGCATAAATGATAATTTTTTTAAAAATCCATGTGTCTTTATGGTGGCGAGATCTTTTGGGGTCCACATAAACTTAATGCCTTCTTTTCACGGGCTTTCACTGTGGATCATATGTACTTAACCAAAAGGCTAAAGGCTTTCACATTACATAATTTCATTTTCCTTTTTCAAACCGTGTGACTCAATTTGGACGTTGTCCCATTTTCCAAGCCTGCGCGATCAACACAAGCGTTGATAATTTACAACCATGTGACAAGATTGAACTCCACTGGAGCGTAGTCAGGAATTGCGCGATCCAGCTTACCTATTCACTAAAGGCTAATTGAATGACAACAACCATGCACACACCCATTTCATCGATGTCCTGTGCATGTGAGTGTAATTGTATGTTTTTCAAACATTTGTGTAACATATCACACATGTATATATGGATGCTATAGGGACAATTTCGTTCATGCATTACTACATCATCCATTTGGTTATAATATTCAAGATGCAATTTCCGATAAATCCCATACAAATCAATGTCAGCATATTTCATGCACACATACATACTCTCACACATCATGATAAATTGGTTTTACACATCATTGACATCAATTAAACAACTATCAGTGGGCGTTCAGACTCAAGCAATGACAACCTAGTCCTTAAGACCAATTGTGTCTGAGATGCACCCAAAAAAATTCACAAACAATATAACATACCACTGGGTTGATTATAAACTCAGTTCAAAATAGCCCCTATTCATCCCCAAAATCTGGACCTGAGCCATTCGTGGCCTAGAGTTGTGCTTGAGTCTGAAAAATTGACTATACTAGCACTAGTTCATAGAGATCGATTTGGGTGATTAAAGAGCCTAACATCAATTTCTCGAGATAGAGATACAATTTCCTTAAAAGGATACTAGTCAAATTCTCACTTTTTTCCCAACCCAAATCAGTCCAAAAATAGCTAGACTGATGGGTTCGGCCAAAAGCAGGCGACTGTGGTGATCTGGAAAAATGAACCATAACTCGAGTTGCATAGAGAGGTCCAATTTAGGTGATTCAAAAAAGCCTAACATCAAGTTATTAGATGGAGCTACAATTCCTTGAGAAGGATACTAATTATGTATGATTCTCTCCTTTTCCCAGCAAAAAATCAGTTCCAAAGAAATCTAGGCGTTGGGTTAGGTAAAAAAAAGAACAGAAATGGGGCATTGTTCATTTTGGCGAAGCCCTTAGAGTAGCATTGAGCCCTTGGGGCATTGGCTCAGCAGGAGCCTAGGATGGAAGTAAACCAAAGTTAGGAAGAATCCATACCTCTTTAGCGTAGAAAAACTGAAGGTCTAAAACCTCTAATCTTGCTAGTCTGAGTTTCAAAAAAGATGTATTCCTTTGTATATTGTTAAAATCCTCTGTTTTAGGCCTATGTAACCTCGTGAACTCAGATGAAACTTTCTGTTCTTAAAGCGTGATTCAACCATGAAACTGTAGATGAAGAGATAAGTTTTAAAACTCTATTCTCTCATTTTCTCTCTCTCTGTGATCATATTTTTCCCAGAGAAAATCCCAGTCTCACATCAAATCTGATTTTCTACCTTTGGCTCTTAAGTCTTAAAGAATGACCATCGCACTTAACGGCATAAAGCTGGTTCGAGGAATCGTTCATGTGCAAAATGATTTATTCCGTCGGTTTAAGTTCAATTTATTTTATTAACTTTTCTTAATTTATTTTCCATTTTGAGATTTTTTTCTCAAAATCCCTTTTCAAGTCCTATCAGGCACATTTGCCCGAACATCAAATCTACTATCATGGAATTTATGAAATTAGCCTCATTAACTAGGTCCAGACGAATCCATGATTGGTTGTTTTTGTCAGAACTAGAAAATTTTCAGTTTGCAACCATACTAGCATGTAGTTATCAGTTTGCCTTTTTGGCTTTATTCAGTTTTCAAGGTTTCACTAAGGGACCATGAGAGATATTCACAGGTTTTTCTTTTCGTTTAAATCAATTTAGGTTTTGGTGTTTCTTTTTGGTTTGAGCACATTCGTGTTGATTCAAGAGTTGGGGAGGTACACATGAGTCTTCAAAGAAGAGATACGACTAGATGGAGAAAGAAACAGTTGAGTCATGTCATCTTCTTGAGTTCCTTTTTCTTAACCTCTGTTTTTTAATCTGCTGCTGTTTGTTCAGTTCTTAACCAGTGTTCTAATTCATGAGCCTAGAGGTTTTTTGATTGTAGGTGGATGAATCTTATATTGTGTGTTGATTTTTATCTCTGCGGCACAGAGCTGTGACAGGGTATAGTGATTCCGTGCAAACTAACAATTCACGTTGATTCTTGATCACCTTTATTATGCTTGTGACCTGTTGGGAATCCTAGAAGTGTATTGGAGTTGAATACAGTGAATCGGCATAATTTGTTCATTGTGAAGAGATATTGATAGGAATTGAGGCATAGTGGGTCTTGCACAAAACAATGCATCAGCAGGGCTGGGTTGAGCTAGAAGCATTATGCGCTGGTTTTCTGGTTGATAGATCTAGCTGAGAGAGGTTAATGATTAGTTTTAGGACTTGCGCCGGGTATAAGTCAATTGGCTTTGAAGAGAGAGAGATATTGTGTAATGTTGGTTATCAATGATCAGAGCACAGGGCCTTTTACTGATCACTTTTACCTTCGATGAATTTAACCGTATTCCTTTATAGTTTTTTTGTTGATTTCAATTAGTCTTTTTCTTCAGCGGAATCATGGAGAAGTCACCCCAGTTTTTATTAGTTAACACCCCAACTCCTGTGTGACTAATGTCGAACTCCTTTAGTACATTATATTACTTATAGTATAACTCCTTGCACGAATTTAGTTGATGGGTTTATTCTAACAGTTTTTGGTGTTATTAATGGGGTTGGCGATTTGAATTAATATTGATGCAAGTGTTTTTCTTTACTTCAAGCCAGTTTTATTTTCCTTATTTGTTTGATCTGCTTTATTAGGATTTTGACATTCTGACACTCTACTTCTTTTAAATTTCAAGGAATAAATTTATTTCATGCGAAACTTTGGTAATAAAGATCTAGTACCCTTAGACCCAGAATTAGAACGAACAGTGAGATGAATTAGAAAGGACAAAAAGGAACAAATTGAATTTGAGCAGAAATCAATGGCAAATGTTGAAGGTTTTAGGGAAGGAGAAGAGGACATCCAATCTACAAACGGGGAAGATGTATACCTCGAATAGAGGCATTAGTCGCTGATTCAGGCGACTTGCTGCCTTTGGGCCGACTATCTTTTGCAGTGTTCAAAATCTTCAATTCATGGGATTACTGCGAATAGAGCCCCAACAGCACATCTCTAATTTCTTAGAAGAGTGTGACACGGTGGAATATAATTGGGTGAGTGATGTGATATTAAACAGACTTTTTCCATTTCTCATTTAAAGACAAAAATGAAACATTGGCTAAGTCGAAACCTCCTGATTCCATATTCTTACAGGATAGTTTTCTTTCAATTCCCTCCATAACAAAGCTGGCAAAATGAGAGATCAAGATGCATGGCTTTAGCCAATATGAGGAGACCTTTTTGAGGCATGGGTACATTATAAAGATCTCCTATGAAAATGCCCCCACCATGGATTGGAAAAATGGATGCAAGTGCATCACTTCTATAATAGGTTGACCGGGACTACGAGAGCACTCTTAGACACCTCAGCTGGAGGTGCATTGATGAGCAAGAGTGCAAATGAAGCATACAAATTGTTGGAAGATATGGCTTTGAATAATGTGTGATAGATTTAGATGAAAAAGAACAACACTAGAAAGCAAAGTAGAATCTAAGCTGAATAGGATGTTTTCATGATCTAGCGGATTCAGTCTCATTACTTACAAAGAAACTTCAATCTACTCAATTACAAAAATACAGGATTGTGGAAAATGTAATTTAAGGAGCTACCCCTACATGAGATTTCTACAATGGACCTCATTCAAATATAAATTGTTTGGTTTGGGAAGCCGCGTGGACGAATGAGTGTGGAGCAGGCCCAAAATGCATGACAAATTCTGACCCTAATTCAATACGCCCATGCAAACAGACTGTCAGGTGGAAGAATTATCCTAATTTATATCTTGGAAGGAAGAGTCGTGTGCTTGATGCCTAGTGGAGCAAAAGTTAAACCTCCACCTCCTCAAGCCGAAAATGACTTGGAGAAGACACTCTACGGAAGTAATTTATTTCGATTTTCAATGAGACTAGAGCCCCCTCACTAGTGGGAGCCACTCAAGCTACAGAAATTGCTTAGGTTCAAATGGGTCGGATGATTCCATGTTCAATGAGAAGAAACACAGCAAGACAGTTTGCGGCACTTTCGAAGTGAGCCATATACCTGAGATGGCAAAGGAGCATTGCAAAAGCCATCACACTTAGAAAACGAAAAAAACTATAGAGAGACACCTTGAATAACAACGAAATGATAAAGAACAATCTACTGAGAATGAAGAGGGCAATGTTAGAATTCGGAAAAATAGTGATGGAAGGCATTTATTTGAAAGAGTCTTCAGAGCCATTGGAAGGACCAGTAGCACTAGAAAAGTTGGCAAGTAAGGGAGCGAAGAAAATTGGAGTTAAAGGCTCATTGAAGAAGATACTTTGATTATGCAAATCACTCGAAGATTGAAAACAAGTTGGACAACCAGTATTAAACTAAAATTTATGGAAATTTTCAAGAAGCTCCACATCAACATCCCATTTTTCGATGCGTTAAAGAAAATGCATTCGTATGTCAAGTTCATGAAGGACATCCTCACAAACAAGAGGAAGCTCAGCAATTGTAAGAGCCGTTACTCTTTACGAAATCACGATGCTATCCTCCAAGAAAATTACCTCTAAACTAAGGATCAAAGGGGTTTACTATCCTTGTGCTATTAGTGATTCCATTTTGAAAAATGGAAGATATGAGTCTTGACAATAGTATTAACACATTTATATTTATTTTCAAGAAACTTGGTTTGGGAGTGCCGAATCCTAGAACCATTACTCTTTAATTGGCATATTGATCTCTCACTCATCCTCAAGTTATTATTGAGGATGTAGTAGTAAAGGTAGACAAGTTCATCATACATTAACTTTGGACATTGGTTGTTGGCATGGTGAGGGATGATAGAGGTGCTGTTATCTTGGGAGGACCGATTTCTTATTGCCGGTCGGACCACTGATTGTTGATGCGAAAGGGAAAACTCAAGCGAGATTGAGAATGAAAAGGTGACTTTTAACGTGTTCAACCCCATAAAGCACCCCATAGAGAGTGAAAATTGATTTAGAATGGACATTATGGAGGCTAGTGTCAAGCCAAAAGGATCACATTGATCCTTTGGAGACTAGCCTTATCTATGGAGATTCCCTCGATATTGTTGATAATGAGGCAAGGGAATATGTATTGTGGATGGACTCTTTCGGGCAGAAGAAACGAAAGTACTTTGAGAGCTTGGGAGCTAGTGCTTCTCGCCTTATCCCTTCAATTGAGAAGCCCCTAGTTCTTGAAGAAAAACAACTTCCATCTTACCTTCAGTATGCTTACCTTGGTGAGTCTTCTACCTTATCGGTCATTATCTCGTCTTATCTATCTCAAGTGGAAGAGGAAAAGTTGTTAAGAGTGCTTAGAGAGCACCAGGAGCCGATTGGATGGTCTCTGGCCGATATAAAAGCGATTAGGCCATCAATGTGCATGCATCGAATACTCTTAGAAGATGATAGTAGACCCACAATTAAAGCCCAAAGAAGACTTAACCTAACTATGAAGGAAGTGGTACGCAAGGAAGTCTTAAAATGGCTTGATGCAAGATTAATTTATCATTTATCTTATTTCCTATAGCCCATGGGTAAGCCCAGGCCAAGTAGTGCCCAAGAAAAGTAGGATGACAACCATTAAAAATGAAATCAATGAGTTAATCCCAACAAGAACAATAAGCGGTTGGAGAATCTGCATTGACAACAGGAAGTTAAACAAAGCCACTAGGAAAGATCGCTTTCCTTTGCCATTCATTGATCATATGTTGGATAGGTTGGCGGGTCATGAGTTCTATTGTTTCCTAGATGGAAATTCTGGTTACAACCAAATTGTTATTGCTCTTGAAGACCAAGTGAAGACAACTTTCACATGCCTCTATGGAACTTTTGCATTTAGACGAATGCCATTTGGGTTGTGCAATGCTCCAAGCACATTTCAACGTTGCATAATAGCTATATTTTTAGACATGCTGGAGAAGTCGATTGAACTTTTTATAGGTTCAGCTTTTCAGTAAAATTTAGGGCCTCATTTGATGATTGCCTTAGCAATTTGGAGTTGGTCTTGAAGAGATGCAAAGACCAAGATAAATAATGATTTGTGAATGCTCGGTACTTGGATTTTACGGATATATCGGATATATTGGAGATATATTTTTATATGAGTATCGATATATCATAAATTAACAAAAATACTTTGAATTAAACTTTTGCATTCAGACGAATGCCATTTGGGTTGTGCAATGCTCTAGGCACATTTTAGCGTTGCATAATAGCTATATTTTCAGACATGGTGGAGAAGTCGATTGAACTTTTATGGATGACTTTTCAGTGGTAGGAGCCTCAATTGATGATTACCTTAGTAGTTTAGAGTTGGTCTTGAAGAGATGCAAAGCGACCGATTATGGAAATATTGGTTTCGACAGATATATCGGTACTTGGATTTTACGGATATATCGGATATATTGGAGATATATTTTTATATGAGTATCGATATATCAAAGGTGCTCAAAAATACTAAGTCAAGCTTTGCATTTGAGCAGATATGCATTTTTGGGTTTGTGCGTATACAAGCACATTTCAACATTCTGCTATCAGCTATATTTTGGACATAGGTGAAAATCGATTGAACTTTTTATGGATGACTTTTCAGTGGTAGGAGCCTCATTTGATGATTGCCTTAGTAGTTTAGAGTTGGTCTTGAAGAGATGCAAAGAGACCAAGGATGGAAATATTGATTTTGACAGATATATCGGTACTTGGATTTTACGGATATATCGAATATATTGGAGATATATTTTTATATGAGTATCGATATATCAGAAAATAACAAAAATACTTTGAATTAAACTTTTGCATTCAGACGAATGCCATTTAGGTTGTGCAATGCTCTGGGCACATTTCAGCGTTGCATAATAGCTATATTTTCAAACATGGTGGAAAAGTCGATTGAACTTTTTATGGATGACTTTTCAGTGGTAGGAGCCTCATTTGATGATTGCCTTAGTAGTTTAGAGTTGGTCTTGAAGAGATGCAAAGAGACCAAGGATGGAAATATCGGTTTCGACAAATATATCGGTACTTGGATTTTACGAATATATCGGATATATTGGAGATATATTTTTATATGAGCATCGATATATCAGAAATTAACAAAAGTACTTTGAAATTCATGGAAATACTTTATAAAAATGTAAAAATGACACTTTGTGGTCAGGTATGCACGTGAGATTACATTCTGATAGGCTTTTAAAACAAAAATGAAGATCGATGTGGCTCCATTCATAAACATTTGATGAAAGAGATCCATCTTGGTGAAGGAGACGATACTCATACCTGATTTTTGTCTTTAGCTGGGCTTTGCAACAATATTTTTCTCTTTTCAACTTAATTCTTTTCATCTCTTTAAATTTGGAATTTGTTCTTCATTTGGTCTTCCTCCGAGATGATCTTTAGCCTCTAACCATTTCATTTTAAGCTCATCTCGAAATAGTTTAAGTGTTGCTATAAAGTGCTTTGCAACTGTGTGTATGGACCTCCACCTTGACTTGAGTTTCTGGAAAGAAGTTTTGGCACAGGTGTGCAATTAGGACTAGCTCTCCTACTCGAACAACTTTCCTCAAAATCTTGATCATGCCTCTTTTTGTATCTTTAGCAGGTGTGACATTGTATAGAAACTCATTTCTCGGCTCTTCCGGTTCATTCAATTTGAAGTAGTATATCTTCTCTTTACTCGACTTGAAATCACGATTTCCAATTTCTTTGTGCCCATGGCACATATTCAAGCTCAATATAGAATGTAAAGTTTTCCAAATACTTGCTAGCTATGGGAGACATTCTAATAGGAAATTCTCATGATCCTATTCGCCGTTCTTGTCGTATACTAAATTTTATTCCCAAACGTAAAGGAATTAGGTTATCTAGCATTATAATCTTGCCCAGGAGTCCTAGTCATCTCCCTGAAGAGTGAGATTAAATTGTTGATCATAGGAGCTGTTCTCCAAGGTGTGTAATTGAAAAGGGAAATTAGTAGGGTTGTGTTTGGTTGGTTTAAGGATTGATTAAAGTGACTATTTTAAAATAGAAGATGATTCTTTGAGATTCTTGGGTTTCCTGCTCACTGTGGTCATGCTTTACACCTCTTAATTTCTGATCTCATCCCAAGAGCTGTAGGTGATGGAAAATTTTTCTTTAAATGCTCTTTAGATGAAATAATCAGAAAGATGTTAGACACTTTGTTTAACAAATTTAATTGGGACTCTTAGCTTTCATTTGTATTCAAGCCTGACGTGTCTGGGGATATCATTCACACGTTGTCAAGGGATTACTTGACTAAGGTTTGCACGAGTTTTCTACAAGTGAATAACATCACACAATCCATTGAAGTATAAAGAAGGAATTGAGGGAATATACCTTGATTAGGATGAGTTTCCTATAGAACCCAGCTGTTAAGTTTAGAACTCCATGGGTGTAAGGTAGGCTCATAGTGAAGAGAATTTATTCTATTAAAGGAACTTTGAAAATCGAGAATTCAATTGTTTTCCAAAACCCTGGGATGAAAATAGAATAGGAGATGAAAACAAAATATGAGTTCCTCGAAAGATTTTGTATGCTTGAAATCATAAAGCTCCAGGAAAATAAAATCTTCAACCTAATCCAATAAATCTTCGCCAAAACTATGGAAAAAGAACACTTTACTCTATGAAAACCTAACCTAAGAATCAAAGCTACCTTCTCCTTGTAGTAATATCATCTTTGAGCTTTTTTTATGCCCTCTCCCGTGTGATCCCGCATTCAAAAAGTTGATTGACAGCGTGCCCCTTGCATTAGGATCGAATTCTGCTCAATTCCATGATTTTCCGCTGATTGTACCGTCTGAGTTAGTGGTGTCTTGGTACATGTTACTCTGCCACTTTCACGCATAGGTGTACTGGTACATGTTGAAGGTGTATCGGGGTATGTTAGTACTTTGGTGCTTTTCAACATTGTTGCACTTCCCGAAACTACCAATCGGTTGCCATCATCCTCAATGATCCATATTTTTCTTTTTCGGACATAAATCCTTGTACAATTCACAGCATTAGACTGAAAAACGCAGTACAAGTCGAAGCATGAAAGCGATTAAAAGTACCTATTCTCATACGAAATGTGAGCAAAGTGTGACTTGAAGGTGCTAGAGTTCTTGCTTGTGATTGTTTGCTTAGGTTGTTGTAGTGACACACCCCACAAGCACCGTCTTACTGGTCCTAGCAAGATTTGAACTGAGATACCTCTTTGCGGTTTATGATTCCCTTGAGGTGGCTCAGGTGGGTTTGAAGCTTTTGAGGTTTCATAAAAGGCAAATATTAAACATAATGCTTGACTGACTGTGGTATGCACCGTGTGACTCAATTAGAAACTAAAGCCACGATTCGGCGATGAACACTAACAAATGGTAACACAGAAGATGCGGCTATTCATATAAAAGTTCATGGAATGAGGAAAGAAGAGTGGCCATGCAAACATTGAACTGAAATGATCGATAATATAGAAACTAACCATTTAGCATAGGCACACGGCTACTGTATAAAGTCAAAAACTTGACTAACTTATTTGGAATCGAGAAGGTCTTTTAAGAACCTCTGTGACCATAGGCTGAATGGGGTAAAATGAACCAAAATGGGTGTTGGCATAACTTTGTAGGTACGAGGTCTCTGTTGCCAGCACCACCCTAATCAGCCTACTATGTGCTGCTGCATGATGTCCTCACTCATCCTCTTAATGGCTTTTAACCTTGCTCCTCATACAGCGGTCATCGACTCCTCTAGAATCTCCCTCAATCAGGATGAGGGCATCTTCTCAGTAGAGCTCTCGCAAGATATGGCTCTCCCAAGCTGGAGGCCTGTGGTCTAACTACTTCTGTTTCCCACAATGCATTTGCTAGACCACCCTTTGGTCGGCGCTCATTCTGCTCTTCCATGAGGTGCTCCTTAGGTGCGGGTGTTTGTAGACGAAGAGGCTCGAGGGAATCTGGGGGGATGGCAGAAGAATTTGGTCTAAGTAGTCTGACTTCGAACTCTTAACCTCCGTTTAGTTGTAATTGGCCCGGCAAGGGAAGAACCCTCTTTTCCTTAGCCAATCCCCTCATCCCCGCAGCTTCCACAAGACTAGTCACAAGAGATGGGAATGGAATATGTCTACTCTCTGTAATTGCGGGAAGTCCTCATCATGCCGTGTGACAAGCATAGTCAGATAAACTTCCCGATCATCATAATATAAAAGCTATGCTGTTTGTTCTTTGCTTGGATATTTTTAGATTGCCCTTTAGTGGGTTCTATCATGAATAATCTTATTCATCAGTATAAAATCGGCTTAAAAGCTTCCTGGCATAAATTCTTCGTACAAAACCACTCATGGCCAGGAGACAGGGTTTCAACCTCAGGCGGATAGTAGATTGTGACGGTGATGGCCACTAAAGGTAAGGTCGATCAGCGGGCCCGAACATCTCTTGTAAGAGGTAGGCTATCAAATCGGTGATCTTTATCTGCTTACCCATCACAGTGGTCTCTAGTAGGTCTTGACCCGCTGATTTTCTCTCAAATTAGTGTAAAACTCGAGGGCAGGTAGGTAGATACCCTGAGCGTCGGTGCCCCACTTTGGTACATGAGTCACATTCTGAATAACACCCTAATGGCGAGATAGAGATGCAAATGTTTCTTACCTCTGCATGATGAAATCCTGTTACTTATTAATTTGGGTCCATTCTCTGATACATTCGAAGCCTCGTAAAACATGGCCACTATCTCATCATCATCACTCTGATACTTCCTCCTCTCAAAGATGAATCTATTTGCTTTCCTTACTCCTTTCTTTATTGGTGTGGAGTCAGTTTCTAACTCTTCACGGCCCGCTCCAGTATTCTTGGATCTTGCCATAGATATGGAAAGAATAGCCATGATGGCACAGATGGCCCACACATATAGAACAATGTCCCAAAAACCTGTCTCCAGAAGTGCAGGGTGACACTGTGCGAGATCAGATGAAAAATTCCTCCCATAACATCATTCGAAACTGAGCCACCAAGTAAAGAAGAACCACCAACTAAACAAGCAAACAAATCCGCTGTATAATAATGAAGATCTCAAAAACGCTCTCGAGGAATTGCGGGGAGGCTTACACGTAATGCGGTAGGTGTAGAGGAGATCGAGCTGGCTTGATGAAACTCACAAATAAGCCTTGGGGCAAACTTCTGGGTTACTTGTGTGAGAAGGAGCAAAGAAGAGACTAGGAGTTTTGTTTGTATAGAATGGATGAGGTTGTGAATGCCAAAGTGCAAAATACAAAAACCCTTTTGCCCAAAAAATGCGCGCATGTACGGTCTGGAGTTAGTGGTGTCTGGAATTTTATGTCAACCTCCCAACCCTTTTGCATAACTGTGCCGTACATTCGAATTTTTTTTTGTTTTTCTTTTTTTTTCTTTTTGATCTATATATTTTTTTAAATTAGGAGCGTAGTGCCTGATGTAAAATCTATCCTTATGTGCCTTCCATCCGAGTTTACCCCATGCTCACCTCTCTTTGCCTTATATTACGCCCAGTGATTGTGTTGAGGGTTGATAAACGTATTTCCTTCTTTAGACACTTTCAATACCATAGGGCCCACTTTGTATTTACAGTAATCGGGACCTATGGGCAAACCAACTTGGTAACTTAAGGCTCAAAATAGGTGCAAGGGGTAAGACAAAACGATTCCACACAGTGTAACACAGAAATGATGGCCTCTAATCATTTTCCAGTTATGCCAGATGTTCCTCAAAGACTATGATGCATGTAGTTCATGACATGCCAATTTAATGCACAGATGGGAGCACAAGCAGGCAAGACAAGAGTATGATTAGTAGGTCTGTGGTTTGTGTAAGGAATTAGAGCAGAATGCAAGGGGATAAAGTCCAAAATATGAATATAAAGATTTTTGTGCATGCTTGACCCAAAGTGTCACGGCCATTACGAGATGATGTGGAGTGTGTATGAAATCATCTTGGTATATACATTGCGAGTTAAGTATTATACCTAAAGAGCCACAATTCGAAAAATTTTGCCATACTGCTTGAACATGTAACAAAGCGCACTGATTAAGTTCAACCGTGTAGCCACCTACCCCCTGTGAAACAAGCATTTATCCTCAATCTCATAGAAACAGTACCCTATGAGAAAGCGGAATGGGGCTTGACATAGAAACCGGGGCCTCTTTTTTAATTTTTTTTTTATTTTTATTTTTTATTTGAAAAGCAAATGAAATGAAGAAGAAATAAAATGCAAAACGAAAATAAGAACATAGGAAATCAAGGCTATAGCAAAAGCAAGTTGAGCAATTTACTCGAAGGAGTATCTGGTAAGCGGATCTGCAAGTCCTCATATCCTCTTGAAGATTGAAATCTCTTTCGAGGAATGGCTTTGAAACGTTAACCATTGACTTTAAAAGACTTTCCATTATCCGGTTCCAATGTCACGACATCACGTAATGGATAAACTACGCCAACAATGAGCGGGCCAGTTCGGCGAGGCGAAGTTTTCACGGGAATATGTGCAGCGGGAGGCACATGCGCGGTACCTTTTGATTTGGACTGAACATTTTCGAGCAATAGTCTTGTCATGGAACAACTTGAGCCGCTCTTTGTAATCGGCTTTCATCGACTCCCGCCGTGAATTCATCAGCTCATTTAGGCACGCAACAAGCGTATTTACACACTTGGGATTCATCAAATTAAAAGTTCTAATAGCCCAATAAGCCCGGTGCACCATTTAATGCAAGCAGATAATAAGCCTTTCATAAACAAGCCTATGGAGACATACCTGGGAATGGTTTAAAGCTGATGCAGTAGGCTGAAAGAGCATCACGATAAATCGAAGTGACAATCTTTGGAGTTTGGGGCAGTTTTCAAAAATGTGTTTGATCTCTCTATTGGCTAGTTCAGCTTGACCATTGGTCTGTGGGTGGTATCACGGGTACAAAACTTTATAGGTGACTCCATATTTTCAGCAGATTTTCAAAAAGTCCGGAATACAAAATGGAAGTCCCACCATCGCTAATAATTGCACAAGGTATTGTCAAGCTTGAGAAAAAATGTGTTAGTTTATAAGAATTTCAAAACAACCTTGTAGTCATTTAGTTCGTCGGAATAGCCTCTGACCCACTTGACCACATGTCAACGAGATAACGGAGACTCTACAGTACCTGAAAAAAAAGGAAAAAGGCCCCATGAAGTCTATACCCCAACAGTCAAAGATTTCAATGAAGATTAAAATGGGGGTAGAAGAGGCATCATATTCCGTTTGTGACCCCTCACAATTATTGGCACGAACACTGATTTATTAAGAATTGAAACAATATTTAAACAAGATAGACGATAAAACCAGCTTACGAAAATCTTCTGTTATTGTTTTCTCTTGTAGAGAAATGCCACTCTAAGCTTGAATGGCAAGAGTTAGGATCTGATCTGCTCATCATTAGGCACACATCTTCTCGATGGTGGTTTCAGACGGTATTTAAATAGATATGGATCATCGAAATAATATTTCTTAATATGCAAAATTTTCTTTTTCTGTTGAGAAGTCATTATAGTTAGAGAATTTGACCAGTTACTAGGTAATTTACGATGTCGGCGTACCATGGGCAATGAACAAGAGCAAAAAGCTGCTCATCAGGAAAACTGTCGCCTATGGGTACACCATGAGAATTGGATTCTGGAACTAATCGAGATAAATGGTCAGCCACCACATTCTCGACTCCCTTTTTGTCTTTAATAGTCAGGTTGAACTCTTGGCACAATAGGATCCACCTAGTCAACCGAGGCTTGGTATCACCTTAGAAGAAGCGGTACTTGACGTTGCGTGATGCTGTAAAGAAAATGGTTCTGAGAGACCCTACAATATGACTGAACTTTTTCTAAGGCAAAGAATGACGGCTAAAATTTGTTTTGAGTAGTTTGTGTAATTTGCGAGCGGAGTCTAGAGTCTTCTTTGGCATAGTAGATTACAAAAGCCTTTTATCTTCCCTTTGTCCTCCTTGACCCTATACTTGCATAATCACTCGCGTCACACATGATCCTCAAATGGAAAGGTTCCAATTAGGAGACCGCATGATAGGAGCGGCCTGCCTCTAGTTTTGAGTTTGCAAAGGCGGCTTCACAAAACTGTGACTGTCACGAAGGACATCTTTGTAAACCCAAGTACATAAGGGACGGTAGCACTAAAAGTCTTTATGAATCTCCTATAGAATCCTGCATGTCCCGGGAATGATCTTATGTCTCTAACACACTTAAGGTAGGTAAATTGGAGATCGGCTCGACTTTGGCCTTATCGACTTCAATTCCATTTTTTTGATACTATATAGCTAGACAATCCCTTGTGTCCTATGAAATAGCACTTTTCCCAATTGCACAAGGTTCTTCTCTTGACATCGCTCCTCCAAAACCTTAAGTAAATTCTCAAGCTTGACTCATGAGTCACCAAGCGAAATAGTCTGTGAAGATTTCCAAAATACAATTTCTATCATGTCACTTTGAAAATTCCCATCTTACACGTTGGAAGGTTAGGGTGCATTACATGATCAAAGGCATTTTCCAAAAGGCAAAAAGTACCAAAAGGACAAGTGAATGTAGTTTTTCTCTTGGTCTTTGTAAGCTATCTCAATTTGATTGTAACTACAAGAGTACCCCTGAAACAAATAAATTTATGCACCTGCGTTTCTATGTTGATGAAGAAATGGAAAGGAAATGAATATTTCTGTGGCCTTTTATTTAGAGCTCCTCTGTAGCTGCCTGTTTTGCCGGGTGACTGGATGGGAGATCAGGCTCAGTACCCTTTTGATTGAAGCTGGGTGAGCTCAGTTCTGTTTCCAGGAGCTTCACTGTGTTTGGGACTTTAAGCCTGCTATTTTCCTTCCTGTGGATTTAAGCTAGCTTTGTTTGCATCAGGGTTTTTGGGCTTTGTGTTGCATTCACCAAATTGTGGGTTGGTCAAATCTTTGTGGTTTACCTGGAAGGGACTGCATCCTCTTCTAATGAGTCCATACTGTCTGGATCAAAGGATCAGTTCTGCCTCATTTGCAGTGGATTGATCATCTGGGGATCATTGGAGTTCTACTGATGTCTCTCAGAAGTGAACCTTGGATTCTAGTTTCACGAGGGCGTGGATTGGGAGACATTGCTTTGCCGAGGAGAACTTTCATTCTGGAGGAGTGCGGTCTGATGTGGGTTTTAACTGCAAACCGGTGACCTCTCTTTTGAAAAACGTACATGAAATCACTCGAATTCGGTGGCATGGTTTGAATTCACGTTTGACTCAGCTGTTACTGATTTACGTGATTGATCATGGTGCCCAGGACCGATTCAGTATGATCTTTGCTCGTGAACCGGGACAACATGGGGATCATCTTAACAACAGGATGATTATCTACGATATGTTGTACCCGGAGTCAATATATAACCTCGCGTGTGTTTTATTACGTTTCATGGACAATTAAGATAACCAGATCAGATCTTCTTTTGGTGATACAGTATCAATTCCGAACCTCCACAGACGAGTAACATGAGTGAGAAAGCGTTCTGTGTAGTTCAAAGAATGATCACAAGATCTTGATTTGAGGTTCTTGGGATTGTGAGTTGAAAGTGTTGACCCAGCAGAATCTGGGAGGGATGGGCATGAAGCACCATTTCACACCTGCCTGGCCTATTACACGACAATGTTCTGACAATATCCTACAGGAGTTTTTTGTCAGTGTGAAATGTTGGAGGTGATGTTGGTGGAATCTAATTCTCTTCTTCTAGTTCTGCATATCTTACTGAACAATAGATCATAACACCTCGATCACTATTTGAGCATGTCCCGGCAGGAATTCCTGCATGCCAAAAAATGGTAAGCTGATCCTTTGTATTTGGGATGACTGACTTTTGAATAGTGAGTGATTATTAGTCTGTTTGCTGAGCCTCCTTTAGTGGCACTGTTTTTCTTTTTACAGTGCTGATCTTCCCGAGAAACTTAACATGAGATTTGCATGAACCTTAGTAGCCTCTGATGGATGTCAGTTCTGTGTTTGAATGAAACTCATGGATCTGGAATGGTTGTTCACTCTTTGGGACTCTCGACCTGTGAGGGTATGGAGAATTGGAGGGATATGGGTGGCTGTGTCTTCAGTTACGGCTCCTCATCAATCACATCTGTTCTAGGAACATGAGGCTTATCAGACACCTCAAACCTATCTTTACTCCAACTGGTTTCATGTGACTCTTGTATTAGTTCCATAGGTTGAATAGTTTGTCAATTACATACCACTTGACCAGTAGCGAGTCTTGCAATGTTCAAAGGTACCCTCACTTGGACCTGAAATTCCAACATTATTTTGACCTTGGGGATTTTGGATGGGTTGAGAAGGGAGTTTCCCTTTTTCTTGTTGAAAATTTCCCATAGAAGAGGTTAGCTTAGTGATTTGGGATCTCACATCATTCAAAATGAGTTCGAAATTGTGTTTGTGGATTATTGGGTTTATCTGTGACGTATTTACTATATCCTCGAACTTCTCTTGTGTGGAGGTTGATAAGGCGTAGGTTTGGATTCCCTTGATTCGTGGAATTAGAGCCTTGATTATAGGTTCACGGGGAAATCCTTGGGGACCTTGATTAAAAATGGAGAGGTGGTTGAAAACCTTGGTTTGATAGTGGAGTCCTTGATTATTTACAGCAGTTAACCTGACTATCATTCTCAGCCAAATTTGGAGTGCTTTCCCTGCTTTCATGTTGTATGTTTCGGAGTATGGAGAATTGAAGGAGTTTCCTTTGGTGATTAAGGGCATTAGCATTCCTATTTGGATTATACAACTTGAGGAAGGTTGAAGCGATTAATAGTTAGATAAGCGAGGTCATTTCATCATGATGTGGCTCCTTACTCACTGCAGGTCAAATAGGTGCCGAGGGTACTTGAGGCACACTAGTTACCTCGTTCACCTTTTTCAACTCTATAGCCTCCAACTTCCTTGTTAAATTGGCAGTTTTTGCTTGCAAATCATCATTCTCTCTTAAGTGATGGATTCCTCCCCCTATGGGTGTATTATGCACTTTAGCAGTGTCTACGGAAGTATTAGTTTCCCATGTTCGAGCATTTTCTGCTATGGTGTCAAAGAGTTGAATTGCCTCCCTAGCACTTTTCTCATAAAACTCTCCCGCACACATCATTTGGATGTATTGTTTATTATTCAAGGATGGTGCAGTGAGAGAATGCTATACCGGTTGTGGCCCACATCGAACCATGATGAGGGGATAGCATGGAGGAGATCCTTGTATCTCTCCCCATGTCGCGACAAAGGTTCACGGCACCGAAAAAGTACTAGTGCTGCATGAGGCTTTGAGAGTACGTGCGCGGGAGGGAAGAATTTGTTAAGGAATTCATTCCGCATATCTTCCCATGTAAAAATTGAATTAGGTGCAAGAGAATGAAACCAAATTTTGGCCTTCTCCTTTAAAGCAAAAGGAAATAGAAGACAAGCAGTTATGTGGGAGAGGGTGAGCCGGTAGAGAGAAATGCGCAAACATCCTCAAAGTCTCTCATGAATGAGTAAAGTTCTCGAGATTCAACCCCTTGATATCACAGTAACAGGAGCGGATCATTCCGACTTCGCAGGAATTGATTGACTATAACCCGGGTTAAGAATACATGAATTGGTTGTAGTTCTTTAGGGGTTGAAAAATCCTATGGGAGAAGTTCTTTCGGCATTGTTAGGTAAGATGGGGAACCTATATTGATTTCGCTGAAAGTTAACATTTCCCTCACATTACGGTCTTTGTGGGAGTGTAACACCATCTCCATGTTGTGGAGGTTCCACTTGGAGTCCTTAATGGAGTTAACGAGACCATGAGCATATTCATTAACATTAACTTTGATTCCCGGGATGGTCATTTGAGGTGTAAAGATTTATCTTGAAACAGTGACTTGCAATATGGACTCTTCGAATTTCTAGGAGGTGCAATTCTTACAAGTCGGCGTTCTTTCGTTGCGACCAAACCGACATGCACTAAACCTCTTCGTCAAGAAAACACCCATGCGTTCCTCACAAGAAACAAATTAAAAGAAAAGTAGAAGAGCGTCACCAGGATTTGCAATGCAATTCACAAATTACCTCTAACTCTCTTGAGATCAAATTTGGATTGAGTCGCCACTCCCCGTAATGAGCTCGAAAATGCCTTCCGTTCTTGTCTGGTATGCCCCAATTTTATTCCCAGCGTAGGAATTAGGTTTGTCTAGTATAGTGCATGTAGGAGTCCACGAGGTCATCTTCACGAGGAGTGGTGCAGATTGTTGATCATAGGAGCTATTCTCCAAAGATTATTATGTATGAAAAGGAAATTATGGGGTTGTGTTTGGTTGATTTAAGGATTGATTAAATTGACTATTTAAAATAAGAAGGATGATTCTTTGAGATTCTTAGGTTTTCACTCACCTAATGATCACTGCTTCCCACCTCTTAATTTACAGTCTCATCTAGGAGCCATTGATGGAAGATTTTTGCTAAATGCTCTTTTGGAATGAAGAATGATCGAAAGATGTTAGACACTTGTTCCCGATTAATTTAGACTCTTGGCATTTGTATTCCAAAAACTGCAAGCGTTGTGCCGGATCTCTCGTTCACACGTTGTCAAGAGATGTAACTAAGGTTTTGCCTGGAGTTTTCTACAAGTGAATAACGTCACACAATCCATTAGTATAAAAGAGGAATTGAGGGAATATACCTTGATGGGAGTGCAGTTTTCATAAATCTAAAACTGACATAGAAGTTTAGAACTCCATGGAAATTATAAGGTAAATCTGTGAGTGGAAGAATTTATTCATAAAAGGAACTTTGAAAATCGAATTCAGTGCAAAACCTAGGATGAAAAAATAGAGAATGAGAATGAAACGAAATATGAGTTCCCTCTTTGAAGATTACATGTGTAGATGGAAAACCGAAAATAAAGTCTTCAACCATAATCAATAAATCTTAGCCAAAACTGTGAAAGAACACTTCTCTATGAAACAACTAGAATCAAAGCTACCTTCTCCTTGTAATCCTCTGCTGGCACTTTATGCCCCCTCTCGATGTGATCGCATTCAAAAGTTGATTGACAAGCGTGCCCTTGCATTAGGATCGAATTCCTGCTCAATTCCGCAGTTTTCACACAGTGTCTGATGCACGGAGTTAGTGGTGTACCGGTACATGTTTCGCCTCTCTGCCGCTTTCCTGCGCCGTGTAGATACATGTTGAAGGTGGCATCTTAGGTACATGTTACTCTCTTGCCGCACCCACGCACTGTTACGATACCCCACCTACCAAGTCTGGTACATGTATGTAGTGCTTTTCAACATTGTTGCACTTCGAAACACCTGTCGGTTGCCATCATCCTCAGTCCATATTTGCTTTCGGACGCAAATCGCTTGTACAATTATACATTAGACACGAAAACACCTTACCGTCCGGAAACATGAAAGCAATTAAAAATATCTATTCTCAAAAGAAAAATGTGAGCAAAGTGACTTGAAGGTGCTAGGATTACCTTTGTAATTATTGCTCAATTGTGTATTCCAGCACCTATAAAGGCGCATAAAGTGCGTACCCTATCTGGCTTAGTGACCGGAGTTCTCGGCTTTCGTTTCTCTTGTGGTGGAAATCTTGGCATTATCCTAAGCATGGGCGTTAACAATATCAGCTTGCCAGGGTGATTGGACTGACACTTGAAAAAGTTGTTCATTAGGGAAATTTTTTTCAATTTTTGTCACTATTTCCTCTACAGTAAGCTTTTCTAATCATGACAAGTGATTAGCTATCACATTGTCACTCCCTTTCTTGTCCTTGATTTCTAGATCAAATTCTTGTAGCAGTAGTACCCACCTAATCAATCTTGGTTTGGCATCTTTCTTTGCCATTAGATACTTCATTATTGCATGATTAGTGTGTATGATGACATGAAACCCTAATATATATGGTCTAAATTTTTCACAAGTAAACACCATTGCTAGCATCTCATTTTCTGTAGTTGAGTAGTTCTATTGTGCCTTATTAAAGGTTTTCTTGGCATAATATATTTATCTAAATTTTCTCTTCATTCTTTTATTCTAAAACTACTCTCATTTATAATCGCATCATGTGATTTCAGACTGCATTCTAGTGGTGTTGCCGTATTAGAACTATATGACACACAGATTTTATTTGTTTGAAATGTCTGGACAACTACAAGAATCATCAAATTCAAACTTGCATCCTTCTCAGCCTTTGCATAATAGTTTGGAAATTTTTGTTCTTTGATAAATCTTCTACAAATCCTTGTCCCAAGCAACTACAATCATAAGCTGCTATGCGTTGGAATCAGAGTTTCAATCACAGAAACCTTAGCTTGATCAACTTCTAGCCTAGTTGCATAAATTTTATATTTTCAGACTAATTCCTTCTATTATGACCTTGACATTTTCCCAATTCAGCTAAATTCTTGTCTTGTTTTCTTGAAGTGCATTCTCTTATTTTTTGAGGCAATATAAAAATTTGGATCCATATATTTAGAAGTCATCCATAAAGATTTCATAGCCTCATGCAAAATCTAAGAACATGGACATCTACATCTTTTGAAGAAAATGCAAGGCATTGCATAAGTCGAATTACATCCTTCCCTAGAAAAGTATTACCTGGGACATGTCTGAAATGAAGTCTTCTCTTGATTATAATCAAATATAAATGATTTTAGATAATCTCTTGAATATCCATCAGCTTGGTAAAGGTGTCGTAGGCTTGTCCAACATTTGATCAATAAGGGCAAAGGATAGTGATCTTTACGGTTGTTGTGTTGATTTTCTATAATTAAATGCACACCCTCCGTCACGTCATAGTTCTTATTGGAATCAATTCATTTTCTCATTTAAGTATTTGTGAATCACCTTTTTTGGGAACCACATAGATTGGGCTCGCAAGGACTATACGAGATTATGATTAAATCCTTCCCGCATTAAACCATTTCAATACCTCTTTTCTAACAACTTATTTCATCACTGGGTTTAGTCTTCTTTGATGTTCAATTTATGTTTTTGCATTCTCCTCTAGGAGGATTTTATGCATGCAAATCAAATGACTGATTCCTTTCAAGTCTTCTACTGACCAAGCTATGGATTCTTTATATTTTCTGAGGATTTCAATCAGTTTCTGCTCTTTTTCTACAGTCAAGTCAGCTGCTATGATTACAGGTTGTGCTCTTTCAACTCCTAAGAAGGCATATTTCAAGTCTTTGGGCAGTTCCTTCATAATTAACCCTTCAGAACTCTTTTCAACTTCTTGTTGCTTCTCTTCACTACTGCTTGACTTTCTGCACTAATTTCTTTTAGGCGAGTACGACAACAGAATTGAGGGCGGAGTTTAGATATTCAACATCAAAAGCCTCAATATACTAAAAATTCTTCATATTCTTATTCATTGAATTCTGAATTTTACAATCATAGATAAGTTCAAGACTTATGGGAACTACTTGTTCTATAATCTTACATTCAGCATTGTCAAAATCAGGTTGTTTCAAGGTTTGATTTAGATTGAAGTCTACTTCTTCCTTCCCCATTCTGAGAGGGAGCTCTCCTCTCTTTACATCTATCAAGGCTACTCCTGTGGCAAGGAATAGCCTTCCCAGCAGTAGTGCACTTATTTTTCTTCTTCCATATCAATCCCCACAAAATCCACAGGAAAAATGAACTTACCTTCCTTGATTAGTACATCTTCAAGGATTCCCTCTGGCTGATCCATAGTTATATACGCCGCTCAGTGTCATAGTTGTAGGAACAGCTCCCCCGAACTTAGCCTCTTCACAACGAGATAGTGGCATCAGGTTACCTTGCTCTAGAGTCACACAATGTTGTTCCAAATTCATAATTCCCTATGATGCAGGAATGGTAAAATTCACTTTAGATCACGTCTTCATTGGTAAATATACGGATACTGACCTTGCAAAGTAGGCGATATTGCTTCCTCCTTAGCTGTCAAGTTTCCTCTTCTTACTCAAAATATCTTTCATGAACTTGGCATAATGGTGCATTTGAGTCAATGCCTTAGCAAAAGGAATATTCACCTCTATCTTCTTGAACATGTTCAAGAATTTAGAGAATTGATCATCTATCTTTGATTTATGTAGCCTTTAAGGGAATGAAACAGGAAGCACATAGACTCTCACCTCCTCTTTCTTTTGTAGTTTTCCTTCCTCAACTGGCTACTCCTGCTACACCATAGATTTTCTTCTTTCTTCAGTCAATTCTGAACTATTCTGCTGAATTTCTTTTCCAGCTTCTATTTTATCTTCCTTCTTAGTCATTTCATTCTCTTCTCCTCTTATTTTCTAGAGTTCTTTGCCACTTCTAAGAGTAACTTTCATACAGTCTTTTAGATTCTTCTTTGTGTCCCTTGGGAAGGAATCCTTAGACTGATTTTGCATTGATAGGGCCAGCTGCCCCACTTGAGTCTCCAAATTATTTTTAGAGATGCATTGGTATTGGCTTGAAACACATTTGTGTTTGCTTGGAATGCTAATAGTTCAACAAACTTTTGTTCATGAATGTTCAGCAGTCTTTTGTTCTCTCCCATGAAGCTTAAGATTTGATCTTTAAAAGACTGAGACCTTCTCTGGCCCTGGTTCTCAACTCTTTAGATACCTTGCTGCTACTGCCCTTGGAAACCTTGTGGAGTATATTGTTGATGAAAATTCTACACTGGTCTTGCACCATGCTGCACTCCACATCCATAGGATAAATTCTCATGGTTTCTCAATGCAGGTGTGTAGTGGGTTAGAAGGTTGTTACTGGGCTTGAAATTGTAGCTTTTGTTGCCACCCACAAATTGAGCCTCCTCAACCTAATAGGAACCCTCATGAGTAAGTTCCTCATCAGTCATGCATTTCTACTCACCTCCTTCTTCTATTCCCATTGAATTTACTGAATGGCTTCTTCTTTCTTGAGTGCTTATCTTACTCATCAGCACATCCAACTTTTCTTCAATTGCAGTTGATGAGCTTAAAAGTCATCTCTTTTTAGTCCATTTTTCTGTTTATTTTTCAGTTAAAATGAAATATTTAATATCTGAGTATGAAAACTCACTAATTTGTCATTAGCGAGGAGAGAGGAGTAAGAAAGAAAAGCAGCGAAAATACGAAATAGTGGATAAGGTGCGGCTTGATTGGCGAAGCGAAAGGAAAGAAGACCAGTCAGCCAGATCTCGGGTTTTGGGGTTACATTGATTGAGGTCACGAACGGGGATAACAAGCTATAAAGAGTGTGACATGAAGCGCACATGAGAAAAGGCGAGAAAGAAATGAAGATGTGTGGTCGAGAAGTCGTGGCCATCGAGACGGTAGTGGGACAGTGAAGGCATGATGTGATCGCGACATGAGATCAGTCGCGACTATCGAAACATTTCGAATCAAAGATCACGAGCCATAGGGGATGCTCGCGACAAGACGTGCCGCGACAACATGAAGCGACCAGTTGAAGCTGGTTCATAAAGATGATATAGCGACATGAGGTCGAAGTCGCGACATCGGCGACTATCGATTGAAGGCGCAAAGGCCTTAAGGCGAGTGGCGACAAGAATATCGGCGTCAGCGACATCGAGGAAGAACAATTGAAACACCTGCGGGCGTGAAGATGTGATAAAGATGATGTCGCGACGTAAGATGACAATCAGGCGCTGGTATGCAGGGTGACGTGGGATCGGTGTGACCGCCGATGATGTCGACAAGGAAAGCTGATCGCGGCGTGAAACGGTAACAGGCGCAGATACTCTGATCCACGGCGGGCTACACATTGGGATTAGGGCCCAATTTAGGAACCTATAAATACCGCATTTATCAGCTCGGTAAAGTAACAGCGGCCTGACGAGAGGTGCGGATTAAACTCATTTTCTTTCTTTTCTTTTATTTTTATTTTTATTTTATTTTGTTGTTTCCATCGTTTTAGAGCGGATTATGTTTTAGGTATTTTCATTTCGTTGTATTTTGGTCTGGATAATGTTATCGTTTTAGCTGAAGCTGAATGGATTTCTATTTCTTTCAATTACTACGGAATGTTTGGAAGTTCGGAGACGAATTGCGGAATTCGATTGTTTGATTCAACTTGCAGTTTTCTTATGATTGAGGAGGAATCTTGTATCGTGTAAATTTTAGTAATTAAGTCGGCTTCCATTAATTGAAACGTTATCGTCGAATTTATCTCGTAGTCGTTCTAGCGATTTGTTAATTTGGTTCTGAATTCCGCCAGTTTTAGTTTATTGATTTTGGATCTGAATACGATTTCTTATACCCGTTAAGTGCGTCATTACCACGATTTCCAAGGAAGTCCTCTGCGTGACACGGGGAGAAGACAATCACGGGGTAGCGTCTAGTTCTTTGAAGGTATACTAACTGCTTTATTAGGGATCCTTTGCGCTTTACTAACGAGATTCAACTTTGGATAAATCCCTCTTCTTCTCCCACTTGAAGTCGAGAATGAGTTGAATGAGTTATCCACTTAACAACGAGTTCACCTCCAGTAGGATAGTGAGTCAATCCCGTGTTATTTGAATCTAATCGAGGAAGAAGGTTGATCTATCCCCAATTTCGGAGGAGCAATCCCGGAAGTTGTATATCCTTGCTTGACGATAACTTGAGTTAAGGTTTCTGATCCATAAAATGGGTATGAAGTATTGTAAAAGAAAAATACCCAGATTAAGGAAGTCCTTTTAAATGTAGTTATCTAATTCCTGTATTCGAGAGAATCAGGTCATAAATTAGATAATGAAATGTGGAGTGTGGAAGATCCAGCTGCACTACAATTTGCCTTGGACAGATTTTGAAACTTGAGTTAATCGAAATTCTGTCGATTTAACTACGAATTGATAGTTCACTATAGCCTTTGTTTTATTGATGTCTTTGAGGATAACTATTCAGTATTCATTTCTTTATTAAATTCATTATTCTTTATTCTTTATCTCTCAGTTGTTGGTTATTTCCGTTATTTCCTTTTGTTCTTCAATTTTCCAGCATGCGAATCTTTGGACTCCTGTGTTTATCGTCAGATAATAGTATGGAGCTTGAGTAGTGAGGTAGTTGATTTAAAATTCTTGAGATCTACGTGGGATCGATATCTGGATAAATCCATTTTACTACTTGTTGACACATTGCACTTGCGAGGAATGACAAAATCAAAACAAAGCTGAAAATGACTTATTTTAAAGATTTACATTCTACATATTATAATTTCCTGTGATTTATGGCAAGGTGCTTTGAGTTAGGTAATAGTCCTTTGGTGATAGTGTCATAAATTTGTACATGTGTTTTGATTTTTGTCAACAAGTTTTATGGCGCCGTTGCCGGGGATCGAAAGAATCTAACAAATCAATATTCAGACAAAAGAAGGAAATACTAATTTGGACATTTTTTTTTAGAAAAAGAACAAAAATAGCAATTCAAGCAGTGGTTCAATTTGGCCACTAACTTTAACAACCCATATTGAAAATATTTGTTGATTAGGCTAATCATATTGATGCGAGTCTACGCGACTCTGGGAAGGCGGCTCATGCGGCCATAGCCGGATAGAGGATCAGATGGTGTAGCCTGCCCGGGAATGTCTGCCAGACCTCGGAGCATGAAGCATTATGGAGAATTTATGGAATACATTCATCACAATAAATATTTAGCAATGGAGCGACCATCAATCAATGCTAATGATTTTGAGCTCGAACCGGCCTAGTTACAATGGTCGGCCCAGCATCGGTTCTGGCCATCCCAGCGAAGATCAAATAAGCACACAGGAAGATTCTCAGGAAAATTTAATAATATTAAAGATGGATGGTGTGGAGCCCGGAAGTTATTCAGTACGATTATTTCCCCATTCTCTTCACGAGACCTTCAAGCTCGCGACATGGTTACTCCTACCGATTGAATACATTTAACACTGGAAGGAGCGATGAGAGCTTATTTCGACCAAATTCTTTCTCCATCACTTACTTACGGACAAGGGAGAAATTATTAATTCGAGCTTATGAGGGAAGGAAGAAATGGCGGAATTTGAAGAGAGTAAAGGGAATGTGATGAACAAATTGTCGATACATAGAGTCAAATTGGATGCATTGATATATGTGTTAAATAAAAGTCAACTAAAAGCTAATGACGAGTTGTGGAAGGAATGAAGATTGCCTGAAGAAAAGTCTCGAAAATCACATTCGAGGCGGCGAGATTACATGGTTTGGAATAAAAGGGAGTCTCACTCTTTCCCCTATCTTTTATTTTACTTGCATTTGAGTTGAATTAATTGATTAGGATCACCTGTTTAAAGTGACAAGATTGCAAGTTTGGGGAATTTATTTTTATCTTGTGTGGAATGCCCTAGCTATTGACTAAGAGGAATTATCCGATTCCTCTAAGATGAAATAAATTAAGTTGTAGTTATTTTGAGTAACATTGAACAACTGTGATATTGCTGCTATTTGGATTATTTGTTGTTTTGAGACATAACATTGGTCCGAGAGAGTCAACCAAGAATGTGGGAGTGTGAAGAATAATAAATGGAAAAGAAGGTCAACAGGACAAAAATTTAGTCATCCTCGAAATCTAGGAATAGGAGAACATTCCCTGTTGTGACTTAGAATTTCAGGTCACAACATGAAAATCTGAAGTCATGACATCCAGCAATTAATGTCTGGATTTAAAAGTCAATAACGAGTATACTGTCTTTAAGGGAAAATGTCCTTACATTGAACCGAGTGTCGATCTCATGTAAGCGCATCGAGACTACAGAGTCACCCAAAATTTGTCAATTTAGAAGAATAAATGGTCATAAATGCAGAAGCAAGAAGTTACATCTTGATCTAACCAAAGCATAGAATATTTTTTTCGGTTTTAAAGGAACATAATTAGAGGAGAATAAAGACTATGAAAACGATCCAACTTCCCATTGAAAAGCCAAAAGTCTAGTTAAAAATGTGATCGGGGCATGAATGAAGAGTCTCATTTAATATTCCCATAGAAAATTGAAGGAAATAATAAATAATTTTGTTCTTCCCAGAGAGACCACGACTCATTATAAAAGGGATGGAAGAACAAGGAATTAGAAACAAATTTGAAAGAATGAAGGAAGGAGGAGAATGAGAGCAAGGGGAAGAGTCAGGGGTGGCTTTCTTGTTTATGGAATAGTGGAATCGAAACAAACAGTTCCACTGTTTGTTCCATAAAAACGATGGTTTCATCAGAGGCTTGATTGATGGAAGGAATGTGGATTAGTTAGAATCCATCAATCAAGCTCAAAGAAAAGGTTGAAGTAGCCCCCAATTTGCACAACTTTGTTAACAGCGAATCACTCATTAGAACAAAGGTCACGGAGAACCAAATTTTGAAACGGGGAGCTGCAAACTTCTGGAGAAGATCTAGAGAGTTTTTTTTCGAAGTCTAGTTACAAAAATGTTTGTAAATGAACAGTTGCTGTAACATCGAAATCTTTTTGATATTTGAATAAAGTCTCTGTTGATTTACAATTTTGTTGATCATGATGTATGGATTTTGTTTCTGTATTAGTTTATTTTCTGCTGGAATCGAAATAACGTTTCTGATCTTTTCAATTTATTTGAAATGAATGGATAGATTGTATGAAGCAGTTAGAGTAGGAGTAGGCTGAAATGAAGGAAAATTGCAGAATAAGGACAAAATGCATAGAGTTTAATTGAAATACGAGGTGCGAGGTACTTATATTTAAGCGATAAGTCGGAATAGAGAAGAGGGTGATACAACAGAAGGAACAAAACATGATTTTGAGTTTGTGATACGAACAGTAAATCAAGGATCCTGTTGAATATCAATTAACTTAATTACTCATCAATAAAAATGAGTCAAGATACTCCTTATAGTTAGTCACAGCTGCTCCATCCAGGTTCTAGAATTTGTTAGATTATTGATTGAGGCGAAATCCTAGGTGATACAGCTGACAAGAAATGATGCAGGCCATTCTTGAACAGTTTGAGCTTTTCCGGCCACCATTATGTATATGCTTTTGCATACACCTTAGTCACAATTTGAGCCAAGATATTCCATGTTTCGAATAATCCGATTATAAATGAAACCATCTTTATCACTAATCTTCCAGTCAAGAACTATGATAACTCAGAATTTCAGGAGAGGAAAGAGATAAAGTTTGGGGGGAGTTTAATTTAGGAAAAGCTAGAGATGTAAAGAGGGAGGTGAAAAGAAGAAAGATCTAAGGCAGGAAAATACAAAAGGAAAGAAAGCTAAAAGAATAGTTTTGTCTTGTATTTGCTCTCTTGAACAATTAAGTTCTTAGGGTGTTTCAACACCTAGTACCCTAATATCATCTGGTATGGGCCTACTAACCCAAAGTTAGCTAAGAGTGTTAGAAAGCCTAAAAGACAAAAACAAAGCACAATTCTGAAGGGTGATTAGAAAATTTCCCGAGTTAGAGGTGCGAAAGAAGAGAATTGGGAGCATACGGCTTTGAAAGAAGAAATTCAGGTAGTATCCCAGAACATGAAGTTTTGGGAAGTTTGGGGAATTACAGGAAATAGAAGTTGAGGAGAAAAGAAAAAGAGTTTTGGGTTATCTCGGCCCCTAAACATTCCATTCATCCTACCCTTTACAAGCAACATTACAAGCCGAGACACGGTTGATCTTGAAGGCGATCGCTACGTCTAGTGGAATCGATATGAAAAACAAGCTTATGGAATCTAGAAGAATGGAAACAATCTAAGGTGTGAAGAACTTTAGGGAGTTAAATGACTCAGCCATAAATTGAGAAAGGAATGTGATTCATTATTCAACAGGATCCAACGAGTATATTGTTTGTAAAACAATCTCAACATGATAGTTTGCATAACATAAAGAGTAGAGACCAACCTTGAATTGGACTGGAAGTTAAATGTACAGAAAATTTTGCATACCTTGAATTGCAATTAAATTGAATGCCACTCATAGAATAAAACAAAACAGAAAAATGTCCTCTTGTTTGAGGACAAACAAATCTTTCTTTTCTTTGCTTGAGGACAAGCAAAATTTTAAGTTTGGGGGAGTTTGATGAGCTTAAAAGTCATCTCTTTTTAGTCCATTTTTCTGTTTATTTTTCAGTTAAAATGAAATATTTAATATACAGAATTATGAAGAAACTCACCAATTTGTCATTATGAGGGGAGGAAGCAAGAAAGAAGAAAAGCGTGAGAAAAATGCGAGAAATAAGTGGATAAAGTGCAGCCAATTGGCGGAGACGAGAAAGGAAAAAAAGAAATGATAAGTCATTGATGCAGTTTTAGGGTTACACACAGCCCGGTTGAGGTCGCGGCGAGGGATATGAAGCTATAGAAGTCGCGACGTGAGCGCATGAGAAAGGCGAAAGAAATGAGGCGATGTCGCGACGTGAGATGATCGTGACATGAGGAAACGGACCGTGGAGACTTGTGAAGGCATGATGTGATGTCGCGACATGAGATCGAAGTCGCGACATCGGGAGCGACTTCAGATCGAATCTGGCGAGCCATAAGGGGGATGTCGCGTGAGACGCGGTGATGTCAGCGACAACATGGCGACAGATTTGAGCCTACGGTTCCATAAGATGATGTCGCGACATGAGATCCCGAAGTCGCGACATCAGAAGATCGGTTCGAAGGCGCAAGGCCTTAAGGCCCGAGGTCAAGGCAAGATATCGGCGTCGCGACATCGAGGAGAAGAGAACTAGTGAAACCTGCTAAGGCGTGAGAAGATGTGGCGACAAGATGATGATGTCGGCGACATGAATGATGACTAAATCAAGGCTATATATGGTATGCGGCGAAGTGCCGCGGCGTGGGATCGGTCGCGACCTCGATGATGTCGCGACAAGGAAGCGAAGTCGCGGCGTGAGCGGTAACTTGGGCTGGATACTCGGTCCACAGCGGCTACATTGGGATTAGGGCTGAATTTAGGAACCATAAATACACGGTATCCCATTTCGATAAAGTAACGGCGACCCTGGACGAGTTACGGATTCTTTGAAAGCTCATTTTCAACTCTTTTCTTTTATTTTTTTATTTTATTTTATTTTGTTGTTCC
The DNA here is from genome assembly GCA_016808115.1 of Tetrastigma voinierianum. NCBI lineage: Eukaryota > Viridiplantae > Streptophyta > Magnoliopsida > Vitales > Vitaceae > Tetrastigma > Tetrastigma voinierianum. The sequence continues at coordinate 260,124 of JAEQBH010001441.1, read as the reverse complement.
ATCGTTTTAGGCATATTATGTTTCGTATTTTCATTTTCGTTGTATTTTACGAATAAGGATGTTATCGTTTTAAATGTGAATCTTGAATTTCTATTTCTTTCAAATTACTACACGGAATGTTTGAAGTTCGGACAAATTTGCAGGTCGATTATTGATTTCAACTTGGTTTTCATATGATCGAGGAGGAATCTTTGTATCGTGTAATTTAGTAATTGAGAATCCGACTTCCATTAATTGAAACGTTATCGTCGAATTTATCTTTCTGCCAGTCGTTCTAGCGGTTTGTTAATTTCGGTTCTGAATTTACTTCAGATTTTGGTTTATTGATTTTGGATCTGAATATCAGTTTCTTATACCCGTTAAGAATTGCGTCATTACCCTGATTTCAAGGAAGTCCTCTGAGTGACACAGGGAAGACAATCCTGGGGGTAACGTCTAGTTCTTTGAAGGTATACTAACCTGCTATTAGGGATCCTTTGCGCTTTGCAAGTTCACGGATAAATCCTCTTCTCCTTGAAGTCGAATGGAGTTGAATAGGTTATCCGCCAAACAAGCAAAGAGAGTTCACCTCAATTCGGATAGTGAGTCCAATCCCGTGTTAGCTGAGATCTAATCAAGGAAAGGTTGATCTATCTAATTTGGAGCAATACGGAAGTTAACATATGCTTGTGACCCGATAACTTGGGGTTAAGGTTTTCTGAGTCCGTAAAATGGGTATGAAGTATTGTAAAGAAAAATACCCTGATTAAGGAAGTCATTTAAATGTAGTTATCTAATTCTGTATTCGAGAGAATCGGGTCATAAATTAGATAATGAATGTGGAGTGTGGAGAATCCGGCTGCCGCCACAATTGCCTTGAATGATTTTGAAACTTGAGTTAATCAAGAAATTCTATCGATTTAACTACGAGGAATTGATAGTTCACTATAGCTATTTTTATTGATGTGTCTTTGAGGATAACTATTCGATTATTCATTTCCTTTATTGAAATTCATTATTCTTTATTCTTTATCTGCAGGTTGTTGGTTATTTCCGTTATTTCCTTTTGTTCTTCAATTTCCGACATCACGAATCTTTGGACTCCACTATCATTTTATCGTCAGAATAGTATGGAGCTTGAGTAGTCGGGGTAGTTGATTTAAAATTCTTGAGATCTACGTGGATGATATACGAGACTTAAATCCATTTTACTACTTGTTGACTGTGCACTTACTTGAATGTAAATCAAAACAAAGCTTTGAAAATGACTGTTTAAGAGATTTACATTCTACATATTATAATTTCCTGAGTTTATGGCAAGGTTGCTGAGGATAATTAATAGTCCTTTGGTGATAGTGTCATAAATTTGTACATGTTTTGATTTTTGTCTTGTTGATCATCCTATTCAGCTTTAGCATACACTCCTATTTCAATCTGTTCTTGCTCCACGAGTCTCAGTTAGACTCACATAGTTGCTTTTAGCCCGAATCTTCAATAAGTTGGTTGGCCTCTTTAGCACTCTTTCTCTTGAATGCTTCAACACTCTTTCTCTTTAATGCTCCATAGTAGGCTGCATCTATGATTCCCTTTGAAGAGTAATTCATTGCATGATAGAAAATGTCCATTTGGTTGATTTGATCAATCCCATGCATTGGACATCTCTTCAGCAATTTCTTATACCTATCCCAAGCATTGTACAAGCTTTCTTCTCACTTAGCAGAGAATTTATAATCTCTCTTCTTTCTCTCTACGGTGAGAGAAATTTGGTAGGAAAAAAATCCTCTATAAAAGCTTCAACCAACTCCTCCCAAATGTCAACTGATCCATATAGCATTGACTCAAACCAACTGGTTGTTACATCTCTCAATGAAAAGGGGAATAACTGCAGCTTAATAATATATGGATTAACACCATTCAGTTTAACAATGTTTGCCATCCTTAGAAATCTTCCTAAGTGCTCATTGGGATCCTCAATGGGATGCCCTGTAAATTAATGTTGTTGTACCACGGTGATCAGAGAAGGCTTTAACTCAAAGTTATTTGCCTAAATGGGTGGTTGCCTTACAACTAAGTACTTGTTTATGATGACTGGCCTCCAAAAATCTTCCATTGTCCTCTGTCTTAGAGGTATTTCTGTTGTTGACTCTACTGATACATGCTAATCAATCCCTTCTTGCTCTGCCATAGCTACTGCTTCAGCAATTCTCACTTTCTTCAGACTTCTCAATGTCCTTTTCAACTCAGTGTCCAATGGCAGTAGTTCCGCTTTTGGTCTTCTATGCATGTGATAACTTCCTAAAATGGAAGTAGCTAAGTTAGCTACTGCAGTTAAAACTAATTTTGAAAATTTTTGATAAAAAATAAAAGAAAAATGTCCAAACTAGAAATTTTCTTTTTAGTAAGAATAATGATCTTTAAACTTTACTTCATTTCAATTCACAACAACGGCGCCAAAAACTTGTTGAGACCATATTGTATTGAGACCATTCTATTGTGATCACCCAAATTTGTGACACTACAACCAAGAACTATTCAGTCTCCAACAACGGCGCCAAAAGCTTGTTGATTGAATATGTAAAGCATGTTTTCTGCTATTTTTTAAAATGATGCTATTAAAATTTGTTTTGGTCTCAAATTACTGCAAGTGCACAGATCATACAAGTAATAAAAGTGGATTTTTAAGTCCAGATATCATTCCCACGAGGATTGATTGGAAAATTTAAAGAAACAACTACCCCTACTTTTCAAGATCCTCACTATTTGAACTTCCAGATTTCAAGACAATTTAACTTTCTAAAGTAAAGTGAATCAAAGAAAATAAAGAAATTCTAAAATACATGATTAGAGAATTCACTGGACTGAAGTAAAACTGGGAAAGAAATCAGTGTTGTGATTATCGGTTTTCATGTTTCCCAAAAAAAAAAAATAAAGTGTTGGATATGAACTCTAGAATTGTCCAAGAACAAGTTAGTGTAGCATTGGGATTTACTTGCTTTCCTTTCACATTTCACTCTCCATCTACCACATTCTCATCTCTCATTAGTGGGTCTGAAAAGCTATTCGTAGGATTTGATCCCTTTTAAGATCTAACTGTTTTTCCTTCTCAGTACTTCACAGCCATATCTTAGGACTGGAAATTGCTTGCCCCCATAGACAGGATAATGCAAGCCCTCTCTAAAATAATGGGTACCTCAGTCGTCAATTAAACAATAATTCCCTTTCCCTTTGATTAGAATCTTAGCTAACATAGGGTTGAGATTATTCCTCTCAATTGAGGTGAAACCTTTCAGAATTAAACTACTAGATCAATAGGTGGATCATATACCTTAGGAACACACTCTTGCTATCACCTAGGAGGAACGAGCCCGAGAGGTTAGATCTTCACGAGTAGTGTAGTAGTCAGAGTGCATTATTTCAAATAATATAAGTGCAATTTACCCCCAAGTGACTGCTCCTTGCTCTCCGGTAGTCCATCTCTATGTCACTCAGAGTGATTCCTGGGAATCAGAGCAATGATACAACTCTTTCTAGGTACCAAAAACTGATATTCCGAATAGTTCAATATGGGAATAATACCAGTTAAATCACTTCAGTTTTCATACCCAAAACAAAATTAAAACACTGCAAACCATAATCCCAACGAAATATTCTTCATAGAGGGAGCTTAGCTTTCCATTAGTGGATTAAAAATGACAATGACTAGTTGATCAAAACAAATTAATTGAAATTGTAATCAAAATTGAAGAAAAATGAATTCCAAAAAAATTCCCATATTCCATTAAAGTTTAGACATAAATTGAAGCTTGATTAACAATCAAACTAGTTTGGAATCAGCTCAAATCTGCTACTTTAATCTTAAAGGAAAGAAAATAAATCTAGAAGCAAAACTAAAATGTAAAGAAAATAAAAGAAAAATTATATACAATGAGACTTCAGCTCTTCCAAAAAGCATAAAAAATTGATGAAAAGCGGCAAGAAGTTATTGCACTACTCCCCAAGAGTTTCTATTTATAGGCTCAGGTCTTGGGCCCTAAAAACGAGGTGATGATTATGGTGTTTGAAAAGCCTAAGAAAAATTCTACCCTAGTGCTGATGTCAGGCACTATTGCGTACATCGAAACCGCGTGTCGCGGGTTAACCGTGTCGCCATTACTTCGGCTCTCTTTGTAACGAATGTTGATGTCGCGCTGATGTCGCCGCACATCGGGATCTACAATTTTATCATTTCAGGCTGATGTCACAAACATCAACCTTGACGCCGTGATATCGGGTCCGTTAAGTTTCACCTTGACTGCTTTGATTTGATGTCATAACATTGCATCTTCCCTTCTAAGCGTTTCAGTTGATGTTGCGACATTGGAACTGTGATGTCGCGACATTGAACACTTGATGTTTTAAGGTCGTCTATTAATGTCGTGGATGATGTTAATACATTGTTATGGTGATCGCGACATTGAGTTGGTATCACCACCTTGGCTGCTTTGATCTGATGTCGCGACATTGCAAGTTTAGTTCTCCAGTGTTCAAGCCTTAGCTGATGTCGCTACCGATGTCGTGGCAATGTCGTGACATTAGTAATTTCTGCTCTTCCTACTTCAGCCAATGTCACGATGATGTTGCAACATTTAAGATGTAGTATTATAGATCAACTCTAATGTTGCGACATTGCATTTTCAGTTCTGATTGTTTCAGCTGATGTCATGACATTGAGTTGATGTCACAACATTTGAATAATTCTTTGTTCTGATGTGGCAACATTGAATTTGAGTTCTGTAGTCTTGAGTGATGTCGTAGCCTATGTCGTGGCGATGTCACAACACTGCGTATCACCGACCATCTATTTCAACCGATGTCGTGACATTGGAGTAACTGCATGACACTCTCCATACGATGTCGCGACATTGTTCTTCTAGTGTCGCGACATTGCTCCTTTGCTTCCTTTTTTTTTTTTTGTTGCTTTTCCACTTCTTTTTTTTCAAATTTCTGCAAAACATAAATTTGGGTGAAAATTCCATAATTTAACATTAAATAAGACTTTTAAGCCTGAAATATACTTGAAAAATAGGCTTAAAAATAGATGAGTTTTAGACTCATCAATTACCCTGCTCTAAACAAGGTGTACAACCATAAAAACAAGCATCCGACCTCAGCAATCGAATTGTTTGACAAATTGGCAAAGTCTCGGTACTTCACAAAGCTATACTTGAGATTAGGCTATTAGCAAGTCCAAATTGTGGAAAGTGATGAGGGGAAAACCACATGTGTAACTCGTTATGGTTCTTATGAATTTCTTGTAATGTCGTTTGGGCTCACAAATGCCCCTGCAACATTCTGTAATTTAATGTGTGATGTCTTGTTTGACTATATCGATGATTTTGTCGTTTTCTACTTAGATGACATTATGGTGTACAACCAGACTCTAAGTGAGCACGAGATGCATTTGAAAAAGGTGTTCTAGCGGCTTAGGGGACACAAGTTGTACTTGAAACTAGAAAAGTGTGAGTTTGCAAGGGAGTAGATCACGTTTTTAGGTCACAAGATCGGTGACGGTCATATTCGATGGGATATTAGCCATGCAAGTCAGATTAGCCAGCCCTTACTAAAGTGACAGATTTGCGGTCATTCCTTAGGTTAGCAAATTACTACCGGAGATTCATGAAGGGCTACTCAAAGATTGTCTTCCATTGGATGACGAGCAAAAGACCAAGCATGGGACTAGACACATAAGAGTGTCGATGGATTTGAAAGTCTCAAACAAGCCATCTCCAAAGAACCAAGAAGTCAAGGGTTGTCTGATCCGACCTTCCCTTGAAGTTTGGGGACTAATGCCTCGAACAAGGCCTCAGAGTCATATGGTGTAGGATGGACACCTCGTGGAATTTGAAAGTCGGAAACTAAATAAGGTAGAACAATGGTACTCAACGCATGAAAAAATACACAAACAAAGAGTACGCTATCCGCAATAAAGGGCGTGCACTACTCTAAGTGGGATTTTCGCGCTGTGGATTCGATAATGGCGAATACCTTCTTCAAGAATCGAAGAAGTCGAGCGTTAGCGCGTGCCCTCAAGTATTCTTGGCCGAATTCAACTTTGAATGGATGCATTGTCCAAGACAACACAACATTATGGCAGATGCACTTAGCCAGAAAGAGGTAGTGGCATATATCATGACTTTGTCAGAAGTCGTCTCAAATTTCAATGAGCGGATCAAGAAAGCTATAGGATTTGATGCCGGGCATGAGAAACTGAGACAACAAGTCAGAATGGGGAAACCAAAAAGTATTGGTGGGAAGGTGAACTCCTTGTGTTCAAAGGAGGAAGGCTCTATGTTCCAATGGGTGGATTGCAGAAAAAGCTACTGAAAGATCCATGATGCCAAGTGGGCAATCCATCCAAGGAAGGATCAAACCATAGCGTTGCTATCCAGGTCCTATTACTAGCCAAAAATGGGTGATGATGTACAGGCGTATATGAAGTCTTGTTTGGTATGCCAGTTGGACAAGACAGATAAAAATAAGATTTTAGGATTGTTATAACCTTTCCCCATCCCAGAAAGGCCATAGCAAAGCATCTCCATGGATTTCATCACGGGATTCCCTAAGGCTCGTGAGTGCAAATCCAACTTTGTTGTGGTTGATAAGTTCTCGAAGTATTTAGTGTTAATAAGGGCACCTAATGAAACAAGGCAGACCATGGCGGTGCATGGGAAGGTATGGTGGACCCACATGAGGTGCATGGTAGTGTACGGTGGGCATACACCTGTTCCAAATAGGTGGGAGTTTAAATTTGAAGGAAGAGCTAGATTTCAAAATCAAGCAACATTCAAATTTGAACTAGAATTCAAACTAGAGCGATTTGAAAGTCGAAATGCACTTGAGTTCAAAAAATCAAGTGAAGAAGCACTCCGTTGGGAAGAGAGACACCAAATTCTATAAAGGACCTTGTTTCTAACTTGGAAAGGTTAGAGAGTGCATAATTTTTGTAATAGAAAATCCTTGTATGTAGAGAAGTGTAAGGGCACTTGACAATTTTGAGAAATACAAGTTGGGAAGCATTTCCTATAAAAACTAACTCTCATTTACATGCTTTTGTGAGACGTTTTGAGGGAAGGTTGGCTAAAAGGTTGAGCACCGCGCATTCAAAAAAGGCGAAAAATTCATTGTCTTTGATCAAGGGTGTGACAACTTCCATGGTGTTCCTGAACAATGTCGACATTTTAGTTACCACCTTTGATAAGTTCCCAACATTCTTTAACCTAAGGGCACCACATCATAGTAGTATAACTCGTATGTGTAATGAAGGTCAAAGCTCGTGGTCGTGGTGAATAAGAACTCCGCATACCCAAAGAAAGCGCCCGAATGACAAGATTCCATGCTCTGGCCGCTGCATCAATTGCTCCACCGCAAGGGGTTATCTTGCATGCTTCATTGAGGGCCAAAGGTAATCTATACATACTCGCAATTTTTACCTCCTTTATTTGGAACCACCAACACGTTGGCTAGCCATTCAGTGGTACTCACTCTCCGATGAAACCCGCTCTAGTAAGTTGTCTATCATTCAATGATCTAATGACGACCAGTGGAAACGCCTCACTTTCTGTCTTACTAGTTTGGTCGTGGGGATAATATTTAGTTTGTAAGAGGCCACCATCGTTAATCCCAACCATATCTTAGTGGCTCTAGGTGAATACATCTATGTTATTCAATAGCATTAGTCGTAACTGCTCCCTTTCTTCATTAGACAAGAGAGAACTGATGTTAGTGAACTTTTCCAAATTTCGATCCAACGCTACTTTTCTAAGGATCCACAAATAAAGAAATTTTAATATCTTCACCCCGACGGTGGCGAACTGTGATTGCTACGCGGAGGTTAGATCTTCAAGGGGATGTCTTTCATAGCTTTTCTCCCCTCTCTATTCCCACGCAGATAGTTGATAACATTGTTGTGCGGCCAACTGACTGCTTAAAAGGTCAACCTTCCCAACACTAGTCAAATAGCTAACCGTCTAGTGGTAGGTTGAAAGGATAACTTTCATCGAGTGCATCCAGGCCCACCCTGTTATGGCGTTGTAAGGCCTTAAGTCTTCGACGATTGAGAAAAAAACTTGCTAAGTGACCGCCCTGGGCTTACAAGGAGCGACATCTTCTAGAGTTACTGTGAGTCGTAATTATTAAACCAGAAGGATTTGCCCACCGAGTTCGCACACCTAAGGAAAGCTTCGTGTGCTTGAAGGCTAGTAGTTACAACAAGTCTACCGCATTACCAAGATCTACCAATACCCTGTGCACATCATAGTGGGGCACAATAATTCTGTTCGGGTTGATAGTAGGAAATGATATGGGGCTATCTATTGGCTTGGTTTCTTCATGTATGCCTTTTGCATGGATAGCATATACCCTAGACTTAACTGTAGCGACTCTCAAGAGCTTCCTCTGTTGGCGCTTCGACTAATATTGGTCGTTAGACGGGCTGCCCAGTATATAGTTTATGGCGAGTCTGGATTCTAACGAGACTACCAAGCCGATGGTGATTCTGTCCGTAGCTTACCCTAATTCCACCATGTGGTCAAGTTCTCTAATATACCTCCTGAGGTGTTCCGCTTTGATTAGCTTTTCCACCAAGAACTTTAGGCTTTGGCACCTGTCGATCTCATGCCCATGATCTCTATGATAATCGCATCCAAGGATTTGTTTCTTTGGGGGGGATTCGTTTGGATTGGTGCAGGCCATTTAAACTGTAACAAGTCGCGACTGATGGGCAATAGCCTCCATAAGAGACGTTTAGGGGGGTGAATTACGAGAGCTCTCTCTTTTTCTATGATTGATCATGGGACCAATTTTGGTCTCTGCTCTAACCTTCTTGGACCACTTGTTCTCTCCCTAAGTCGCTTATTTCCCTTAGCCTGGCTGGATCAATCATGACAACTGCTTCGACGTATATTGTTCTCCAACATTGAGTATCTATTAGGTCATCGTATAATTTCTCCTTCCATTGTCGCTGGTGGGTCTAAAGATAGTGACTAGAAGAAAGGAGTAGATGGCCCAAAGCTTCTCCTAAAGTTTTGGAGGACTGCATCCATGCTTTATGACTCTATCTGACGGCTTACCCGAACCTCCTAGTGAAGTCTCGAATAGACTCTTCTTCCTGCTTGAGAATAGTCTATAAGGAGCTGATGTTCCTCTTTTGTCACACTGAACAAAGATACTACTATACGAATGCCGCCCATGGTTTATTGAACGAGTTTATTGAGTTCCGTGGGAGCTTGTGGAACCAGGCTAACGCAAGCCCCCACAAACTAGCCGGGAATACTTTGCACAATAGCTGGTCGTTGCTGGCATTTAGTATCATCGCTTGGTTATAATGGAGCATATGATAGTAAGGGTTATCGAAGCCATCAAACGTGGCGAAAGCTGGTATGACAAACCCGCGAGGAGGCTTATAGTCAAGAATGTGTTGTCCTAGGGGCGAAGAGAGCATGTCATCGGGTTTACGAATTAAGGTTATAGGCGACATATAGAATGTTGGCCCTGTACCAAAGGCAAGATGTACAAGCGATATTGGTGGCATCTTGCCAATAGGCAATACCGGTGGCATTGTACCTTCGAGCAATACTGACGCGTTCCTAGGGGCTTGAATTGGCTGGTTTTGCCTCCTACCTGCCTCTCTCCTTGCCTTGCGGGATGCGCTACTAACAGCATCACTAAAGGCAAGGTGATGCGAAGGCCTCTTGCACGATTTAGTCTTTGTGATCCCTCAGGCATCCTTTGTCGGTGAGAGGCTCAAAGATGGGGAACTGCCTGAGGACAACTCATTATATGTTGGGGTATCTACATCGTTAGGGACAATGGGCTCCTTCCCTTTATTGCGGGCGATTGGATGAGCAGCTCGACCGCTATCTTGTACATCTTTTCCAAGATCGAGGCTTTTCTCTATTTGGGCCCGCAATTGGTCATTCTCCCGCTGCAAGCGATCGGCGTAGCCTTACAGCTCCTTTATCTGTCTTGCTTGCTCCTCCTATTTCCGCTCCATGTCCTGACGCCAATGGAGGAATTGATCTTCTAGCTATTGGATCATCGAATTGGTTGACATTGCAACTGGCTCAGACGAATCAGATGTGAAAGGGGGAACCGATAGAGTTCCAGGTGATGGAGGGCTGCTAAACAATCGTTGAAGCCAAGCCCTTGCGGCTTGTAGACGAGACTTTTTGTTCGGTTCCCACAGATTTACGCCAATTGTAAGCACCTTGATCGTTTGAACCTCTGGGCATCAATAGCGCAACGTAAACATGCAAAAAGGTGATACGACGGTGGCGTGTCGGCCACCTTTTCGATGATTAAGTCAGCAAAAGAATGAGAAGAAGAAGCATAGAGTTTTAGCATAGTTCGAATGCCCTTACCTTATGGGAGATCTTCCTGATTTATAAGGCGTGGTTCGCCAATCTTCCCTTAATTTTAGGAATAAAATCTCTTAATTTTAGGGATAAAATATGTTCTTCCTTATCAAGGATTAATCTTCCGACAAATAAGGGGTTTGGAAACTAGGAAACCCGTTGATAAATATCTCTTTTGTGCATTTTCCACTTTCGTATGCTTATCCATAATGAACTTCTCATACGCGATAAGGTAGTCGGCTGGGGGACTTGAAACCTGATTTGGCACCATGAAATGAGCCTACTGTGATGTCCTGCCTTCTAAATGAGTTTTAAAACTCTCCCGTCTGGTTAGTTCCTGCCTAGTTTTAATATGGTTAGTAGGCTTGGGCCGTTTCATGATGCGGGCCAAGCAAGCCCTGGGCTTATCGGCAAGGTTCGCCCAGTCCATGGTACTCACAAATGTGAGCAGGCTTGAGCTCACCGGAATCTGGAACGAGATCAATGAAATGCTAAAAGAGTTCCAACTGACAGGCAACATCAAGAAGAAACCAGAGTTTATAGAGCTTGGAACCATTTATCGCCGCCTGGTTAAGCCTCTAGATATCGCGAAATTCTATCGACACTCCAAGGATAAAGAGACAGGAGCGTACGTGATCAGCAGGGGAGCACAGTCAAAACAATATCGATTCATCTAGTGCTAGCTCGAGCACGCCCAAAAGAAGCCGTTCGGATCTCTCTCGGAATCATGTTTCTTGGCTGAGGTAGAGCAACTCGGCATCGACATTAAAAAGAGGGGATACCTTCCAGAGATTAACGACAAAAGATCCAACACCTGGAGATAACCACTCCATGGATCGGGTGATAGATCTTTAGACGATGATGTGTTGTCGAGAATTCAACCTTTGTTCAATGGTGGAGAGATTCTCCTCAAAGACAAATCAAATCCGATCGCATTGACAATCCATTAGTAGAAAGTCATTTATATAAGTCATCTGGCCTTGCGAAATGTTACCTAGGGCTCTAAGATGGAGTGCTGATCATTAGGCTAGCTATTATTCACTTAGCTCTAATAAGATGTCTGATGTTTTCTTTCTTTCTTTTTTCTTATTATTATTTTATAATTGTGATGTCCGCCAATTTACTTAAAATTCCCAACCAATTTCATGTAACCTTAATGTTTTCTTTCTTGAATGTGTGTAATTTTATTGTCACCTGTATCCAATTATATAGATATCGTTCTTGTGATGTCCGAACCTTGGAGGCTCGGATCCCCTTTTTATCAAAAATCTAGACCTTGAGTGCACTCTGAGCTGATATGTATACGAAAACACTATGACAAAGGCATAGTCACAATTAAACAAGAACCAGTTCCTTCCAAGTTCACAGAAATTCTGAGCTGATATGTATAGGAAATACTATGACAAAGGCATAGTCACAGTTAAACAAGAACCAGTTCCTTCCAAGTTCACAGAAATTCCATATTTGTGCTAGAAAGAACAAGTAAGCATCATATTCTGATGCCCGGCCCCTACCAAATACCATCACATGTTACCCTAGAAATGCCTTTAAGGAAAAAAAAAAAAAAAGCTATTACAAAAAAATTATTAAGAATAGAAAAAAAAAACCCAAGGAAAATGATTTTTCTGGGTTGTATTACGAAAATATAAAATAAGATCAAATATAAAAAAATTACTTTGCATTTTAATTATTTTTAAATTATTTAGTCTTCATATTAATGACTTAAAATAAAATAAAGAGCAAATAAAACAATTTATAGAATTTAACTCTCTATTTTCTTGTTTTTTCTTTTTTATTCTTTTCTTATATTTTTCTCCCTATTTTCTTCTTATTTTTTCCCCAAATTTACTGGAACCAACATATTCAGGGCAAACTAAAGAAAAAGCATAAACTTATCCTAAAAACTCCATTGTCCCTCTCAGAAAAATAAGCTTTCATGGGACTTTTGCAAAATAATTCTTAGACCGAAGGTGCTAAAAAAGCAAATTTGAAAGAATTATGCTTCATCTTTGGAGGTCTACTATGCGAGATCTAACAGTAGAGTGAAAACGAAATTGAAAATACCATCTCTTTTTTTTCTTTCTGTCTTCATTCCCTCCCACTGGTCCATATCAGGTATAAAAGTTATGATCAGAAAAAATGCCCAAAATTTCCTTCCCACAAATCCACATGTCAGCTTCTTCTTCTTCATTCCCTCTCTGTGTCTCGAAGTCGACAAGCCCTCATTTGTGAACTAGTCTTCCTCCGGCCGGCATCTGTGAAGCATTTGGAGGTCACCTTTGATATTGTGGACCACAACCCTCACTACGTCACAGCTTCTTCATCCTTGCAAGTTCCACTTCAATCTCTTTGGTTTGTTCTTCCTTATATTATGTTCTAAAGCAAAGGTAAATGGAAAAGTGTCACTACAAGAAAAACAGGATATAGCAACATACTTTTAGTAGGGGTCATAAAGATTTGTAACTAAAAATATTTTTGAAAAAATAATAAAAAATTACCCTTGCTTTCTAACTAGTATGAGGGGATGATTCAACCAGAGGTCTAATTTGAATTCTCTTATAACAAAGATGGTAGTATTAGCTTTAGAAACTCAAGATCTTTTTATTTCTTTAATTTTTAAATATATTTTAAAAATAATAGTTACGCCTACTTTTTTTTTTCATTATACATTTTTTATAGCTCAAAAAATTAAATAAGATCAACCGGCAACAATTAAAACATTCTATAAAAATATGATATTGTTATTTATTTCTATTTTTAGAAATAACTTCTATCAAAATACTTTTAAAATAAATTATAAAAGCAATAAGTTATAAATCTATTTATGTTTATTGTATCCATTCGACTAAAGGAAGTTATCTTCAATTTTTAGTCGCGACATCAACTAGACCTTACCATAGAGACTCCTATATTTGCATAAAACATAAACCGCTACTACAAAGTGGTACAATGGACACATTAGTCTTAAGGCCATGGACACATTAGAATCACAAATAATCAAAAGAAAGAGGTATCAGATTCATGACCCCACCAATTTTTTTAATGGGTGAAATAATAATAATAAAAGCTTAGTGTTATGCGCCAAATAAAGTGGCGGACGAAGGTGGAATGCGCCAAAGCTGTCACTGACAGCCACAACAAATGCAAAGAAAGGATTAAAATTAAAATTAAAATTATTTAAAAAGAAAGGAAAAGAGGAGATATTGTTCCGTCGCTTTCGAGTCGTTGTCCCAGTTGCTGACGAGAGAAAGGCTATTCCTCGGGTTCCGCCTAAGACTCCCACTTTCGCCGACACCCTCTCCCTCCCCTCGCCCACCCTAACTATTCCGGTCTCTCTTTCGACATGATCTCCCACTCTAACTTTCTAGCTCGCTTCCTCTCGCATCATTCGAGGTAAATTTTTTTCCTTACAAGTCTTTAAAAGTTTCACTAGTTCTAATTTTTCTCGCTTTTCTCTATTTCCTTGAATTCCAGAAACTTTAACTTCTCTCTCTTCTATCAGCTTCAAAGTCGCAAATCGTACTATAATGTCGAATAGCTCAAGATTGATGATGATCAGAACTGTGAGCTTTCACCCTACGGTTTGTTTTCTTTCCACGTTGCATGGTTGCCGAGAGAAATTATAGAATTATGAGACAATGCTTTTTATTAGAAACATTGATTTGAGTTTCTTGTGACCTAATCTCCAAAATTTCTTGGTCACACTGTGATTCTGGTATGTTTAAGGATGTTGATTCAATTGTGAAATTTCTCAAAGAATTAGGTTGACACGACCATGACCTTTATAGAAAACCAAAGTTTCTTGGAACAAATTTTGTTTTTCCCATACTCGATTTCACGCTCTTGACTAGTGGGTTTCCAATAGCCAATCCCTGTTTTCCTATTGAATTGACTGCCATTTGAATACTTATACTTAACAGGATTGAAAAAGAACCAATCTCAAAGAAAAACATAACTATGCACACATAAATATTCTGTTGTCAATCACTGCCTCATTTCTTTTCGTTTCCTCTATATTTTTTTGTTATAGTTAACATTTGTACTTTCTTGCACCCAATGCTATAGTTTAATGCTTTAGAGCATTCTAATGCCTACTTTATCATCTTTCTAATTTTTGTTAGGGTTTGCTTTGATGTTGTTTTTAAAGAAAAATTAGTTTATTTTGTATGTTTATAGTTTTCTTTTTCTGAATTATTTCAGATTGTCTGGTTTTATATCTCATTCATGACTTACTCCTACATGTATACTACTTATTTATTATGTATTTCTCGCTTGGCCTTTTAGGTTTCATCTCGCATGTTACTCTTTATATTTTCAGCTTCTGTTTAGATAGTGGATCTCCCTTGGTTGTATCAGGGATAATTTAGGTAAGGTAAGTTAATTGCTCTTAATAGTTCCCTTGTGATATCGATCTAAGGTCAAGTAAATTTCAATGTTTTTCTGTTGTGATGCTTAAGTGTTGGCTCTGTTTGGAAATATTTTATTTTTGAATTTCCAGAACCGTTTTGTTGAAATGTCTAAATGAATGTTGGGTTCAAGTACAATTTTGTTTGCTTTCCGGTTTTTCTATTCTCTCTGCTTTTGATTATTTGGATGAGGAATATTGAAGGAGCATGAGGGGCATATGCACCCTTTTCCTTTCTTGACTTCTTGGAAGATTTTTGACCGGTTTTTCAAATGCTATTTCTTTGATTGGAATAAATGATTTTCGGCTTCTCATACTGATAGCAGTCACTCTACCACTTTGTTGATTTTGGTTTCATAAGGACTGAATCAAATTAAGGGCTTAAAAGTCATCAATTCAGTGGAGACTAATATTGTGAGTATCCTAAGAACTAATTTTATGTCATTATGATATCTATTTCCTTTCAGGTGTTGCATCGCTCTTCTAATAAGATTCATGGTTTGAAAATTTTCTTTATTTTAATTCGAGTGCCCTCACAGGATGAACCTCGACAATTTTTATGGTGTTTGATTGAAATATCATAATTTTATTTTTCTACTTGCTCGCACATTGTTGTTAGGTAAAGCATTGGGTGTTAAAGGATGACAGCTTCCTCCATTATGTGGAATAATTTGGTGCTTTTCAACTTGTAATTGCTTTAAACACTGTAGTTAAATCTTATGTCCTGCCATGCACCATTCCAATGTAATTTGGTGCTTTAAACACTGTAATTGCTTTCAACGTGAGAATCTCACAGAAAAGCTCATCATTAAAGTCCCGGGAAATACTGCACATGGGAGAGACATAATCAATGATTCATAATCCTGAAAGCTCATCACTTGATTTATATTAGTCAAGTCGTTGGGAAGGAAGTGACCTAATCAAGGACTGTGTCTAAGCACCAAGATTTATATTTGTCTCTTTGCTTTGAATCTGTTTATCTTTAATTTGTGGAGGTTAGATTTTTCAAAACCTTTTTTAATCAAATCACCCTTATTCAAATGCACCGTCAGTGTCACATCGTATCCACCGAGATTGGACTTTGGGTTACGACCAGGACATACTAACGTGTTTAAATACCGCCAACCCGCAAATGTATTAATAAAAACCAGAAACTCTGCACCCATATTTTTTTCCCAACCCCAAAAACATCAGTTTCTAAAAGTACCCACAAATGGCTCATCCCAAATCCCTAATATGAATAACAAAAGGAATATGATTATTAAGACTGAAAAATGTGACAGAGATTCCAAAACATTGATGAAAAGGTGTATATATATAATATACTTGAAAAAAACTTCACAGGAATAGGATTTTTTTAATCTTTCTTTTCAGGTAGGGGGTATAGAAAGAAAATATAACATCCAAATGGTAGCCCAAAGCATGCTAAAAAGTGGTAAGGCAATTACAGAGAGCTAGGAGTGATCACTCATGTCTAATATGAAATTCTGCTACTAAAAAATGGATGTTTGTTCAAAGAGACCGTTTGTCGCACCATGGATTTGAATTTTAATATGCCTTAGCAAGCAAGAAAGGCTGCTTCTAAACATGGCTTCTAAACATGTACCCCCTTTAACAACTCTCTCTCTCTCTCGCTCTCTATATATATATACGGGCTTTTTTTCATTTTTATGATCGACTGACAAACCTCTTTGGTATGGATCAAGGTATGCATGAAAACTTAGACTTCTGCTCAAGTATCCTTTTGTGAGATAAATATCTTCATCATACCAAAGACATTTAAGTTATATATAGTATGCGACTAAGATTTATTTGTTCAAATGAGATGATGTAACAACACATGCAACAAATGCAGAATGATGAATCAGATGTTCCAGCTTCAACAAGGAAAGGGCCAACTAGGCCCTTCGTTTAGTTGATTGATGTCCACTTTGGACATATGGATGTTATTTTCTGTATAAAAAAGTGGATTTTGGATTTTTTAGAATTTTTTATTTTGATTTTGATGTCACTCCCCAAGACGTTCATGGTTTAGTTTTTCTGAATTCTGTATAAATACATGTTCGTTAATGGACAAGAAACCAACACCTGTGGAAATGAAGGTGATGGGTTAAATTATTCTAGTTGTGCATGGAATCAAAGAAATTAGTGATTTTATAGAGCCCAAAACTCGATAATTTCTCTTTGTATTTTGAATTCTCTACAAATTAACTCTAGTGAATTCGCAGTCCCAAAGATGGATGAACATGGAATGTGATAGTTACTACCCCGAGGTGCCTCTCTTTCATGTTATTTTTTTTACCGTTGTCTTTGTTTCTAGTTGTTCTCCATCTCTTACTAAAATAATAATAATAATAATAATAATAATCATCGTTGTTCACTTGAAATGTCGAAGACATATCAGATACATGTTAAATTTGTGGACTGTTAGGTTTTCTCGTAGGGGTGCGTTGATCGATCTTTTTGTATTTGTTCCTTCTTGTTCTTTGGTTTTTACAATCCTGTAAAAATATTAATTACCACCGGTAATTGGCTACTGATGAATACTATTTTTAATAAATTTTGCACATTAGGATATATAACTTTTAGTCTCAGATTCACATACCTTCCAAAAGCTTTTAGTCTTCGGATCATAACTATAGAGACTCCAGACAAGGCTATTGAAATGATTATCCAAAGCATTAAGCATATGATCTGAGGTGTTGTTTCAACTTTCTACATAATAGAAAAGTTTTGAGGGAGATATGTCCATGTCATGGTTCGCTTGTGCATATCTTGTGGTCAATAACTCGGATGGTTCCAAACCTGTTTCGTATTAAATCGCTAGTTCTCGCCGCACCAACACATGAAAAGTCTTATTTCCTCATCTCCTTCCAAATATGTTTGCAAGATACTCTAAGTATGGCATGTCATAAATTAGAAGCAAGGTTCCATTAAAACTTTGAGAGACTCATTGATATCCCAAGGTGCACCGATTTGAAATTTGGTGGAGTGAATGACATCTTAAAAGAAAGAACTAATTTACGTGCCTGAAGCAATCCAAGTTGCTTTCTTTCTATATGTTATAGTATTACATTTTTCCAATAAATGGCAAATGGGAATTGCCTATAAACTCCACACATTTGGCTTGTTTACCAGGTAATGTTTGCAGGATAAAAGATCATTAAGCTATACTAGGCTAGTTCTATGTCAGTTGTTAGAAGGAACCAAAGCTTGAGTAGACTAGCTTTGGAAGGTATGTGAATACACTAAAAGCTACATATCCTAATGTGCAAATTTATTAAAAATAGTGTTCATCAAGTATGCAATTGCGTAGAGTAAAACATCAAATTTTACAATCCTCATTTTCTATCTGATGCTCATCAAGTATGCAATTACAGTGGTAATTAAAGTATGTGTCATGCACTATATAGATGGTCATCCTTAGTAACTCAAAGTCATCTTGGGTGATCTCACATGTCTACCTTTCACATGGGCATATCTTACTATAGACTTATCCTCGTTTCACTTAAAAGCTTTTATTTAATACATAATTTTTCGACTTTTTTTTCCAGGTTTTATCCTTATCACTATGAACCATTTGCTTCTGATCTCAATGATCTTGCTCAGTTGGATATTTGCTTTGAACTGGGTTCTCCCTTCAAACCATTTAACCAGCTATTGGGAGTTTTTCCTGCTGCAAGGTAGCATTTGCTATAATTTTCATGTAGAATTTAGCATCTAGCAGGGCACTAACATCTGAAACATTTGTTGCTCCCATGCTGCTACGAGGAATACGAAATTGATGGCCCGATCCAAACTCACCTATTAGTGATTTTTATCGAGAGGTATTCCTTTTTACTAGCTAAGGGCCCATACATTTCCTTTCCTTAAGTGTGTTCGGGCTTTATAAGACCTTTTTCCCCAAGCCGAACCTTTGTTACGTGTCGATTTTGAGGTGGACATGAATGAAACGTTTTGCTTGCGGTTGGTTTTCTACGATTCTATATTGCAACTTCATTTTTGCTTTACCGACATAATCACTTGAGGAATGTGTCACGGCAGATTTTTATTTTGACCTTGGGGGGGAGGAAGAGGGTGATCCCGAAGGAACTTATGGACAAGGAGTTCGAGAAGACCTTGCCCCATGTCCAAGATGAACACTCCCAAGAATTCAATGAAGAGAGGAAGTAATGCCAGCATGCGGTAAAAGAACCCCATATCTTTGGAAGCTTAGTAGAGGGCATCTCTGTGTAATTTGGGGCATAAAATAAAGACCAATGTTGCATTTGACAGTGTATTGGGGCATTCCATTCCATGATTTGTTTTATTTCATACCTTTTGGGTCTTTGATAAGATCAAACACAAAGTTTAATTTGCAGTACTGCATTACACTTTCTCTGCATTAATTTCTGCATTAGTTTAATTTGCAGAAATTGATGATTATTTGATTTGTTAGGCTTTGATTTGTCTATGAATATAGTTTTTGTCTATGATTTGTCAATAGATTTTCTAATGCATTATCCTTTTAGAATTTCCCATTGTTTTCCTTTTACGTAGGAGAATGGATCTAATGTTTTAAAAATATTACGCTCATTTAATCCACATGGTCGTGGTCGGAAACCAAGGCTGCTGCTTCCTGACACACTCCCTATAGCCGCGGTCAGAACAAAACCCCGACTATAAAACCTTAGAACATCCCTATGGCCACGGTCAGAACAAAACCCCGGCTATAGAACCACCTATGGTCGCGACCAGAACAAAACCCCGACTATAACACCTTAGAACATCCCTATGGCCGCGGTTAGAACAAAACCCCGGCTATAGAACCACCTATGGTCGCGGCCAGAACAAAACCCCGACTATAACCTATAGACACCCAATTAGATTTTCCCGCGGCTAAAACATTTGTCCACGGTACCTATGGCGCGCCTTTACCGCGATCCACTTTGTTTGCGACTATATGCTATAATTTGCATTATTCACCTTTAGTGCGGTCGATGGCCAGTGACCCATAGACCCGAACAACGTAGTGTGTTTAATTTATGTTTCACTCTCGTTACGGATTCATCTTGATTTCGTTTTTTGGTTTGATGTATTATTGTTAGATATAAACCAAAATATATTTAGAATATATTTTTTATATTCTAAATAGGTATTCCTACTAGATCCACTATCATAATAGAAGCCTTCCTAAACTCAAAATGAACATGAACTATCCAGCAAAGTCAAAAAACCCATGAGCAAACTATGTGTCTCACCATCATTTGTTTGAATCAAATAAATCAATTATCTATTGTAACTATACCTAACGGTGTGCAAGAAGTTGTAACTGATTCAAGGTAGAAAACAACCATGAATGAGGAGATGAAATCATTGCAAAAGAATGGAATACATGTTCTTATTGATTGTCCACTTGGAAAGAAGCTAATTGGGTTTGTGGAGCTATATTGTAAAGTATAATGCAAATAGTAGTATCGAAGGATTCAAAGCAAGATAGTAGCAAAAGGATACACTCAAATTTATGGGATTTACTATACAAAGATATTTGTACCTTTAGCTAAGATTAACACAGTTAGAGTATTATTGTCTTCAGCTATAAACTTGCATTGGTCATCGCAAAGTTTGACGTGGGAAATGCCTTTCTACATGGCGAGGTATCTGAAAAAGTATATATGGATCTTCCACCATGATGCATGGAGTCAACCAAGAAAAGTTAAAAGATGTGCATATTGAAAAGGTCATTAAATAGGCTGAAGTAATCCCCGAGAGTATGCTTTGGAAGGTTCACATAGTCAAAAAAGAACTTTTTGTTACTTTCAAGCAATTCAAATTACACTTAATTCCTAAATAAGCAACATGGTAAGATTACAACACTCATCCTATATGTGGATGACATAGTGGTCATAGGAGCTTGATCTTGAAGGAAAAGAAACTCTACAAAGTTATTTTTCTAGAGAGTTTGAAATGAAAGATCTAGGCGCTCTCAAAAAAAAAAAAAAGATCTAGGCTCTTTGAAATACTTTCTTTGGATTGAAGTTTTTAGATCAAGTATAGGAAATTTTTGGTCTCAAAGAAAGTATGCCTTAAATCTTTTACTAGCTAGAGACTGGAACATCAAGATGTCAACCCGTCAATACACCAATAGAAGAAGGTGTGAAAATTGTGGACTAAACCTAATCAAATACTTAGGGATAAGGTGCATAAATGCTCCTAACTTATAGTCATATGTCCAATTCAGCCCTTGAGTTTTTTTTTTTGGTCCACAAGTACCCCTAACACTTACTCTTGTAGCTCATTCATGCCCTTACTCTCATGGACTTGCACAGATGGACAAATTGGCGTTAAAACACCGTTAAGATTAGCACCACATGGATAGCTCTCATTTGTCCATCTGTGCAAGTCCATGATGGCAAAGGCATGAATGAACTACGACACTAAAGTCGAGAGCACTTGTGGACCGGAAAAAGCTCGGGGACTAAATTGGACATAAGACTATAATTAAGTCTAGGGCATTAATGCATCTTATCCCCAAATACCTACTGATAAAGGAAGATATCAAAGAATTATGAGGACAGTGATATACTAAGCTCGTACAAAGTCAGATATTGCTTATACATTAAGATAGTAAGTCAATACATGCATAATCCTGAAGTACAACATATAGAGGTGGTCATTTGCATTTTGAGGTATTTAAAGAGTACACATGGGAAATGCATTATGTTCATAAAAAAATGTTGATCACTAGAGTATAGAAGTATATACTAATGCTTATTGGATTGGTGCGATGGATAATAGAAGGTCTACCTTTTGTTACTTTACCTTTATAAGTAACAATATGTGACACGAAAAGTAAGAAACAAATATTGTTGCTCACTCAAGTGCAAAGGCAAAATTTAAAAGCGTGACCCTAGAATTTTGTGAGACATTATGGTAAGACTCCTCTTACAAGATTCGGTTGCCTATCTAGGCAACTAATCTTATTGTTCTATGACAATAAAACAACATTTAACATTACTCATAATCTAGTGCAACATAATTGTACAAATCATGTTGTGATGGACAAAATTTTCATCAAAGAGAAATTAGATTTAAAGATTGTCGAGTTGTCTAAGATTAAATCAAAGGGTCAGCTAACCAATATCCGTACTAAAGTAATCTCTTATAAAGTATACTCATCATTTCTAAGCAAGTTAGACATTTATAATATCTATACACCAATTTGAGGGAGACTGTTGAGATTTCAAAGATGATGTTAATTGTGATTATAAGATAATTTTGTTTGTGATTCATTAATCTAATTGTATAGCTGTGAATAAAGTCCTCCTCTATAAATTGGTTGGATTTTGACCGACAAAAAATATGAACGAAAAAAATACCATCCATCACTTTGAAGTTTGAAGTGCTTCGCCATGGAAGGTATCTAAAAGAGAATCTCCATGGTTTCACTTAGCGAATCTCCTAATCACCGACCAGCACCGACCAAGCACCATTTGTCGGATTGCTTTAGCAGTTTGGACATGAACCCAGCACCAGTAATTAGCTAATTCATATATATTTGAGGCATGATGGAGTTGGTTCAAACCATCTTGGGAAACGTTAAAATATTACAAGGGTTTGGGGCTCGAGCCTTGAAGATGGACCATTGTTATAACTAATAATAAAACTGAGCTACCTTTTATTATTAGTTTTATTATAACTAATAATAAAACTGGGCTACCTTTTAACTTTCCTTTTTTTTTTTTTTTTGAAGTCGGACATGGCGCCTTGACCATCAAAACTCCTTAGAGACGGAGGCTAATAGGAAGATGCTGCCGT
The DNA here is from genome assembly GCA_016808115.1 of Tetrastigma voinierianum. Classification (NCBI taxonomy): domain Eukaryota; kingdom Viridiplantae; phylum Streptophyta; class Magnoliopsida; order Vitales; family Vitaceae; genus Tetrastigma; species Tetrastigma voinierianum. The sequence goes on along the minus strand of JAEQBH010001441.1, from coordinate 237,552 downwards.
GTGTGTGAATACCAATTGGGCCTCTTCTCTTTGTCTGTCTACCGCAGGTCTTAATTTAATATATAACAACAAGAAGGTTCCTATGTATATACTCACTCTCTAAGTTTCCTCCCCCATTGCCGTCTTATAAATCACACTGCATCGCCAGAAGCTTCAAAATCACGCAGAGAGAGAATATGGAAGAAACAGTCGGGAATCTTATTGGGTTGAATGATGAAGTCATTCACCCAGCTGCTACTCTAGCCGTGGAAGCTCATAATTCCCCTAGCAAGCAATTTCTCGTGAAAATCCGTCATGATCTTTCATCCTTTGTTGTTTTTGCATTCAGTGGATCTATGCTTCCTGATGATTGGTTTGGAGAGCCGCCTTTTGGAAAAACGAAGATTGATACTGGTAAGTTTCCTTCGCTTAAAAGCTTAAACGATGGCGGAGACGCTGTGGTCAACGGGTCGTTTCTCCGGCGATTCAATGGTGTCTTAGACAAATTATCACATGCCAAAGAGGTATTTGAATTCCAATTCAGGCTAGACATATAACACTCTCGTGAACTTGAAATGTTAATGTTGGGGGTTTGATTTTTCAGTTGAAAGAAGCGATTGAGAAGAAGAGGCAAGTAGTGTTCTCCGGCTATTCATCGGCCGGTCCAATTGCCATCATGGCGACTCTATACTTCTTGGAAAATCGGACTCTCTCACCCCGCTGCCTCACTTTCGGATCCCCGTTAGTTGGGGATCGGATCTTCGGTCATGCTCTCAGGCGGGAGGGATGGTCGGACTATTTCACACATTTCGTGATGAAATACGACATAATCCCTCGGATTATGCTTAGTCCTTCATCTACTGAGCACGAACAAATTCTCAATTACTTCAAATCTAAATTTGACAGAAAGAATATTAATCCAGCTCCTCCATCCGGGTTCTACCTCACCGTGATGGGGAACGCATCCTCTGTTGCAAGCTACGAAGCCTGCCATCCTAATGGATGCAGAAACCCGTCACTAGACATTATAGAGGCTTCATTGAGCTCAGCCCTTACAGACCTTCCGGAACTTATGTCTTCTGTACTGGAAACGGAAACCTGGTTGTTGTGAAGAATCCAAATGCTGTTCTGCAGATTCTGATTCACTGTGCTGAGTTGGGCGAATCAAACACTGCAGAGGTTGAAAAAAGAAGCCTGGATGAACATTCAGCCTACCTGAGTGAACTGAAAGAATGCTTAGGAATGCAGGCTGTAGTTTCTTTAGATGGTGGTCCAGCCACGGCCACATTGAATGATCTCGGCCTGGTGAGCCTTCTTTCTTAGTTAATTTCTTCCTCTCACCAAATCTCTGTAAATCTCAGCTGATTTTCTACGGTTTCGGTGCAGAGCCATAAAACGTGCTATGCCTTCAAGCTGCAGAGGAGTCCGAGAATCACAGATCAAGAAATCTGGAAAAGATCGTAAGTATTTGGAAAAGATTGAGGTTGAATTAGAAATGATGAGAAAATACAAAGAAAATGCCCAGATTAGCAGATTAGGCTACTACGATTCCTTCAAGCTCCAAAACGAAGACGATGACTTCCACGCTAATGTGAGCAGGCTCGAGAAATATCCGGGATGTGGGACGAGATCAAGGAAATGTTAAAAGAATTTGGAACTTCCAGATGACTTCGAAGAAACGAGAGATTATAGATCTCGAGACGCCAGAGTACCGTCGCCTGGTTGAGCCTCTGGATATTACGAACTTCTACCGACACTCCAGGATAAAAGACAGGCGTACGTGATCGGCGGGGCCGCGGCCTAAACGATATCGATTCATCGCGCTGGCTCAGGCACGACCGAAAAAGAAGTCGTTCGGATCCCGCTCGAAGATCACGCTGGGCTGATGTAGAGCAACTCGGCGATGACATTAAAAAGAAGGGATACCTTCAAGAGATTGAGAGGTCAGCAGGTGGAGAGAAATCTGATCGCATGGATTGGTGATAGATCTTTAGACGATGATGTGTTGCTGGAGAATTCAACCTTTGTTAAATGGTGGAGAGACCTCCCTCCTCAGCACAAACCAGTATCAGATGGCATTGAGAAACTCATCGGTGAGAAAGAGAAAGCTGCTGGAGTATAAATCAAATGAGAAGAGGAATCATCTAGCATTGCGAACGGTTACCCAGGGCACTAAGATATAGTACTGAATTGAGGCCATTATTCACTTACCTAATAAGATGTCTGATATTTTCTTTCTTGAACGTGTGTAATGTTATTATTATTCGAATCCAAGCCTTGGAAGCTCGATCCAGTTATAAAAATCTAGACGTTGAGTGCATTCTTTGCTGATATGTATATGCAAATACTATGACAAAAGGCAAGTCACACTTAGGGTGTAATCTAGTAGGGTCAATACAAAATCAAACTCGAGCTCAGATTAGGTTAAAACTCGAGAAACACGAATTCCATCAAGTTTTTCAAATGTTTGAAACTCAGTTCGAAAATAATCGAGGCTATTCGAGCTCGACCCGTAGCTTTGAATCGATTAAAAAATTAATAAATAATTATGCTCGGCACCAGTTTCATCCTGACTTGAGTTTGACTGGATTCAACTCTAATAGATTTAAACTTAATAAGATATACTGAGTTTTAGGGTTGTTATATATTGATGCAAGAAACTCGGTTAAGCTCACAAGCAGCTCAAATTGGATATTGTGATACTCGAATTCGAGTATTTTACGAATCAGAACTTGAGTAGCAATAGCTTGACTCATTTACACCCTCAGTCACAATTAAACAAGAAACTGTTCCTTTCAAGTTGACAGAAACTAATCCATATTTGTGCAAGAAAGAATAAGCAAGCATCATATTCTGATTCTCTATAAATGCCGTACTTGTTATCTTAAGAGATATGCCTTCTGAGGAAAAATCAAAGCAACTACTATAAAGCATAGACTTGTTGTAAGACCTCCATTGTTCCTCTTAGAAGAGAATGCTTAGAACGAAAGTGCTAAAAATCAAATTTTAGAGAATTATGCTTCCTCTTCGGTGGATAAGGTGAAAATTGGATGTTTTACTACAAGATCTACCAATAGACTGAAAACGGCATTGAAAATTACGATATCTTTTTCTCTCTTTCTCTGTGTTCATCACATGTAATTCTTTCTCCTTGTGGGACCATAATAAGCGATTCTTAGTAAGGGCTTGTAATACCACGTAATTTTGAGTGATGTGTTTTAAGTGGATATTAAATTCCAATTTTCCTAGGTATATATTTTTATAGTCCCTAAAGTGTGGGACATAATATGTTATTTGACCCTACAAATTATCTAATATTATCATTATGCATTATTAATTTTAATATATACATTTTATATTATTGTTGGGATTTTAGTGAGATAAAATGCCCAAATTAGAATTAATTAGGACTTATTGTATGGTTTAAGCAAAGGAGGGATTTAAAGCAAATTTGCTTTACCCAGAATTGCCCATCTCGACCTCCCACCTTCTCTCTCTACTCCCCAGACACCTCACCGGTAGCCACCCCTACGGCGCCATTCGGCCCGATTCGACCCTTAGATCATGCGTGACCGCAGGAAAAGATGGCCCCATTGCAGTGACATGGGCCACCCACAGTAGTTCATTGGAAAGCGCCCCCATTCGCTAGGAAAACCACGAACCGGTCAGCCAAACACCTGCTCTAACGCGTCCAGTTTCTCAGCGTTTCCGACCTCCTCAGCCCGAATAGGCGGATTGGGGCTCAGAGCTCCCACCACTCGAAAACCCGAGGGCAAACCTGCCATTGTGCTTGCTGTCGGTGAGAACTGACTTCATGGGAGTTGGAACTTCGGGCCCTAGATCCGCCGTGTTCCGGCGAGCTCCTGGTGGTGCCACGTGTACGGCTGGGCTCTTGGAGCCAAGGGCTTCGCGTGTGTGCCTTTGAACCCAATTTCCGACGACCTTGGGATTTTGGAGCCACGTCGGCGGCGGACCTCGGAAGCGTGCGGGATCGAGCGTTCGTCTCCGTTCGGTGGTTCCGGCTGATTTTCCGGTTTCGCGTGAGCCGGTGCAGAATCTATACCCTAAAACGCGTGTGAACTCTAATTGTATAATTGTTCGATATTCGTATTTTAATTGTTCGTAAATGTTATTTTAATATTGAAAATGCCTTATTTATCGTTTAATTACTCGTGTTCGTGTTTTGAAAAGATGTAACTTAAAATATATACGCCGGTTCGATGTTGTGTTTTATTTTATCCTGTGTATTAGAACCGCGTTGATTTTTTTGATTCGCGTGTTACTGCCTATCACAGGAGTTATTAATGTGTAAATATAATTATTTATCCGAAGCTACAAATTGTATCAATTGTGTTTATCGTGATTTGTTGGCCTTTGTGTTGGATTGGGTCGAGCCGTGGATTTATCTGTAGTTGTGGCCCGGCTCGACATTGGATAAATTGTGGATATTAGGAGTGTATTTTTATCAGGTTCTGGACCCGTTTTTACAGGGAGTTAAGTCCAGTTTTTAGGGGAGGTTCTGCCGAATTTTTGGTAGAACATAAGTACCGTTTCTATGTCGGTTCCCAATTACGTGAGTTTTGGTCGAGTCTAGAGTATATTTAAATCTTAATCTTGTTTATCGATAACGTCTTTTCCATTCTGGGTGTCAAGCTGACTCCGCTAGAACGACTGAGAGTGCGGGAAGCGTTCGAGATCCGACATATTGATGAGAGTTGATATCCATATAGTTTATGACACATCATCTTGCATGCATTGCATAGCATTTATGGCATTAGGCCACACCCATCATCCGCGACGATTCAAACCTCTTAAAAAATTATGTTGCTGTATGGTAAATTAAATTATTTAGTTGTTATGAAATATATCGCATATGAAGGCTTGGTATGATGATGGATGTGAGTGTGTATTGTTGGGTGTGATATTGGCATTGCATTGTATTTGAAAAATGGGAACTATAGCAGACATACCACCTAACGGGGTTACATCAGACCGCCATGGCGCACTTCCAAGACACTGGGATTAGGTTACGTTTATGGCTGACGACATGAGTTCGGTTGAGCCGTTCCTGGGATGCCTGGAGTGTATGTCCTGGTTTGATGCTACCAAGCCGCCATGACGACAAGTGATATGTTAGTCACGGAGGTAAGGACCCCGGTTGAGCATTCTCTGGGCACCTATAGGTTGGTTGATTAAGGTCACCGGAGTTAAGGACCCGGTCGAGCATTCTCCAAGGCCGCCTCATTGATTTGAAGAGAGCCGTAGGCTTATAGTATTGAATATAGGGTCCTACTAATGTCTCGATTGATGTGATGTTTGTGTATGATATGACTATGTCAAGCAGATACATGATTATGGGAATTTCTTTTATTAATATGATTTTCATTACCATGTTTAAATTATGAATTACTATAAGTATGTATAACATTTTAGTTGTAGTTGTGGTATAAATTATATGATATTAACTTCACTGATCGATAGCCTCAATTTATTTTTCTGTGTCCTCGCTACCCTCCTTCTTCTCGTATCTTTGATAACCGCCGAATTCTTTCCTTCACTACGTTACATGTACTATTATGATATTATCAATCTTGTCTATTTAATCTAGGTGTCACCAAAGAAGATTGGAATATTAGTATGTTTTGTAATTCAGATAATTTGCCCATTTTGTGTATGATGACTGCATGTGGGATCGAGACTTTATTTCTCCCTTATTGATGTTCGGGTATCTGAGCATATTATATATGTATGTGGATATATAGTCGTGATCGCATGATAGTTTGCATGAGTTATTTCAATAAGGCTTGTTACTGGTTTCGTGTGGCCTTATGCCCTCTCCATCTCAAAGGCCGTCACGGCCCTCAGTTAACGACAGAGTCGACATTGTTCCGTCTAATTATTTTTCTCTTTAATTTCATCCTTCTTCCTAACTTTCTCTAGTTTTGTCACCAATCCTTCTCTCATATCCTTTGATGGGACCACGTTGAACGATTCTTAATTAAGGAGGAGACATTTCTATCAATAATTTTTCATCTCCTCAATCCAAATGGAACAAGTTTGAATATGGGAAATAAATTATTAAAAATAAGAGAGCTCAACCATCTCAATTAAATATTCGGGATGCCAGGTGTAATCGCTTTAAACGTCTCATGAACATTAATTTCTCATCTTCTCTTTTCCTAACTTTATTTATTTTCATCACGAATCCTTCTCTCATATCCTTTGATGGGACTACGTTGAACGATTCTTAATTAAGAGGAGACATATTTCTATCAATAATTTTTTCATCTCCCAAATCAAATGGAACAAGTGGAATATGGAATAAATTATTAAAAATAAGAGAGCTCAACCATTCATATTAAATATTCGATGTTTATGTAATTAGTTTTAAACATCTCATGAACTTTAATTTCATCCTCTCTTTTTCTCCTTATATCTTCTGATTTTGTTGTCACTAACTTTCCTCATATCCTCTTTAATGGGACAACGTTGAATCCATTCTTAATTAAGGAGGAGACATATTTATCAATAATTTTTTTCATCTCCCAAATCAAATGGAACAAGGGAATATAGAAATAAATTATTAAAAATAAGAGAGATCAACCATCTCAATTAAATATTCGATGCTTATGTAATTAGTTTTAAACATCTCATGAATATATATATATATATATATATGTATAATATTTTTTTTAAAAGAAAATAATTTTATTGATTCAAATTAACAATACATCAATGAAAACACATAAATTTATAAGTCATATAAGATGAAACACCTGTTAATGGTATAATAATTGATAAATGCTACAACTTCCATTAATATATAATTAATTAAAATACCTATAACTTCCACTATAACATACCACACAAATATAGTCCGATTTGTTATTCCATCTCGATCAAAAAATTTTGCCGCCTAAATTGTTCATATGATGAAATAAACATCGCAATAAATATTAAACAAAACAAAACGCCATAAAACCAAACGATTTAATAAGACGACTTCCAAATCATAAAAACAAAGAAACCTAAAATCTATATATGAGGATAATCAATTTATTATATGAAATAAATTGATAGAAATAGATGTAGATTGGTGATTTTTGTGCCAAGAATTGTCAATAACCTTCTCCTCTTTTGCTACATATGGAAAATGAGTGGCTAGAAGCACTAGAAACTTAACTAAAATGTGGGTGATTTAACCAATATGATATCATTAATTTTTACATGTTATGTTGTATTATTTTATATTCTTGATATGATTCAATCATGGGACTCAAACAGTTAATGATTCACAAAATTTTTATTGATCTCCGCTGCCACTCAAGACATCCCACTTTTGAATTACAAAGGGTTTTATTTATACATATCCTGTCATGTGACAAGACCTTAACAACACGCTACACCAATATAGATTCAATGATCAAAGTAGTAGGAGTTATCGATGGTGCAAGACATGTCCCCAAGTCGCTGAGATAGTAATGGCCTGACGTCAAATTTTTCTTCTTCCAATAGAGGTAACGGCTCACCGGCAACAGGCAAGTTAGTAAAGTTCGGGCATGTTGTCAAGATGCTGTCATGAAGGGAACAAGGCTTTGCTAGGGAAGTGCGACGTATTACAGCGCCTGGTGCCCAACTCTTCCTCGTCGACTAAATTGTGATTCTTCCATAGTCGTGTCATTCTTGGTTATATGCCTAGATATGGACATCCCATTCCACTAGACCCCTAGTTCCATTTCGGTTAGGTTTTTTTTGGAATGGTACTATTTAAAGAGATGCGTTTGGTGCACCATGAAATCCTATCTTCGCTCCTACTCGACAGTGTCAACCATGGGTCGGGCCCTCGTGGAGGTACACGCCACACATTGATTGCCCATTGAACGCCCTTTCTAGGTTTTGCATATGATGAGGTTTTAGGTTCTATGTATCAATCACCCTTAAACATTACAAGAAAAATATCAATTGTTGACATATATTTTATTGACATAAGACTATATATGTCATTATTACTTATTTAAATGGATAACAATGGCATATTTAAGATAGAAAAAACAAACAACTATATGTAAAATTGACATAGGCTATAATGATTGTAAAGCATAATCTGACAAAAATTATAAGTCAAGATATATTTAATAGGGAATATTATGTGTAGTATTACACTTTGTAATCGTATGCTTTATAAGTCAAGAAAGAAATTTTTTAATATTTTATAGTTCAAGAAAAACCAATAGTTTCTATTCTTATCTTTTGCTTTTTTGAAGACATGAGTTACCCAAACATAAATTATAATGTGATTGTGGTTATTTAATTATTATAAGGGTACACATACTATGACATGGTTTAAATTAAGATGCGACCATGGTCCATTATTACTTAATTTTTGGTGTTTTAAATATTTGTTTGATTTTATAAGAAATATTTTGTGTATGTTTGAACAAGTGCTTAAAATTTTTTATGAAAAAGATTATAGGTGAATTTATGTTGACAATCAATATGACATACCTCACCCCCTTCCAACACATAGGTCGCCACCCCATGTGAATCCCTGCCTCACCCCATGATCAGAAATCCTCAGGAAGGTCGTATTGTCACAAACCTCCTATAAAAATTTTCTTTGACATCCGTCCCAGATTTAAAATCTTAGCAAGGAAAATCCTACAAAGATGACAAATTCGCACATGGCTGCACTCAAATCCCCAGATACATCCACCATACTATATCCAAACATGGCAACCAGCATACCAACACATTCTCACAAAACTACTCTATGTACATACATATGTTCCATTATATATTCACAAAGATCTTTCTACATAATATTCTTAATTTAAGGCAGCACTTGTACAAATGTTATAGGAGAAATCCTATTGTGCTCCAAACAAGCCTTGCGCACTGCACTGGAAAATAGTTTTTAAAAATAAAACACAGTTTTCAAACGAGCCTGAGTGTATGCTTTTATAAAAGGTTTTGCTTTTTCGGAAAACACCTCAAAACTCAGAAAACTCTTTTTACAAATATTTTCTGAAGCCATCGCTTTGCTTGCTTTAAAAGTTTTCAAAACTTTTCTTGTTGCTTGCTTTTGTACTTGCTGCTTTGTTTTGCTTTTCTTAAAGTTGAAACTTTTTATTGCTTGCTTGCTGAATACTATAATCTTTTTCAAATTTGTTGTTTGCTTATTCGTTTGAAAAGTTTTTAAAACATTTCACAAATCTTTCGCTTTTAAAAAGTTTCTCAAAACTTTTTCATAAAACGGAGCCCGGGCTTAACCGATGCTTTGAAAATAAAACGGAGCCTGGTCAACCGCTTGCTTTAAAATCCCACGGAGTTTCGCTCAACCGATCGCTTTGAAATCTAAACGGAACCCCGGGCCTAATCAAGCCATGAAACTCTCCTAAGCCCGGGCGACCGAACCAATGGTTGATTTTTCAAACTCGTATATCATGCTTATAAAACATCAACCACTGGAGGCCTATTTTTGCTTACTATACCCTAGTGAACAGTGAAGTTCGCGACTGTGCCGTGGAAGGACCTTGTCCGCATCACCTTTTCCGTGAATATGGTGGAATTGACCTCGTGTCGCCATCACTCATAATTTAATAGAGCTCATAACCCATATACTCCTCGTGACGCGCCACTGGCCTCCTTTTAAATGCATGATGTATGCCCTAAGTTTGGCCGACCAGCAAAACTACAATGCATGTATGAGATCCTAACACCACTGCACGCATTTTAAGGCTCCTGACCGGCTGTTTGCTTATAACTAGGAAGGCCTGTTTTTCAAATATTCTTTGCTTGCTTGTTTCTTTGAAAAATGGTTTACAATTTAAAACATTTACCTCGCTTGCTCGCTTGCTTGAAAATGGTTTGCTCATTCAAACCATTTGCTTACTTGCTTGCTTCGTTTGAAAATGGTTTAATTATTCAAACCATTTGTTTGGCTTGCTTGAAAAATGGTTTAATTATTCAAACCATTTTGCTTGCTTTTCAAAATCGTTTAACCTAAACCATTAGCTTGCTTTCTAATTCATCATTTGCTTCTTGAAATGGTTTGCAATCCAAAACCATGAAATACCAAAGGTAAAACATTTATAATAATAATAAAAATACACTAGTATTTGGAAAATGAGTTTAGAACACTCACTTCGCTTGCTTAACTTGAGAACAAGCCCACACTTTCCCCCCGCCGCTTAACCTACACACTCAACCGAATACTCGCAAATACACTGCCCACGTAACCGCACAACTTAACATACTCCTGTAATTTAATCACACTTCAACGAATATCGCGAGGCTACGAGAGGTACGCCACGCTTTCGCTGAGTCCAATCTTATTCGAACCTATCTTAATCATTTAATAAGGTTCCTAAACTATCTTGTACGAATTTAGCTTAATTACACAAAAACATAGCACTCGGGCATTTCGGTAACACATGTACCGATACACCTTGACCAGATCGGTATACACAGATTCGCTGCGTACCGATACACCTCGAACATGTACCCCAGACACTTTGGCATCAGGTAAAATTTCCAGACACCCCTTACATGTACTCTGCACACCTTCCGAAATTCTGCCTGCATTTTGCTTATATTTTCCTACTTTTGATACCAATTCACTTCATAACTTATAATTCCTAACACCCTCAAGAATTATCATGGAATTCCTCTTAAAAACAACTCCACAACACTTGAATCAAGTGCTATGGAACTCAACCTCAAACCCTAGGTGAAAATCCAAGAACTCTACCTAAGGTCCACCAATTCTTTATAAAACCACATAAATGTGATGATTCCATGTTTGTTTTCTCCCAATTGGGGTTTTACTCTCATAACCCCAACAATTTCAATGGTCTATGTGATCTTTGCAAAAAACCTAGACCAAAGTAGCATCTAATTTCCATACCAAAGTCCTAGGAATCCAAAATATATTTGATTCTAAGACCAACATACCTTGATCTTCCTCTTCTCCTCCTCCTTCTTCTTCCTTCTCTTCCTCCTCTGCTCTCCTTTTCCTCCTCCTACTGCCATAGTGGTAAACTCGTACTCAAATGAATTTTGGCTTTTATTTCCCATTTTTATATTTTCCACTTTCCCTTAATTGTAAATTTCCCTCATCTCTTTAATATTGAAATTGTAACTTATGTTATTTGTATGGTGGCCCATATGGTGGCCCATCTCTACACTTAATGATTTTCATATTTATGTCCTATTTTGCTCTCACCGACACCTGTACCTTTATTCTCATACACAAATCCCGGGTTCCATAGTTTATCATTTCCTTCTTTATTATCCGAAATACTACAATGTGACACTTGGTACTCTTATACACCCCTACAGTATCATGTACTGTACACTCTTTCGGGACGGGGTGTTACACAATATGTGTAAAACTATAAGTGAAGCTATTAATAAGTTGTTAAATTTCAAAAGATACATCCACTTACCTAATAAAAATACGCTTTAACATCTTATATTCAGGTTTTTCAAAGAAATAATTTTAATTCTTACATTATATGTCTTTTTTCAAAAATTAAAACAAATGGTGACCTTAACTAACATATACAAATTTCATTTATTCAAACAAATAGGAAATCAATTTCATTATTAATAAATAATTTTTTTGAAACCAAATTAATTGAATAAAATCGTATTAATTTCAAAGTCATGTCATGTGATCAAAACCACAGTGTCGCTATTAAACTCTAATATCTTGATTTTAAGTTGAAATAAATTTAACTTTAAGATAATATATTTTGCAAAAAAATACAAAATACAAAAATTTTAAATAATGGACATTCTTTACAAAAAATTCAATTTGGGTATTTAAAAATTAGATTTTCTACAATTATTTTTTTTATATACTTGGGTAGTTCTGGCCTGCCCGTCCTTGGGCTATTAGTTCGAGCAGTCCCTTCATAACTATTGAGGATTAATCTGAAAGCATGCTCTAATTTAGATATCCATGCGATTATAAAAAACTATAATTTTTTCAAATTATATTTTTTATTTTTAAATTATGTTCCTAAAATATTCATTTCACTCCCCCATCCCATTTTTCAAATCAGCTGTTTTCCTCTCTTAATGATTATTTTAATAAAAAATCAATTTTGGTATTTAACAATTAGACTTTCTATAAATTAGGAGTTTTTATAAACTTGAGGGATAGCTCAGTTGGTTTATCCTGAGTCACTGGTTCGAGTCCCTTCAAAACCATTGGAGAATTAGTCGAGGTGCGCACAAGTTGGTTAAGTCTGTAGTTCGAATCCTTTCAGCGCCATCAAGGGATGGTCGAGATGCTTACAAGTCGGGCTCGAACGCCTACCATTATAAAAAAATACCATATTTTTGTTATAGTTTCAAAAACAAAGGAGTTATGTAAAAATAAGGAGAACAAGGGGAGACTATGAGTACAGCCTGGGTTATAGTTTTTGAAAACTATTATTTGGTATCAATTTCTTAAAAACACGGTAATTACTCCATTTCACAGTTATGAAATTTGGCTTATCTGAATTTAATGTTTTATGTGCTTTTCAAAATAAAATAAAAAACTAGGAACCAAGCATGTTCTTTATTTTTTTCTTTGTTCTCCTTGTTTTTTATATAACAAAAAACAGTTTTCAAAAATTGTAACCAAATATGCCTGAATTTTTTTTGAAATCATAATATTGTTTTTAAAATACTCATTTCCCTCCCCCGTCCCATTTTCAAAGGCTGCCATTTTCCTCCCTCTTTTTGCGTTATCCTTGGTGGGTAGCTTCCCATATCTGGTGGAAGGTTTTCTTTTGTATCTACCCATATGTGTGAAGTTTATACATGTCTATATTTGTATCTACTCATTTATGGAAGGTTCCATTCTGAATTAAGTGCTGTTGAACTCGCTGCCAGGTTGCAATGGCAACCGCCAATCACTGATTCCTCAAATCTAATATCATAAAGTGAGCGCTTACCCATAATCGACAATCTCAATGGTGTTACTACAACGGTGACCCTTCCAATCCTTCACATACATTTCTTCTAGGTTTTCCTTTTTTCCCCTTTTCTCCCTTTTCCATAGAAATTTCTCCCATTTGTCAATGTCATATCCTTTCACTAAAAATTATCCAACATCCAACAAATTTCTCCCAAATATTGGCTCTATTTTGCAAAAAGAAAAGAAAAAAAATCCATACTTGGGTTGGCGTATCAACAAAATTTCTCCTATTTGCGAAATGTGGATGAAATTTAAATTTAAAATTTAGAAATTATGACATTTCCCGCAAAATCTCGAAATTCTAGAAAACATGAAATGATTTCTTGCTATGATTTTTCATGATCTTGGGGATCTTCTTCCTCTTGTTTGATTCCATTATTATGTCTCTCGAGCGTTTGATCGCCGGTGCCCACGACATGCTTTTCGCTTTGTCAGTCCAATTCGACTTTCTTTGTGCGATATTTCTTTTCCTTTTACGTAGTGTTCTCCTGGTCCTATAGGGGTTTTTCAAATGGAATCATATTTCCATGCAGATAGAAAGCTTCTGAGAGAAAGGAAAATAATTAGTAAAACTAATTTTATTTCAATATTTTTGGTGGATGTTTTTGTCTCTCAAATAGGAAATCTCCTCAATCTACCTCAAGTAGTTTGCTCTAAGCTGTGTCCTGAGGTTCTTTACTTGAGTCATCCTATAAAATTAGAACTGGTTTAAAGGTTTGCTTTTTTTTTTTCTCAAACACAAATGAAGCTTTAATTGGTTTTCACTTTCTAGTATCTCATTTGGATGCAACAAATAACACATTTCAAAAGCTTCTACAGATTGATTTTAACCCCATCTAGACTGGTTTTCACTTACTCCTGGATTTGGGTAGCGGGTTCACCACCAATATGGTTCAATAAGAGGTTTGTCTAGTCTTGTTCATCAATAAAATATTATTATCTTGAGCCAAACCTTGAACTACCCTAAACTTGTTCATTTAGGACGCTACACACTGATGTATGATGATATCGGGAATAGGCTAGTAATAATAATGAGCTAATAAGCTTTCTTACATATTGTGAGTTCAACTTTTGAGTTTGTTCAAGTTCATCATCACTCTAACAACAGACGCCCAAAACAGCAGTTATGACTCTAATGTTTAGTCATAAGCTTGATAAACAACTCAAACAGGTGCAGCTTCAATATATTTCATTTGTATTCAAAAAACCTCTGCTTAGAATCAAAACTAGTGAAGAATGTGAAGAATTCAACTGACAATTCATCCATTTTGACAAATATGACATTTTCTCCAACAAATCGACTTTGCTTTCCTAAATTTTAATAGTTTATTAAATAAGGTGTTTCACCGATGCCCTACTAGATTACAAACGACTAAAATTGAAATAGCAACAAAGCATAGATAGTCACAAGTTGAAACATTTGCATCGGACACAAGTAAATCATGCTTTGCACACTCCTAAATCCGCCTGCAATTGTTTTACTCTAAATACAAGGCTCCCATGAACAGGTTAAATAAATAGCATATCAAATTACATTGAATTTGGATCGAATAAATAGAAAAACAAGATAAATAGAAATGGTGAAAGAGAAAAATGTTTAATTTCTTACTCCATGAATCCTAACATTCTCAAGTCTTTGCATAAAAGGAGATACAAAGCATGCAAGTCTCAAGTCCAATACTGATTGTTCCTTGGCATAAGCTTGACGGTCACGGTAAATCTAATGAATTATTGTATGCTACTAGTTCGTCAAGGTAAAAATATTGATATTAATACTAGAAAATAAAGAAATTTTTTTTTACTACCATCCATCTAGTTCTTTTCCAAGAGCGAGATTCTTCATCCTCATGTGTTAAAATAATTTTGCCCAACCTTGTTTCAAGATTTAGGAATTCCTTGTTATTATTGTGAATTTGATTTCTTTTTTCTCAAATTTGTATTTTCTTTATCTTTTCTTTCCATCACTTCAAATTTTTATAAATGGAAATTCTAGAAACTATGCATATGAACATCCAAAATATATCTTTTCGATTAAAAGTAGTTTAATATATCATAAGGAATCAAAGAAGGGTAAATTCAAAGCTGACTGTACCAAGTGAAGCAAGCATGTGGTTTAATATTCTCCAGTTCAGTGCCCTAAAAGCATAGTTCTTAAGTCTCCTTATTCTCATGTAAATGATAGGATGTGGTATGTGAATGTACAATAGTTATTTGCCATATTATGGCCTAGAATTTTAATTTGTTAATTTTTTGTTGATGTAGAAATGAGACTGAGTTGCCAAAGCTTGAGATTGAAGTAAGAAACCAACATTTTTTTTTATTTGCTTCTAAATGGATTGATTAAATATTGTCGGACTGATTGAAAGGAGGCTGCAGAGAAAGAAACTGAAAGTAATAACAATGAGGATGTTCCGAATGCTTTTGAAATTGGAGAAAATGAACCATAAGAGTCAATTAACTTCCTTTAGGCCAAGCCCTTACTCCTTGGTGTGTGTTAACTTCCTTGGCTATGTAGTCATTCTTAACCTTAAGGGATATCATAGTCCATATCATAACCTTGACTATTCAGTGAATCTTAGGTTGTTAGCTGATCATGAATTTTGCTAGTATCATGCAATTAGAAATTTTGGGTTTGGACATGTTTCAGCACTCTAAACCTGGTATGCAAAGTTAGCAATATGAAGGCACCATCGATGAAGTTATCAATTAGAGTCCCAGATGCAAAGAAGGCACACTTATTTATTTTTATTGTTTACTTCCTTTGAAAGACGGAATTTGCTAATGTAAATTATCATGAATGGAACTTTGCTGCACCTCAAGTGCTTTAATGAATAAAAGATGAGACTTTTGAATAAGGATTGGGAATTTAATTTCAAGCATACCTCTTAAAGAAAAGAAAAAAATCCAGCATATAAAAAGTTTCCCTATATCTATAGAGGAAGAGATAGTCCCTACTGGTATGTGAGGCATCCGAGACCAAAATGTTGCTCGAGGAGCATTTAAAAGTTTAATTTTAATAATGCTTCTTATTTTCTTAGAGAACATGATATTGGGACCCAGATTTTGTTTTTCTCATAGATAGGGACACCCTTGCTTCTATAGGTGTTGTAGGTGCAAGAGTCAGAGGACAAGGAAATCTATGTGTAAGTACATCTTAAACTTTCTTGTCCTAAGAGAATTAATCATGAATGTATTTAACATCTCTATCTTTAAGTGAACAAATTGTGCTTCTTATATCTTTCTCGTGATTTGTTTAGAGCATGTACATATTAGAGATCAATTATTTGTGCTAACATACTCTTAAAAATGAAAAACTAAAACTTTTAATACATATATATATATATATATATATATATATATATATATATATATATATATATATATAAACTATGGAAATGTTAATTAAGTATTAGTGTAATGTGAGGGAATAACTTTGCTTAACATTAAAATGATCTAGAAACTTGTTTTTCTTTAAAATCATAAATGGTAAATTATTTTCACAAAGAGATGTAGCATCTTAATTATTATTTACTCATTTGGACATTGTCTTTCATTTCTTGTAAGCCAACCCAATAAGATAACTATATTTTTATGAGGTCAATTAATTTTTTATAAAAATATATGAATAAACTTCTTATCGCAAAATTTTAGAAGATCATCTTTTAAACTTGTTTCTAGTTGAAGACCTTTCCTATCTTTGCCTTTGTGCTATTAACATTTGGATTTGGAAGTTACCTTTATATTTAAGATAATTTAAATTATTTGCATACAATACATCTTTTCTATTAGTTTCCTAATTAGGCATCTTTTAATACTTCAAATTTTATATATTTCATATGTTTTTAAAACAAGGGTCCTGCTACTCACTATACCCCCGCTACCACGTGGCCTTCGTAGTGACATAGGTGTAATGGTCATAGGAACTTGAAACTTCAAATTTACTTATTTCACCAATAAAATGAGTGCTTCATAATTTAATTCTTATACTTATGTTTTTTTTTATAGATTGAAAGACTCTAATAGGTATGATATTAAAAAAATAAAAATAAAAATAATTTTCAAATACTGGTTGATTCTTAATAGGTATGAATCATATGATATTAAGAATAAACTATTATTTGAAAATAACTTTTTTTTTTTTAGTTTCTTTGCCTATTTTATCGGTGTGTCTATTTGAGACTAATGTGGTTTTTCTCATTACCATTAAAGTCCTCTTTGTGCTACTTGCAATTGTATTGTTTTTTTTCCTCTTTCATTGACCTTTAAATAAACTAATAAAAGTTTATGTGAAACCTCGAGAAAATCCTAATTTTCTCAAAAAGGGTAAAATGGTCATTTCGGTCAAAATCCGAAATTTTTCTAGATCTCGGATGATGAAACAGACTTTATCGTTGGAATCGTCTCACAAAATCTAGCTACCACATCGAATTTCGTAGAATTCCGAGACAACCGAAATTTTCATGTTTTTCGAGGAATGGGGGTAGTGAGGGACATTTGGCACATTTTGAGTGGCTCAAGAGGTGCCACGTGTCATGTGCAGAGTTAGTCAAACATGAGCTCAAGTGTGGGCCATTGGTGGACACATGGCATGACGCCATATGATGAAAATCCAAAGTAGGTGGATAAGAGGATATGGTGTAATCCAAGGAACTAATGGCAATTGAACATGTTGCAAGAGAGGACAATTCTCTTGACCAAGTTGACCTAACCAGTTTGGGTGAGGGGGAAGGAGCAAACCGTGAAATAGGAGAGAGAAAAGAGTGGGATTTTTAGAGAGAGAAGCTCTACCTTCTCTCTAGAATTCCCGGCGATTGGACCGTTGGTTTCCGATGAGGCAAGTTTATTTTCGGTTTAAGAGCCTTGTAAATGGTTTGGTTGATATGAGGCCGTGAGTGGCTATATGGTCAGTCCCAAAACTTGGGATTGAAGTGGCCGGAAATTGGGACTGCAAGGCCTTTATCATTTCGGTCCGTTATCGGGTCCATATGTGTCAGTTTCAGGTGTTAAATTGTGGTTGGAGTGTTTTGGGCCGAAATGGCCATGAGTTTTTGGTCCTCCGGAGTGGGACCAAATGCTAGAAATTTTGGGCAATTTCGAACAGCCCACGTACCGTTTAGGGATGTTAAAACAGCCCGGGTTGATGGTTGGATGGAAATTGTCCATGTATGTTATTTGCATAATATTGCTTAAAAATGAATGGCTCGAGATATGTGTGGAAACGAATTGTTAATGCATAAAATTTAATGTGTTAACATGATGTTGAATTATATAAAAATATAATTGTGTGTGAGCCATTGGAATTGAATTGTTATTAGCCCATGTGAGCTAATTTTGATGTTATTGCTATGAATGAATAACATGTGGTTAGTATGTGAATTTGTTAATATATGCATGATTGAGATATATTGGCATGTGTTATTTGGAAATGGCATAATGCATTTCATATGCATCAAGCAATCCTAGAACAAATGTATGAGTGCATGGCATGAGTTAGAAAGAAAAAGGAAAATGGCTATGAAAGGAATTTCTAAGGAAGATTTTCCAAAGAATCGCTTGAGTCATTCAACAAGCTTCATCTCGGAGGCGGACCCATGATTGTTTCAAAGAATTACCCAACAAATTCACCTCGGAGGGTTGTCCAACAGATTTTAATTAAACTCGGAGAAGGTTTTCGAGAACAAAAACCTTTTGTTTTGAAAACAGTGTTTTCTCACTCTTGGCTTAGGCATGTGTGAGGGAGTCAGTGAGGGCTCGAGACATGGGAGTGGGTGGGTCACATTCTCATCCATATCATGTAGACATTTGAGTAGGAACTTGCATGTTTTACTTGAATGTGTTTGGTTGCCATTACATGTGCACTTAGGTGGGGAGTAACCCAAGGTAGGATAATCACCACGGCATTGCCCATCCCGTCGAGGAAAATTATTTCAAGTAATCGGATGTTCAAATTTAGATGGGACGTGATTCGAGGTCTTAGAGACGAAGAAATGGCCATATATGGCATTGTTATGTATTTTGTTATGGCATTGTAAATTAACTCCTTTTTGTATAAAATTTACATTTTTGTGAGTATGGATGTATGGGCCAATGTGGCCATTTTTACTCATGTATGGGTCTCATGATATGAGACATGATTTTTTCATAGGTCAGACTAAGGGTCAACGAGACCCCCTCGTGGTCGGGGGCATCACAAAACTTTTCTTTTTTACATCCATGAATATATTTGTTACTGCCTTGTTTACATTAATCTAATAATGTAAGTTTGGTATTAGAATTTTTTTATTTTTCATTCAATTAACAAAATATTGGATCTTGTTTTCATCTCGTATTTAGATGAACATTTAAGGAATAAAAATATTATAAATTTGTTTTTTTTCTTATGTTTCAAACACAAATTTAAACTAATCTATGTTTTTCTATTTGCAATTTGTTAGGTAGCATGCAAGACAGCAGGAAGTGCAATTTTGAGAGTGCAAGATGACGTGCTAGCCTTTTCTTTTTATCATATACAATTGTTATATACAGTGTTTATCTATTTATCTTTCCTTTTTTTTTTTTTTGTGATATATTCGTTGAGTGTACAAGATTATGTATAGATATTTTTTTTTTTTGGTATATTTAGGGATATGTTTTATGTATCCATGTAATTGAAATTACTTTATAATTTTAAAATTGATGTGGATTTTTATTTTTGAAAAAATAATTAATATTTAGGGTTAATAATGAATTCAAAATGGGTTCAACTTGGAGTAAAGATTAATTCATGGTAGGTCAACCGTTTAAGTATTCTAAACAACCCTAATAATATAGACCAACTTTCTTGATAAATGAAATATGAGACCTGTATCGAAATAAATAAAATAAAAATAAAAAGCATTATCGACATATATGAAAAAAATTATAATAAGATGAAACAAACTGGGAATGTGAATTTGACATATCTTATAAGAATAAGATTTTTTTTATGGGTGAATATTGAAACAACTTTGACATATGTATATGTTAAGCTAGTTTTAAATTTTGACATATGCATATGTCAAGATAACTTTATACTTTTCTTGACGCTAGCATAGATGACATTTAGAATATTAGCTATTATCTTACATATATAGCTTATCTTAATGTTGAAAATCGTCAAGGAATGCCTTTTTTCTTGTAGTGAAATCACACGAAACTGTTCAACTCTCGGCATTTCTCCTTACAGAAATTCGAATAGCACTTCTTCATTTTTACTGGCCAACTACTTTAAGGTCTGTCAAACCTCTTTTACTCTTTCTTGCTCAAAATCTATGTTTACCGCCATTTCATTTGCATATCGTAGAGTTTAATATCCTATAGGTTTGTTTTATGGATTACTGTTACTAGGCTTTCTGCAGGGAGTAAGGCTTTTCATTACTTGTTTGTCTTGTGCCTTACTCCATCGATCCTTTTGTCTTTAGATGTTAGACCCTAACGGTTCAAATTCTTCATGGGCAATTGGTGACAACACTAAAAATCCAATGTAGGGTGTGAGACCACCAGTCCTCTCAGACCGATTCAGGAAAACTCTTCGATTCTCATCGAACTCGAGTCCGAATGGATTTGAATGAGGTCATCACTCTTGGTTCACTTTATCTGACGCCTCGTAAATGAGTTTTGGGATAAGTATTTCTTTCCTCCCTACGTCTCTGTAACCTTTCCCCGTTTAAATCTCTATGGCCTTAATCTACCCAAGGAGGACTGGTGGGAAACATGATTTCGTCTATCGCCCAAGATTCACTCTTTATCGAGGGGTTAAGACCGCTTCGCCAATGCTATGCACCACCACTCACGTCCGGTGCATCCCGCTCACTCATGTCAATATCATCCGGCTCCTCCTCGGGGTGGTGATTATGAATGGCCTACATGGTATCCATATCGTAGCTAGGTGATCCTCACACCAATTTCAGATAGACATAACTTAGCAAGTACTACTTTTGTGGCCACGCTCGACCGCAGCTGTCATTAACTCAGACAACATGAGCAAGAACAAACCACTAGGGAATATCATGATATTTCCGCGCTGGTCAGGTAAAGGAGTCATGCTCAAGGAATACAAGATAAAATAACGGACTCCCGAGTTAGCTGAACAGGTCCTCAAGCCTCATCCCTCGTCCCTTTATGTCTTCTATTTTCTCTTTCTTGTTCCCTGATTAGTCCAGTTGTGGTGTGTAGATTCTCGGGGATGTGTGAAGCTGGTGGATGAAATCACCCTTAGCCAACTCGACCTCTTAGTGAAAGATCCTACCCCTAAGCCAGAGTAGACTTAAGAATCATCACTTCAAGAACATTCGGGGAGGTTACTGACAACACCGAGGAGTTCGTCCCCCAAGTAGTTTCGAAATTGAGATATCCCGGGGTTGACGAACGCTCGGGTCAGGGATCTTCATCAAAGGAAGTTGATTAGATGCGTCGATGAAAAGGATTTCAAGGGCAAACTCCCTTGTGAGGATATGGCTTTCGATCGTGCCTTAGCGAGGCAGTTCCTCTTTCCCCTTTGACGCGGAAGATGGGGGTGTTGTTCCTAAACTTGACGTCCGACCGCAGAAGAAGCACAAAGGCTCAGGTTCTATGAAGGTAATCAATGCTCCACCTAGGACACAACAGACTTGACCACCCCTTAAGGAATTGACCCACGCGAAAGGGAAAGTTAAAGTTAGCAGAGGTGGTGGGACCTCACCTGCTAGGGTGGAGTTTCCACCAACGATCATGTCTTTTCTCGTCGACCCTTCCTTGTATGAAGAGTCTGAGGTGAAAGAGCTTGAGGCTAGGGCCTTCTCTGCCCTCGAGGAACTATTCGAGGAAAAGACAATGAAGAGGGTGTAAGGGAGAATGTCGAACATTGCCCATTTGACATGGTGGCCATGGTATCGTTTTCTAAAATCTCTCACTCTCCCTTTCAACTGATCTTTTGTCCAATTTCTCATGTGTGTTCTCATACCACGCATGGCCTCTCGGTCTACTCACGAATACTACACAAAGTACATCTCATGCTTAGCTTAGTTATCAACTTTTCAGATGATGTCACAGAAGCCTTACACAAGGCAAATAATTTTGAGGCTTCAAGATCTCGAGCTTGAGGGAGCAATCGGCACACACTCAGAAAGGCTTGAAGCCTTCATAGTGTGAAGGGGGTCAAGCCCCTAAGGCTCGAGGCCTCATACAACAAAGGAACACGTTGTCTTGAAGGCTTGAAGCCTTTATAATGGCGGAGGGGGGCCAAGGCCTCGAGGCTTGAGGTCTCATAAGGTGAAGGGACACGTGGTCCCGAAGACTTGAAGCCTCTATAATGGCGGTTATGGGTCGAGCCCCAGACCTCATATGGCGAAGGAACACGTGGATCCCGAGGTCAGGTCTCTATAACGGGCGAAGGGGGCCAGCTTCCCGAGGCTCAAGGCCTCATACGGTGAAGGGACACGTGGTCCCAAGCCTTTTAGCCTTCATAATGGAGAAGGAAGCTAAGCCCCCAAGGCCCGAGGCCTCATATGGCCAGGGGACACGTGGTCTTAAAGGCTTATAGCCTTCATAATGGCGATGCGGCTAACCGACATTCCGGTGCCTCATACAATAAAGAAACACGTAGTCTCGAAGGCTTGTAGCCTTCATAATGGATAAGGGGGGGTCAAGCCCCTAAGGCTTGAGGCCTCATACAATGAAGGGACACATGATTCTAAAGGCTTGAAGCCTTCATAATGGCAAAGGGAGGCCGAGACCTTGAGGCTCGAGGCCTCATACGATGAAGGGACATGTGGTTTCGAAGGCTTGTAGCCTTCACATTGGGGAAAGGGGGCTGAGCCCCGGAGGCCCCAAGCCTCATACTATGAAGGGAAACGTGGTCCTGGAGGGCTTACATTCAAAATGGAGAATGGGTCGATTGCTGAGGCTTCATATAATGAAGGCATTTTAATCTCTGGGCCTTCACGGCGAGGGGAGGGGAGAGGTCGAGCCCTTAAGGCTCGAGGCCTCATACGAAGAAGGGGCGCGTGATCCCAAAGGCTAGAATCCTTCATAAAGGTGAAGGGGGCCAACTCAAGGCCGCAGATACAACTAAGGACACAAACTCAAGGCTCGAGGCCCCATGGAGAAGCGGGCTGCTCTTAGCATTTAAAGGCCTCATACAATTAAGGGACACGTGGTCCCGAATGATTGAAGCCTTAATAATGGCAAAGGGGGGTTGAGCCCTTTTGGCCCGAGGCCTCATACGTGGAAGGGACATGTGGTCCCAAAGGCTTATAGTATGATGCCCCATATCCCGGGGGTCCATTGACTACCCGTCAACCCGCAAAATCACTCGTGAAGGTCGGGTGACTCGACATCTCTCACGAAAATCGGGCAGAGTCTCCTTTGTACATGGAGCTCTACCCAAATACATCACCTGTCCCAACATCAATCACATGATACATAAATGAATAAACTACTAAATCTATTACTACTGTATATGTATCCAACTATATCCAATAGTTTCAAGAGTTAATAAATGACTCTTATACAACATATATTAAAATTCTAAAATTCTAATACATGTATACATCATAAAAACCCTCAAAGCCACACCCCGGCTTTCTTCACAATCGGCCTCTATGATGAGCCGTCTTCTCGTGCGCTCCCTGTACCTGAAAAATATGTTCCCTCGACAGGGTGAGCTAATGCTCAGTAGTGGAATCACCCTAGATGAGATACTCCCCACCTAAGTGTATATGCAATGCTCCAAAGAAAACACACATTCAAGTAAATGCATGATCCTACTAGAATGTCTACCTAAACAACTCATACCCTGAGTCCTCACCGACTCCCTCACACTTGCCTAATCCACGTATAAGAAACATTATTTTTAACAAAGATATTTGTTATTATTTATGGACTACCCTCCGATATAGTAGTACCAATTCGGTTATATTTAGTGGACTACCCTCCGAGATATATCAATCACGACCGACAATTGATATTTTATATGGACTACCCTCCGATATCAGAATGGACAATAATCTCGATAATTCTATTATTAGTCAACTCTCTGAAACCACTCTTTCAACAAACTACCTCATGCACTCACTCCCATCGTCTGGTGCCCCAAAGGTGCATATGGAATGCATGATGCCAATTCCAATACAATTATATAACACATGTAAATATATAATCATGCACATATTCACATAATTAAATCACACAAACATGTCATGTAAGTTCACAATCCATTACATAAAAAATTAGCTCACATGGGCTAATGATCAAGCACAAGCAATTCAACTTGAATTACTCGACCAAATACGGTTCACCACAAAAGTTTATTTTCGTGTCACTATTCATATGAACAGTAAAACCCTCGGGTTCACTATTCCCATCCACTCATCAATTCATCGGTTCATTTTGGGAACTCGAATTTCATGGCCATTTCTGGCCTCACACACATCACAATACAATCTAAAGAACACATTTCACCATGACCAACCCAAACAGCCCGTGGGTTTCTAAAATTTTCAATAATTCGATCCTAAGTTTTGGGATCGATCAAATGATCGTTCAAGGCCTCAAACAACTTAAGCATCATAAATACACTTAAACAAAGTGTAAAACTCAAGTAGGGAGAAACCCCTACCTCACGGTGTTTGTCAAAAACTCCCAAAACTGGTGCCCACGCGTAGGTCTCGATGCATAGAGCAGCTTTCCTTCTCGTCCCGACGAATTCCGACGGTCGGATCTTCCAGAAATCTAGAGAGAAGTGGCTTACTCTCTCTCTAAAAACTCCATTTCCCAACTCTCTGTATCTCCCCTTCACGCTTTCTTTTCCCCTTTTAGTCAGTAGGAGACTAAGACTATTTGGACTTTTGTCCTATCATCATTTAAACTTTCCATTAATGACATCTACGTCCCTTCTTTTCCCGCTTGATACTGCACTATCCTCATCGGCCCATTTTCATCGCTTTCACTATGCCACTTATGGAACATGAGTACATGTTATACGTGACTTTTGTCACATCGTATATCGTTTTACGGCACCCAAAACGTGATACCTCGAAAAACGTGCAAACTCCGGCTGTCTCGGAATTCAACGAAATTTGTCATGCTACCTAGATTTCGCGAGACACCTAACAATGAAATTGCCACATCCGAGATCCGCAGAATAAATATCTGATTAATCGAAATTACTATTTTACCATTTTTCCGTAAATTAGAATTCTCGAAGTCTTACATTCTCTTAAAAGGAATTTCATTCCGAAATTCTGTATTAACACTATCACTCACATGCATATGCAACGTGCACTATACCATGCATGTAAACTCATCATTTAATATTAAAATGACAAACCATCGTTTACCTTCATCCCTAAACAAGAGGGGACAGGGCCTATCGTGGTCCTCGTGACTCCCAGACGTTGACTCCTCCACTCCATAGTGCCGCCATAGCACCCTTACTAGCCTCACAGTCTTGTGTCGCAAAACCTTATCACAGCTATCCAAAATACATATTGGTCCCTCCTCAAAGGTCCCATCAGTGTCAACCTTGATCTGTCCCTAATCCACTACATGAGTTGGATCTGGCGTATACTTTCAGAGCAATTTGAGACGCTAAACACCTCGACACCGATACGCCTACGCAGAAGCCAACCGCAGACGCTTACACCACCTATCCTCTTGAGTATCTCGAAAGGCCCAATGAATCTCGACAATATCTTCCCACGCTTGCCGAACCTGACCACTCCTCTATTAGGCATCACCTTCAAGAAAATGTGATCCCCAACCTCGAACTCTAAGGGTCGACGTCGTACATCTGCATAGCTCTTTTGTAGGCTCTAAGCCTTGAGTAGACGCTGTCGTATCAAGCTCACCCTTATCGAGGTGTTCCCTAATCGATCAGACCGCGACGGAGCTCTCTCCCACCTCGGTCAAACATAACTGACCTACACGGCCTCCCATACAATGCCCTGCCACGGTGCCATCCGTATACTTTCCCCGATAACTCGCTCAGGCGAATTTCACTAAGGGTGCGCTCTTCCTATCTACCCCATGATCCAGACGCATGCTCGCAAAGATGTCCCTCTTACACCTATATAGTCCTCTCGCATCACCATCCGTCTGTTGGTGGAAAGTTAGAAGTCATCACAACCGTGGTGGCCCATAGCCTTTGAAACTCTTCCAAAAGTGCGCTCGTAAACCTCGGTCCCTATCCGACACTATAGATACCGTACTCCATATAAATTTGACCATCTCTCGAATGTACAACCCAAGCAGGGTCTCCAAGGCGAAGGTCATTCGCACGGCCAGAAAATGTGCCGACTTCGTGAGCCGGTCCTGACCGTCACCCATACCGTCATGCTCGCTGCACCGTGAAAGTGTGGTCACAAAGTCCATCGCGATCGTGCTCCATCTTCCACTCCCCACCTCCAACGGCTAAAGTAGCTCGCCGGCTTCCTCGATGCTCAACCTTAACCTCACGACATGTGAGACATCGTGAACAAGTCCCCACGCGGTCTCTTCATCCCGCTCCAGTACCGACGACGAAGATCCCGTACATCTTCGTACACTCGGATGCACTCCAAAATCGAGAGCAAAGTGGAAACCCCCGAGAATCTCCCTCTCTCAAGTCCGCGTGGGGGAACCACTACCCGTCCCTCTATACCGAAGACTACCATCTCGGTGTGTACCGCAATCCAAATTTCGTCACCTATACCGATCGTACCTAGTCCCCGATGGACACTATCTCCGTTGCCTTGCCACCGAGACTCACCACTGCTCAACAGAGACGGTAAAACACTAAACTCCCTTAACATGCCCCGAGTCTCGCCACAGATCAGAGTCTAAACCTGGTCCCACGCTCCGAGCATCCGCCACTCCCGAGAAGCTATACTAGCCAATGCTCCTCTCACTTCCGGACAGTGCATCAGCCACCACATTTGCCTTACCAGGATGGTAATGCAAAGTGAAGTCATAATCCTCTAGTAACTCCATCCATCTGCGTTGCCTCATATTGAGGTCCCACTGCGTGAAAATATACTTCAGACTTTTATGGTCTGAGTACACCTTGAACTCCTCTCCATATAAGTAATGGCGCCAAATTTTCGCATTATGACCGCTTAACTCCATGTCGTGTAAGGGTAATTTCGCCATATTCTTCAATCATGGAACCATAAGCTACTACCTCCCTGATCGCATCAAAACACATCTCGCCCGCCCTCGAGGCATCACAATACACTGCGGTACCCCCGTCCGCCCCGCTCCGACCTACTCGGGCGATGGGAGAGCCGGCAAGTCTCCTCTTCAACTTCGAATGCCTCGCACGATCATCCTAATCAAACTCGACCTCCTTACCGGTCAACCGCCACAGGTGCCTTCCGCTATAATGAGAAATCCTCAATGAATCTTCGCAGTACCCGTATCAATCCTAAGAAACTACGATCTTGAAGACTCCACTTCGTCATTTCTCCTAACTCATTACTACTCGATCTTCCTCGGGTCGACCGACACTTCCCGATACGGACACCACGTGTCCTAAAATCTCACTCAGCAGTTTCTCAAAACTCGCACTTATCAAACTTGACGCACAACCGATGGTCTCTCAACAACTCGTAAACGATCCTCAAGTGATACCTATGCTCACTGACCGAGCAGATCAAAATGTCATCCATGAAGACTACTTATGAACCGATCTAAATAGGGTCGAATATCCCACATGGCATCCATTTAACGCCGCTTACGCGATTCGCCAATCCAAAGGGCATCAATCAGAACTCAAAGTGCCCATAACGGCCCTAAATGCCGCCTTAGAGATATTCCGCCTCCCTAACCCCGATGATGGTAACCAAAGGTGAAGGTCTATCTCTGAGTGTAATTCGCGCCCTCCCAACTGATCAAACAAATCATCAATCCATGGCAATGGGCACCGATTCTTGATCGTAATCCTATTCAACTGTCGGTAATCAATGCACAGTCGAAGGGTTTTGTCCTTCTTCTTCGCAAATAGAATCGGAGCGCCCCATGGTGAAGTGCTCGGTCTAATGAACCCCTTATCCAATAACTCTATAGTTGGACTCTAAGTTCCTAACTCAATCGGTGCCATCTTACGTGAGTCATAGACACGTGGTGAAGTAATCTGGTGTAACTCGATACCAAAGTCTACAACCCTCTATGGAGGCAGTCAAGGTAGCTCATTTGGAAAAACATCCACATACTTGCACACTACTTGAGGTAGATCTAAGTCTGGTCTCTCCTCGTCCTCTAGGGTAAGGCTTGCTAGCCAACCCGCCAACTGTCCCTGACACCTAGACTCGTACACTGTCTGGGGCAAAATATCATGCTTGTCCCCCGAAATATAATACTCTAGCATCGCCCCGCTTGTAAGCAGAACCCTCCCACGCCTCACAATCGATAACGACCCCGTAAGCCGTCGCCTAATCCATCCCCTGCATGACATCGAACTCGACATAAACATGATCCTCGTGTCCACTATGAGTAGAGTCCCCGAGATCTCCAAACGCAACTCGACATATCATCCCGTATTCTCGCCCCTCTAATCCCTGGTGGGAGAACTCACATACAAAGGCCCTCTAAGGTCGTAACCTCTAAGCCCAACTCGACTCAACCGATGCAACGATGAATGAATGAAGCACTAGAATCAGTAACACCGCCCATAGCAGATAGCAAAACGCATCTTGTATAACTCAAGACCCATCGACTCACCGCTGAGGTGATGGCGCACACGCTCAACCCCGATGTCCCTACCCGTGGCCCCATCTCCGCCCTACCCATACTCCGCCTCTCGAGCCCGCTGCGGAAATGGAAGGTGCCCATGAAGCCGAACCGAGACTGCCTGCCTATACCCGCGGCCGTGGAGAAATGTACCGTGATCCTCTCCCCGTCTCGCTACTAACTCGGGACTATTCCATTCCAAACCCTAGGATCCCTGTCTCTGGGGGCAATCTCTCCTCATGTGTCCAGGCTGCTAACAATGGTATCATACCGATCCGCCACCGACCGACAACTCATTTGTCCCCGTCCCTGACATGGCCACGACTCGAACCTCAGGAACTAGAAGCTCTCGCCTTTCCGAACCGGGAAGAAGATCACTATCCTTCCTCACAAGCACACTGCATCCCAGTGCTCCAGCATCCTACCTCTCTATAGTCGTGGCCGTCCTAACCATGTAGTCCATATCCTCGTAGCGTAAGGTCCGAATGACAACTTCAAACCCCCATTCTCAAACCTCCTAACCCCGCTATGTCTCAGGGCCACATAATCATCAAGAATCGGGCTAAATTTCCGTGAACCTATCCACATAATCCATCACCGCTACCGCTCCCCCTCGCTTTCCACCTCTAGGAACCCTGGCCTTCGCATGCCCTGCAATCGAAAAATACTTACCCACAATTGTACTCAAACTCGCCGATGTCATACTCTCTAAGTCTCGTAGGTCCTTGCTCATCTCCACCATACTTGCCTTCTCCCCTCTACCTGAACGCAGCCTAACCTGATCCGTCGGCCGAGCTAATCCTCCATGGCCCCAACACCTTCCTACTCATAAACCAAATGGTCCGCCACCCATCTGATCTCCCTCGTGAATGTTAGAGGACGATGCGCCCTAAACCTCTGGAGGTTACCAGGGCCTCCCTGACTACATGATATACTAGCCTGTGATATAGCTGCCGCCGCAATACCTACATCCTCTACGACGGCCTCGATCAAAATACTGGTATCGGGGTCAAATGCCGGCAGCCCGATCAGCACCCGTGGACGCCCCCACGCCCTCATCCTTGACTAGCCATCTACACAATTTCAAACGGCAGTTAAATACAATACAGTATCTCTAAGGCATAAGCACAACCCCGAGACACTATTCATACACAAAACCAGTGTATATTTCAAGTCTCTGCATTCACAAGCAATGCAAGACCATTTATCTAATATATTAAATCATATTTATCAACAAAAATTTTATTTTCGAAAATTTTAGCTTTCCAAAATTTTGTCTTATTTTGTTTGATTTTACTATTTTTTTTCAAAAAACGCCAAATTTTTACTATTCATCGCTACTTTCATCAAGTATCGCTCACCTGTTGTACTACTTTTTCCTATTGCAATACACTTCCAAATTCTACCGCAATACACTCTAGTCACAATAGCAAAGAAGTGTATTGCAATACACTCTCGCAGCCCAAGCCCCGTATTGCAATAAGCCCAAAGAGCCTAAGTCGCTTCATGTCACAATACAATGTGGTGTATCAGAATACAAAATTTCTCGCCCACTAACCCGCCTTCTTTGCTCGCACAATAATTGTATCATAATACAATTTCGCTCTAAATCCAACCTATTTCCTTCCGCTGCAATACAATGGTTGCATTGCGGACACAAAATCGCTTATTCTAACCCCTCTCTCACAATACAATTTAGGCAATAGCCCAACCGATTTTGCTGCTCCAAAAATTTTTGTTTTTGTTTTTTTTTTTCAATTATTTCCAACTATTGGAAAATGTCCCAAAAATTATATTCATCCATTTTTTTTTCTAGTACACCCAAAATAAATTTATTTATTTTCTTCATTTTTCTTTAACTTTACACACTGTAAAAGTTTTAGAAAAATATTTCTTCTCATCATATAATTTTTTTTTTCACATTTCCAGCCACTGGAAAACACTAAAAAAATTATATACCTTTTTTTTTTTTCTCATTTTCCAGAATACTCTAATAAATTTATAAAAATTTATTTTATTCCACTTTCTTCGCTTATAATTATAAAACTTAAAATTAATTTTTCTTCACCTCTAAACCAAATAAATTTATGAAATTTATTTTCATTTCTTCTCTTTACACACTGTAAAAACTCCCAAACATTTTCCAACATACTAAGTGCTAATCACTAAGCACAAAATTCATACAACATATAACAATTCCTATTATAATCATCATTCACACGATAATCACCAAATTCATCAAATCACACAAAACACACCAAACACATGCATGCAGTGTCCTAGTTTTTATCTCGTGATTTTCCTAGGTAATCTCATACCTAAACTTAACATCGAACCACACCTAGTGGTGATGGATACCCAAACTCGAGCTCCCTAGGTATTCGTATACCTAAGCTATGATACCAAGCTATGACGCCCCAAATCCCGGAGGTCCGTTGACTACTCGTCAACATGCGGAATCACTTGTGAAGGTCGGGTAACCCGACATCTCTCACGAAAAATCGGGCGCGTAGCCCCTTGTACAAGTGAAACTTCTACCCAACGCATCACCCGCCCCAACATCAATCACACATGATACATAAATGAATAAAACCGCCTCGGGCCCATACTATAATGTATATGTATCCAACTTATATCCAATAGTTTCAAGAGTTAATAAATGACTCTTATACAACATATATTAAAATTCTAAAATACTAATACATAAACATACATCATAAACCCTCAAAGCCACACCTCGCTTTCTTCACAATCTACCTCTATGATGAGCCATCTCCTCGTGCACTCCCTGTACCTGAAAAATATGTTCCCTCGATAGGGTGAGCTAATGCTCAGTAGTGGAATCACCCTAGATGGGCTACTCTCTATTAGTAATAGTGCTCTAGGCCTATCGTATGGATATGGTATTTTGACTATTTATGAGAATTAATTATTATGATGATTTGCATGTTTATTATATATAATGTCTTTGAATAATATTAAATTATTCTAAATATCCCTAATTGGTTATTGTTATGGGAATAACAATGAATTAATATTAGTATAAAGTTTGATTGATATTCATGGGATGAATATATGTATGAGATACAAATCAAATTTATATCTATTTGTTGAGAACAAATATCGAGATGCACTGGCCTCGAGATTAATACATGGATCAAAGTCAAGGTTAATTCTAATAGTTATTAAATCCTTTGACCTCGAGATCGCTTATAGTTCTCAACATAAGGAATATTGTGTTTGCATAATCAAACGTTGTCTTTAATCTATGACTATAAAGGTTATACTTGAACATAATAAGAATTACGTGAATGGGTGATATGAAATGATGAATAATTTGTCCCTCTTATTATAAGAGAGATATCTCCGGTCCCCGACAATTGAGACTCGAGAAATGCATGGTCGTGCTCAAATGAATTGATGGAGATCAATCTCATTTGTTCAAATACCTAATCGGGTTTCGAGTAATCAAAGATAGAATTGATATATGCTGACTGCTCCATGCCTTATATTCTATCAAGATATCATGAGACAAAAGGATTGCGTCATTAGCTATATTAAGGTTGTCTCGGATCATGAGCTTTTCATTTAACTTGGGTGTCATAATGCTAGAGGCCACTTATGACTTGTAGGATCGAAAATGTGATTTAGGCCCATTTGACAATGTTTAATGAACTATGGGAATCGCACATTAGAACGAATAATAACGGTTATGGTTTTTCACTCTACGTAGTAATTTAAAATGATGAGATTATTTTAAATTACAAATAACAAATTAGTTGTTAGTTAAATTTGAATTTAATTTTGAAAGTTTAAATTCATTGATTTAAATTATAACAAATAATTAATTTGTTATATTTTCTTGTGGATAAGGAAATAATACGTAAAGGAGTTTTTTTTTTTAAAAGAGTTTAAATATATAATAATATAAGTCGTTTCCTTATCGATAAGGATTTGAATTTAAATTGTTATTATTTAAAAGTTTAAATATATAATAATATAAATTCGTTTCCTTATCTGATAAGGGGATTTGAATTTAAATTGTTATTATTTAAAAGAGTTTTAAATATATACAATATAAATTGCTTCTTATCTGAGTACATTTGAATTTAAATTGTTATTATTTTAAAGAGTTTTAAATATATAATATAAATAAATTCATTTCCTTATTCTGATAAGGATTAAATTTAAATTGTTATTATTTAAAAGAGTTTCAAATATATAATAATATAAATTCGCTTCTTATCTCGATAGGGATTTGAATTTAAATTGTTATTATTTAAAAGAGTTTTAAATATATACACAAAAAGTTCAGTTTTTGATTTAAAACTTGTAGACTTTAATATATAAATATATATATGAGATATACTATATTTTGGTTGTAGTCGCCTTTACCCTCGAAGAACAAATCCAAAAAACAGAGACCCTAATTTCGTTTAGGAGAAGACGGCTTCGAACTAGCATTCAACAAGATCGCTCATTATTTGTTCTGTGTGTGACATCAGAGTGGTGGTCGCTTTTCGTGAAGGCGCACCTTTGAAGATCCGACAAAGTTCCAAGACGTTGTACTTTGAAGGCTTGACAAATCATCTACAAGAGGTAAAGGTTTGTTTACCTTCCTTCGTTTTATGAAACACATGTGATCCTTGGTGGGTTGGAGGATAAAATCATACCCCATTGATTTATGTTCCAACTGCATTGATATTCTGCCCGTAGAATCTAACACTCTCCACCTAAGTGTATATGCAATGCTCCAAAGAAAACACACACCAAGTAAATGGCTGATCCTACTTGAATGTCTACCTGAACAACTCCATACCGTCCGTCGACTTCACACTCTGCCTAAGCCACGTGATGAGAAATACTTTATTTTTAACAAAGATATTTGTTATTATTTGTGGACTTACCCTCCGATATAAGTAGTAATCGACTCCGATGTTATATTTAAGTGACTACCCTCCAAGATATATCACTGGGCCTCTACCGATGAGGATTGGATATTTTATATGGACTACCCTCCGGGAGCACAAACATGGATGCACCCGATAATTCTTATTATTAGTCAACCCTCCAAAACCACTCTCTCAAAATCCACCTCATCACTCACTTATCGTCTGGGTGCCCCAATATACGGAAAATGCATGATGCCAATTTCAATACAATTATATAACACATGTAAGTATATAATCATGCATATATTCACATAATTAAATCACGCAAACATGTCATGTAAGTTCACAATCCATTACATCAAAATTTTCACATGGGCTAATGATCAAGCACGAGCAATTCAAAATGAGGGGTCAAGGCCCTAAGGCTCGAGGCCTCAAACGACGAAGGGCACGTGATCCCAAAGGCTTGAATCCTTCATAAAGGCAAATGAGGGGCCGAGCCTCCCAGACTTGAGGCCTCATATGGAAAAGGGACACGCGGCTCCTGGCTAAGGCTCGGTGGCCTTCATAATGGGGTAGGGCTCATGGGCCCATAATGCACGAAAGGGCATGTGGTCCTAAAGGTTTAAAGCCTTCATAATGGTGAATAGGGGCTAAGGCCCCGAGGCCCGAGGCCTCAGATGATGAAGGGAGACAGGGTCCCAAAGGCTTGTAGCCTTCATAGTGGTGAAGGGGGGACAAGCCCTTGAGGCTCAAGACCTCATACGATGAAGGGACACTTGGTCTCAAAGGCTTGTAACCTTCATAATAGCGAAGGGGGGCTAAGCCCCCGAGGCCTGAGGCTTCATATGGTGAAAAGGCACGTCATCGAGCCTTGTAATTCGAATCCAACTACTTATTGTAATATCCAAGTCTTGGAGGCTCAATCCAGAGATACAAATCTAAACCTTTAGTGCATTCTTAGCTGATATGTATATGCAAATACTATGACAAAGGGCAAATCAAAGTTAGGGGTGTAATCGACTCAAGTTGATATGGAGCCAAGTCCGAGTTCTATTCGATTTAAACCCGCTCAACTCTATCGAAGCCTTTCAAAATGTTCAATCTCAATTAAAAATAAAGATAGCTACTCAAACTCAACTCGACAAAGCTTAAATCAATTAAATAATTATACTTAACTCGATTTCTAAAAATCTAATTCAATTTAGCTTAAATTAAATTTAAATTATTAAGAGATATCGAGTTTTGTGGGTAATTTATATAGTGAGAATAAAAAATATGATTTAATAAATAATAAAATGGTAAACTCAATTGTTAGCACCAAATTTCTCGAGTCTAGCCATTGTTATAATTTAACGTTGAAACCTCCGACAGACAAAGATTCGAGCTCTAATTCTGGCTAACTTCAAATCAAATTCGAGTATTTTACGAGTCGAGATCGAGTAGATTGATTCGTGTACATCCTCAATCACACTAAACAATAAATCCGCTACTTCCAAGTCGATTAAAACTAATCCATATTTGTGCAAGAAAAAGAATGCGGGGCATCATATTCTCGATGTCCCTAACAAATTCATTACATGTTACCTTTGCGAGACATGCAAAGTAGAGGAAAATCAAGGCAATCGTAAAAAGCGTAGACTTAATTGTAAGACCTTTATTGTCCCTCTCAGAAAAAGAAGATATTATTGGTCTTTTGAAGAATGCTTAGAACGAAAGTGCTAAAAATCAAATTTTAGAGAATTATGCTTCATCTTTGGTAGATATGGTGATAATTGGATGTTTGACTGCGAGATCTACTAGTAGAGTAAAAACAACATTGAAAGTTACTATCTCTTTTTCTCTTTTTCTCTATCTTCATCACTTGTAAAATTCTTTCTCCTTGTGGGACCATGTAAACGATTCCTCGACAGGGAGCCGACATTTGGTCTCACTTAATTATTTTTTCTTTTCATTTTCATCCTCATTTTCCTGCTTTTGAATAAAACGCTTATCGAAG
Source organism: Tetrastigma voinierianum (assembly GCA_016808115.1). Lineage (NCBI taxonomy): Eukaryota > Viridiplantae > Streptophyta > Magnoliopsida > Vitales > Vitaceae > Tetrastigma > Tetrastigma voinierianum. The sequence continues at coordinate 202,007 of JAEQBH010001441.1, read as the reverse complement.
ACCGCCCACTCGCTTTTTGAATAAAATGCTTTTATCGGAGATTGTCCAATGTTTTTGAATAAAACATTTATCGGAGACTTCCTATGTTTTTGAATAAAACAGTTTATCAGATATTGTCCAATGTTTTTTAATAAAATGTTTATCGAAGATTGGCCACTGTTTTTGAATAAAACAGTTTATCGGAGACGGTCCAATGCTTTTGAAATACAATGGGTTATCGGAGATCATCTTACCTGCTTTTTTAATAAAACGCTTATCGGAGACTGCCCAACGCTTTTGGAATAAAATAGTTTCTATCTAGAGATTTACCCAATGTTTTTGAATAAAACGTTTATCGGAGACTGTCCACTATTTTTTAATAAAACAGTTTATCGAATTGTCCAATGCTTTTGAAATAAAGCGAGTTATTGGAGATTGTCCATTGTTTTTTAATAAAACAGAATGTTGTATAGGCGTGTGGTGTCCTATGGTGAGAACTCAAATACGTGCGGCCCACAAACGAGCAACACACGCACTAGGTAAGGAAATAAGTACACATCAGTATCCATCGTTCTTGTAGAATTACAAAACAAAAGCTTTTGTTTTGCAGTGTTAGCGGACGCCTTTTGATCGCTTTTCACACACTTCTGGTACATGCAGTGTGGAGGGAGCCGGTGAGACCTAGGACCAAGTCATAAGGGGCATACCAGACGATACGTAGACATTCAGCAATAGAGTATAAAAGTACTTGAATGCATGTGGATTGTGGCTGTAGCTGGCATTTGCATGTTGCTCTTAGGTGGGAGAGCCTTGGTAGAGATATATATCTACTAGGGCTTTCTTGTCACCCCTGCCGGTAACCACCCTTCAGTACACAGAAGATCTATCGCCTCCTTCGAGGTCAAGTGAGTACCTAAGAAGGTCTGGTCAAGGGTCTTGAAAAGTATTTTGTAAAATATATTAGAACAATCTAGTTTTAATATATAAAGCTGGTGCTAAATTGTAAAAAGAGTTGTACACTAAACTCCTTGTAAAATATTATATAAATTTGTAATATATTTAAAGAAAATATACGTAAAGGCTAATTACTAATATTCCGCTGGTCATTTTAAAGTCACAATCTAATTTCTGGATGAGGGTCACAAAGATGGTATCTGAGTATACAAACCCCTGGGTTTTAGGGCATCACAAGGTGACATCCAGTATCCAAGATCAATCTGCACGTCCTAATTCCCTTTATTCGTTCCTTCATTCTATTTCCCATATACAAGAACTTATTAGTTCCACTTATGGTCTAGATCGAAACGAATTCATGAACATGAACACAGTCGCACTGTAATCTAACCACCAATTGTTCTTAGGCACTTCAATAATATTTGATTCAAAACATACTGAAACATAGTATGTACCTTCTTTTCGAACTTCAAATCTTCTTTTTCGTATACACCTTTCTCGAGTGACCAATTTTCAAGTGGTATAGCACTTGAACTCCTTATGAATTTGTCCCTAATTAATCTTCATTGTGCCTTTGTTCTTTCTCTTATCCTTCTTTCCTAGTTTAGCCTTTCTACTGTCGGCTACATAATGAAATGTGAGATAAATAAAATGTTCCTTCATTTTCTTTAATCGTCCTTCCTTCAAAAATAATCCAACATGGCTTTAATTTTAAGGTTCCATTTTTCCTTAATAGTGTCAGAATTACTTGAAATCGCTACACTCAAGAGGAAGTGAGTTTATGATAAATTCTGAACCCCAAGAAGGATTCACTCACATCCATACCCATTGATTTCAGCTTTGCTGCCATATTAGCCATGCCTATCACATGATCATGAATGGGTTGTGACCAATCAAACTTCTTGGTCGCTAGCTCACTCATTAACTACAATGGACTTGTCAGCTATGTCCAATTGGGAGTATTCCTTAATTTTCAGCATGAATCTCTTCAACGCCCGTTTTGTGCATTGTCGCTTTACATTTTCAACCATTGTCTATCCTCTATCAACAAGTTCTAAAACTTAACTCTATTAGACTGCCCTAAGTCACGTAAAAGGACTTGTTAGGTTTTGTATTGGTCTCAATAATGGTTGTAGGTTTTTTAAAAACTATTGCCAATTCCAAATCCATAACATCTAGTTGAAATTGGATTTGTTCGGACCAATCCGTAGAGTTTAGTCCATTGAACTTGATCAACCCATCAGTCTATAGAAGCAAAGCAAATCTGACGTAAACTCAAAACTTTATATGTCACACATTAATGCTTGAGAAAACTTAAATAGATTCAAGAAAATAATAAATCTAATTATACATTTAAGTTCACCTTTTAGTGAACTTTGAACATACAAGAACTGTCATGATGCTTAACATATACATATATATATATGGTATATATATATGCATGCTATCTTTTGATATACAATCACGTTTACTGTTACTTATAAGAAATGGTCTACCTTTTAATACCTTAGCATTATAACTAATGTTTCAATGAAATGGTTAATCTTTATGTCATAAATTGCATCACATCAATATGAACAATTAAATTATAAATTAAATGTCTAAATATCTTGTAATAAGATAGGGCCACTTTTGGTAACTAAATAAGTTTTCCATATAATAAACATTTTAATTTATGCAAGCTTTAAGAAAATATAATAAAAAATCCTCAAATTTAATATATCCCTACACACATAAATTAGACATAATAATAGATTATCATGACAGAACTTTATGTGTCAATATTATATATATATATATATATATATATATATATATATATATATATATATATATATATATATATATATATATATATATATATATATATTATGACCAAACATGAACAATACTTTGATTAATGTTGATAAACTTAATCGTAATTAATGTATAATTGCCTCTATGGCCCTAGGAGGCATTAAACTTCCACCATCAAAACATTATAAGTTTACTTCCCCACTTGATCCATAAAACAAAGTCATGAAATAAATGAAAATTGATTGTTGCTATTTAAGAAACCAAACGCCATGTATGAAACAAACTTTGAACCCAGATAGCCATTAAAATCAAAATTGATTTTTCATCAAATAAAATAAGATTAAAGTTTACTCATACTGTTTCAGAAACCAAAAGCCATGTAATAAACTTCGTGGAAAAGAAACCAATTTAATTGTGGAATTTAGTTTGGAAAACTTCAGCCTATTTCTATAGAATTTAAAAACAAATCTTTACATGAAATAAAGTTTTCAAAACTAATTCATCCTAATATAGGAATTTAAATTGGGTTTTTTGCATAAAGTTTTAAAATCATTCAAAATCCTTGTCCACTACGGAATTTTTTGAATCAAACCCTTTTTTATTATGAAATCAAACCTTTATTCACCTCTACAGAAAATCAATTACATAATTTAAAATAAATAATTAAAAATAAAATAAAGTCAAACTCTTATCAGCATAATGCCGTGTAAATTTGAGTGAGAATAATCAAATATCGTTATAGAAAAGAAAGTATAAATAAATGACTTCTTTTCTACCATCACAATCAAAACAATCCTAGACAGGTTTGCTTTAATACCACACTGATACCTTTACAATGTAAGAACAACCCATAATCTTTCTTAGTTCTAAGAAGATTTTCGTTTCGATATATAGAAAACAAACTAAACATATCTTGGATTCATCACTTGTAATTTTCAAAGACCTTTTTTTCTTGCCTTCTTCTTTTCTGCATCTTTAATGGGAGAACCTGTAATGTCTAAAGGCAATTTACATCATGTTTTATTCATTGATTTCTTTGATAACTATTAATGTATTTATATATGGAAGGAAAGTAGCTGGATATAACCTATCTTATTTTAACTTCCCTTCTCCGTGCCTAATAATCATCATATCGAGCCTCTTTTTGATTTAAAAATCATTCTTTTAATAACATGGGTCATTATTAAATTATTCAAATAATATGACAGAATGTAGATGTGATTTTCTCTAAGCACCAATTGAGATGTAAACTTATTGAAGTGAGATTGTGAAATCCTTAAGCAAGACTCGACATTTTTCAATCTCTAATTTGTAAGACCCAGAAAAACTTGAAATTTGAATTTTGTTAGGAAGGGTAAATGGTACTTTGTTGAATTCTTTCTAGATCTCGATGATGAAATACTTCATTATAAATCAGTCTCTGCTTAAATCTGAGCCTACCAAAGACTTTTATTTAATTTTAGATAAACGGATTTAATAATTTCTTAGTGATTTCCATAAAGATCATCAGACCCTCGAAAGCTGCATTTAAAAATCCTAAAAATTTCAACATTTAAAGAACGTCCATTTAAGACATGGAACTCCAAAACCAGGGACGAACAAATTGTTTCAAAATGAATTGAATCGGGTCATGTGATATGTGCGGCTGAGCCACATGTTCACACTATAAATAGCCTAAAAATCTCATCTAAAAAAGATTCATTTTGTATAAGAGAAAAACTATATAGAGAGAGAGAGAGAGAGAGAGAGAGAGAGAGGAGAGAGAGAGAGAGAGAGAGAGGAGAGAGAGAGAGAGAGAGAGAGAGAGAGAAAACACCAAACATTTCCTCCAAGGGATTTCATGGGGGGTTTTATTTATTTAACTGCAATACGAGAGTGAAAGTCTACATTTCGACGAGAGCTACGCGTGGGTACCGGAATAACAAGATTTTACCAAGGTCTAAGGTTCGAGTTTTCATTGAAACCAAGAAAAAGGTGGTGTCTCAGGAAATCACGCTAATTGGCAGAGTGCTTTTATCCTACTCTTGCCACTTCTATCTAAGGGCAGGCGTGTGTGTGTCAAAGTGGGAGAATGTTGTCCCATTTTTTTTCCTCCGATCCCATGACTGTTTTGCCATAATCGTCATCCTCATCCGACCGAAAGTGATTCTAATTGTCGATAAACATCAGAGAGAAATGATATCTCCTTGGAAATAGGTCTATCCAAATTCGACCCTTTGACCATAAATGCATTCAAAATGCGCTATGTTCAGCAAGCCTGCTCGTTTTTAAGACTCCACTTGATCGTGTTGCCATAATCTCGCTATCCCCTCATCCAAATTGAGTGCACTCTAATTGATGGATAACCATAATTATAGGAAAACATAATCTCCTTCAACAGTTCAATATCCAAATTCCAACTCCATTTGACTCAAAAAACATTCCTAAGGAGCTTATAAAATCAGATAAATGTTATGTTTGAAAAACCCAGTAGTCCCGGTTATTTAGACATATCTTGATTCCTGTGCCCATTCATGATCTAGTCGAGAAGAACCCTAAGAACCGTAAATTCAAATGCAGGCAAAGAATCAAAGGTCGAATTATGATTAAGACCCCTCGAACAGTATCACAAACTCAAGCTTCAATAAGTAGAGTAAATTGACCGATTTTGAATGAAAAGGTCATAACATCTTCGTCCGGTCCTGGCTTCTCGTGTGTTCTCGACTTTATAACATCGAGTCGAACCTAGCTCATATGATGAGGGTAATCGTATCCACAACCTTCGCTGAAAGTTGTGTTCGTACTATGTGCATGTGGGGATACAAGAGTCATTTCTCGCTTTGTTTGCCTCAAATCTTCGACGATTTCATATCTTCAAGGTCCGAACTCCGCTTGCAGCCAGACCTACGGAAACCCATTGAGCCGCAAGATTCTTTCCGCATGTCCCTGCGTGGAAGGCAAAGGTGTCCACAACCGTGCTAAAAATCTATGTCTTGGTGCAGGTTATTTGGTTGCATCGATGTGAATAGCCGGGTTTTGACATGACCATTGCATGGAATGCTGTAGGCTATTGTATTGGGTTTGAATTTCCATGAGTTAGCCTAAGGAAGGTATATGAAATTACTTATGTAGTCATGTATTGATGAATGCTAATATGCATGATACTACGATATCTATAAAGATTGGCATGAAATGTATGGAACTTATATGCTTGCGATAGATGTTACATGATACTTAACATGAAGTACGATTGATTAGAAGGTTCCATTTAGTGTGCATCATACATGTAATACGAATTTGCAAGGACATTAGTATTGCATATGCAATGTGGACATCAACATATCGGGTGTGTGTGGATAGGCATTCATCGTTGTTGATGAATGCAGCTCGCATTTCTGACGACATCCAATATATGTCTCACGCTTAAAACATAAAAAAATAAATATAAATACGTGTTGGCGGAGTACATGGACCGTTAACCCCTTAGGTGAAAAGCCCTGAACATGGGTAAGAGACCCCAGCGGTGATCTCGAAAAGTTTTGTTTCAAAGAACATGATCATGGTTAATTACATAGACTTCAAGTTGTGTGATAGAGTCTGTGATTGATCAGGATTAGTTGCCCATTGGCACTCTGCATTTGGTACTAGTGAGTCGGGGTAAGGGCCTAAGATATGTGTACATTAAGTACCACCAAGGATTCCGCTGTCACAATTGGGCAGGGCAAGTGCGAGGGTGACTGATATGGGCACGAAGACACCTATGCAATGCATATTACGACATTCATGTAGACATTTTCACTTGGATGTGTATTGGTTGGTTTGATCATTGTATGAGCACTTAGGTGGGGAGTAACCCTTGCAGGAGATTATCACTATTGGGCTTTGCTCACCCCGTCGTGGAACCCCCCTTTCAGGTAAAGGTCAGTTATAGGCGGCTGGCCCGCATTCAGGATCGCACATATGAAGAAAGTCGGATTTGGCTTTAGATATTTTGTATATGTATATTAGAATAATCAATTTTAATATATCATTTTGTATAAGAGTGTATAATTGAACTCTTGTAAACATATCACTACATAGTTGCATGTGGCGTATTCTCGGGTATGGTTGAAACTGGGGCTAAGGGTCGCTATGACTCATGAATGACTCCTGTGGTATATCGAGTCTGATGGGTCATATGATGTATCGTTAGATAGGTTAGAGTTTGGGATATTTTATTGTAGAGACTCTGTCCAATTTTTTTATTAAATTATGGATCCCGATAAATGGGACATGATACGCCAGTTACCCATATCCACGTTTCGTAGTCGACGAAGAGCCAACGAGACCCTAACAGGGTGTCATAAACAGATAGAAAGCATAGGTACACGAGTACCTAGGGCTTGAGGGACATGGGTTTAGGCCATGGTCATTAAGGTGTATCTGATATGAGCATCACAACTACATGTCAAGGTTTAGGACACCCCTAGCCCGGGGGTCCCGTTGACAACCCGTCAACTTATGAAAACCTGTGGATACGATACCAAGCTGTGACACCCCTATCCCGGGGTTCCCATTGACAACCCGTTAACCTTCGAAAACCTGTGGATATCGGGTAACCCGACGCCACATCATCATGTCCCATTAATCGAGATCCATAATTTAACAAAAAAATCGAATAGAGTCTCCTCTATACGGGAAGCTCTATCAAAATACAAAACGGATATAACAATATGATATGTTTACAAGAGTTCAATTATACACTCTTATACAAAATGATATGTTAAAACTAATTTTTCTAATATACATATACAAAATATGATCTAAAGCCACATCCGGCTTTCTTCATATGTGGTCTCACGCGGGTCACGTCGCACTCGACCAGACTAGCGAAGGGCCCACGACAATAGTAAAGCCCAAAAGACGATAATCTCCTACAAGTGCGGGTTACTCCCACCTAAGCGCTCATACACCATCAAACCAACCAATACACATCCAAGGAAAATGTCTACATGAATGTCGATGTCACGCATGCTAACGTCTTCACGCCCATATCCCGAAAGCCACCCACCCGACTTCACACACGCCTTTGCTGTCAAGGATGTACCGGCCACTAAGTGGTACCCATGACACACATATACCGAGCCCCATCTACCACCGTTGCTCAATGCAAGTGCCAATGGGCAACTAATCCCAAGTCAATGCCGACTCCTATCATACAACTCGAAGTCTATGTGATAACCATGACCGTGTGTCTTCTTTGGGCAATAGAACTTTTTGGATCACACCGTGGGTCTCTTACACCCATGTTACAAAACTTTTCGGACCACACCGCGGGTTGAGTGTGTGTGCATGGATATGGGCATTCATCATCAGTGTTGATGAATGGGCATCGAGTTTCAGACTTGGACGACGTCCAATAGATGTCTCACTATTTAAACATAAAATAAATATAACACATGTGTTGGGCAGAGCAAGAAGGGGAGCGTTAACCCCCCTTAGGTGAAAAGCTTGGAACATGAGTGTAAGAGACTCGTGGTGTGATCCGAAAAGTTCTGTAACATGGGTGTAAGAGACCCACGGTGTGATCTGAAAGTTCTGTTGCCCAAAGAAGACACACGGTCATGGTTCGGGTGTCCCTATATCACCTCATTTGTCTCATATATTGAGACTCATTCCTGCATATTTAATTCACAAATATACAAAAATATGTGATAGACTATTTAATCAACGGTCCATTTAACAGTCCTTTTATACAACAAAAAGGTATACATGTTCTGCTTGTAGATAATACATGACAAAAACAAAACAAAGCAAAGCCTCATCTGGCTCTCATCCCGCATGCAGTCCCATATGTGGGTCGACACAAGATCGGACTCGCACCAAAGGGATCTCACGATGGTGAGTAAAGCCCAAGAGAATGACTCCACATGGGCTGCCTCCCCATTTAAGTGCACATGCAATGGTCACACAATAAACACACATCCAAATAAAATGTCTACATGAATTTCATATGTCATGCATGAAATGTCATCATGCCCATATCCCGAGTCACTCACCGACTGCCTTACACATGCATATGCCAAGTGTGAAAATCGCCACCGTATTACCACGACCCATGTATCAGTTTCTCCTCATCGGCTTTGGGCATTCCAATGCATGTGCCAATGGACAACCAATCCCGAGTCAATCCCGACTCCTATCACACAACTAGAAGTCTATGTGATAAACATGATCGTGTGTCTTCTTTGAGTAATAGAACTTTTCGGTTCACGCCGCGGGTCTCTTACACCTATACAGAACTTTTTGGATCACACCGTAAGTCTCTTACACCCATGTTCCAAGCTTTTCACCTAAGGTTAACAGTCCCCTTTTTGCTCTGCCCAACACACATTATTTATATTTCTTTTTATGTTTTAAACAGTGAGACATTTATTTGATGTCGTCTAAAGTACGAGCTCACTACCCATTCATCAACAATGATGATGGGTGACCACACCCATGAACACACACCCAACATAATGCGATGTCCCTGTGCATATGCAATGCCACGTCATCGCATGTTCTCATGTCACATGTATGATGCACACTACATGGAACATTCTACTCAATCGCATTTCATGCTAAGTACCATGTAAACATATATAATTACATCCATCAGGTTACATTTGGCACACATATATTAACATATATGTTACAATATATTCAAAGATGTTATTAAATTACCAACAATAACACACAAAAAACATTTCACATAAAATAGCCATTCCCGGCCATAATTTCGACCATACTCGACCTTAAAAAAATTCCAGACTTAGTCCAGAAATTTTAGTCTCTACTTTAACAGCTAAAAATTTAGCCATAAACTCGGCCCCGAAAACTGTCTCGAAAAATATTTCATAATAAAATCCATATCAAATCCGCTTCATTCCGCATCGATCACCCATGGCCATATTTTTTTACTAATTTTATCAATTCACTACTCCGACAGCAGCCCCGGAATCAAACCAACCTCAAAACCCGTCATGCACGGTCTAAAAAACCGACCACAACAAAGTCCAACATGCATTTTCCACAGCCCCAACCAAAACCGCTTAGATAATCGACCTTCAAAACTCCGGTCCCGCATCGGGTCCGAAAAACAAATTTACCACAAAACTCGCCATGTGGTCTGCCCAACTCCACATGGTCATTTACGCACCCAAATGAAAAGGAACCCAAGTAGGAGAAACCCCCACTCGGAGCGTGAAGCAATCGAATCATTCCGTTTCGTACCTATAAGTATCAGAAATTTCATCGAGAAGAATTAAATTTAATTCTCTAAGTTACCAAACTTCGGGTCGTTTGGAACAATCGTAAAAAAATTTGACAACTGTTTTTTTTATTATTTTCCTTTTTTCTTCTCCTTTCTCCATGCACCCTTTGCTCCTCTTTTCATTTCCTTTTATAATGTTTTTCTTTTTTTGCTCTCTTTCTCTCCAACGAATTGTTGATTGCCCCCCTAAGATATTTTCTTCAAATATCTTAGCTTGCATATTTTGTCACAATGTCGTTATATGCATGTGACAAGTGTCACATGTCAGGTCTCTCGTGGCTTCTCCCACATGTTGCGATCCTCCATGGTTCCATGTGGCACTAGCTTATGGTGCCATGTGGTATCATGTCAAGTGTCACCCGACACCTTGTGCCTCGAAAAGCGTGAAATTCCAACTGTCTTGAAATCTGACGAAATTCAACAAGGTAGCTAGATTTTACGAGAAGATTCCAACGGTGAAGTCCGTTTCGCCATCCGAGATCTAGAAAATTTCCAGTTTTAGCCTGTGCTATTTTGACAAAATTACTGTTTACCCTTTTTCAGAAAAAATGAAATTTTCTCGGGTTTTACATTCTCTCCTCCTTAAAATAATTTCATCCCGAAATTCCCACATGCACACATATACAACGCATGCATACAGTCATTCAATTATCACATTCCTAAACAACGTACCTTCATCCTCAAATAAGAAAGGATAGGTGGTACGCATCGTGTCCTCTCGCTCCCATATTGCCTCCTCCACTCCTCGGTGCCGCCATAGCACTTGCACTAGCCTCATAGTCTTGCATCGTAAAACTTGGTCTGGGCTATCCATGATACGCATTGGTCCCTCCTCTAAGTTCTCATTTGTATCAACAACAAGCTCGCCCCAATCCACTACATGAGTCAGATCTGGAGTGTATTTCTGGAGCATGGAGACATGGAATATGTCGTGAACACTTGATAAACTCGGTGGTAGTGCCAACTGGTAAGCAACTACGCTCACCCTCTCGAGTACCCCGAAGGGCCCAATATATCTCGGCGATAGCTTTCCCCGCTTGGCAAACCTGATCACTCATCTCTTAGGCATAACTTTCAAGAAGACGTGATCTCCCACCTCAAACTCTAGAGGTCGCCAAGCCGCGGTGACGCCCCAAAACTCCGGGGTCCGCTTCGACCACCACAACCTCGCGGGAGGGACCCACACGTCTCAGACACGAGACTCATACCTGAGTAAAAATGGCCTCTTGGGCCCATAAACCAATACACATCAAAAATATACCCAACTATATTCTAATAGTTCAAGATTTATTACATTACACTTAATACAAACACATATTAAAATTTACAGTTTTAATACATGTTATACCAAAACATCAAAGCCGCAACCTGGTTTTCTTCAAAATCGGCCTCTAAGATGAGCCGTCTTCTCGAACGCTCCCTGTACCTAAAATAATATTCACTTATTGCAGTGAGCTAATGCCCAAGAGCGGAATTACCCTAAATGGGTTACTTCCCCACCTACATATGCAATGCTCCACTGTGAACACACACTCAAGAATACGATCCTATTCAATGTCTTAAATGCCCATTCCCATGTTCCTGAGTCCTCACCGACTCTCTCACACTGGGCTTAAGCCATGTATGAGAAAATACCATTTTCAAAACACAAACTTGTTGTTCTCGAAAAATACAATCGCCGAGTTTCCTGAGAAAAATACGGACTCCGCCTCCGAGGCAATGCTGGAGAACCTTCCAAGTTTCATGGTCCTCATCCGAAATGATCTGTTAGACCGTCTCCCAACCCCATTCTCCGGAAAATCATCATGTGAAATTGCTTTCGCAATCATGTTCATTTTTAAGAAAATTCTTGTCATGCACTCACACCTAATTTCTAGGTTACCCGGTACATATGAAAATGCATTAAGCCATTTCAACCATTTTTATATCAATATATCAAATATGCATATATTCTCAAATTTACAATCACACCACATGTAATTAAACGATATCAACCATCACCCTAATTAGCTAACTTGAGCTAAACACAATCTCATCTCCAATGGCCTATACACACAATTATATTCCATAGCTTATACACACAATTATATTCCATATAATTGTGACATCATGTTAACACCACAAGCTTATGCATTAACCTACGAATTCCCATACAACTCAAGTCATTAATTTCAACTAATCTCATACACACCACACATGGACGTTTTTGGTCCAATTCAGCTAATCGGACCTGCTTTAACAGCCTTAAAACAAGGCTGTCCTCAAGTGCCCACTCACCAAACGTTTGCCTTCAGCGGAACCGACCTCTATACTCAATTTCCGGTCTCCTACTCACCAAAACACAATTTATTGCATAAATTATGAAACAAACACCCAAAACAACCATACACAGTCACAGAATGTCCAAATGGGTTCCAAAATTTCCACACTTTGGTTCCAAGATTTGGGATCAATCAAACGGTCCCTCACGACCTCAATCGTACTCAACCATCACAAAGCACTTAAACAAGAGGTAAAGCAAGTGGGATAAAACCCCTACCTCACGGATTTTGTCAAAAACTCCCGAAACCAGTGCCCACGTGTAGTCCTCGATGCGTAGAACCACTTTGCTTCTTGGCTCGAAGCGATCCGACGGTTCTATCCTCCGGGATCTTAGAGAGAAGGTGCTCTCTCTCTCTCTAAAAATCACAAAAACCTAACTTTCTGCACTCCATTTCTTCTTTGCACGTGTTGGCCTCTTCAAATGTAGGAGATGACCACTATTTAATTTTTTGTCTCATTCTCATTTACAATTTCCAAAATTCCCATCTTGTCCCTTTTTTCCACTATTTGACACATGGCTTAATCTAAGCCATCCATTTCATTACATCTCTAATCTTGTAACATGTGTTACAAGAGTACATGTAGTGGGTGACTTTTGTAACATCACATGTCTCTCAAACCCGTTTTACGACACCCGACACTCCAAATAAGCTTCTCTAAAACGTGCAAATTCGACCGTTCCTTAATTCGACCGAACTGACGCGGTAGGCAGATTTCCTCATGAGACAATTCCAACGGTGAAGTCCGTTGCATCATCCGAGATCTAGAAAAATTTTGGATTTTTACCAAAATTACTATTTTGCCATTTTTCCAGAAAATTGGAATTTTCTTGGGTCTTACATTCTCCCCTCCTTAAAAAGAATTTCGTCCCGAAATTCCACGCACATACGCATCCAACCACATGCATATGTAGCCTCACCCAACTCCAAGACCGTGTTAGGTATGATGACCCGGCTAAGGTCCCAATTACTAACAACCTGATGGCTATCAACTCATCCATGTCAAGAATGACATCGACACCCAATATGTCTACCACCCTAATGTCCACCATGAGCAGAATCACTGAGACCCCTAACTCATGATCTCGACACATCTGACCAACTCTCACCTAAATCCTAGGAAAGAATTTCCCATCATCTCTCTAAAGGCCTCAACCTCTAAGCCCAATTCTATCACACAAGATGCAACAATGATGAACATGATGCAAAAAAAAATAATTTCGTGTATAAACGTGACCCTCGCATGTCCATTCAATCAACGCTCACCTGCACCATGAGATCTCGCCCTCAGACAATCTCGCCTGCGGCCAAAAGAGCGGCAATGGTAACACGTCATCTGCCCAACCTAACCCGAACTCGCCACCACAATCCCGTCCCCAGACCTCGACCTAAGCTCGGGCTCGCCTATGTGACCGCTCCATTTGCACCAGGGTGGCCGGTGCAAAAGACCTCAAACTCGATACTAGTTCCTCCGACCTATACTGTGGGGTGGAGAAAACAAATCAGATCGTCTTATCCTCATCCGACCGACGACACCGTCCCTAAAACTCGTGGATCCTGTCTCGGGGCAATCCTCCTCATGTCTCCAAGCCCGCAATGGTAGCACACCATCTACCCATCCTGACTGGCAACCCTAACTCGTCTCACTAATGATTGGGGCTGAGGTGTCCTATAACCTTAGGATTCCTGCCTTCTTGGACAATCCCGTAGAAAGTGTCCAGACTATCAGCAGAAATAACACATCATCTGCCCTACCTGACTAAATGTCTCATCCTGGCCTTAGTCCTGATGACCTCGTACTGGGCCCCGGATATCCTTGCTAAAAACGTAAGTCTTCTACTTTCTGCCGGGAAGAAGATGGATCTTCCTTCCTCTTAAGCACCAACACCCATATCTTCGATGCCTCAGATAGTCATCCACTCCTCCCTCTTTCGCTCTAATGGCGATGACGAGCTTCTAAATGTCGAGGTCGTCAATTCTCCCCGCTCACTATTGCACATGCTTCAGGCGATAGCGGGCGATCGCAATCCTACGCCTCGCCAAAGAAATGCCCGCTAGTCAAAACCGGTGTACGATCAGCACCGTGGACGCCCTCACGCCCTCGCCGACTAGCCATCTACACATGTCAAATGGCAAGTTAAATTCTAATGCAGTATCTCTAAGGTGTAAACACAGCCCCGAGACACTATTCATATACAGAAAACATTTCATACACAATGTCCTTGCATTCATAGGAAATGCAAGACAATAATTCAATATATCAAATCAAAATCAACAACAAAAATTTTATTTTAGAAAATTTCCTTTTAAAAGATTTTATTTCATTTGATTTGATTTTAATTTATTTTAAAAATATTTTATTTTATTTTTTATTTTATTTTATTTTTTTTTGAAAAAAAATCTTGTGAACAATGCTCATGAACAGTGTTCCCAACCAAAGGACTGAGAAATGTTGTACCGAGTCAAAACTGTCATGCACCAAGTGCACAACCGCCCAGCCTACGCCCAGTGTGCCTGTGCCGCGCTGCTAGGCCGTGGTCGTGGCCCTACCCAGCCTTGTCGCAGCCTTCGCGGGCCGTCGTGTCACAGCCCTAGTGGCCATATCATAACAGCCAAGACTTCGCATGGTTAAGTGTCGTACCCGTGTCGCGGACACAACGCCTTGCCTCATGCCCCTCGTCACGATACACATTTCAGATCGCTGATCCATCTTCCTCGCTTCGCCATGCCCCTTGTCACGATACAATTTATTGTATCGTGACACGCCCAACCAAAGTCCGCTTGTCATGATACAACTTGGTGTATTGTGACACAATTTCCCAGCCATCAAGCCACCGTCACACGATACAAACCAACTCAGACGTGGACCTTCTCCTGTGCCAACCGCACGCCCTATCAAGGGATATTAATTCGAACCCCAAAGAACCTAATGTTGTAATACACTCCCAGCCAGCCCACACGTCCAGACTGCTATGTCACGATACAATTTCCATTGTATCGTGACCCAGTCCTCCAACCACTACACGCCCCAGCCACGATACAAAGTTTGTATCGTGACGCAGCTTTCCCCCCAGGCCAGGCCAGCCTTCCAGCCTCTATGTCACGATACAAATGGCTGTATCGTGACCCAATGCCTATGCCAAAAGTGGGTAGTAGCCTAACCAATTCTGCACTTTTTCTTCTTTTTTTTTTTTTTTTCACACATTATTTTTTTTTCATTTCTGCTACTGGAAAAACACCCAAAAATTTATATATATCCATTTTTTTTTTCAGTTTTACACTGTAAAACAAAAAAAAATAAAAAAATTTCTCCACATTTTTTTTCTTTCCTCATTCCCAACACTGGAACACCTCCTAAAAAAATAAATAAATAAATAAATAAATAAATAAATATATATATCTATATATATATATATATATATATATATATATATATATATATATATATATATATATATATATATATATATATATATATATATATTCACTTTCACAAACCTAAATAAATTTCTTAAAATTTATTTTATCCATTATTAATTAAAATTTTTTTTCCTATGTGCTAATCACTAAGCACACAATCACACAACACATAACACTCCAGGTTATGTACACCATTCACACATACCTACACAACAATTCATCGAACAATCACTTGATCACACAACATACATGACAATCAACATGTTATACACCCAATCACGCATAAAACACAGTGCATGCAGTGTTCTAATCATGTCCCGTGATTGTCTAGGTAATCACATACCTAACCCTAACATCGAGCCACCAAGTGGTGATGTTCTCACACCCAGCCTTGGCGAGTCCCCCGAGCCACAGGTATTCGTATGCCTGGGCTTTGATCATCTTGTGAAGGCCGGGTATCAAGACTAAACTTATGGATACCTAAACCCGAGCTCCCTAGGTATTCGTATACCTAAGCTCTGATACCAAGTTGTGAAGCTAGTATCAGGACCATACTTATAGACACACCCACTGAGCTCCCAAGGTAATCGTTTACCTTAGCTTTGATACCATGCTATGACGCCCTAAAACCCGGGGGTCCGTTGACTACCCATCAACCTACGGAAAATCTACACGTCTCGTATCGCGAGACTCATATTTGAGTAAAAATGGCCTCTTGGGCCCATAAACCAATACTCATAAAAAATATACCCAACTATATTCCAATAGTTCAAAAGTTATTACATTACACTTAATACAAACACATATTAAAATTTACAGTTTTAATACATGTTATACCAAAACATCAAAGCCACAACCCGGCTTTCTTCAAAATCGGCCTCTAAGATGTAAATGGAGTCTTCTCGAGCAGCTCCACATTGCCTGAAATAATATTCCCTCGACGAGGAATTGAGCTAATGCCAGTGAGTGGAATTACCTAAATGGGTTACTCCGCGCTAAGTGAATATGCAATGCTCAATGTAAACACACACTCAAATGCATCGTGATCTTACTTGAATGTCACAAATGCCCATTCCCATGTCTAGAGTCCTCACCGACTCTCACACTTGCTAAGCCATGTATGAGAAAATACCATTTCAAAACAAAACTTGTTGTTCTCGAAAATACACTTTGCCGAGTTTCGGTAAAATATGGGACTACCCTCATGGCGAATGTGTTGGAGAACCTTAAAGAGCAGTCATGGTCCTCATCCGAAATGATCTGTTGGACCGTCTCCCAACCCCATTCTCTGGAAAATCATCCTGTGAAATTCCTTTCGCAATCATGTTCGTTTTTAAGAAAATTCGTGTCATCACTCACACCTAATTTCTAGGTTACCCGGTGCATATGAAAATGCATTAAGCCATTTCAACCATTTTTATACCAATATATCAAATATGCATATATTCTAAAATTTACAATCACACCACATGTAATTAAACGATATCAACCATCACTCAAATTATCTCACTTGAGCTAAACACAATCTCATCTCCAATGGCCTATACACACAATTATATTCCATATAATCGTGACATCATGTTAACACCTCAAGCTTATGCATTAACCTACTAATTCCCATACAAATGAAGCCATTCATTTCAACCAATGTCATACACACCACACATGGACGTTTTTGGTCCAATTCAAGCCAACGGGGTATTTTAACAGTCAAGAACCTAACTTGATGGGCTGTCAGGTAGGCGACCCCGCGCACTCCTAACGTCGGTTCCTCTTGGTGGAACCAAACTCCATACACATTTCCGGTCTCTTACTCACCAAAACAAAATTTATTGCATAAATTATGAAACAAACACCCAAAACAGTCCCTACACAGTCACAAACTGTCAAATGGGTGCCAAAAATTTCCACACTTCAGTTCTAAGATTTGGGACCGATCAAACGGCCCCTCACAACCTCAATCGTACTCAACCATCACAAAGCACTTAAACAAGAGGTAAAGCAAGTGGGATAAAACCCCTACCTCATGGAGTTTGTCGAAAACTCCAGAAACTAGTGCCCACGTATAGTCCTCGATGCGTAGAACCACTTTGCTTCTTGACCCAAAGCGATCCGACGGTCCGATCGTCCGAGATCTTAGAGAGAAGGTGCTCTCTCTCTCTCTAAAAATCACAAAAACCTAACTTTCTGCATTCCATTTCTTCTCTGCACGTTTTGGCCTCTTCAAATGTAGGAGATGACCACTATTTAAGTTTTTGTCTCATTCTCATTTACAATTTCCAAAATTTTCATATTGTCCATTTTTTCCACTATTTGACACATTGCTTAATCTAAGGCATCCATTTCATCCCCTCTCTAATCTTGTAACATGTGTCACAAGAGTACATGTAGTGGGTGACTTTTGTCACATCACATGTCTCTCAAACTCTTTTTACGGCACCTGACACCCAATGCCTCGAAAAATGTGCAAATTCCTACTGTCTCAGAATTCGATGAAATTCAACGTGGTAGGTAGATTTCTCGAGACGATTCCAACGGTGAAGCCTGTTGCATCATCCGAGATCTAGAAAAATTTTGGGTTTTTACCAAAATTACAATTTTGCCATTTTTCTAGAAAATTGGAATTTTCTCAAGTCTTACATCGTGTGTCGGCATAACTCTTCTTCCGGATTTGAGTCGGGAGAAGACGTTTACGTATCAATTCCACCTTCCTTGAGGTGTCACTAATCAACTTCGGACCCATGGTGGATCTCTCTCCTACCTCGATCTAACAAACTAGAGATCGGCACGGCCTCTCATATAATACCTCATAGGGCGCCATCTGTATACTCGCATGATAACTATTGTTATAGGAAAACTCGACCAAGGGAAAATGCTCCTCTCGGCTACCCTTGAGATCCAGGACGCATGCCCTCAGCATGTCCTCTAACACCTGTATAGTCCTCTCTGACTGACCGTCAGTCTGTGGATGAAAAGTAGTACTCATCCTAAACTGTGTCCCCATGGCTCTTTGGAAACTCTTCCAGAATTGAGTTGTGAACCTCGGATCCCGATTCGATATATGAAGGCTTGGCGCTCCGTATAGCGCCACGTCTCGTATGTACAACACTTAAATTCCCCCGAGTGTGAAGGTCATCCGCACAACCCGAGAAAAGTAATGCCGACTTAGTCGCGGTCCTCTATCACCCACAGCATCATGCTTAGTGATATGCATTAGCAGGAAGTCGAAAATCCATCGTGATATGCTCCTTCCGCTTCTTTACCTTGATAGGTACGGAGTAACCTTGCTGGCCTCTGATGCTAAACTTTAATCTATTGACACATGAGACATCGTCGAACAAAATCCTCAACGTGTCTCTTCATCCCACTTCAGTAATACTGGCGACAAAGCTGATACATCTTCGTACCACTTAGATGCACCGCAAAACGAGAATAATGGAATTCCCGAAGGATCTCCTCTCTCAGCTTTGCCCGACTGAACCCTGATCAAATCCTATCACAGAAGACTACCATCTATGTGAATGGCCCAGCCCTCGTCACCTATACCAGTCTATACTCGGTCCTTGATAGACATTATCTCAGCATCTTACCCCTGGGACTCAATCACTCTACTTAGTAGGGAAGGTGTAGCCACTAAACTCCCCAAAACACTTTGAGTCTGTTCATTATACTGTAAGCCAAACTGTCCATTGCCTTCGTTTTGAAGTGCATCGAATTAGTGTCGCAGATGTATAACAATCTCGTCGCCCGATGTGTGGAGGCGGGACGAAGAGACACGTTGGGGTTTTGTGCGCCCGATGTCTCACGTGTCCCAGCGGATAAAGTGAGCCTCGGAGGCAATGGGAACACTCCGGCCGTTGGAGGTAGTAGAGTGGAAGTGGGAGCATATCATAATGGATTTTGTGACTCACTTTCCACGGACATCGTAGAGGCATGAGGCGATGTGGGTGATAGTGAATCGGCTTACTAAGTCGGCACATTTTCTAGTTGTGCGGATGACCTTCACACTAGAGGAATTCTGTAGGTTGTACATACGAGAGATCGTCCGATTACATGGAGTACCAGTGTTTATTGGATAGGACCAAGATCCCAGGTTTACGGCTCACTTTTGGAAGAGTTTCCAAAGAGCCATGGGGACACAATTGATGATGAGCACTGCTTCTCATTCACAGATAGATGGTCAGTCGGAGAGGACCATACATAATTTAGAGGACATGCTGCAAGAATGCATCCTGGATCTTAAGGGTAGCTGGGAAGAGCATTTGCCCTTAGTTGAGTTCGCCTATAACAACAGTTATCAGGCGAGTATAAGGATGGCACCCTATGAGGCATTATATGAGAGGCCATGTCGATCTCCAGTTTGTTGGATGAAGGTAGGAGAGAGTTCCACCACTGGTCCATAGTTGATTAGCGTCACCTCTGAGAAGGTGGATTTGATACAAAAGCGTATCCTCACAGCTCAAAGCTGGCAGAAGAGTTACGACGACAGACGACAAGGGCCTCTAGAGTTTGAGGCTGGTGATCATGTCTTCTTGAAGGTGATGCCTAAGAGAGGAGTGGTCAGGTTTGGCAAGCGGGGAAAAGCTATCGCCGAGTTTATCGAGTGTTCACGACGTATTCCATTTCTCCATGCTCCAGAAATACTCTCCAAATCTGACTCATGTAGTGGCTTGGGGCGAGCTTGTTATTGATACAGATGAGACCTTTGAGGAGGGACCAGTGCGTTTCATGGATAGCCAATACCAGGTTTTGCGATGCAAGACTGTGAGGCTAGTGAAGGTGCTATGGCGACACCGAGGAGTGAAGGAGGCAACATAGGAAGGAGCGTGAGGGACACGTGCGTATCGCACAATGCCTTCTTGTGAGATTGAAGAGTATGTTCTTTACAGCATTTGGTAGCATTCAATGGCTCTTTGCATATGCATGTGATTGCATATGGTTACGTGTAGGAATTTTGGGACGAATTCTTTTAAGGGAGGGAGAATGTCAGACCCGGGAAAAAACCTAGAAATTTGAATTTTTGCTAGGAATGGGAAAATGGTAATTTTTTCGGAATTCTTTCTAAATCTTGGATGACGAAACAGACTTTACAGTTCCAATCGTCTCAAAAAATCAAGTCAACAAGGAGAATTTTGTTGAATTCCGAGACAGTCGGATTTTCACGAATTTCAAGGCATTGAGCGTCGAGTGGACCCTGAAAGCGAGATTTTTAGAAAAATCCTGAAAAATATCATATATTTAAAGAATGTCCATTTAAGATAGATGGAACTGAAACTGGGATGAAATAAATTGTTTCGAGGCAAGAACGGAACCGAAGAAGTGTGACACGTGGCGTAACATGACCCACGTGTCCACACTATAATAGCCTAAAATATCTCTAATGCCAAAAAGATCTCATTTTTGTCTAAGAGAAAAACATGATAGAGAGAGAGAGAGAGAGGAAAGAAAAGCAACATTTCTCCGGTGATTTCACAAGGGTTTTGCCGATCGGAACTCGGCAGGACGAGAGTTAAAGCTGCTATACGCGACGAGAGCTACACGTGGGTACCAGAATCATAAGATTTCGCCAAGGTCCAAGGTTCGTGTTTTCATAGAAAACGAGAAAAAGGTGGTGTCCCAAGAAATCACGCTAATTGAGGTAGGGTTTTTATCCTACTCGGTTTAATTTCTATCTAAGGGCATGTGTGTGTGTGTGTCAAAGTGGAGAATGTTGTCCCGTTTTTTTCCTCTGACCCCATGACTGTGTTTTGGCCATAACTTGGCCATCCCTCATCTGAATTGAGTGATTCTAATCGCTGAATAAACTAGACTTATAGGAGAACATATCTCCTTGAAATAGGTCTATCCAAATTCCGACCCCTTTGGACTCATAAATGCATTCAATGTGCAGTTATGTTCAAGCAGTTTTCCTGTTCTGTTTTGAGACTCCATGACTGTGTTTTGGCCATAAATTGGCCATCCCTCATCCGAATTGAATTATTCCAATTGATAGTTAAACTAGACTTATAGGAAAACATATCTCCTTCAAACAAGTCTATCTAAATTCCAACCCATTTGGAATCAGAAATGCATTCAAAAGGGGAGCTATGTTCAGACAGTTTCTAGTTCTATTTGAAAACTGAGTAGTCCCGGTTATTTAGGACATTTCTTGATTTTCGGTGATCCGATTTGGGTGATTCCAGTTGGAGAAGAACCCTAAGAACCATATATTCAAATGAGTACAAAGAATCAGTGTCAAATTATGGATTAAGACCCTTGAAATCGAGTATCACAAAATGTTTCCAATGTAAGCAGAGTAAACTGACTGGTTTTGAATGAAAAAGCCATAACGTCTTCGTTCGAACTCCATTTCGGGTGTTCTTAGACTTTATGCAAAGTTCATTGAGTCAGAAACCTAGCCATATTCCTATGGAGGGTAATTAGTATTCATAACCTTGCTGAGAGTTGGTGTTTGTACAAAGTGTGCAGGTGGGACACAGGAGTCATTTCCTATTTTGTTTGCCTCCAACTTTGGACGATCATATCTTTCGCATCCGAACTCCATTTGGGGTGTTCATAGACTCTATAGAAAGCCCATCGTGTCATGATTCTTTCCATGTGCCTGTAGAAGGCAATGGGTTTCCACTACCCTTCTGAAAATCTATCTCTTGGTACAGGTTATTTGGTTGTGTCAATGTGAATAGTCGGGTTTTGACATGACCATTGCATGGCATGCTATAGGCTATTATATTGGGTATGAATTTCCATGAGTTAGCTGGGAAGTACCTTGACGTACTTGTTTAGTCATGTGATGGATTTAATATGCAGATACTGCGATATCTATAAAGATTGGCATGAAATGTATGGAGCATTATATGTACGTAGATGTTGCATGGTACTTGACATGAAGTACGATTGATTATAATGTTCCATGTAGTGTGCATCATACATGTAACATGAGAATTTGCAATGACATTAGCATTGCATATGCATAGGGACATCAACATATTGGGTGTGTGTGCATAGTTATGGGCATCATCAATGTTGATAAATGGGTAGTGAGATCGTTCTTTGGACGACTATTAAGACTCACTCACACTTTCTTTCTCTTTTTCATTATATGAGTGTGAGTGATGGATCAAAACATCAACATAAATTTACAGCGTTATTACCATAGGACTATTGTCTAATCCCGGCAATGCCATGAAACTTGTTTGATATATTTCTTTCAATTGTACTTGTTAAAAGCGGGTTCCTTAAGTAAATAGATTTCTTTCTTGTTTTGATCCATGATTACGCAAATTAATACGAGATCGAACAAGTAATAAAGTGGATTTAAGTCCAGATATCGATCCCACAGAGATCTTAAGAATTCTAAATCAATTACCATGGCTACTCAAGCTCTATACTATTTGGACTATGATTTGCAAGTGATATATACCTAGCAACTTCGAAAATAATGAAAGAATAAAGATATGTTGACTAAGAACAAAATGAAATAATGCTTACACTAAAAGAAATAAAAATTAAAGAATTGGTCTGATAGTTAGCTTTTAAAGGGAACATTGAAAATACAGCTATTGTGAAACATCAATTCCTGCAGACTACTCTGTAACTTGCTTCATGAACCGGATTTAGAATCAGTCTAGGAAGAAGGTAATGCCATGTGGATCTCTCCTTAATGACATATTTCATCATCCTAATCTTCCCTGTTTCTTTTCGAATGCAGAGGATTAGATATACTGCGGGATTTCCTTGATACGGTTATTTTTCTTTTTCAATACTTCATACCCGAGAACATGAATTTGTAATAAAGCTCTCCTAAGACATAGGCAAAGCATGGGTTTACACTATACTGGTTTCTCATCCTCAAATTGGAACAGTTCATTCTTTCCTTGATTAGATCCTTACTAACACGGGATTGAACTTACTGTTCGAATCGAGGTGAACTCTCTACTCATTTTAATTGATAAGTCATTCAACTCATTCTCGGTTTCAAGTGAGAAGAAGATTTATCGATAATAATTCCTGAGCCATTAGATCCCAGTATTAGGTTCACATACCCTTCAGATATTGTTCAATACTCTCAGGAATGCCTTCTCTGTGTCACTCAGAGGGCCTCCTGGAAATCAAAGCATGAAACAATCCTTTTACATATATAGGACACTAATATTTAGATCAGATACAACAATAAACAAACCAGCAAGTTGATTCAAGACTAAAGTTCAGTAGAATCTGATATATTTCGGCAAAAAAGATAAATTCTAACAACAAAGTAATTTCAATGGAAGCTGGATTACTAAATTACTTCATTACACTAACAGTAGCCCTCTAATCAAAAGAACTACAGCAAATCTGAAACTGGAAGTTCAAATTCCAAAATTTGTTTGGACTTAGTGATCAGACTGATAATTTAAAGAAAATAACATTCTACATTCAGCAGCTTCCAACCTTGCTCCCGGATCCGAAATTCAAAAAAAATAAATATGTAACCGTCTACTCTAATCTAATATGACAAAACAAAGAAAAAAGCGAAAAATCGCGAGCCTTATTTGCAGGACTTCTCTTTACGAGCCGCGAGTATTTTTCTTGATAGCATTGCGTATTTATAGGGTTTGGAAGTTGGGCCCTAACTTCGATGCACCTATTTGTGGTTTCAAAATAACTGGCCCATTTGTTTGTTCATGTCGCGACTTCATTTGTGTGTTGCGACCTTGACTTGATGTCGCGACCTCGAGGGCGTCCGCGACTTATTTGATTACCTTATGGCGTTTTGATGTCGCGACTTCGCACATGCGCATTATGAACCCTTTTGAGGTTGCGACTTCAATCATATGTCGCGACTTCGTTTATCTATTTGTCTATAGTATAAACTTTTATCTGGTCGCGACTTGCCTTTAACACCCCTTGGATCTGATGTCGCGACAGCTGGCTGATGTCGTGACCTTCATTCCTTGTAATTGATGTCGCGACCGCTGAATGACGTCGCGACTTCACCTTTCTACATTGTGAGTTTTTTTTTTTGATGTCGCGACTTCAATCATACGTCGCGACTTCAATGTCTTGCTTATAAGCTCTTTTGATGTCGTGGAAGCTTTTCTTTTTTCGTGACTTGTCTTCATCATCTCTTGGATCGATGTCGACCAGCGGCGATTACCTTAACCTTCCTGGCGATGTAAAATCAGGAAAATTTGTTCTTTCCTTCTTTACTTGAGAAGGCTGTTCTTGTGGCTTTGTAGTCAGCTCCTTGTCGCGACCTCATGGTGGCATCACGACTTCATTTATCTCCATTTGGTGTCGCGACGTCGCAATGATGTCGCGACATGAACTTCTTCATTTAAGCGCTCCTTTATTCTGCCAAGTCATATTTTGTCACCGACTTCCTTCTTAGTCACGACTTCGCACTTATTCCTCTTCGGTTTCTTCTTGGCCGGAATTGTTGGTCGTGACAGAATTGCTGGAAGCGCTAGCTACGTCGCCCGACTTAAGTTCAGTTTTGGCTTCAATCTTTGCTTCAACGGTGATTTCTTATGATTTTGCTTAAAAATTTGATTTTACTCTTTGTATTTTCTGCAAATTAGATTTGAGTCAATTATCGATTTTACGCAAACAATTCAACGTTATTCTCATTATAAACTTAGGAAAATGGATTAAAAATCTAATGAGTTTTTGGACTCATCAAATTCCCCCAAACTTAAAATTTTGCTTGTCCCCAAGCAAATAAAAGAAGAAATTGTTTGTCCTTAAACAAATAAGCTTAGAAGATTTTTAAGGACATTTTTCTTATTTATTCCACATTCTTATTCATTCCACTCTTTCTGATATGGAATTAAGAGATATCACTATTATTTCAAATTTAAGTTTTGATGTAAGTACAAGGCATGGTGTACTTCTATCACAAAATTTCTTGATAAATTAATGTATTTAAACAGTTTATTCAACAAGTCTTATTCTGTGTGTGTGTGCAGGTCATCAATCCTTTGCAACTTCATATTGAATTTAGTTAATCTTCTGGGAGTTTTCTTAGACTTTTCATTAAAGTCCCATATGCTTGTTTTTCATATTGATATCCTTAATGTAGAGTAAATTCAACCTTCAGAATCAATGAAGTCTTTCAGGCTTGTAATGTTGGGCTTAGGTAATTGGGTAGGTAATGGAAAAATTTAGGTTGTAAATTACCCAGTTTCCATCTTGTTTCTGCATTGTTGCCTCCAACTTTCTTCCTTTTTCTTCTTTGTTCCTTTCTGATTTTCCTCAATCTTAGCCTGATTCCTCTTTTGAATTCTTTGATGAATTCTTCCATATGTACTTTATTCGATTCTTTTGTTCTTTAGCTCTTTTGATTTTATTTTTCTAAGATTTGGAATAGTGCAATGTTTTTTCTTCTTAGGCTTTCTATTACTCTTAGAGAACTTTGGGCTAGCAACTCACATACCAGTTGGCATTAGGGTGCTAGGTGTTGAAACACCCACGAGCTTAATTGTTCGAGAAATAGGCGCGAACCAAACTTATTCCTTATTTCACTAACCGCTTCTTTACTTCTCTTCCAACCCCTTCTTGTCAAAATTTGGGAATATTATTCCCCCAGAGCTTGTTCTTCCTTTATACTAAATTTTACGAACTAGAAGCTGGATAATTTGGGTTCTTTACTGCTTGGTCTATTACAAGGAAGAATTTAGTTTTCCAAATTCTTTGTTTGTTGAAGAAATAAGGCTTATTGGCTCGAATCAGGAACTAGAATATGCTTAAGCATATTTAGGGGTAGGCTTAAAGACTCAAGTTGCAAGGATGGCTATCATTTCTGACTGGTTGTTTTCACCTAGGATTTCGCCTCAATCGATAATTAAGCAAGTTCTAGGGTGGATCAAATCCTGAATTCCCAGATGTTCCTAATTCACATCAAAATTTCATAAGTTTTGTTGACCAATGTGTATTATTTCTTCAAGACTTGTACTTGTTACTTGTCTACTTACATTATTTTAACCAAGTATTTTTGTTCCATCAACAATAACCAATTTTCAATTTTGCAACTAAAGCGAATTTCAACGAGCAGTAAATGCTCCTAATTCAGTTTCTTTATTCATCTCTGCATGATTTTGTAATTATTTGTGTTCAAGTTTATCTCACAGTCAAATTACTTCAACTAGTTCGAATTATGACATTTGGCATTTTCATTCTTGAACCTAATCCCTCACATTATTTTTCAATAGTCAGCAAAAAATTAACAATAAAATAGCTGCAAACAAAAGCGAACATTTCCTTTTTCACAAATTTTCTTGTTTTATTCATAATGTGATGCAACAGTTGAGAACAACAATCAGGAAGAGGGGAGAAGAAGGGTAAATCAATGGGAAGGTCTATTTTTTTCTTTTTGAGGGAGGAGCAAAAATGTTTGGGGGATCCAGATCAAGGGTTGCTAGATTAGGATTGAATTTAGGAAATTTCATTTATGTTCTCTTCTTCTTCTTAACATTCTCCCTTTTGATCTGCTCTTCAAGGATCAATTCATTTGTGAGATCAATCTTTTTATTCAAATCATCTTGTCTCGTGCCCAGTGTGTTCGTTG
The DNA here is from genome assembly GCA_016808115.1 of Tetrastigma voinierianum. Classification (NCBI taxonomy): domain Eukaryota; kingdom Viridiplantae; phylum Streptophyta; class Magnoliopsida; order Vitales; family Vitaceae; genus Tetrastigma; species Tetrastigma voinierianum. The sequence goes on along the minus strand of JAEQBH010001441.1, from coordinate 174,718 downwards.
TTCGTTCCATCTCAGTCATGACTTCTAAAAAATTTGCGATTATTTGTTAATCAAATCGAATTTTCAAGCGGTTTTCTTGTAGGCATCCTTATCATGAGCTCTTGATCTCGTCAGCCTTCATCTTCTTTTCAAAATCCTTGAACATTAGTATAGGAACTTGAATCCTTGATCTGCTCCTTAGTCTTTGCTTCTTGATCTGCGTCCACATCGCTATAAGTTTGAGGAGTTGAGAATCGCGATCATACTGGTTGTTGTAGAATGATTCATGACTTAGTTTTAACTTCTTCAGTAGATCTTGATCCCTTTCTTCCATTTCCTTTTTAAATTTCTCCTCTTGTTGCTCCAGGATCTTTTTTATCTGCTCCTCCTTTCTAAATTATTGTTCCTTATAGGGGGAGAGCTGGCCAGTGGGGTCGAGAAATCTATTGGGCTTCTATCTTCTTGTTCTCTACCCTCTGGGAACATAAAAGTATTCGCTTCTTGATGTGCTTCTTGATTTTCTTCTTGGACACATGCATGAGGGTGTCTTCTTCCTGTGTTGTATTTTCATCTTCATCCCTGGAATCTGTTTCTACTATGCCCCCTTTTTCTTTTGATTCTTTGTTTGCTTACTCCGTCGGGATTAATTGAGTGAACTTAGGACACTCTTTTTCTTCTTCCAGGTTCCCTTCACCAGCCTAATACATAACCTTGTGATGGTTCTTGAGCAGGGATCAAGCCCGTTTATTACCATCATGATACCTCATTATAGAATTTTCCAATAGCGTCCCAGCATCAATCTTATCCCTTCGGTATGGCATAGAAGGATTGCTTCTTGTTCTCTTACTGTGCAGACGTGCTTGGTAGGGACCAGAATAGAGGCTAAGAAATAGAACCACACCTTTGCCTCTTCTGTCAGATCTCCCTGCTCAGTGTCTTTTGTTCTCCTTTTCCTTTCTTCCACTGCCCTTTACCATATGTTAATTTTCTCGCTATTTTCTCACGGTTAGGGTTGTTCATCAGCTTCTTGAATTTTGATCCATTTTTCTGTCCTTCCATCCCATACATCTCATTAATAGTCTTAAACTCCATAAGGCGCCAGACTCTCGACATAAGCAGGCTCTCCTTTCTCGACCCAAATTGGAGTAAAATTCTCGGACGACTGCTGCATACCCAGATTTTTGATGTTTGCAGAATTCTCCCCACCCTCTCTGCTCTATTAATTCCTTGAACGGTGAGATGAGTTGGCTAAAACCTCTTTCTCCTACAAATCCCTTTCCAGCATAGTGCTTTTTCCAGACGGAGAAAGCTTCTTCTGAGACGAACTCGTCTTCCTCTTCTTCTTCTTAGTATTTCTTTTCCTTTTTCTCCTCACATTTGCTTTATCCTTTGTTTGAACTACAGTTGTTCCATTTGCCTGTTCTCCCTTTGGGTTCGATGAACTTCCCCGCCCGATGCGAATATACTCCTCCATGATTTCGCTCAGATTTGGGATGAGAGTTGAAGGTTCGGCCATTTAGAGAAATCGAAAGGTTTTTAGGAAGAGTTCGGTTTAGGGTTGCGAATGGAGAGCAGGAGAACATCTCGAAGATGAAAGAGTTGTATTTGCTTCAAGGAAAGAGATGGTAGTGGAGGGAGTTTCTCAACGATTGCAATTGATTATTATGTTGGGCTCTTTATTACTTCATTTATTTTAACGCTTAATCGTGACTTCAATTCATTTGCGATTGTGTCTTTGTCATTAAATTTAGGGCACAATTAAGCTGCCCGGTGGCATGTTGTCTCTTGTAATACCGACCTATTCTTGTTTGTCGCGACGCTAAGTAGCGTGGGAGGATAAGTTATCATGTTGCGACATCGGGTATTTTATGAAATAATTGAGTTGTCGCGACCCTCACCACTCTTTTGAAGAATGGTTCTTTTCGCGACCTCGCCGGTTAAACCATGACATAACTGGTCGTGACACATCCCCTTGTTCTTCATCGATCACGACTAGTTCACGACCTCGACTTACGTCGCGACATGGTATTTTCTTGTCGTGACTTAGTCGCATATATAAATTTGATGATGAGACGACTTTTCACTTCATATTAATTTTGCACCTCTTAACATCAGTTTAATCATTCCAACCTGACAATTCAAAAGAAATGTATTCTATTCAATTTCCACGGAAATTTATGTAGGGAAAAGTACTCCCCTTTTCGAAGTGCTCTGTCTGTGAAGTGTTGGAGTAGTCACGGAGTTTGTTCCTTCTCACTTTGAGAGCCCATTTGATTCTTCTAATAAGCTATTGTAACAATTCAAAAATGATTAAATTAATATGAGTACTAACCTAGAAATTTCACAACAAATCATGGCTAGAACAAAAAATTTTTTTTTCTAAAGCAGTAATAAAATAAAAAATTCGAGTCTATATAAAAGAAATTTAAAAAATCTAAATGGGTTGCCTCCATGGTGCTCAGTTTGAGTCTTTAAACTGGACTAAGGCTGTTTAAGCTTTATCTCTCGATTCACGGTATGCAGTTCTTCCTTTTCTTTCTCCTTCTTGAATAGTGTTTAGTCTTTGCCCATTAACTTTACGAATTCTTCCCCGACATCAGTCTGATTATTCTTGCTCGAATGGTACTTGACACCAACGTATGGTCACTCCATTTTGATTTTAGCTTCCTGGAAATAATCAATCTGAGTTAACAACGAACCTTATCGACTCGAACTCTTTTCCTGAATCTGCTTTGATCGTGCCATTTCTTTGTCTTGTCCCATGTATATTCTAGCATTGTCATAGGCTTCGTTTCTCGACTCTTCGGTTCATTCAGTTGGAGAAGTCTCTCTTCCTTTGCAATCTTGAAATCGAAGTTCAGTTGTTTGATGGCCCACATGGCTTTGTATTCCAGTTCAAGAGGGAGGTGACATGGTTTTCCAAAGACAAGTTTGTATGGGGACATTCGATGAGTTTAAAAGATTCGACATTGCATGTGCATCGTCAGCTTGAACCAATCTTTCCTGCTAGAACTCACTTAGTCTTTTCCATAATTTTCTTTATTTCTACATTGGAAATTTCGACTTGCCCATTTGTTTTTGAGGATGATAAATAGCCAAGCTCATAATGTGTTTGATACCATATGCGCTCATGAGTTTGTCAAACACTGTTGCAAAATGGCTTCCAATCAGCAATTATAGTTACGGGTGTCCCCGAATGCGCTAAGAATATTTCTTTGTAAAAATCCCACAACTGTATTGGCATCATTCTTAGGACAAGCTGCTACTACAACCCATTTTGATACATAATCCAACGCTAGGAGTATGTATACATTTCCAAGTGAAGCTGGAAAAGGACCCGTAAAATCTATTCCCATACATGACCAATTGCACCACCCGGGATACCTTGCGAGGGGCATCTAAGTACCTTTTTGCTTATATTTCCCATTCTTTGGCATTGATCACACAACTTTACCCATTCAAAACAATCCTTAAAGATTGTAGGCCAGTAAAATCCTGATTGGAGAATTTTGTGGGCTGTTTTATCTCTATGAGTGTCCTCAGCCAAGGTGATGCATGACATTCTTGTAAAATCTTGCTTTGCTCACTTTACGGTACACATCTCCTTATAATCGGTCGGCTCCTCTTTTAAACAAATATAGTCATCCTAGATGTAGTACTGTTTGTCGATCCTGCTTTTTCTCTGTTGCTAGCTGAATTCTAGTGGCATAATTCCACAGGCTAAGAAATTCACAATATCAGCATACGAAATTTGATTGGAGTGACAGGTTGAAATAAGCGCTCATCACGGAAAATTTGCGCTATTTCTCTTCCTTTTTCTTGTACGGTGTGTGGCCCCCCAAACAGGGTCCGGCGACTACGTCGACCCGCGGAATACTCGTGAATGTCGGGTGACCGACATTTTCACGAAAATCGGGCGAGTCTCCTTCTGTAGAATACCCCGAATCTGATACTTGTATAAAACGCATTTACATCCCCGAAGCAGTCGATATATACGATATATATATCATCTGACCACTTGGGCCCATAAGCATTCTTTCGATATACATACGTCGTAAGGTCCAACTATATATCAATAGTTTTAAGAGAGGTAATCAATTCTCCTTAATATAACACATATTAAAATTCTAACATTCTAATACATGTATACACCACAAATCCAAAGCCACAATCCGGCTTTTCTTCTAAACTCAGCCTCTAGGACGAGCCGTCTCCTCGCACGCTCCACATGCACAGTAAAAGGGGGTCCCACGTGGGGTGAGCTAATGCTCAATAGGAGAATGCATGCAAGTGGGCTACTCACCCTAAGTGCGGTCTGATATTTACAATGAAAATACACATTCAATATGATGCATGATCCACACTTGAGATATGCACTGACTGACTGGATCAGGAGTCCTCACCAGGCTCCATCACACTCGCCTAAGCCTCGTATGAAAATTATTATTTTATTTGTATGTGGACAACCCTCCGATGTATATATATATCAATTGGGCTGCTCCGACGATTGATATATTATTTGTTTGTGGACTACCCTCTGATGAATATCAATTGGGCCGCTCCGACGATTGATATATTAAATTTGTTTGTGGAATTTTTCAGGTAGATCTCGAGATTGGGCCGCTCAGACGATTGATATATTTAATTTGGACTACCCTCCCGATAATTAATATTTTGAAACTGACCCTCAGAACCATTTTCTCTAGACCCGTCTCATGCACTAACTCCCATAGTCCTAGGATGTTCGATTACATATGGAATACATGTATGCCATTTCCAATCTGATCTAATCCCGCAGGTAAATATATAAACATGCATATATTTACAAAAACTTAATTCACACAATCATGTCATGTAAATTAATTAATTCATACATCAAAATTAGCTCACTTGAGCTAATGATCAAATACGAGCAATTTAATTTAAATCACTCGACCAAACACATATTTTCACAAAAATATATTTTTATAACACTATTTCGGGAATAGTAAAACCCTCGATTACTATTCCCGAGAAAAATCAGTCATCGGTTCGCGCGAACCCGTATTTCTGAGCCATTCTTGGCTAATTTCCAATCCTTTACATGATTGCTTTATAATTGTTCAATTTCATGGCGACCATGGTCGATCGGCTGCACCATTTGCTTTTCAAAATTTGATATTAATTCGGTTCCAGGTTTGGGGACCGATCAGTAACCTAGCGGCCTCGTCAACTCAAACATTAGTAAAATACTTAAAAGAATAAAACCCAAGTAGGGAGAAACCTACCTCTCGGGTTGTCAAAACTCACAAATCCGGTACCAGTGAAGCCTCTCCACGTAGAGCGGTTCTTCTTCTTGTCGTTGCCGGCGGTCGGATGTTGGTGTTTTAGAGAGAAGAAGACTCTCTCTCACTCTGAGCCACCATTTTCGTTTCACGAAGCTCCACCTTGACCTCCTATTCCAAGCCGTTTTTCTCTTTTGATTAAATGAAGGAGCCTTTGTTCATGTTTTGACATTTTCTCATTTAATCCATTTATTTGATTCAATTCTTCTCTGAATTTTGACATTCGGCATTATCTCGACCGTCCATTTTCATCATTCATCTACTCATACCACTTGTAGTGCATGTAGTGCATTACCTCATGTGACTTTCGTTCTTTGTCGAAATTCGTTTCTGACACGGCTTGCGATGCCTCGAAAAACGTGCCAACTCAGCGTGCGAATATTCACGAAATTTTGCGTGCTAACTAGATTTTGAGGCCTTGATTCAACGGTGAAATCCGTTTCGTCATCCGAGATCTAGAAGAATAAATTACAGATTTTTTAGCCAAAATAACAATTTTTTCTAGTACGATTTTAAGTTTGCATTGAAATTTCGAGGTCTTACGATGAGGTTCCTCTACTCTTGACAAGTGATGGCTATCACATTGTCACTGCCCTTCTTGTCTTTAATTTCTAAATCAAATTCTGCCATGATAATACCCACGATCGATCTTGGCTTTGCTTCCTTCTTTGCCCATCAAATATTTGATTTGCATGATCAGTGTGTATCTTCCCATGGACCGATATATGGCTGAATTTTTCACATGCAAACACTATTACCCGACATCTCCTTTTCGTAGTACTAGTAGTTTTCTTGTGCTTCATTAAAGAGTTTTGCTAGCTAGTGGTCGCTTTGAACTACTTTTCATCTTCCATTCCCAATCTGACTCCCATTGCAAATCTTTGGCATCATGATCTATGAATTCTGTTCCAATGGTTTTCCTTGTGATGAGAACTTCCACTAGTTGTATTTGATTTCTTCAAATGCTTTTAGTAGGATTCATGAAAATAAAACTTACTATCTTTCTCCAGTGCATAATGGTGAAGCGTTTTTGAGAAATCTCGATAAATCTTTTATAAAATCCGGCCATCTAAAACTTAGTTCCCTTGGTGTAGTGGGTGGCATTAGGTCTCTTATAATTGAAACTCTTTGATTGGTCTACTTCAAGCTACAGCTGCCGAAACCATGTGCCCCCAGACAATCCCTTACATATGCATAAAATGGCATTTTCTGATTAAACTGATTTTGTGTTTTTCCTTTGAATCATCTGGGTTATCTGCGGCATTGTTAAAAGCGGATCTTACAGCTGTAAAATGTCATGAAGTCTCATAACTTCTGCCATGAATCAGAAATGTGAACATCATGCATCGCTGGAAAATTGCAGAGCATTACACGATCGAAATGGCATTCTTCTAAAAGCAAAAGTACGAATGAGGCATGTAAAAGTGGTTTTCTCATTATCTTGAGTGTAATAGCTATTTGGTTATATCGGAGTATCCATCGAAAACAAAAATGAGAGATTAATCACTGTAACCTATCTGGCATTTGATCAATGAAAGGTAGGGAAAATGGTCATTCGGTTGCGGTGTTCAATTTTACGTAGTCGATACAAACCCTCCGTCACATACGGTTCTTCGGCGGGAATAAGTTCATTCTTTTCATTTCTTATTACGGTGAATCCACCTTTCTTGAACCCACATGTACTAGGCTTACCGAAGCTATTTGAAATAACGCTATATAAAGCACGCATTTAACCATTTGAGAACTTCTTTACCGACCTTCTTTCATGGCTGGGTTCGCCTCAGCTGATGCTCAACAGAAGTTTTTGCATTATCTTCCAGCAATATTTTGTGCATACAAATTGAGGGGCTAATACCTTTCAGATCTTCAATTGACCAAGCAATTGCTTCCTTGTATTTTCTCAAAATTACCAGCAACTTCCGTTCTTCATCTTGATCCGTCTGCATTGATATGATAGCTGGTTTTCTCTTTAAATTTTGTAAAAACTCATATTCGAATGATTGGGCAACTCCTTCAATGTTAACCCATACACTAGTTTCCTGCCCGTGAGTTTCTTGTGTGCATTTACTCCTTCATCTTGGCTGTTTTCATTTATACTTGAGGTGTTTCATTATTAAACAAATTTGAGCGAAACTTCCACAATCAAAACTCTCAAGGTCTTGAAAATTCATCCCAGATATCATTGATAGAGTTTTGAATGATACAATCAGAATTCACTTCATCATTGAGAAGGCTATTGCTTCTTACAGCCATACAACTGTCTTCCTCTACATTAGGATGTTCCAAACTCCTATTAATACTAAAATGCACTGCTTCATTCCCAACTCTGAGTGTCAGTTCACCTTTTTGTACGTCGATCAAGGTAGCTCCTGTTGTTAAGAAAGGTCTTCCAGTAATGAGAGGAATTTGAGATCTTCCTCCATGCATGATAACAAAATCTGCGGGAAAATGGTACCCAACCTTAGCCAGTACATCTTCCAGAATGCCCTCTAGTTGTGCCATTGATCTATCAGCCATATGTAAAGTAATTGTTGTTGGGGTTAGTTCCCCCAAACTAAGTCTCTGCCTGCTTGATAAGCGACATGGAAGGTATACTTGCTCGAGTCACATAAAGCTTTCTTGAACTCACATTTCCCACATCGACGGGAATAGTGAAACTACCGAAGTCTTTCATCTTTGTGGGAGCTTACATTTGGATAATGTGCCTTTGCATACAGCATTCAAGTTTGCTATACCCTCCTCGGCTATTTTTCTTTTCTTTCGGCACCTCCTTGAAATTTTGCATAAAAGAGGCATTTGGTGATCACCTCTTGCAAATGGGATATTTATTTCTATTTTTCTTGAAAAGATCCAGAATTTGGCTTGTTCTTCTCTTCTTGACCACGAAGTCTCTATGGGAATGGCACTCTTGAGAGAATAAATTTGGTACTCCTTTCTTTTAAGTCATTTCTTCCTTTCATCATTCAATCGGAGTTGTTCTTCTCTTCTTTCATTTGATCTCTCTTTCTTGCCTCGGTCTCTTCATTTATTTACGTCTTTGCATTGATGCTCAAATCCTTCCCACTTCTCAATTGAATTGCCATGCAGTCTTTAGGGTTCTTCTGGGTGTCACTAGGGAATGTTCCCTTGTTCTGATTTGGCAAATTCAGGGCCAATTGCCCTACTTGTGTCTCTAAATTTTTCAGTGAAGCACTAGCATTTTTCTGAAACATCTGAGTATCAGACTTGAAAGTTTCCAAGTCAGATAGTTTCTGTTCATGGAATTGTAATAGCCTCTTGTTATCCCCCATGAACTGCAGCATTTGTTCCTCAAATGGTAGGGTTCTCCTCGACCACCCCAGTATTCATTTACTTGCTCTCACCTCCTTCTTTCTTTGCTACTAGAACCTTGGTGGTACATTGATATCCTTGTTGAGGATGTCACGCCTTGGGCCATGTAATGCCCTCCGCCCTTATGAGAAATTCTCATGGTTCCTCAATGCTGGATGGTAGTGTATGGGCAGGTGGGATGACTTGAAATGATAACTTCTTTGCACGTTCCGTGCCAGCCTCTCCGACACCATAAGAATTTTCTTACGTTACCTCGTCAACACTTTGCTTCTCATCAATTCTCTTTCCTGCTTCTATTTCATAGCGGTGTGCATCTTCTCCTCTTTTGTTTGTCCATCCTATGCATTATAGCATCCAACAGCCTCCATGGCGTGCATCTTACTCGGCTCCGCGGCCCTTTTCTCTGCTACTACCTCTTGAAAACTCAGATGGAGCTTTCATATTGCATTTTGACAGGTCCTCTATCAGATCTCTTGCCTCTTCAGCACTTTTTCGCTTGAATGCCCCACAGCATGAAGCATCGATAATACCTTTGTATGTATTATTCAGAGCATGATACACTATATCCATCCGGGTCTTCAAGTCTATTCCATGCATTGGGCACCTCTTCAGCAATCTTTTGAATCTTTCCCAAGCAACATCTGAGGGCTCTCATCTTCTCCTTGTTGGAATACAATTATCTCTGCGTCCCTGCGAGTGAGAGATGGGGGAAAGAATGCGCCTAAAATGGCTTCTACCAGCTCTTCCCAAGTTTCAACGAGGAACCATATGGTAATGATTCATACCATGTGGCGCATGTCTCTCAAAGAAAATGGGAAAGATGTGATTTATCATAAGTCTCACCACATAGTTCGGCTTCCTTTGTATTAGCCATCTGAGAAATCTTCCCGAGTGCTTTCGTTTGGGTCTTGGTGGGATGACGATGTGATGTTCTTGAACCATTGTAATTAAGGGCGGCTTTAGTTCAAAATTGTTTGCATCCGCGTAGAGAGTGTGCGATTCTGAGTCTCTTCTTGAATAATAGGCCTCGAAATCCTCCATTGGCTAATCGGTAATGGAAGTGCTTACAGGCCCGATGTCTGTTCCTCTGTTTGGTCATGTCTCTCTTACGCCATAGCTGCGTTTTACGCTCTTTTTGTCTTTCTTAAGCTCACGAGCATTCTCTCCAATTCGGTGTCCATTTGGGCCAGGCAGAGATCTGTTCCACATGCATTAAAGGTTTTCTGAAATAAACACACTCCTTATTATTAGGATTAGTCAAACTGGCACAAATATTTTCAACATGGCTTGTTAAAATTAGTGACTAATGTAGTCAACGCAACTATTTTTGTTCTTTTCTTTAAAAATGTCCAAATTAGTATTTCCTTCTTTCTTCAGAATATTGATCTAATTAATTCTTTCGATCCCTGGCAACGGCGCCAAAAACTTGTTAAGACTCACTCACACTTTCTTTCTCTTTTTCATTATATGAGTGTGAGTGATGGATCAAAACATCAACATAAATTTACAGCGTTATTACCATAGGACTATTGTCTAATCCCTAGCAATAATGCCATGAAACTTGTTTGATATATTTCTTTACAATTGTATTTATTTAAAAGCGGGTTCCTTAAGAGTAAATAGATTTCTTTCTTGTTTTGATCCATGATTCTGCAAGTGTACAGATCAAACAAGTAATAAAATGGATTTAAGTCCAGATATCGATCCCACAGAGATCTTAAGAATTCTAAATCAATTACCATGGCTACTCAAGCTCTATACTATTTGGACTATGATTTGCAAGTAATATATACCTAGCAACTTCGAAAATAATGAAAGAATAAAGATATGATGACTAGAAACAAAAATGAAATAATGCTTACTAAAAAATAAAAATTAAAGAATTGGTCTGATGGATTAGCTTTTAAAGGGAACATTGAAATACAGCTATTGTGACATCAGTTCCTGCGGACTTCTTTCGCGGCTTGCTTCATGAACCCCGGTTAGAATCCGTCCAAGGAAGGAAAGGTAATGTGCCATGGATATCATAATGACATATTTCATCATCTAATCTTCCATGTTTCTTTCGAATCTGAGAGGATTAGATAACGCTACTTTTAGTCTGAGTGCCTTGTTACTAAGTTTATTTTTTCTTTTCAATACTTCATACGAACATGAATTTGTAAACCTTAGCTCATAAGACATAGGCAAAGCATGGGTTTACACTATACTGGTTTCTCATCCTCAAAATTGGAACAATTCATTCTTTCCTTGATTAGATCCTTGCTAACACGGGATTAAACTTACTGTTCGAATCGAGGTGAACTCTCTGCTCATTTTAATTGATAAGTCATTCAACTCATTCTCGGTTTCAAGTGAGAAGAAGATTTATCGATAATAATTCACAAAGCCCATTAGATCCCCAATATTAGGTTCACATACCCTTCAGATATTGTTCAATACTCTCAGGAATGCCTTCTCTGTGTCACTCAGAGGGCCTCCTGGAAATCAAAGCATGAAACAATCCTTTTACAGATATAGGACACTAATATTTAGATCATATACAACAATAAACAAACCAGCAAGTTGATTCAAGACTAAATTTCAGTAGAATCTGATATATTTCGGCAGAAAAGATAAATTCTAACAACAGAGTAATTTCAACGGAAGCTGGATTTCTAAATTACTTCATTACACTAACAGTAGCCCTCTGATCAAAAGAACTACAGCAAATCCGAAACTGGAAGTTCAAATTCCAAAATTTGTTTGGACTTCAAACGATCCAGGCAGTAATTTAAAGAAAATAACATTCTGCATTCAGCTTCAACTTCAACAACTAACTCCCAGATCCAGAAATTCAAAAAAAAAAAAAAAACAATCTACTCTGTCCCAATACTTATTGAAAACAGAAAAAAGAAAGCGAGGAAAAATCGCGAGCTAGCCGGCTACCGGACTTCTCTTTACGAGCCGCCAAGAAATTTTGTTTTCTTGGTAGCAACTGCGTATTTATAGGGTTTGGAGTTGGGCCCTAACCTCGATGCACCTATTTGTGGATTTCAAAATAAGCGGCCCATTTGTTTGTTCATAGCGACTTGATTTGTGTGTTGCGACCTTGACGATCTTCGCGACCTCTGAGAGTGCGTCGCGACCCCATTTGATACGCTTCTGTTTGTTTGATGTCGCGACCATGTCTGCGTGAGCGTTTTGAGGTTGCGACTTCAATCATCACGTCAGCGACTTCGTTTATCTGTGTCTATAGTAAGAAAATTTTATCAGTCGCGACTTGCCTTTAAACACCCCTTGGATGCGATCGCCGCCTTGGTGATGTCGTGACCTTCATTCCTTGTAATTGATCTCTTAACTTATTTGAATGGCGGTCGCACGACTTCACCTTTCTACATTGTGAGCTTTTTTTTTTTTTTTTTTTTTTTTTTTTTTGATGTCGCGACTTCAATCATACGTCGCGACTTCAATGTCATGCTTATAAGCTCTTTTGATGTCTTAGAAGCTTTTCTTTTGTCGTGACTTGTCTTCAGCATCTCTTGGATCTGATGTCGCGACCACTGACTGATGTCGTTACCTTCTTTCCTTGCTGCTGATGTCGCGACTACTGAAGGACGTCGCGACCTCTATTCAATGCAGCTGATGTCGCGACTACTGAAGGACGTCGCGACCATGATTCCTTGAGACAGATGTCACGACTACTGAATACCTTGCGGTTGATGTTGCGACCACTGACTGATGTCGCGACATGATACTTTGCAGCTGATGTCGCGACCACTGACTGATGTTGCGACATCTTCTGAGTCAGTGTTTGATGTCTCTATCTGTTCTGACTGTCGCGACCTCCATGTTCAGTCTCTTTGAAAATCTTTTGTCGCAACTTCTATTCAGTGTCACTACCTCCATGTCTTTTGCTAAGTTTTATTTACGCATCGTGACCTCAGTGGTGTCGTGACATCATGTCTGCTTCTTCATTGTTTCTTGAGTCGTCGATTTGGAGTTTTACGTTGCGATCTCCTTTTACTTGATTCTTGTAGGGGTGACCTCCCAAGTCTTTCTTTCAAAATTAGTTCGCGACTTCCTTTACTTGAGAGAAAATTTGTTCTTGGCGGCTTTGTAAATTGACTCTTATCTAGCATTCTCATGGGCATCGACTTTAATTTAGCATCTCCATTTGGTGTCGCGGCGTCGTGTGTGCGCTCATGACATGAACTTCTTCATTAAGCTGCTCCTTTTATTCTCTACCGGAGTCATATTTTGTCTCCAAACTCCTTCTTAGTCCGACTTCACTTATTCACTCTTTAGTTTCTTCTTGAAAGCCAAATTTATTTGAAATTAAGTGACTTAGAATTGTTAAACTATGCTTCCTATTGCGGCTTAGTTCAGTTTGGCTCAATCTTCTTTAGGCTGATTCTTATGATTTTGCTTAAATTTGATTTTCTGTCTTGTATTTTCTGCAGAATTAGATTTTGTTCAGTGTCGGTTCTATGAAACAATTCAGCGTTATTCTCGTATAAGCTGAAAAATGGGTCAAAATCTAATGAGTTTTTGGACTCATCAATGACGTCCAATAGATGTCTCATGATTTAAAACAAAAAAATAAATATAAATAATGTGTGTTAAGCGGAGAAATAGAGGCGATTATAACTCAGGTGGCTTGGAACATGGGTGTAAGAGACATGTGGTGTGATCCGAAAAGTTATGTATGGGTGTAAGAGACCCGAGTAGTGTGATCGAAAAGAAGTTCTATAACATGGGTGCTAAGCCCATGGTGTGATCCGAAAAGTTACATTGCCCAAAGACACACGGTCATAGTTATCATAGACTTGAGTTGTGTGATAGAGTGGGATTGACTGGGATTAGTTGCCCATTAACACGTTGATGTAGTTGCTTGATGGGGCTCGACATATGTGTGTCATTGGTACGATGCGGTTATCACACTTGGCATAGGCATGTGTGAAATTGATGGAGCTCGAATTATGGGCATGGTATTCAGTGCATGACATCGACATTCATGCCGCCAGACATTTCCGCCGAATGTAGTTGGTTTGTTTGATCATTGTATGAGCACTTAGGTGGGGAGTAACCCTTGAAGGAGATTATCACTACTCGGCTTTGCTCACCCCGTCGTGTGACCCCCCTTTTAGGTATAGGTCAGGTATAGGCGGTGACCCACATTCGGGACCGCACATATGAAGAAAGCCGGATGTGGCTTTAGACCATATTTTGTATATGTATATTAGAATACTCAGTTTTAATATATCATTTTGTATAAGAGTGTATAATTGAACTCTTGTAAACATATTACTACATAGTTGCATGTATAGTATTCGGGGTATGGTTGAATGGGGTTGAGTGGTCGCTATGACTCATGAATGACTCGGTGTGGTATATTGAGCCCAGATGGGTCATGTGATGTATTGTTAGATAGGTTGTGTTTTGAATAGAGCTTCCCGTATAGAGGAGACTATGTCCGATTTTTTTTGTTAAATTATGATCCCGATAAATGGGACATGATGATGTGGCGTCGGGTTACCCGATATCCACAGGTTTTTGTAGGTTGATGGGTTGTCAACAAGACCCCCGAGATGGGGGTGTCACATAATTATCTTCTTCTTCGTCATTCTGACAAGGCTAGGCTCTGTATCTTGCAGATACAAATAGTTACTTAACCTAGATTTGTATGGCAAAGGTTGGCTATTATTTTGGTTCATTATTCACTAGCTAGCTAAGTACATCTCCAAAAGGAAATCTCTATTTTCACTCAAAATTGACATATTCTCTATATTTACAAATGATAGAGCCCACATTTTAGAGACTCAACTCCAAAAAACAATCTCTATTTTCAACTCCAAATCACTATTCATTCTTCAAACATTCATTTTTTAAAATTTGAATATTTTAAGAATATGATATATGAAATAATTTTATTTATATTTAAATATAAATATAAAATTATATTAAATAAATAAAATTGTAATAAATAAAAATATATTAAAAACCTAAAAATGCATTTCAAACTAATAAATATTATATTATAAAGCATCATATTACATTAGAAAATAAAACAACATTAATAAAAGCTACATACTAAAAATTCATCCTAAATGGTATTGGCTACTACTTGTCCGATAGTATATATCCTAAATGGTCAACTCTTGTTCAAAGCATTTCTAATCCACAAGGTCCCAAGAGGCAATATTTTGCAATGATGTAAGAGCATGCCGAAAAGATGTAGAAAGAGCATTTGGTGTCCTCTAATCATGATTTGCAACTATCAAAGGACTAGCACGTTATTGAGAGAAACAAGTGCTTCCTGATATTATATCATCGTGCATAATAATGCATAATATGATTATAGAAGATGAATATGACACTCATGGGAGCATTGTTGATTTGAATGTGATGTCTGTACCATAAGTTGATATGATAGTAGATAAAACAGAACAATTTCAATGGTTCCTCCTGTAACACCCCAAAATATACCCTAACAGTTTTATAACATGTTTAGGGTATAAAATAAGCTAAAATTGTATTCGTCCGAAAAAAATGACATTTTTATGAAAAATGGTAAACCAGACTTTGTCGCTTGGAAAATTTCTAGATCCTCAGATGATCTAAACCTTATTATCACCGCTGGAATCGTCTCTCAAGAAAATCTAGTTATCATGTCGAATTTTGTTAGATTCCGAGATAGTCGAAATTTTCACGAATTTCGAGGCAATGGGCGTCGGGTGAACCCCAAAAACAGGATTTTTAGAAAAATCTCAAAAATTGACAATATTTAAAGAATTTCCATTTAAGATTATTGAAACTTGAATCGAAGATAAATCAATTGTTTCGGGGCTGAAACGGATCGAGAATGGATAAGGGGGACATGTGGGCCCCACCTTAAGCTTATATAAATAAATAAATAAATAAATAAATAAATAAATATATATATATATATATATATATATATATATATATATATATATATATATATATATATATATATATGATAAGGAGGGAGCAATTTGGGTTTTAGAGACTGAGCGTGAGAGAGATAAAATTTTATTTTATTTTTATTTTCTTCGCTTCTCTCTTCGATATACATAGTTTCGATCGTCGGAATTCGTCGAGCTAAGAATGAAAGTTCATCTACTCGATGAGGGCTACGCGTGAGTACCAAAAACACAGGATTTCGCCGAGAATTCAAGTAAGAAGTTCGAAAAATCCTAAGTTTTTGCACTTTCGTATCTATGTATGCTCAATTCATTTAATTAGCTGACCAAGAGACAAGTTTTCGATCCATCGCACAAGAGCCACGCTAAACAAAATCTTGGAGTTTCTTCTCAAACCCACGTAAGGAATTTTCCCTACTTGGAACATTTTTAGCCTAAAAGTCATGTAATGGCATAAAGTTGCTCGTATTTAATTGAAGCCGTGATTTAGTCCCAAGATTTGGGACCGAATATTGGAAATATTTAGGACCTGGATTTCGTATAAATTCCTAACTATATCATAAGGATATAAATTAGATAAAGAATAAGAATATATATGAATATATGATATTATATGAATAGATGAATAATATGAATATAGGAATATATGAAATGAATATATGATAGAAATACATAAGATTATGAAGTATACGATTAGACAACACATACTAGAAATGCACAAATGATAGAAAATAGTTATGTATGTAAAGTATGGAATTAGTATGAGCCAGTATGTAAAATAAGACGAAGTATGGAAGTATGGGTTTTTATGGATTGATTATAGGATGGTTTTATGCCATGTTTTTGGCATGATTGGTACCATCTTTGTGGCATATTTTGTGGCCTCAATAGGAAGGATATTGTGACTTATGGACAAGGGCTGTTCCATACTTTGGTCAAAATTCACGTGGTACCTGAGCTTCCATGAGCCTTCGCACGCTACAGCGTAGCCACGCTATTGCGTGGCTGGGCTCAAAATTGCAGCCCTCGGGTACGCAATTGCGTGGGTTTCCACGCAATTGCGTGGGTTTCCACGCAATTGCGTAGCCCCTGCACACTTTCAAGCATCAACCTTCGGACGACCATAATTTCTTCGTTCGAGCTCCGTTTTGGGTGTTCTTGGACTCTATGGAAAGCCCTTTGAGTCTAAAATCCATCCATATATATCATGATACAATATTAAGCTTATAATAAGTCCGAAAATGACAAAAACTAGTGGCTTCTGCTATTGTTGCAAGTGCTACAAGTTGCTGATTTCTTCATGGCTTGCAATTTGCATAACTCCTTCGTTAGGACTCCGTTTTGGGTGTTCTTGGACTCTATGGAAAAACCTTTGAGTCTAGAATCCATCCATATATAGCTTGATATAATCTTGAGCTATAATAAGTCCAAAATAACAAAACCAAAGGGCTGTCGCATCATTCAAGTTACCGATTTCTTCATGGTTGCAATTTGCATAACTCCTCTGCTAGACTACGCTAGGTGTGCTCCTTCGACTCTATGGAAAGCCCTTTGAGTATAGAATCCATCCATATATATATTGATACAATATTGAGCTTATAATAAGTCTTAAAATGACGAAAACCAATGGCTACTGCTACTGTTGCAAGTGCTGCAAGTTGCTGATTTCTTCATGGCTTGCAATTTGCATAACTCCTTCATTACACTGCTGGGTGTGTTCTTATACTCTATGGAAAACCCTTTGAGTCTAGAATCCATCCATATATAGCTTGATACAATCTTGAGCTTATAATAAGTCAGAAAATAACAAAAACTAGTGGATGCTGCTACTGCTGCAAGTGCTGCAAGTTGCTGATTTCTTCATGGCTTGCTATTTGCATAACTCCTTCGTTATTACTCCGTTTTGGGTGTTCTTGGACTCTATGAAAATTTCATTGAGTCTATAATATAACCATATGCTATTTAATGGCATTCGGTATCCACATCTGAAAATTTGATAGTTATACAAAGTGTACTAATCGCTTGGTTAAAGTCAATTGGAATACATGATAAGAAAAGAGATAGATATGACCAAGAAATACCAATATACGTATATTTGATATGAGAGGAAAGATAGAAGAAAAGAATAAATGATAAGCCTGTAGAACACGTATAATTGTATGATCGCTAAGACCGGATATGTAATGAACAGTATTATATATATTCCGTGTTTCTAAGACTTCGCAGTGCTACAACACTCGCTATATGGGTAGGCATGTTCCGACGGCGTTTCCTAAGACTCCTGCTAAGAGCCACGACACTTCTGTTACATGGGAAGGCACGTTCTAATCGGTGCTTCGGCACTCTTGCTAGTGTCACGACACTTCATATGTAAGGCACGTTTCGATCGCGTTTCTGCATTTTGCTAGTATGACACTTCGTTACGTGGTAGTGCATCCGCTCAAGACTGCACCATACCTTCGAAGTTCTTAGTGTGTACTGTGTCCATCTCATTCATGGCTCCCTTTAATCTAGGTAAATCCACTATAGATATATATATATATATATATATATAAAGAATATATATATATATAGTATATATATATATATATATATATATATATATATATATAGTACATGAATAAGACCTTAAAGATGCTTAGCATACTGCATCACATCAGTACCCTTGGGTACCATACGTTCCGATTTGTAGTGCAAAGTCATGAAACATGTAAAAAAGGAGACGAATCAAATACCTTGACATGAATATGTATAAGTCTGAATATGATTTTGATATAAACCTATAAATCTATTTGTTTTTTGGATATGTTCTGAATTTGTATGAACTCGGTATATGTATTTGATGTGATCTATACCTATTACGGACTAATGTCCGTATCTGCATAAGTATGATATGACCTTGTATGTATTTGATATGATTTTGATCTCTGTTCACTTATAGTAATTTACGGGTACCTTCTCAAGATACGAATAAGTCCGAATAAGTTTCGTAATACAAGTATAAGATTCGAAATACAAGAATAAGCTCTGTAACCCAAGTATAAGATCTGTAAGACAAGTATATGCTCTGTAATACAAGTATAAGTTTCGTAAGACAAGTATATGTTCCGTAATACAAGTAGAAGATCCGAAATACAAGAATAAGCTCTGTAACATAAGTGTAAGATCCGTAAGACAAGTATAATATCTGAAATACAAGAATAAGCTCTGTAACCCAAGTATAAGATTTGTAAGACAAGTATATGTTCCGTAATACAAAATACAAGAATAAGCTCTGTAACACAAGTATATGATCCATAAGACAAGTATAGGCTCCGTAATACAAGTATAAGATCCGAAATACAAGAATAAGCTCAGTAATACAAGTATAAGTTCCGTTAGACCAGGATATGTTCCATAGTACAAGTATAAGATACAAAGTACTAGTATAAGTTTTGTAGTACGACTGCAATTTCAAGAAGGTCTAAGCTTCGCACTCCTACGATAGATCTGATAAGTATTAGTCTAATGTAAGTTTAAGTATATATCTTGGGAGATCTCAATAATTATGTTCGAGACAAGTATCGCTTTAAGTCCGATATATGGGCGTCCTTTGGGAGATCCGAACAAGCATAATGCCTCTATAAGTACGAATATGTATATGTCGCTTGAATTGATGAAATTTTTTTATATATATTAACAGAGAATTACATCATATATGCTCCCTATAAATGAGTAATAGTGCATGTGTTTTTGTATAAGTCATATGTTTCCCACTAAGCCGCAGCTTAGCATGGGTTTCAACTGCGGTAGGTACAGGAGAAGACGTCCTGAACTTTCGTGACTACCGCGGCCAACACACTAGTAGTTCACTACATGTAGATTCCGCGCTCCATTTGTAAATGCAAGCGCGCTTTTGTGTATGTAAATGGGACTAGTATATGTGAATAGATTTGATGGAAACCACCTAGTGGTAGTTCTTTGTATATGTAAATGATTTTTGTTATTACGTAAATTGTTTGTATACCCACTGTGTACAAGTTCAAATTAAAAAAAAAAAAACAGTAAAGAGTCCTACCCAAATTTCGTATACTCCGCGTGACACCTCCTCCTCATAAGAGAATTCAGAAGATATGAAGCTCATTGCACTTTAAATGAATTAATTGGAGCTTTATGGGAAAGGTATAATAACAATATTTTTAGTTAATGTAGGCTATTTAAGTAAATGATATGCAAACATCATGTGAAGTAATTTCTATGTTCTTTTTTCATTATGAATTTGTATTTTTTTTTTCAAGAAATTATTGCATTAATTAATTAAATCTTAATGTTTTATTATCCAACTTCATCCAACAATCTTTTATTTCAATATAAATGAAAATAATAAAATGTTCATTGTCAAAAAATAATTTTAATAAAAATTAAATTATTTTAAAATTATTTATTTTAAGAAAAAAATTTAAATTATTAAAAATAAATTAATACTAAAACTAATATAATAAAATCATTTTACAATATTATATATGAAAAGTAATTCAATATTAATAAAATAATAAATAATAAATTTAAGTATATCAAAAATTAAAAATATGTTATAAAAATATAATTGAAATAATTATTTTATCATTAGGATAATAAAATAATGAAATAATAGTAGTATAATAATAAATTAAAAGGAGAACAGTGCTTATTAAGATGTGGGCCCCATTATCTCTATATTTAGATATGTGAATTGTGAATCTCCAAATATAGAAATGCACTATTCATGTCTTTATTTTAGAGATCAAAATAGAGAACTTTTGGAGCATGATTTTTGCTCCAAAATCTCTATATATAGAGATAGAGTAAAAAATAGAGCTCTTTTGGAGATGCTTTAATAAGATGTAACTTGGATGTTTTCTTCCGAATGTGTGCAATGTTATTTGCACTTTATATCCAATCGTGTAGATATTGTTATTGTATCATTTGAGTCTCAAAATCTTAAGTCCAAATGGAGTCTTATGCTCTGTTTGAAACCTGGGAAATACTAGAGAAAGAAAAAATACTAGGGAAAATTATTTTCTCATATTTGACTTTATCATGTAAAATTAAAAAATAAATATAATAAAAAATTTTCAAAATTTTACATATTTTTAAAATTTCTTAGTCGTTATATAATAAAGAGAAACAAATAAAACAAGTTTAAATAAATATATGGAATTAATTTATTAAGTTTAAACATAGGTTTTATTTTCCTTCAAATTTTCTCTATATTTTCTTTCCTAAATATTTTTCGGGTTTGATAAGGAGACACTTTTTATGGTAGAAGTGTTATTTAAAACTTCTGTAAATGGAATCTCTTAATCTTGTGTTGATCATTTTTGGAATTCCAAGCATATGTCTTTCTTGAAGCAGATAGGTGCAAACCACACAGGTTAGTGCTAGCTTTATGTAAGGTTTGAATTTGGACCCATTAGAGAGGTGTATTGAAGCCAAATTCTTAAACCTTGGAATAAATGTGGAAAGTTTGAAATTTTTGGCTGCACCTTAAACTTCCATGTTGTATTTAAATATCATATTGCATATTATAGAAGAATAAAAATTTAGTCTATGTTGGATAGAATATCGTAGATATCTATATCATAGAAGAATATAGAATATGAAAAAGGGTTGTATATTATTATTTTATGCATTATTATATTCAACTACTCAAATTGTGTAAAAGGTAAAAAGTTAAAAATTGAAAAAACTTCCATTTTGTACTATGTAAGTATGTATACCTAGAATTTTAAATTGGGTGAAGCGCTTAATCAGATAGGGCGTTCAATCGAATTTAAGTCAAATTCAAAATAAAGGAGTTTAGACAGACAAAAAATTAGAACATGATATTTTTAATTTAATTCGATAAATGATGTGTTTTTTTATATCCATGAAGGATATCAATAATTTATTAATTAAAATGAATGAAAAGAAGCATATTAGTGAAATTCATAAAATCTCACGATTATAATCATGTTTCAAAAATATAAAATTCTAAAATATAAAAAGGTTTTAAATATATATAATAGAGGCAAATTCCTTTAATCATTACATAAAAGAAAATTCCACAAACAGGCATTACCCAACAGGTAGCTCGAACTTCAAGTAAATCTCTATGAGATGTAACTTAAGGATGTCCACAAGCACAATTTTGAGGTCATTATGATATTTAGGAGTACAAGGCCAGTAACATTAGACATAATTTGCCAAATTGACTTGAAAGAGACACGAAATTTGCGGGTTCAGGTTGAATTTGTCTCAATATGTTTAATAAATGCATTAATTTTCATATCAACATGCACAACCCAGATTTGATCCTTTAATTACATAATTTGACTCGTCAAATTTTTTCAAGTTATTCATGTTAAAGTAAATATGTTAAACTTAAATATAATCTTAAATGAGTTATTCATACTCAGGTTATATGTGTCATGTCACCCAATTAATAAGTAAATCGTGTTTGAATATTTTTTTAACATGATTATTATTCATGTCATGTTTATGATGATTAATATTGGCGAATACTTATAGTCTGACACGACACAAACAAAACTCATTCACTCGAATTACCATCCCTATCACTTGTATTGTCTCATTACAATCTTGGAAACCAAAAACAAACCTAATGACATATTTCAATCCATTTTAAATAAATAAATAAATAACTAAATAAAAACTTTCCTAACAACTAAACTGCTACACATCAAAATTCTATAATTCTATAAATAAATTTCTTAAAAAGTAACAAAAGATTAGAACCAATGTTTTAAAAATCGACCAGCCATTGAATAAAAAAAAACTATCAATTCACGGTTCAAAGCTCAAACTAGTGGTTGTACCATGATCGAAACAGCATGAAATCCGACTGAAAAAGTCAAGGGTCAAACCGATCGATGTGATCCAATTTTTAAAACATTGATTAAAACTATTTTCTTATATTCAAATTTTTAAAGTTTAACCCAAACACTTATCCCTAATTCAAAATAAAAAACAAAACAAAACAAAACACTTATCCTAAGTCTAATGATCAAAGTTGTATTTTAAATTTCTAATCTCCACTTTATAGTAAGTTCCTACCTAAACAAACCAAAAAACTAAAACATTACCTTAATTAGTACTTTTGAGAAAAAACTGATAGAAAATGGGAATCATTTCCTCTTAATCTCTCCTTCTTTAAGCACTTTGATCACAACTTTATTATTAATACGAATCGGTAGAGCCATTTCATTTTCCAATACTGACCTACTAGCTGAGCAGTTCAAAACCTAAACTCTAATCAATAGATAAAACATTAACAAAAAAATGAAAAAAAAAATGAAATTTGTGTGTAGGTTCTAATGACCAAGTAGTGACTTACTCGGATGATAAGGTGTTTGGGGTGATTTTATTAAAAGACTTTTTGAAAACCTAATTTTGGAAATTTAATCATTAATTAATTTTTGTTTTGATTTTATAAAAAATGTTCTTTTTATTTTCTTGTAAAAATAACTCTTTTTGTTAAGAGGCAATGTAAATATATGTGTTCACACCATAAGTAATTTTTTGGGCCCAAATGATAGTGCAATTGGCCGAATAGATATACCAAGCCCAAACCGTGAGAACCCAACCCGATCCGATAAAGCCCAATCCAAGAAGATGACAATCTAAGGTTTATTTCTCAAAGCCTAATAGTTATTTCTCTAGCCCATGGAAATTTAAAATTGAAGGAAATGGTAAGATGATTATACAAAGTAAATATTGGAGGAAAGACACGTGAAAGAACATCTATGCAAAGAGGTTGAAGATCTGGCAAATCAAGGTAGTGGAAAAAGTCAAGAACACGTGTAAAGACGAGATAAAATGACTATAAAGCACGTAAGAAGTTTATAGCAGTATTCCCTGCGAATGAGTTAATCACAAAGTGGGCCCTTGTGGGAAAGTGGGACAACAGTTGAAGAAGAATGTGAAGAAGGGAACATGGGTAGTCACCTGAACCTCGATAAAAAAGGAATCAAAGCATCAGAGCAAATGATCGATGATTGAACACTCAAAACCGAGCAAGAGCATTTCAACATTTATACAAGTTCAATAGTCGTCTTTTCCAGATTCCTAACTTAGTTCTATATGTTTTTCTTTCCAAGCATTTTTGTACTTCAAAACTTTCTGTTTTAATATTTACTTTCGCCTAATTCTATAATGAAATCTATTATTTTTCAAGCTAGTTTGTTAAATTTTCTCTTAGCTTTCAATTCAGTCTATGCAATCTAATTTTAAAGGTATTTTTCTACTTAGAATTTAGGTAACTATCAAGGGAACTAGGGGATCTATTTTTTGCTTGAGCAAAAGTTAGATTTCAGCACAGTTTTAGTTTGAAAATACTATAATTTCCTGACACGCTCGTATATTCACTAATTTTTGTGCTTTTTGTATATTCTTGGCGAATCTTACCAAAAATCCAATGAACAATATGAAATGAAAAATGGAATTGTTGTCCAAAATGTTAGATGCACGAATTTAGTACTATTTGATTTTTTAATCAAATATTTCAGAACATTATTCATTAGGTACCAATAAAAGACACCCGACAATAAAGTAAAAATGTTGAATTGGTAGAACCATTAGATCTTGGAGTCTCAATTGGACAATGAAAAGAAAGAGGTTTTGTGAAAGGGAAAGAAAGACTATTGAATATCATTTATTACACAGTGATTTAAATAAATAAATAAAACTTCTATCTTATGTTTTAAAAAATCAAAATAAAATTTGAAAGATTACCAAATACCTTTGAATTTTAGGCTCAAAACACTTTAGGTGTTAAAAGGTAAACACTTCTAGAAACAATCAAGCAAGTTTTGAATGATTTTCTTAAAAAAAAAATTATTTACAGTATAAGTGCTACAAAATAAAATCAACTGTGTATAAAAAAAATTATTTAATTAAAATAACTGTCAAATTGGCTTTAAGGTGATTACAGTTTTTTTCCCGTATTATTTTTGTTAGTAGTATTTTCACTAAAAAGGTTTTTTTAAAAATTGGTTGGTTTTGGATAATTTTTTAAGTGTTTAATAGTACTTTTGATGACATCTACAAACCTAATTCAGTTGGTTAAATTGGCTTTTAAAAAAATATTACTTTTGATGATGTTGAATTACTTGAAATAATTCTTAAAAATCATTTAAAAATTTTCATCAAAACTAAATTATATAAGAAAATACTTTAATTATTAGGAAAATCTATGAAGGATCAAAAATTTGAAAATTAAATAAAATATTAGTAGTTATGAAAATTCATGAACATTGAAAATAGTAGATAAAAGCGAGGCCAAAAGTGGAAATTATTCAAAAGTTTCGTAATGAATATTACAAAATGTTCCAAAAAATGACAAATACAATATAATACACGTATTAAAGTTATTTTAAAAATGGAAAAACATATGTATTATGACATTTGATAATAATATAATATGCACTAGTAAAGATCTAAATTGAATATTTTTTTAAGTATTTATTAAACTACATGGAATGCCCTTGAGGCCTAATTCAATAAGTAAAGGGGTTGGTGATACGATTTCATATATGTTCCACAATAGATTTTGAAATGGTAATTAAGCTTGAGGGGTTCTCACACCGCCGCCTGGCTCTTCTTTGGGTTGAACTCTCCTATTAGTTTCGCATTCATCATTGATGCCAGACGAGAACCAAAGGCATAGTTGAAATTGGCTATTTGAAATAGGGCTACCTAGTGCCCCAAGAGAATGTCCAGAGTGTGAGCCATCTACGGACGTCCAACTACTCTAAGGGTGGGTAATGAAACGATCCCACATCGGTTCCACAAGAGATTGTGGAGTGGTACTTAAACTTGAGAGATTCTCCCACTTATCAAAGAAGTCTGGGTAAAGCTCGATTAAGCTTGGGTACCTTATCACAGGCTTACTGAGAATTGGTGCGTAGCGTGAAAGGGCTGCTTGGTGCCCCAAGAGAGGGTTCAGAGTGAAAGCTATCCAGAGTATGAGTCGTCCGTGAATGTCCGGCTTCTCTAGGGGTGGGCAATGATACAACCCCACATCGATTCCATAAAAGATTATGGAGTTATACTTAAGCTTGATAGGCTTTTCCACCCATCGCCTGCCTTTTCACTGAGCTCTCTCTATCAGGGCTTGGGCAATTTACTGGTGACTCTATAATCCCCATGTGGAGTTATGTAGGATTGTATTGGCCACCTCGAAAAGCTCTGACGTCTACGTATGGGCGCCACTTTGATGCTTTCACTCCGACTTCTTGTAGCATCAGTAGCCCTTCAGTACCTGCCTCAACAGCACCAATGATAGGTACCCAAGCCTAATAGGAAGACTCAACCCAAAAGACCGGTATGATAAGTGAGAGAACATGTTAAGCTTAAGTACCAATCCATAATTTCATATGGAGTTGATGTTAGATCATATAATTGCCCACCCCTAGAGAAGTTGGACTTTTGTGAACAACTCTCACTCTAGATATCTTTCACTTCGAACCCTCTCTTAGGGCACCAGGTAACCCTCTTCCACTAGCCCTTCTTTATTAGCGCACTGTCCCTCAAATCGAAAGTACCAATGATAGATACCCAA
Organism: Tetrastigma voinierianum; assembly: GCA_016808115.1. Taxonomy (NCBI): domain Eukaryota; kingdom Viridiplantae; phylum Streptophyta; class Magnoliopsida; order Vitales; family Vitaceae; genus Tetrastigma; species Tetrastigma voinierianum. The sequence continues at coordinate 148,580 of JAEQBH010001441.1, read as the reverse complement.
TCCTAATAGAAGAGCCCAACCCAAAAGACATGCATGATAGGTGGGAAAACCTCTTAAGCTTTGATGAGTCCAAAAACTCATTAGATTTTTAATCCATTTTTCTGGGTTTATAATGAGAATAATGATGAATTATCTCATAGAAATCGATAATTGACTCAAATTCAATTAAGTGTGAAAATACAAAGAGAAAATCAAATTTTTAAAGAAATATCATAAGAAATCACCAAGTTAGAACTCGAAATTAAAACTGAATTTAAGTCGCTAATAAAGTGCAAGCCAGAATCAAGTCACGAAGCATCAACAAATTTTGCTTAAGAAGAAATCAAGAGGAATCGCCGGTCGTGGACTAAGGAAGTCAGACAAAACAAATGACTTGATCGAGATTAAAAGAAGCAGTCAAAAGAAGAAGTTCATGTTGCGACATCATTGCGATGTCGCGACACCAAAAGGAGATAAATGATGTCGTGATGCCACCATGAGGTTGCGACAAGAAGCTGTCTACAAATCCACAAGAACAAATTTCTTCTAAGTAAAACTAGTCGCGAATTAACGCGAGACCCCTAAAATCCGCATTCCTAAAAGAGGGTAAAATGGTAATTTCGTAAAATCCGGAATTTTCAATCTTGATGACGAACGGACTTCACCGTTGGAATCGTCCCGCGAAATCTAAATTTACCACGTCGAATTTTGTCAATTCCGAGACATCTAATTTCACGTTTGTGGGGCTAACCGAGAGATGTAGGACACTTGGCACGTTTTGTGTGGCCCAAGAGGTGCCACGTGTCAAGCCATGGGAGAGTCAAACTTGAGCTCAAGTGGGGCTTACTTGGGACACATGGCATCATGCCATTTGATAGAAATCTCAAGGTAGATAGATAAGTGGATAGGGTAATCTAAGGTGTCCAATGAGAAATGGACACTTGGCATGAGAGGACAAGTCCTCTTGACCAAGTCTCCCAACTGGTTTGGGGAGAGGAAAGAGAGGGAGAGCAACCAAGAAAGAGAAGGAAATGTGGATTTAGAGAGAGAAGCTCTACCTCTCTCTTAAAATTCGCCGATCGGACCGTTGGCTTCCTACGAGGCAGAGCAAAGTCAAGCCCCCACTTAAAGGACTACACTGGTACCCCATTGGGGAGTTTAGACAAACCCGAAAAGGTAGGGCTTTTCTCCTACTTGTTTTACTTTTAAGGGTCTTGTAATGGGTGGGGATTTGTTGAGGCCGGGACGGCCGTGATTTCGGTTCCAAAAGATTCGACCGGAGCGAATAAACCTTCAGTGTGGTTTTGGATACCCACTCGACCGCTTCAGGTGATTTGTGTGATGTGTGTTGTTGCCATGGGTGAATAACATGTTGATTGTGAAATTTAATACCTAAGACGAACCGTCAGACAGTGCCTTAGCCCATGTGAGCTAAGTTTATGTTATTATTATAAACTCGAATAAGATGATATGGAATTTACGTTTTGTTAATATATATGCATGAGTGATATATTAGCATGTGTTGTATATTTATGCCATTACATTGCACTTAGGTGGGGAGTAACCCAAGTAGGAAAATTCCTCTACTGGGCTTTGCTCACCCCGTCGTGGGAATATATTTTTCTGCATTGAAGACGCATAGTTGGGATGGGACGATCCTGCTTTAGAGGCGAAGAAACGCAAGATGGCCTTATCTTTGTATTTTCGCTTTTGTAAAATTTTGGGCTAGAGACCCATTTTTTTATAATTGTAATTAAAACACAATTGTAAATAAATCATTTTTGTATAAAATATATAATTGTGTTGAATGATATACGCCCAACTCCATCTGCTTTATTACGTGTATGGGTCTCACGACGTGAGACATGTAGATTTCACAAGGTCGACGTGGTCAACCTGGACACCCCGATCATGCCACATAGGTATCAGATCTTAGGTATACGATATACCTAGGACTTGATGGGAAACGGGTTAGATCATGCATCCATTTTTGTATTGATGAATGGTGTGTATAACATGTTTGTTATGTATGTTATATGTTAGTGTGCTTGGTGAGTAGCATAGGAGAAAATGTTGAACACTAGGGTCAGGAAAAGATAACCTTAGATGTTCCAGAATTTATGGGCAAAACGGTCCAGAAATACACAAGAAATGAACGAAAAAAAAAAATGTATTTTTCTGGACAGTGCTCCAGTTTTTGAACAGAATGGGTTTTGTGGAATTATGGGAAATTATTCCAGTTTTTTCACAAGAATAAGGGTTTTAATTAAACTTAAATGATAATTATATAAATTAAAATTTATATAATTTTTAGGTGATTTGGAGGGTTAAGCTACCGCATCATCATGGTAGCAGTGTTTTGTGGGTGGCTGAAGTGGCTCAGGAGTAAAGAAAAGGCTACTGGAGGAATTGAAAAAAAAAAAAAAGGGGTGCAGGAGGGGCTAGGCAGGCTGGGTGAGCCTGGGTCGCAACAAAGGAGGTCTTAGTCGCGACAAGGAGTGAAAAGCCCTAGGTCGCGATATGAAACGCGCCGGTGACTCATGAAGGTGGCCGAGGTCGCCACAAGATGTGAAGTCGCTGACCGCCGTGGCGACGCATATGTTTGGCGCCGCAAGTGTGGCATCAATCTTGCGTCGCGACATCAAGTGGATGTCGCGACCTGATTCTGGTTGTCTTATGGAGCTTGATGTCGCGACATCATCTTGAGGTCGCTGGCTATTGGTGGCAATAACAGGTTTGATGTCGCGACATCATTGGCGCAGGTCGCCGATACTGCGGCGCGGGTTAGTTAGTTTGATGTCGCGACATCATTGACGCCGTAGACATGAGCAACAGGTGGAGAGGAGAAACGGTCGCGACTAAGCCAGGTCGCGACCGAGTGACTTGAGTAGTCGCGACGCCGGACCGATATCGGCGACGATCTCGTCGCCGATGTCGCGACATCGCGATGTCGCCACCGGGCGGCTCCGGGTCAAGCAGCGCGTGTGAGGTCGCGCATACGCGCCCACCGACCGTGCTGGCGCGACCGCGCATCGAGCGCACCCATACGCGCCGGTCGCACGCCATACGCGCTACACATAGGGTCAGGTCGCGCAGCGCCCACGACATTAGCAATCGCGCGCAGCGGGCGCGCGACCGGTTTTCGTGCGATCGTGCACCCAACCCAGCTTTTGATTCAAGGTAATCGCTTGATGTTTCACTGCTGGGGATTAATCGCTCACGGACACTGCTCGTGGTAAAAAAAGAGTACAAAATTTTTAAAAATTTTCTTGTGTATGATTTAATATATAAAATATTTATATGGAATTACTATATGCATCGACGGTGTATGTGAAAATTCTTTATTTGTGAATAGTGTCTCGAGGTCGTGATTTTCACCTCCTCAGACACGTTATTGAAATTAATTGCCTTGACATGGTGTATGAAAATTTTTATTTTTTCGGTGCGTGAATAGTGTCTCGGAGCTGTATTTACACTCCTGAGATACGACATTAACGTTGAATGTTTTTTCTAATTACGTGATTTTGTGTTTCAAATTATAAGTATGACATATACATGAAATGATGTATATGAGAATTATGATTGTACCAGAATTTGCAGAGGGAAGTTATATGCATGGTATAATGCGATAGGAAAAGGTGAATGCTAAGGTTAGAACTATAACCTTAGGGATAAGGAAATGAACGGTCAACTATTATTGTGCGCCTATTAGTAATTGGCATGTCAATTGCTAGTTAGACTGAAATGAAAATTTAATGTTGCCATTGACATGTGTAGATGGCTAGTAGAGGGCGAGGACGCAGAGGACATCCACTCTGGCAATCGGCCACACCACCGACATCTGACCAAAATTCTCCCGTAATTTGTTACAGCCTTTACCGAGGCCGTGAGATTGCAAATACGCTATCGCACATGCATGTGCAATAGTGAGCAAGAGGCGGCCGATTTAATTCCACTAACGCTTTGTGAGCACCTCATCCTCCATTAGCGAGGAGAGGTAGATGTTATGCGAGTAATCCAGATAGTGGGATGTTGGCACTGGGTTATGAAGGAAGATCCATCTTCTTCCAATCGGGGAAAGAGGCAGAAGACTTCTGCTTCACACGAAGCTCTCGTGACCAGGTCGGGATTGGGCATCTAGTCAACCGGCGCAGGTTGTGCTATTTCTCGGGCCAACCTCGACATATGAGGAGGGATTGCCCACTGAGGTAAGAAGAATCCCAAGGTTATGACACCCCGCCTCCCAAACATCGCAGACGAAAGTTGTGGTTGCCATTCAGGATGGGCAGATGGTATGCTACCATTGCCAGCAGCCCGGACATGTGAGCCGGGATTGCCCCAAAGACAAAGGGATCCTGTGATTTTGGGATGCCATGCCCCAAAGGCTTAGCTGGAGAACAAGAGAGAGCAACAGCTCATTCTCCACACCCTAAGACAGGCGCAGGAACCATTTTCGCTACTGGATGCTACAAGCACTTTCAAAGAAGACGATGGGCCGATGGGCCGAGGGGCCAGAGCGTGGCCTAAGTCACGCATTGTGGCTCACATAATGAGACTTCTAGTCAGCAGGCACTATATGCGTTATTTCGTCGCCAAATTGTAAGATAAGGAGGCTAGCTCATTCTAGGAGGTAGATCCCATGGTACAGAGGACTGAGCGCTCGTGATTAGCCGGATATGCAGAGAGGTCAAGCTACCTCGCATTTCTATCGACTATAGTGTTTAAATTGGATGCATCATATTCATTTATGGTTGCATCTGGGTGATGGATTGGGGCATAGAGGCTCTAGACCTTTGTATAGCTGTACGGGTGTTCTTCCTTGTGAGGTAGGCTGTGAAATGAATCGGATAGGTCGGGATTGCGTTCATGTGCACAGTAACATCGCATAACATGGGTGTGCGTGCATAGTTGAGATCAACACTGTGTTAAGTGTTTGATGGTGTGTCGTGAGTACACGGTTGTAAGTCAACACCGCGTAGGGTGTTTGATTAGTGGGCTTGACTAATAAGACGACATCTAAATGAGTCGACGTTAAGAAATGGTTGCCTATTGCAATTCATAAGGCACTAGGGCACCCTAGAACAATAGGAAGTGAGTGCATGGTGGGGCTTTTGAGAGAATTGTTCGAGGGCTGACCAATACATATTTATCTGAGTGTGTCCACTACAACATCGAGGGTCATCTAACCGATATCTCTGAGGGTCATTCATACAATACTCAATCGTCGGAGGATTGTCCAATTGATATACTCGGAGGGTTGTCCATATGATACACATCAGAGGTTTGTCCATATAATATCAATCGTCGGAGGATTGTCTAATTGATATACTCGGAGGGTTGTCCATATGATATGCTCGAAGGGTTGTCCATATAATATCAATCGTCGGAGGATTGTCCAATTGATATACTCGGAGGGTTGTCCATATGATATACTCGGAGGGTTGTCCATATAATATCAATCGTCGGAGGATTGTCCAATTGATATACTTGGAGGGTTGTCCATATGATATGCTCGGAGGGTTGTCCATATAATATCAATCGTCAGAGGATTGTCCAATTGATATACTCGGAGGGTTGTCTATATGATACACATCGGAGGGTTGTCCATACAATATCAATCGTCGGAGGGTAGTCCAATTGATTTATTCGGAGGGTTGTCCATTGATATACATCGGAGGGTGGTCCACAAAATAGATTATCGAAGTATGTCCACTATTTATATCGGAGGGTTGTCCACACAACAACAGCTTTTGTTCGATATGGTTAATACCCGCACTTAGGGCTGAGGATAGAGCCTGAGGGACTCGAGAGGAAACACACGGATATGGTTATCACAAAGACTTAGAGTTGAGTGATAGGAGTCGGGGGAGACTCGAGATGAGGACATACGGATATGGTTATCACCCAGACTTAGAGTTGGAGGATAGAGCTCTGAGAGACTCGAGACGAGGACATACTGATATGGTTATCACCTAGACTTAGAGTCGAAAGGATAGAGTCGAGAGGACTGAGATTTGGATACCCATTGAAATTTCATTGGGAGTTGGTGAGCCGACACAAGGGCTCGCTTTATGGATGTCATTCATGACATGAATTAAAGTTGGATACCATTAGATCGTTTAAAGGATCAGACTCGAAGGTCATTACTTGCACACCAAGGTGAATTGCTTGTGTAGGGTCGCATATGCACGTGGTTGATGTTATGTGTGGAATTTCGAGACGAAATTCTTTTTAAGGTGAGATGTGAGACCCCTGAAATCCGCATTCCCTAAATGGCAGAAATTGGCAATTTCGATCAATCCGAATTTTTCTAAATCTTGATGACGAAACGGATCACCGTTGGAATCATCTCACAAATTCATTACCACGTCGACCAAGTGAATTCCGAGACAATCGGAATTTCACGTTTTTCGAGGCACCAAGAGAGATGCAGGACACTCTCGCACGCTTTGTGTGGGCCCAAGTGAGGTGCCATGTCACATGGGAGAGTAAAACTTGAGCCTCCAAGTGGGCTTACTTGGGACACATGGCATCACATTTGATAGAAATCTCAAGGTAGATAGATAAGTGGATAGGTAATCTATGTGTCCACGAGAAATGGATGACTGTACGAGAGGACAAGTCCTTCGACCAAGTCTCCTAACCGGCCTGGGGGAGAGGAAAGAGAGGGAGAAAGCAAACCGAAAGAGAAGGAAAATGTGGATTTTTAGAGAGAGTAGCTCTACCTTATCTCTAAAATTCTCGGCGATCGTAGACCGTTGGCTTCCACAGGCAAGGAGTGTTGTCTCACTAGCATGACTACACGGCACTGGTTCGGGGGAGTTTAGACAAACTCCGAAAAAGGTAGGGGTTTTTCTCCTACTTGTTTTACTTTTTGCTTAAGGGTCTTGTAATGGGTGGGGATTTGTTGAGGCCGGGACGGCCGTGATTTCGGTTCCAAAAGATTTGGACTGAGTGAATAAACTGGGTGGGTTTGACATCTAATGGATCGCTTTGTGTGATTTCCAGGTGGATGTGTGTTGTCGCTTAAGGGTGAATAAATATGTTGATTAGAAATTTGGGCTGTTCCAAGACGAACCGCCGGATTGTGCCTTAGCTCATGTGAGCTAAGTTTATGTTATTATTATAAACTGAATAACATGATGTATGGAATTTACGTTTGTTAATACATGCATGAGTGATATATTAGCATGTGTTGTATATTTGGTGTGCCATTGCATTGCACTTAGGTGGGGAGTAACCCAAGTAGGAAAATTCCTCTACTGGGCTTTGCTCACCCCGTCGTGGGAATATATTTTTCAGGTATTGAAGACGCAGTGGGGATGGGACGCATCCGGGTTTTAGAGGCGAAGAAACGGCCAAGATGGCCTTATCTTGTATTTTCGTTTTTTTGTAAAATTTTGGGCTAGAGACCCATTTGTGATAAATTCGTAATTAAACACAATTGTAAATAAATCATTTTTGTATAAAATATAATGTGTTGAATGGATATACGGGCCCAATCGGGCTGTTTTATACGTGTATGGGTCTTACGACGTGAGACATGTAGATTTCCTCGCGGGTCGATCGTGGTCAACTTACGACCCCGGATCGGGGCGCCACAGCTTCAGAAGAAAGGACTTGATGTCGCAACCTTGACAGTAATGAAGACTAACGCCAAGGTCGCAACAAAGTCCAAATCAGACGACCAGGAATTAATAAAGAAGCAGACATGATGTCGCGACACCACTCCGAGGTCGCGACGGAATTGAAAGCGTAACAGTAGACATGGAGGTCGTGACAATCAATGTAAGGCGATAAAGATTTTCAAAGAGATCAATGACAGACCGACCGACACCCTCCCCGATTTCGTGGTTCCGCTCTAGTGAAGTCCCACCAGAGCAATCCTAGGAAGATACGGTGGAACCCTTCACCTTAAGGAAGGGAGTAACACTATGTATTAATTTAACACCTAATATACATAAATATATATAAAACCCAACAATTATAAATGAGGTCTGTGAAAAGTTCCATACGAATATCGAGCGCTCTAAGAGAGTATCAGGGATTTAGGTACAAGTAGAAATGAATAAGTCCACCACAGTAACAAACTCAAAATAGATAAAGGAGCAGATACCGACAAATTGTGGGCTGAGAGAGCTGACGCCAACTGCGCGACAGGGCTCCTACGAACCCGTCCGGACCTAGGGAACAGATTTAAAACAATAATGTGAGATAATAAATCTCAAAGGAGGTGGTTAGTTTATAAGGAAAATAACATTTTTATTTCCAATGGTTCTCCTCTCAAACCTTCCGCTCACTCTTGTAAAGTTCCTCACAAACATTTCACAAACCCAACTTTACCCCAAGTCCAACATATGCAGATCATGCTCAACAATTTAGCCGTCCCAATGTTATGAAAACATAATCTGAACTGTACACAACCTAAAGCCAAGCACAAAACATGTATAGTCATCAAGTGATAAAAATAACCATGAAATGCACCAAAACCATGAGTATTAAAATAGTTATACCACATTTAGAAAACTCAACAAACGCCCATACCACATAAACCAACGCTTGTAATCGCATCATGTACTCATCCTAAACCGCCTGCAATGACCTCACGTCACCTTGGCAAACCCAAAATACCAAACCGTCGGGATCAAATCGACCTCACGTCACCGTGGTAAACCCAGAATACCAAACCATCGGGATCAAACCGACCTCACGTCACCGTGGTAAACCCAAAATACCAAACCGTCGAGATCAAACCGACCTCACGTCACCGTGGTAAACCCAGAATACCAAACCGTCGGGATCAAACCGATCTCACGTCACCGTGGTAAACCCAGAATACCAAACCGTCGGGATCAAACCGACCTCACGTCATCGCAGAACCCGTAATTACCAAATCGCCGTGGATCAAACCGACCACGCCACCGCAGTAACCCGTAATACCGCACTGCTAGGATCAAATCGACCTCACGTCACCATGTAAAACCATCACCAAAACCGGGCTTCGGATCAAACCGACCACGCCACCGTAAAACCCGTATCACCCAACCGTCGGGATCAAACCGACCTCAGGGCAATGTGGCAACTAATAAATCGTCGGGGTCAAACCGACCTCATGGCAACGTGGCAACTAATAAACCGTCGGGGTCAAACCGACCTCACGGCAACGTGGCAACTAATAAACCGTTCCCATTCTCACATGTACCTTTCCAACAATACCATCGAGCGCCACCCACAAAATCTCAAGATCCACCCCTTTTTCTTTACTAGCTTTCAAGATAGTTTACAACCTCAATCCATGTACCCAAAATATCCAAACACCACCGACTCATCCACTACCACGCAAAACTTTCAAATAGTTAAAATGTTGACAAAATTCACATGAAATGATAACTGTTTTATATGAAACCTAAAATCATGTTTGAATGCAACCAACCATCCGTCAAACAAAGATATATGTAAAGTATTAAATCATAATAGATATATCGACATAATATCCCAAATCATTTAAAACATATAAACCACTCTCACGCACTATAGACGCCGGGCCCCGCCCCTCAATCGGCTCCTACTCGTGAGTGCCTATAATATATAGATAAAACCTCGCTTATGCTCTAATAACTGAACTAACAACCTTAGGATGCCCTCAAGGCCTTAGAATAACCGTTAGAACTATGAAAACCATCAAAATCGGGGGACTCGAAGGTGTCCAATTACAGGTGTGCCCTATAGCCCGATACCTAAAATTGGGCTTTTCAACGGGGAGCCACTCCCTTGAAATTAAACCGTCCAATAATTCCTAAAACATCCAATTTCACTAATACAACTTCACTCTTGCCAAATTAATCCAATCGGTACTCCATTTCACCCCACTTCGTAATTACCCTAAACAACCTAAAATGGAAACCCAACCAAACGATGTTCAAAATTTATAAACCACATATCAATGGAAAGCTCAAGAGATCAGAACCCATTGGTACGCATATCTTGGTCCAACAGTTTCAGTGGGCGGCCTGGAAAACCCGATCTAAGCTTCGGCCGATTTCGTTTTCAATGTAACTTCCAAACCGGCAAAATCAAGTAAAAAGGGACCACGAGATGAGTTCGAAGGTCCAAAATGGTGGAAAGGATCCGGGTGCTGCAGTGGCGATAGCGGAAATCTAAACTCGGTGAATCGGTCGCGAACGCGTTGGGATTCGCCGACGGATCCTGCGTGTCGGCGGTTGTACGTGAGTTCGGCGGAATCATCCGGCGGTGGCGCGCTGCTGTGGTCGTAGCGTGTCACGATAACTCCGGCCGGTGGTGCGCTTGTCAGTCCGATTTCTCCTGCGATGCGCGGTGGCTGCTCGTTGGTATTCCGGTTTTGGAGGTTTTCTCTTAGGGTTTTTGGGGAGCTCAAGTGTTGTTTGGGCTAGGGTTTTCATTTGGTATCACAAATATGTTTTATATAGGATCTAGGAATTAAAGCTTTCCGGGTAAAATCCCCGAATGAACTTGGACAGATAGAAGTCTTCTTGTTGAACTTCTAATGGCCGTAACTTTTTTATCCGTAAGTCGGATTGTGACGTTCCGCCGTCTATGAACTCGTATCGGCGAAGACCCTACGAGAATGGTGTGTTAGTTAACTAAACTAATTCCTCCTCGAAAAGTCAAACTTGGTCAACTTGGTCAAACTGGTCAAACCATTATTTGAAGTGCGGTCGTTACAGCGAACATAGAGATCATGGCGGTTAGAACAAATGAGACATCGACTGGTCGGAAGATGTCATGACGTCCTTGGTGAGTCGCGACATCGGTACGAACAGCCGTAGTCTGGCGACATCGATTCGATGGTCGACCATCGATTTAAGTAAAAGAAGGTCACGACGTCCTTTAGTGGTCGCGACATCAGACCCAAGAGATGCGGAGACAGAGTCAAGACCGAATAAAAGCTTAAGCGACATCCGCGAGCTCGCCGGCATAACATTGAAGTTGAGGCGTATGATTGAAAGTCCGCGACCTCAAAGAAAGAGCTCACAATGCCGAAGGTGAAGTCGCGACATCGGTCGATGAGCGCGACATGATTACAAAGGAAAGAAGATTGCGGCGTCATTTGGCGGTGGCGACATCAGTCCGAGGGGTGTTAAAGGCAGAGTGGCGACGGATAAAGTTTGATACCATGAAACGAACGAAATCGCGGCCCGTATGGTGAAATGTGACATCAAACATCGCCGCCCGAGCGGTGAAGTCGCGGCGTGAAAGAGAGATGCGACATCGAGTCAAAATCGCGCTCTGAAATCAGTGGTGGCATGAACAAACAAATGGGCGATTATTTTGAAACCCGCAAGGAAGTGCATCGAAGTTAGGGCTGACTTCGAAACCACATAAATAGCGGTACTGCAAAGGAAAGCGGCTCTTGGCGACTCGAGCGAAATCCCGGGTAGCCTAAGGCTCGTGTATTTTAATTTTCTATTTCTTTTCTTTGTTAAAGCTTTTATTTTAGATTAGATTAGAGTGGATTGTTATTATTTCATTTTGAATTTACGGATGCGGATGTTAGTCGTTGAAGTTGAAGCTGAATGCGAATGTTATTTTCTTCAAATTCTTGCTGATTCGTTTGAAGTCAAACAAATTTTGGAATTGAACATCTGATTTGATTTACATAGTTTTTTATCGGGGAGCTCTTGTTAGTGTAATAGTAATTTGAAACCCGGCTTCCATTGAATTTACTCTATTGTTATAACTTATCTTTCTCTTGAGAAATTTATCGAGAACCTGCGAACCGAATTGAATGCCTTGGTTTGTTTATTCGTATCTAATCAAATATCGGTGTCCTATACTTGTAATAGGATTGTTTCATGCTCACGATTTCGGGAGGTCCTCTAAGTGACAGAGAAGCATTCTGAGTGCCAACAATTTCACCCGGGTATGCCGGAGCTGTATTGAAGGATCTAATGGGCTCGTGAATTTTAATCGATAAATCTTCTTCTCACTTATGACAAGAATGGGTTAGATGACTTATCGATTAAAATGATGATTCCCTCTCGGTCAGTGATGGATTCAATCCGTGTTAGCGAGGATCTAATCGAGGAAAGAATGAACTATTCGATTTTGAGGATGAAACCGGTATAGTGTAGACCTATGCTTATCACTATGTCTTAGGAGCTAGGTTTGGAGTCCATGTTTTGGGTATGAAATTTATTGGAAAAAGAAAAATACCCGAGCGAACAACTCAGTTAAAAGTAGTTATCTAATCCTTTGTCTTGAAAGCAGAGAAGATTAGATGAAATGTGTCGTGGGAATCCGCATGGCATTACTATCTTCCTTGGGCTGATTCTAAATGCGGGTTCATGAGCAAAGGATTCTGAGTGTCTGCGGGGTGATGCTTCCTGATAATTGTATTTCAACGCATCCCTTTAAAAGCTAACTGACCAATCTATTTCTTTAATTTTTTTATTTTAGTGTCAGCATTATTTCATTTTGTTCTAGTTTACATATCTTTATTCTTTCATTATTTTAAAGGTTGCTAGGGATATATCAATTGCAAACCATCGTCCAAATAGTATGGAGCTTGAGTAGTCAGGGTAGTTGATTGAAATTCTTGAGGATCTCTAACACAGGATCCGTCTCGGATAAATCCCTTTGTGCTTGTTCGTCTGTACGATTCTGAGAATCATGGATCAGAAGCAGAAAAATTTATCTACTCTTAAGGAAGCGCTTTTAATCGGTATAATTGTAAAAATATAACAAACAAGTTTCATGGCATTATTCTTTGGGGATTAGACAATAGTCCTTTGGCCAATAATGCTATAAATTTGTGTTGATGTTTTGATCCATCAACCACACTTACATTAACGGGAGGACGACCATGAACAAGTTTTTTGGAGACGTTGCCGAGGATTAGATAATAGCCCTTGGTAACAACGTCATAAATTTGTGTATGTTCTTAGGTTGGGTGAACAAGCTTAAGTAACACTCCACAATTTTATATGGAACCGATGTAGAATCATATCAGTGAGTTTATGGTAGGTCCCAAGTGAGGTAGCGTGTAACGTACGAAGATTGTCAAATGAAAAATCTCCTAGAAAAGTCTCAATTAAGAAACCTGTAAAACATGGGAAAAATTGTCATTTTTCCGAAAAATGGCAAAATGGTAATTTGCTACTTGAGATCAATGGGAAAAGCTGAAATTTTTTCTAGATCTCGGGTGACAATATGGACACCACCGTTGGAATCGTCTCGTGAGCCTGGCTGCCAGTCGATTTTGTTAAATTACAAGAGATGGTGGGGATTTCACACATCTTTGAAGCGTAGAAGTGTCCTAAGTCTTAAGCGTAGCGACTGTGAGGAATACACATGACTGAGAGGCATGTGGTGTGTGGTAAATACTACATGTATCTATGTGACACATATCCCATGAATAGTGAAAAGGATAAGAGATAAATGGCTTTATTAAACCACTTGTGTCAAGTAGTCCTTAAGTCAGGCTAAGAGGATAAAGAGGATAAAAGGAAAAGAAAAATATAATCTTCTCCTTTTTTTGGCGGGTATCCAAGAGTGTGAGGAGAAAATAGAGTTTAGAGAGAGTCTGCCTTCTCTCAAGATCTCTGACGTTGAACCGTCGATTCTCATGGACAGAGGAAATTTATTTCTGTGTCCAAGGGTTACATGGTACCAAAATCGGGGAACTTATGAAAAACTCACGAGAAGGGTCTTCTCTACCTTGGTTGTTCCTTGTTTAAGTCATTTGCATATTGTTAGGGTTTAGTTCTCAGAATGGGAGCTGATTGGGTAATTTGGAGCAGGCCCATGCAAGTGACCTAGGATCATTTTTTTTTGGTTCTTCTTCACCCCGAAGATACTGCTTTGGGGATGGGTATGATTCTAAGTGATTTGGGGCTATTTATAGCCTGAACGGAGGTTGAGTGATGTCTTGAACCAAGACCGATTCAAGACTATGAGGGACAGTGTTATACTTTGTTTACGGTGGATCCGAAATTAAGGGTTCTTTTGTGTGTATCATTGCTTGATTTTGAGTGTTATGCTGAAGTTATATGAAATTGATGTTGCTATTTACTTATTAGAAATATTGACATGATCGTACGATTTAATTGAATTTGTATGCTCAGTGAAATAAATTGTCAATTGATGCATGTGTTGAAATGCGTGAAAAGGTATGCACATATAACATTCATCATATGTGTAGCATGGTAATAGGCAATGTCACATTAGCATTGGATATGCAAGGTAACATCACGTCAAGTCGGGTGTGGGTGCATAGAAACGGTTAATTCACCATTCTTGGTGAATGAGTGGTGAGCTTAGAACGAACAACATCCAAATGAGACTCACGATGGTTTACAATGAAAGAAATGAAAATAAATATACCTATGTTGGGCATAGCAAGATGGGGTAGATCCCCTCCCAGGGTGAAAGACTTAAATTTATTGAGGTTAGACATGATCACGGGCGGTGAAAGCCCATCAAAAATGTCGGAAAGGTGCGCGGCATCCGATGGTGTAATCCTGAAAATCAGTGGCCCACAAATGCATAAACACATGAAATTTAAATCAAATCAAATGAACATTGGGGGTTGTCCAATGGTTTGAATCGTAAAACCAAAAAAAAAAAAAAATCTTTTCTTTTGGAAAATGTTTTTCACACATGGCATATAGCATGTTGAGAGAAGTTGGTGAGGACTTGGTGTATGGGACATGAGGAGTAGCATCTCCTTCATGGCATGTAGGTTCCATCCTAGGAGTGGCATAATCATGAGTGGAATGTTTGTTTGTGGCACAACCATTGCATGTGCACTTAGGTGGGGAGTAGCCCTTGTAGGAGATTACTCTACTGGGCATTGCTCACCCCGTCGTGGGATCCCCTTTTTAGGTACGAGGGTATTCGAGGAGACGGCTCACTAGGGCCTGCTGAGAAAGCTGGGCATGTGGCTTTGATTATATTTTTATGAAACATGTATATGAAACATTCAATCTATACATGTTTGTATAAGAGTGTAATTAACTCTTAAAACCATTGTAATATGGTTGGTTATATTTTGATGAGTAAGGGATGTATGGGCCCGGCCAGTTTCCATTATTACTTATGTTTGAGTCTCAGTAGAGACACTCATTTTGTGGCATTGAAACCTTTCGATGGCTACATGTATTCATGGGTTGTGCAATTGTCCGACGGACTCGGGTTGGGGTGTCACAAATTTATAAATGCCTCCACAATTTTATATAGAAATAGATGTGGAATCATATCTAAATGAGTTTATATGGTAGGTCCCAGTGGCGGTGTGTAGCATTTACAAAAAGATCGTCAAATAATGAAACCAATCTCAGCAGCAAGTCTCAATTAAGAAACCAAAGACATAATCTCATAGAGATTTAGCAAAATTTGCTAGGTTTTGATTATTGAAAATAATGATAATTACTTACAAAGATTATAGTGTTCGTTGCACTACTAGTACTTTTACTTTTACGATATATTCAAATACCAATACAAATACAAATACGTTTGTAAGACCCGAGAAAATTCCAATTTTCTCAAAAAGGGTAAAATATTAATTTCAATTGAAAATCCGGAATATTTCTAGATCTCGGATGACGAAACAGACTTCTCCGTTGAATGCGTCTCGCGAAATTTAGCTACCACCTCGAATTTCGTTAAATTCGAGGTGGTCGGGTTTCCGCCACGTTTTTCGAGCATGGGGTGTCGGATGACTGGCAGGTGGGAATCTGCATGGCATCTAGAGAGTGACATAGCAAAGGCCATGTGGTCCACTTGAAAGCATGGCTCACAATTAGCCATGTGTGGAAAGGAATCCCATGGCTCACAATGAGCAACTTGAGTGCATGATGTCATAAATAGGGTTTAAGAAAAATAAGAGAAAAATATGGAAAAGTGAGAGCCACACATGAGACTTGAGGAAATGAGGAGGAAATTGCCTCCTTTGACTCATACGTTTAATGTGATTCAAAGGGAGAAAATGGCAAGGGAGAAGAAGAGAAGAAAATGAAGAAAGAGGTGAGATGAGAAATGAAGAAAGGAATAGAAAGGCAGGAAAAGAGAGGGAAAGAGAGAAAAAAGGAACGGTTCTTAGAGAAAGGGAGGAAAAGAGAAAGGAGGAAGGAAAGGAAGATTTTCTGGGCTTTGAGGCGATCGAAGCGGTCGACAATTGAGTCTTAAAAATTGATTCTGCACCATGGGATCGTGTGGACTTCCAAGTTGGAGTTTACGAATAAACATCAAAGTAAGGATATTTTCTAGTTTTGCTACTTCAAGGCTTTTTGTAATGATGAGGGTTGCTTGTGGGGCCGTAGGAGGCCAAGTAGCCAGAATTGGTTCTGGGTTTGGAATTAAAGGGAATGTATTTTCATGACGGTTTCCGCAGTTAATGGAAGTTGGGTTTAATTAGAAACTGAAGAAGTTCCGATATCATAGTTGTTTGATGTGATGACAAGTTGAACAAAATGGTTCATGGTTGCCGCGAGAAGTACAGTGAAATTTCTGTGAATGAATCTGATTGGTGACCAGTTGTATGTTAGTGCTTGCTTGAATGACTTATGCGTGTGTGGAAATGTGATATTGATGCACATGCTATTTGTGTATTGATCTGGTTTTGCATGGGTAAGATTATATGCTATAAGTCTATAATGTTCCATGGTTGCAAATAAGCTATCATGGTGTCATTCATGCATAACATGAGGAAGATGCGTGGCATCCATGCGTTTCTCATCTTTGATCATAGCGGTGTGGTCGGTGTGAGTGCGAGGGAAAGGTTATTGCGGTGTTGAGTGAGATGAATTGAGTGAACTCGGAGAAAAATGGGACAAAATTCAAAGTAGAGATTCACGGTTTGTAAGTCGATCAAAATGATAAATTGCGTATTTTAGCGGGCTTGAGTTGGAGTAAAATCCCCACGGGAGTGAAAGTCCCAATCATTATTCGGATTAAACATGAATCGATCAGCAAGTTGGTAGATGTTGAAAGGAACTCAGAATCTTTGCGATGTAAACGAATCATTATTTTGCAAAAATATCAGGAAAAGACTTTGATAAATGAATTGGAGGGTTACGTCACGATGGTTAGTCATGGTATGTGCACGGATTGACGTTTTTAGTCACACTTAGCGAGTCCAGTGTGAGAGTCGATTGGGACTGGTGGTGAGCATGAGGTCGCATCTCATGCATGATATGGAGCATTTCGCTATAATAGTAAATAATTGTATGAATCTTTGATTGATTTGTTTATATATCTTAAGTTGCGCATACATTTTGATGGGAGTAGCGCATGGCGGAAGAGTGCCTGCTGGGCTTTGCTGCTGTCGTGAGACCCAACTCAGATACGAGACTATCGAGACGGCATTGTCGTAGTTTTGAGAGAGGGAGGAGGGGAAGGAAGAGAGAGAGAGAAAGGCGGGGCGGCTTTGAGGAATATTTTGTAAATATAGCATAACTCTTTTGCCAAGACAATGGAAACTATGAGAATAGTTGATTATTTTAGTCTTATAAAGTATGGATGTATGGGCTTCTGTGGCTATTTTGGCAGGATGTGCGTCATGGGTGATGAGATGTATAGAATTTCCACAGTTAGTGGGTAGTCAGCGCGGACTTGAGGTTTTGGGGGCGTTCTGACATTTCAATACCGTAGCTCTACAATACTTTCGCCTGCTTTGTTGCATTCAAATCGAATTGCAATTTCTCATTTAAGACACATTTCAATGCTCATTTGTAAGGATATTATGCCTTATCAAATTCTGCCGATGAATAATGTTTGCTTTAACAAGAAAAGGGACAAATCATTTGTTCAAAATTCACGTGCACCATTCAGTATGGAATTATGGCATTTGGTCTATTTCCCATCTTGATCACGATATGGCATTGTCTTGTTTCAATATCAAAAGTGCACAGAAAACAAAATTATAGTTCACTTTTCAGTTATGGTTTTGGCACAAGACTAATCAAATCAAATTTATGTGTATGCATATGGCCAGACTTTACTTATCCTGTGTGGCACAGCGATGACTTTGAATCTACCGCGAAGCATGACTTTTTGTACCTGTTTCTCTGGAATTACACAAGCGTGATAAAACAAGCAGACTAAGCGTTTTATTAGCCCAGTGGTTCCTTGGTTTACTCTCACCATTTCAGTTTAATACAAATCATGCAAATTTTCTAAACAATGCTTTTTAACCTTTGAATGATCAATGCAATGCAGTATATATTTATTTCATATATTCATTTCTGATTTATTGATCATTCCAATATGCAGCCAAAACATTCAAACCTAAAATCATGCATTTCATAATTTTCTTGTCATTTCAATTTCCATAACGAATCCAGCCTCTTAACTTTGTTTTGCGGGATAGCAGATCATGACACGGTCTATTGGATGCGAGAGCGATGTCAGCGTTTTATCTTGATCTGGTCACATTTATTTGCTGTTGATTTATTAAAAATCAGTGAGACACTGTAGCATGATCTACTCTTATCTGTTGAGCTCTGATTGGGATGACATATCTTTATGCAGTTCTTAGCGATCTTTTCAGTTGATGTATATATATTATTGCTTCCAGTCACCTCCTCAACCAGTTTACAGTTAACATTATTAAACAGTTAAAATAGACTATGTAAAATCCGATGCCAGTAATGACATACAACAATTAATTTTCAATATATTGAAGTTTTCGCCTCAAATCATTTCACCGTCAATTGCCTCAATCAATTAAATCCCGTCAATATGCTTTGTATAATTCATTTCGGCAGTTCAAATGTTTGTAATCGTTCAACCTGCAGATTAGAGATGTGAATAACTCAAAATGGAAGCAAGTAGAACAGACCAAAGCTTGTTGCCAGTTTCGTCATTGAGAATCTGATCCAATTGAGCTTTTGATGCCAAATCAGGCCCTATTCGATACAATTAACAATCTTATTATTGGTAATTCATTTTAAAAGTTCTGTTTGGGTTACATTCTGCGACACACCTCCATACATTAACAACATTTTCTTCATTCATCTCTTGAAAAATCTTACATTTTTAGGTGTTGTTCCTTCCTCATTGCAATCCTATTTGAGGTTATGGGACACCCACCTCAGTTCGCACAGTGGGGATTAGGGAAAGGAAAACTCAACTTAAACATCAAACATAACCAAGCAATTAGTACACTAAGTTCCTACAATCAAAATTTAAAAAATCTGGCAGACAAATTTAGTCAATGGCATAGTTAAAGTTCTAGATAAAGAGAGTTTTAAGTAGAGTCAAACGTCTGAATCAGTTGACATAAAAGTTGTAAGTGGGTTGAGGGTTTATTATCGCTTTGGAAGCAGGCTCTCACGAAATTTAAGCTAGAGTTCTAGAAAATTTTATAAGTTTGTATAATTTTCTACATTCTGTTTTTTGTTTCTATTTTCCATCTTTTATTAATTCTAATTCAATGGGTTAAGCTAACCCTTTAAATTCTAGCCCCATTAGTTCTTAATAGAACCTGCATTACCATTTTCTGATGTTCTGCACTTTAAATCACACACATCACTCAAACAATCATGTTTTGTTAAACAAAACACACAATTCTAATATTCATCTGAACAATGTAGTTTTGTTTTTAGAACAACATAAACAAATAGGAAGAAAGTAAAACAAACCAAAAAAGTCGTTTTAGGTCTCCTGCCTAAGTGTTGAGTCTTAACAAAGCTGTCTTTACCAAGGCTCTGTTACAGCTCACTCTGACAAAAACAGAAATATTCAGTTATTGATGCAGGACAAATTGAGTTCAGTTTCACCTTAATACTCCATTTTCATATATCTAACTAGGTTACATACATGGAAGAAGGACAAATCTTAGTTTTTATGACCCAATGGCAGCTGCCGCATGATCACCTCATTTGGCTGGTTTAGTGCAGAATCAGTGATTGAACTTCAGAACAAAGGATGTTGTTTGGAAGGAATAGGCAGTTTCCACTTTGGGTTATGCAAAATGGATGTAGTGAGATGGGGTTTGAGAGAGAGTTTGTCAGTGAGAGAAGGGTTAAGATCAGAAGATGAGAGGAATAAGATAAATGTCTCAAAGACCAATATTTAGTCTTTAATCAAATCCTTCATTAAGCCTTGTTTGGCTACACACTAATTCCATTTTCTCATTTTTTCTCACTTTAAAGCTTCATTCATTTTACTAAAAACTTTTATTCAATTTCGTTTTGTTTCGTTTTTCATTTCCATTTAGAATTATACTCTATCATTTATGACCCTTAGATTATATTTGAAATGTTTTGCCAGATTGTTTTGAAATATTAAAAATTTTTTGGGGTTTATAATCATTTTAGTTTTAGCCATTTTTAATTGCAGAAAAAATGTATTAAATTCTATTTTACACCTGAACATTATATAAAACTATTATAGTTTTTCAGGCGTTAGATTAGAACCAAACAAACATTAGAGGTTCAAGTCATTATAACCAAAGATCCTGCCTGTGAGAAGCAGAATCTGATGGATGAGAAAAATAATTAGTCATAATTAATGATAAAATAATTAAGATAAAAACTCTTAGGTCAAAATAATTCCGTGTAAGATTCTAAATATTAAAGACTCTTGTTCAAATTCAATCGTTAATCAGTCAATCCAGTAAGGACTATGATGAAATAAAATGATCAATAAAGTTGTATATCGTTTACTTTTCTTAGAAGAACTTGTCATGTGAGTTATTTCTGGATACCCCAGACTCATATGGCTAGAACAAGTTAAAGATCGAGCTGACATTAAATGTCTTTGAAATCTCCGTAAATTTGGCTAGTCATTCACGTTGATGTTGAGTCTTTGCAATATACGTGCGCTCCCGCCCTTTATTTGAACAGGCTTGCTGTGATTATGTCATTTTCACGAGATATTATTATTCCACACCGCAAACCAGTTCTGTTTGGTGATGGTCACTTTCAGTCAGTCTTTGACATAACTGCTTCACTTTTTACAGTCAAGAATATCATTCAGCATTGAAATAAATCCATATTCCCAGCTACCATTGATTTTGTTTGATGCTTCTCTCAAGTAGCACACATCTTGCAAACTCCATCTTTCTTAGGCATCAACAAAGTTGGAGCTGCACATGTGCTCATGCTAACCTAAATATGCGCCTTTCTTAACCGCTGCAAGTATAAAATGCATTATAAGAACTTATTGTGTTGGGAGATTTGGGACACGCGGCGCAGGACTCGATCTGTGCCCGGAGTGTTGAATATCGCCAAAGGAGGCATTCTTCAGGTGTGTCATCAATAAAACATCATGAAATTCGATTAGCGAGTTCTACTCATGAAATTTTGTTCATTATTTGGCTCAACTTATCTATTTTCCTCTTTTTTTACAATCGCCATGGAAGATCTCTGGATTAATATTTACGTCGCTGACGGAAATTGGTACATCATGTGCATTGAGAAAGGATCTCTCCTCCACTTTAGCCTTTGAGAGGGTTTGGTTTCGTTTCTCGGTAATAAGTATCACCCTTACACCATCTTTAACAGAGATTGTTAACTAATATTCATCCGCTTTGATAATGTGTGTATAAAACTGACCTTATTAGATGTTATAATATTAGTTTTTCTGATGGATTTAGGGTCCAATAATGCAGTGAGGTGAATTAAAGTGAAAGGCATCAGGACGTCATTTGACATAAATTGAAATTTTTAGAAAATTTCTGGATACCTAAGATAATAATTGTATTATATGTGGGATGGAGGGTTATAAAATTTGCAGAAGGAATTTGATTCTCATATGACACAATTTGATATTTGAAAATTGGGAATTTAGTGAATATTGATTCATTAGACCTGCTGGCATTTTGAAATTGACTAGCCGTATTGGGGTCAATGTAGTTAATGACTGAAGCGTTAAGTGTTGAGATCGTTTTGATAGTTTCAAGCAATCGAGCGTCATCCCGGATAATATGCGCTAGTGTCGGTTCAGATTTTTAACGATTTTTAAATCAGATTGTTGATTCAAAGCTTGGAATCCATGTGAAGGATTGATTCGAATATTTCATCATTAAGTTTAGAGGGGTTTGATAATGAATATTTTTTGAAGTTGTCAGTGTCTTGATCTCTAAAGTGAAAATGAATAAATCACAGTGTAGGAATGTTTTATTCCCATTAGAGCCAAGTTAAAACCTTTATTAATAACAAAGTTATGATTAAATCTGTAGTGGATTGGGCCTAGAGTTAATAAGGCTCCAATACCATTTTCCAACTAAGTGTTAGGTTAAAAGCTTAAATTAGACTCAGTGTAAATCACTTTTAACCAATGAGCTACGATTCAAAGAAGTAATTTTCAGAGGGAGTTCTGAGTCAAAACAAAGATTAAAGACTAAGTATAACAAGAGGAAATGACTGCTGAGAAAGAAAGAAAGAAAAGAAAAGGAGAGAAAAGAAAGAAAGGAAGAAAAGCATTGTGACCTGAGATTGGAACAAAGTGGAAGAATTTTCTATCTTCAGCTTTAATGAGCTCCCAAATCAGATCAAGGAAGAAATTCCAAAAATAAGAAACAGTAAGTTACAATAGTGGAAAATTGAGTTTTATGTTTTTCTTACCTAATGTATGATTTTCTTGTATGGATGTTAAATTAACAATATTATGTGGAGTTTAGATGATGTGCTTTTTTGAGATAAAATTAAAGAAAGAAATATATTTAGTTTAGGGTTTGTTAGGCATCAGTCGGTGAATCTCTTCGTTTAATCGTGTATTTATATAATTTAATTGAGTGGTTTAAGGGTTAGTGAGAGTGAAATTATAAACCTTAATAAGGTGATTAAGTGAAAAAATGAGGCAAAATGAATATGGTTTATACCTCATTAAACCAATAAATGAGAGGGTCAAGGGTAGTTGATAAATTTATGTGTTTAAGAGGAATTGGAATCTTAACTCTGAAATTATTGGAGTCCAGCTAGAAAGAGGATTTGAATTGAGGGGGTACATCAGATCATGTTCAGCAAAGTAAAGGGAACATTTTGATTCTTTCTTAAGTGCATATTTTGGAGGTATGGGTTTCGTAGGGATTAAGTGAATGCTTGTTATTGGTTGGGTGAAAGAAAACAGATTAACAGAAGCTGCAGGTGGACCCCAGGCGTGGAGTTAATGGTTCAATGTCTTAGTTTAATGGGACTTTGGAAAAAATGTGAAAATGATATGAGGCAGAAAGCAGAGTGCAGGGAAGCGTGGTGGGTTGAAAGCGGTGAAGCAGTGGAGTCTTAAGTAATGTTATTTTGATAATTGAGTTTTAAAAGTGAGATGGTTTAAATATTGGCAAAAAAGTTTAATGAAATGTTTATATAAATGTTAAAATGTAAAAATGTTTATCTTGTCAATATATATTATATTAAATTATATAATAATATGCATGTGTTCAGGCATTATGGAAGAGTTAAAAAATGTAAAAGTACCTAAATGTGTAAATAATAAGTAAAGTGTTTTAAGCTAGATTTGAGATATGTTTTGAAGGTTTTTCTTGATGGATTTATATTTCTCTGTTAACTATAGTAATCTCAATTGAAATTACTTCATATTAAGTTTGAAAGGGTAAGAAGTTATGGGTGTGCGCTGAGAAATATTAGGGTGTTGGGGCAATATCCTTACGTGATAAAATTACTATAGTGGAACTATGCAAGCGTGAGGTTTCATTGTCTCAGTGGTTATCAGGATGGAATGAGGCCCGTGTCCCTCCGTGGTTCCGACTATTCCCGGTCTCTTTATTCCCACTAGGTTTCCATAGAAGAAAGGAAGCAGAAGAAGCAAGGTTTAAGCACCAATTAGTTACAATTATACTAAATGCTAATACTTTGTGAATTATTATTGTAAGCAAAAGTATTACCCTCACCAAACTCCACCCTAGCTCCTCCCTTTCCCATATGTTTCTTTGAAACATTTTTAAGGGCAGAATGGTGTTCTTGCGTTGACATCCCCACGTACGGTGGTGAAGACCATCAAAGGAGGTGACATGTGACTACATAGATATAAATATTTTTATATTATGTATATGATTGAATATTTTCATATATAATTAGTATATTTATATATTTTGGAACTAGTGGGCTTTTGATCCTCAGTGGGCCAAGATATCTTAGAAGAGCGTCGGCTTAACCGCTCCAGAAGCTAATGTTTTAGTAAATGTATGGAATCAAGAAGAAGGGTTTGGATGTTTTAGATTTAGAAATCGTAGTGTGTATGTATGATATATGCAAATTAGAAAATTTGAAGTTTGAAGTGTTTTTAAATTCCTTTTAATCGAGTTTGTAGGGTTAGGAAAGTCACGACCTTGATGAAACTAAGTGATTTACGAAAATCTAATTGTTGAAAAAAGAAAAATTTTCTTCTTTGCGTTATTTCTAAGATGTGTTAAAGGATTATAAAGGGGTTCACTCATGGATTCATTGAGGTTGCCGAGAAAAAGTTTCTATCATGATTTGGGGTCAGGAATCCCTAAAGTTCAGAGTTGTCAGGTTGAGTCTACTAAATAGCAGCATCAACAATCAAGTGGAGTCTCAAATAAGATTACCTTGTCATGTGTCGGCAATAATAAGCGGCCCGTGTCGCTGATATTGCGAAGTAGAGGAAAGAGATTTTGGCGTTCTAACGCTTGAATGTCATCTCACTTCTTTTATGCACTCAATTGTATGGAATGTGATTTACTTTACGGGGTTATTCATAATTTTGAAGACTGCGATATACGATAATGTTCATGTCTATATCGTGATCCATTCGGGGTTTCGTTCATTACATTATAGTGCTTCAAAATCACCACAACGGAGTTCTTAAATCAATCTCCCTTCACTTTTGTGACTACATAAGTTTCCTTCACTTGTCTCTCTCTCTTGTTCAAATCATTCATCAAGTCTCATAGTCATCAGTTCATGACTATCATTCTCACATGTTTTTCTTTCTCTCATTTTCTCACATTGTTGATCAGTTTTATTTTGGGACACTCATTCGTCAGTACCTAGGTTCATTACATGAAAACATGAAGGAATGGCTTTGTAAGATTAATTATCTCTTTTAGAGAATAAAGTATTGTTTTCCGTTGTTTTGCCTTCATCATAAAGCTTCATTGATCCATTTATTATTTGTTTAAAATAGATGGGTTTAGTTAGAGGTTCTGCACCTTACATTGCTGCCTTTTCAATTTATTTATTTGTTTTGGCTGTCACCCCACCATATCGCCTATAATTTTCAAATTCCAGTCTTTTCTTGATGCACTTAATTCTTCAGCTAAGTTCCTTGCACCTCTTTTTCGAACGTTTGCCCCAATTTTATCACGAATATTAAGCGCAGAGCCAAAATAATAGCACATGGCCAATTTATCACTTCGTAATTGAGATTTACAGCTGCTAATCTTAAAAATTCAAGGAGTGTTGCTCATCCAGTTCAACCTTAAAGCATGATTGTTGATGGGGATAAACAATGTTGATTCATGGTAGGAGGGTAAAAATGCATGAAATATCGTTTCACGCTCAGTAGATAACCCCTATTTAACCTAATTTATAGTTTCATGCTCATTTCCACCGAATGGAATATCTTTTTGTGGAATCCGAAAATCGATAACTTTACTTTCTTTCTTAAGGTTATATGAGCGAGAAGAATGGGTCACTCAGTAATCCAGTCAAGAAATCTCTGCTTTCTTAAAGATCTCTCATTCTGGTAGGGATATCCATAAAGCAGCTCCGTAATGTGCCTCATTACCAGTTCAGTTTTCAGTTCTTTTTTAAATCTACTCATGCAGATCAATTGGTTTGGCACCAAATTTTAGCTCATCATCATTATCATCATCAACAATAGGTCTTCTATGTACTTGAGGAAATGGGTCAACTATTAGCCTACCAAGGTTACCTACTTTGGCTTGAGTCAATAACTTGTTCATGTTCCATTGAACACCTCCTCACAACAATTCAGGTAGTTATCCAGCGACTTCCATAAGTTGTTGTACAAAATTGTGAGTTAACGTTCTCCATTCTTCGATTTCTTTCCAAATAGCTGTTAATCCCTAATCTTCGTCTTGGGATTGGTTGTCATCACCCACACTAATATTAGCCATCGATTGGGAGAAACCCACCATGATACCACCTAACGTAGCGTGTAATGGGCAAAGATCGTCAAACGACAAATCTCCAAGCAAAGTCTCAATGAAGAAACCATAGACACAATCTCAAAGAGATTTAGCAAAATTTGCTAGGTTTTGATTATTGAATAAAAATAATAATTGCTTACAAAAATAGAATGACTAAGTGTTTATAGAGGCTCAAGGAATCGTTACTAAACAAGAATTCTACCTAAACAAGGAAACTAGAATACTTTATGAACAAGAAAAAGTAATTAATCAAATAAAACAATTAACAGATAAAAACTCTTAATTAAAATAATTAACAGGAGTCCTCATCATTAAAGACTCTTAATTAATTAAAATAATTAATAAGAGCCTTCATCATTAAAGATTTTTAATTAATTAAAATAATTAATAGGAGTCATCATTAAAGACTCTTAATTAATTAAAATAATTAATAGATGCCCTCATCACCAAGCTCAAGTTCTTATAAGAACAAAATAATACAACCTATATATTACAAAGTAAATAGATTTAAAAAACTATGATACAATGAATACTCAAATAACCATATATACAATGAAATTTATTATGAAACAAATACTTGGACTGTTGGATCACATTCATATTTAAATATGGTTGTTGAATGGCCATCCTGGTTTCTTCCTACTTTACCTGGCTTTAGCTTGATCATTGAAGAGACCGAATAGAGAATTTCCATGGTTTCATACTTTGTGATTCTTCTAGTCATCGACCACCCACCATTGTCGGATTGCTTTCGAGATGGACATGAACGGATGAACCTAGCTTTCAACTTGGAAAGGTCAAAATATTAGTGTGGTGCCCTAGATCCCGGGGTGTCTTTTTTTTTTTTTTTGTCATTGTATGAAGTCTATTGTGACAGAGCATATATGTCGTGCGTGCCTAACCTTGTCACAACGCAACGTAGTACCCGACCAAACCCTATCGCGACACTCAAATACACAGTCGTGCCAAGAAAACTCTCGGCCATGACCTTGTCGCTGCAGGACCCCTCGGCCGTGGCCGAACTGTCACACCCTGAATCCCAGTCCGACCCTATTAGCGGATCCGAATCGAGTTCGGGGTGCGAGATCAAATATTAGGACTCTCTACCTGCTTTATCACACATTGGTATATCCAAGTCTTATAACTATATCAACATAACATATACAAAAGTCCAAAATAAAACTACCACCGTAATGGTGTTTACAAGGTCATATACAAGATCAGTCCCACTTACATATTCAAAAACTATACATTTACATTTATTGATCAAAGTGTAGAACCTACAGTGATGAACCCCTACTGCAAGGCCGCCTGGGCCGAATGCTAAGATCATCATTCTTCTTCGTACCTACACGGATTAAACCCGCATGCTTTACGCTTAGTGGGAAACATATATAGTATGCATATACACATTTATATTCAACATATAACAATAAAGAATATTAGAATTTCCATGCATTCATATAACGGACTTATACAATTACTTATGCTTATAATAGTTTATGCTTACTCCTGGACCTCCCGAGGGAGTTACGTAACTTATTCTTATTCGTAGATACCCGTAGGGTATTACAGATTAGAAAGATACACATTCATTTACTCTTATTCATCATTCAGGTTATTTTCATATAAATAAGGGAATACCTAGACCAGTAATAATAAATGAGTAAGACACAGCACAATAAGTATCCAAAGATAATATACAGTACTGAAGTGTCGTAGCACCAAGCAGGAGTGCCGAAGCACTGACAGAGAGTGCCGTCACACTAATCAGAGAGCACCGGCACACCGAGTAATCAAGTATTGATAAGAGAGGTCGGCACTAATCGAGAGTACCAGCATTAAGGTGCCAAGCACGTCGTAGAGTGTCACAGACTAGTCATAGAGTACCGAAGTACTAAATAGAGAGTACCGAAGTACTATACGTGCTTGCCCACGTAACAAAGGTGTCGTGTCATTTAATACCTGGTCTCTGGCATTCCAACGATTATATGTATTCAGAAATTTCCTATCTTATTATTGGGGCATGAACTTTGCTCCCATCGAACTCGTCGAGGCGGCGAGGTACGGTACATTTTTCACTTAATTTCATCATTTTCTATACTTCTGGTATGTGAATTTTAGCTTAAATACGCAAAAATAGCAAAACACATGTGAACTACTCCGCATCGTACCTCGCCGTAGCGGTACCGCATGCATTCAGTTGAGGGCGGTACCGTACCAATTAGTTTCGAGGGCGGTACCGGGTAATGATGGAATCGATACCGTACCGCTTTTGCTACTGCATCGGTACTGCATCGTTCCGAATCTACCTTAAATGGCGTATTTCACCTATTTTCATGCACTTTTCTTCCATAATTCTCTTCTATTCCATTCTTCATCAAAAATTAACATGGAATCCTTCCAAACAACTCCACAAACATTTTTAATTAGCCAAGAATCCAAAGATTCAAGCCCAAGTTCACCTAAATTCTACAAAACCTTGGAAATTGTGAAGGATTCCATATCTACATATTATCAACTAGGGAGTTTTAACCCAACTTCCCTTAAAATCTAGAGTTAGGATGTATTCCTAACAAAACCCTAGAAAAGGGAACCAATTTAATCTCCAAGGAAAACCGTAGCGATCCATACCTAAGTAGTTTATGTACAAAAATCATACCAAAATCAATACACTTCCATACTCAAACTCCAAAAATTCATACAAAAGTCATGTATCCATACCTTGGCTTGATCTCTCTCTATCTTCCTCTTCTTCTCCTCCTTTCCCGTAAGTGTAACACCCCGTCCCGAGAGAGTGTACAGTACATGATACTGTAGGGGTGTATAAGAGTACCAAGTATCACCTATTAGTATTTTGGAGACTAAAATATGAAAAGAAATTTTGGAACCCGGAATTGTGGTAATAAACCAAGGGTACAATGGTCATTAAGCAAATGGATATGGAAATTAGAAACAAATTAGAGATGGGCCATAGTAGAAATTGAATAAGTTACAATTGCAATAATTAAGAGAAGAGGGCTAATTTCAATTAAGGCAAAATATGAGGCTAAATGTGGGAGACAAACAAAATAACTCATTTTGTCTCATACTGTTATGGTTCACGATTTGGTGAGAGGAGAAGAGAGCCAAGAGCAAGAGGAAGAGAAGGAAGAAGAAGGAAGAGGAGAGGTTCAAAAATCAGGTATGCCTTTGTCTTAGAATCAAGTGTGTGGGATTTCTAGGGCTTGCATGGAGATTAGTTCTTGTCTAGGTTTGCAAAGAGTACATTAAGCTCTTTGAATGGTTGGGGTTATGAGAGTAAAACCCCAATTGATGTAAAAGAAACTTGGAATCATCAAATTACATGATGTGTGAAGAATCTGGTGGACCTTAGGAAGTGTTCTTGGATTTTTCTACCTGTTTTGTGTTTTGAGGTTCCAAAGCACCAATTCAAATGTCTGTGGGAGTGGTTTTTAGGATAAATCTCAAGTTGATTTGAGGTATTATGAATTATAGAAGTTATATGGAGGATTTACATCAAAAGTGGGAGAAATAACAAAATTCAAGTATTTTGGTGTCTTGTACTGGTACAATTTGAACTTGTACCGGTACATTTTTTATGGTCATTTTTGGTTGAACTTGTACCGGGTACAAGCAGACATGTACGGTACAACCTGTTCTGGTTTTCCTGTTTCAACCAGTTTTCGTATTTTGGCCATAACTTCCTCTATATTTCTTTATTCGATTTGAGTGATTCAAGTGGCTACGTAAAATAGACTTCATGAGAAAAATTAAGAAGTAAGTATCGTCACCCTTGATCCTAAGTGGCCTACAAATTCACTCAAAGTGGGGCCATGTGCAAGAAAAATTCTGCATCAGTTTTGGGACATAGAGTAGTCCGGGTTGCTTTTGACGTAACTTGAGTTTCTAAGGTTCGAATTGGGTGGGATTCCAGTTGGAATAGAACCCTTAGCACCTTAGCTTTAAAAGAGTATGAAGAGGTGACTAATTCTAGGAAGTACGTTGCTATGACACTTCCATCGCCGTGATTCGTCGAGTGTAGGTTAAAAGTAAAGGCGATAAGTGTGGAATCAGGTTTCAAGTTAAGCAAGCAAAGAAGTGAGTGTTCTAAACTCATTTTTCCAAATACTAGTGTATTATTATTATTATAAATTTTACACTGGTATTTCATGGTTTTGAATGCAAACCATTTTCAAGAAGCAAGCAATACCAGAGCAAGCAAAATGGTTTTGAGTTAAACCATTTTTTTTTTTAAAGAAAGCATTGGTTTTAAATTGTAAAACCATAATTAAGCAAGCAAGCAAGTAAGCAAATGGTTTCGAAAAGTTAAACCATTTTTCAAGCAAGCAAGCAAATGGTTTTAAATTCAAACCATTTTACAAAGAGCAAGCAATGAAAGTTTGTGAAAACAAGGCCTTCCCTAGTTTAAGCAAGCAAACCGGTCAGAGGTATCCCGTACGTGCACGGTGGTGTTAGGATTTCATACATGCATTGTAGTTTTGCCTGGTCGGCAAACTTAGGACATACATCATGCATTTAAAGGAGACCGTGGCACGTACAGGGGTATATAAGGCTGAGCTCTAACTAATTATGGTGATGGCGACACGAGGTCAATTCCACCATATTCACCTAAAAAGGTGACGCTGGACAAAGGTCCTTCCACCTAAGACGGTTGAGCACGTTCCCCGCGGTACCACTAGGGTATAGCAAGCAAAAATAGCCCTCCATTGGTTGATGCTTTACAAACATGATATACGCTTTGAAAATCAACCATTTGCTCCTGGTCGCTAAGGCTTCCTCGGAGTGTTTTTAGCAAACGGTTGAGCCAAGCTCCCGCTTAGATTTCAAAACGCATCGTTGAGCCAAGCTCCCGTGGATTTATTTTCAAAGCATGCGGTTGAGCCCTAGGCTCCCGTTTTTATGAAAAAGTTTTGAGAAACTTTTAAAGCAAAGGTCAGAAAGGTTTTAAGGAACTTTTCAAGCATGATAAAGCAAGCAAGCAAGAAAGTTATGAGAAGTTTTGCAAAACTTAAGCAAGCAAGAAATAAGAGTTTTACAAGCTTTTAAAGAAAAGCAAAATAAAGCAAGCACAAAGCAGCAAGCAAAGAAAAAGTTTTTGAAACTTTTAGCAAGCAGCAAAGAAAGCCTGGAAAATAATTGTAAAAGAGAGTTTTACATTTTTGAGATGTTTTCCGGAAAAGCAAAACCTTTTATAAAAGCATACACTCACTGAGCTCGTTTAGCTCATTAGTTTCATTTTAAAACTATTTTTCGTGCACAGTACGTTAAGACGCCGGGAGCACAATAGGATTGGTCCTGACATCAGTTTAAGTGCTATGTATTAATAATATTTTGTAAGAACATACTTTGAATTTGTATATGGAACATATGTATGTACATAGTTTAGTGTGATGGGAATGTGATGGTATGTTGGTTGCCATATTTTGATATAGTGTAAATTGATGTATACGTAGATTTGGAATTCTAGATCTGAGTGTACCGCTCATGTCACTAAGTTTTTCCGCTGCTAAGATTTTACCAAATCCTAAGTTAGAAAAATAAAAGAAAAATTTTTATATGAGGTTTAAGCAAGCAATACGGCTTCGCTTCACAGGATTTCTAGTCGTTAGAGGTAATGGCTGGGGATTGTGGAGGGCCGCACGCCCGTCATCTGCAGGGAGGTGTATCGTGTCAAGTCGGGTATCGTGAGCCAGGTCAGATACACTAACTTAAGGCTTATGAGACATGATGACAAGCAAGTTGGTATCGAGCAAGTTGTATACACTAACTTGGGCTTGAGAGATATGATACCAAGCAAGCGCTGGTATCGTATATTAAGTAATGGCAACCGCATGTTCCAACTTAGAGTACATACATATCAAGTGATTCAAAGTATTAAACAATTGATATTTTTGGAAATTTCAGCACTATGTCAAGAAGAGGACGTAGAGGTCGTCCTAGGAGAGCTATTCCAGTAGTGTCTGAGCGTCCTGAAGTACCTGAGAGGGATGAGCACATAGTAGGTTCCACTACCAAGATCTATGAATCACCCTCCGCCAGAAGTCGCCGACCATCTCGCCACCAGAGGGAGCCTGGGCGCCGATTATTTACGGCAGAAAGCGCGGCACAGACAGTAATGTGATAGTAGCCATAGCGACCAAGCCGCCAGCCGCAACCTCCACCGCCTACCTAGAAAGGCGTGGAAGAACCCGAGGTCAATAGAGAGAGTACATAAATCGCGCCAAGCCATATGACTAAGCAAGCAGATCCGTATAAACTCGTTGTGGCTAGATCGGGTTGCACAGATGAGCAAAGAGTCTTGGTTTCCAATTCTTCGATGGAAGATTGTGGCTAAAAGATTGCGGGATGTCACAGAGGAGGTATCCCGATGGCATAACATGGGACCAATTCCAACAGGAATTCATTGACAGATTCTTTCCTCAGAGTCATAAGGATGCAAAAATTGAGGAGTTCTGCTAGAACAAAGAACATGTCGGGCTCGAGTATGAGAAGAAGTTCTCTGAATTAGTTAGATTGGTTCCATACATTCAGCGTATGAAGTCCTAAATGCAAGAGGTTTTATTAGGACTACAGCACCGGGATCGCGCATTTATCGCTGGTCCCGTTAATAGATTTGGGACTCATGGAGGCTCCGAGAGTCGAGCAAAGTACTATAGCCATGCATCGAGTAAAGTGTGAAAGTAAGAAAAGAGGAGCCACTGTGCACGTCCCAACAAAGCTCGTGGGATAGTACAGCGGTAAAGAAGAACAAGGGCGAGGTTATAGAGGTCGAGGTGCGGTGCCTCCAGGAGCTATCTCTAGTCGTGGGATCGTTGAGACCTCGGTTGCTAGCAAGGCACCTGTATTCCTCCGTTTGTTATATGTGTCGGTTTACACCATGGGGAGTGCAGGAGATTCAGTACGGGGTGTTTCCACTGTGGCCAAGAAGGCCATTTTATTAGGGAGTGTCCTCAGCTGATTGGTGCGGAGACATCAAGGCCGCCTTAGCTCACCCCAGCACGTAGACGAGCACAAAAGTCGACGGGGAGAGGCTTCCCGTGTAGGGCCAGCACACCAAGCAGTGTAGGTGGTCGTGGTAGAGGTAGAGGCAGTGCCCCAAGGATACAGACAAAGCCTCGCACTCAGGCCGAGTATGTCAGATCTCAAGAAGATGCGTATGCGTACCTCTGTATGTGGTCACCGGTATTATTTCTATTTCGAAAGCATGATGGCTATACCTTAGTAGACCCAGGAGCTACGCATTCATTTGCATCCAAGCCATTCTTAGATCATTTCTAGATAGAGACCCAACCATTAGAGGGTCGTATGAGAGTTTCCCTTCCAGCTGGAGATCCATTACTCGCACGCAGTAGTCGTGAGATAGTAGAGTTCTCGATTGGGGACAGGAGTTCCCAAATGGGATTCAGAGTTTTTGCATATGAGGGACTTCATGTGGTTCTCGATATGGATTGGTCAGCTCCCGCCATAGAGCCACGTTAGGATTGTTATAAAAAGGAAGTAAAGTTTCGAACAGCCGTGGAAATTGGAGTGTAAAGTTCACGGTGGATTACGAGAGTTATCTTTGTATGATCTCCGCCATGTTAGCACGTAAAATGCTGCCAAAGGATGTCGTGGTTATCTAGCTTTACGCGGGTGGAGACCGGGAAGGAGGGGACTATATTAGATGAGATTCCACTGTTAGAGAGTTCTGTGATGTGTTCCTGATGATATTGCGTGCTTACCTCCGTAAAGAGAGGTGGAGTTTACCATTGATTTGATTTCAGGGACTGAGCCCATTTCCATTCCTCCTATAGACGGCCCGCAGTTAAGGGAGCTTAAAGCTCGGCTTAGGAGGAATTGTTGAGTAAGGGGATTTATTAGATCGAGCATATCCCCATGGGAGCTCCGCCTTCTCTTCGTGGAAAAGAAAGATGGGAGTTTCTGGCGGTTGTGTATAGATTACGTGCGCTGGAACAGAAGCACATCCGCAATCGCATTCACTTTCTAGAATCGATGAGTGCGATTTGATCAACTCCAAGGATCTCGGTATACCCAAGATATACTTGAGGCTCCGGATATCATCGCTTGAGAGTTCAGAGAGTGATGTACCTAAGACAACATTCAGACCGCTAATGACATTATGAGTTTCCGGGTGATGCCATTTGGTTTGACTAATGCTCCAAGAGTCATTTACGGATTTGATGAACCGAGTATTCAAATAAGATTTGGATAGGTTCGTCATAGTTTTTATTGATGATATCTTAGTGTATTCAGGTGGTTCAGAGGAACATTCAGAACACCTGAAGATTGTATTGCAGACCTTAAGGAGACAACAGTTGTATGCCAAGTTGAGCAAGTGTCAGTTTTGGCTCGACAAGGTGGCGTTCCGTCATGTGGATTTCAAATTACTAGGTGAGCGTGGATCCCCGTAAAATAGGTGCTAAAGTGGGTAAATTGGAAACCACCAAAGAATGTGTCGAGGTCGAGCTTCCTATGCCAGCCAGGTATTACAGAGTTTGCTGAGGCTCTCCAAGATAGCAAACGACCGAATTGCCGACAAGGAAAGATGTCAAGTATGATCAAGTGTGATGTAATGCCAAAAGAGTTTAGAGGAGTTGAAGGGCAGATTGACTTACCTCCAGCTTCCAGCCTTTACCCAATGGAAAAGATGGCTTCTGTGGTTTATAGTGATGCTTCAAAGGCAAGGCCTTGGCTGTGTTTTGATGCAGAATGATGTGTGATTGCATATGCCTCTAGACAGCTAAAGAAACATGAGGAGAATTACTCTATACACGACTTAGAGCTTGCAGCAGTCGTGTTTGCCTTAAAAATATGGAGACATTATTTATATGGTGTTCATTGCAGATCTTAAGGCATCATAAAAAGTCTTCAATATATTTTCACCCAAAAGAGTTAAACCCGAGGCAAAGAAGATGGCTTGAGTTGATTAAGGACTACGACCGTATCTATCGAGTACCATCCAGAAAGCTAATGTCAGAAAGGCATGCCTCGAGTAGGCCACCAGAGAGTTCTTGTCTCACATGAGATCAGGTTATCTTCCACTATTGGTGAATCTCGAGAGCTTTAGGGGTGATATTTGAGGTTGAGGATTCGTAGCTTCTGTTAGCCACGTTTCATGTTGGGATTCACTACTAAGTGGATCGCATTCTAGCAAAGTGCCATGATCCACAGATTATTAAGCTCAAATAAGAGATAGAAAAGGGAAAGAAAGCAGAGTTTCAGATTAGAGATGATGGCATGATAATGAAAGGGCAGAGAATGTGTGTGCCAGAGTATGGCGAACTGAAAAGAGACATTATGGAAGAAGCACATTCATCTGCGTATGCTATGCATCCAGTAAAGCATCAAGATGTACAAGACTTTCAAAGAACATTACCGTGGAACGGGATGAAGAAAAAAAAAAAAAAAAAAAAAAAAAAAAGAGATTATGAAGCCGCTTCTAGGTGCCTAACTCATCGCCAGTGAAGTAGCATCGAGGTCCGCTGAAGATAGCTACTCCCTATTCCAAGGTGGAAATGGGAAAAGATTACTATGGATTTTGTTATTACGTCTCCACGCACTGTGAGGCAACATGACGTGCCATATGGGTGATAGTGTGGATCGACAACAAAGTCCGCTTCATTTCTACCGCTAATGTCGAGATTCATTAGAAAAGTTAGCCAAATTGTATGTGGGACTTAAATAGTAGACCCCATGGGTTCCAGCTTCGATAGTGTCGATCGAGACCCCGTGTTCACATCTAGGTTTCGGGCCTAGTTTACAAGGCTGCTAGTGGACTCGCTCTACATTTTAGCACAAAGATTTCATCCCCGTACAGATGGACAAGCTAGAGAGGACTATTCCAGACGTTAGGAGGATAAGGCCGAGCTTCAGGTGATGGAATTCAAAGGAAGTCGACACCATTCTGGCACTACGGAGCTCGCTTCACAACAATGTACCTATCAAGCCAAGATAGACATGGCTCCATTCGAGGCACCGTATGGCAGAAATGTAGGACTCCAAGCAGTCGGGATGAGGTTGGTGAAAGAAGACTAGTAGGCCTTGAACTAGTACAGATCACTTCAGAGAAAGTGAAAGTTGTTCGCGATAACTTAAAGATAGCAAGAGATAGATAGAAAAGTTATGCGGACAACCGGCGTAGAGACTTGCAATTCGAGATAGGTGACCAAGTCTTTTTGAAGATTTCACCTTGGAAAGGTGTGTTGAGATTTGGGAAACGAGGCAAGCTTAGTCCGAGATATATTGGACCCTACGAGATTATGAGCAAAGTGGGACCAGTAGCTTACAAATTGAAGTTACCCCTAGAGTTGTCAAGGATTCATGATACTTTCCATGTATCAATGTTGAGGAAATATATCCCGGATCCTTCACATGTATTGAGAGAGCAACCAGTGCAGCTAAAGGAGAATTTGACTTATGAGGAGATACCTGTGCAGATTGTAGATCGCAAGGAACAGGTGTTGAGAAGCAAAGTGATTCCATTAGTTAAAGTCTTATGGAAGAATCATGAGAGGGAGGCAGCTACTTGGGAGCCAGAGGCCCAGATGCGCCATCAGTACCCTCACTTATTCTCCGGATGAGGTATGTTCCTTTCCTTTTGTTTGGAGTTTTAGTTTTCATTTCGAGGACGAAATGTTCCTAAGGAGGGAGGATTTTGTAACACCCCGTCCCGAGAGAGTGTACAGTACATGATACTGTAGGGGTGTATAAGAGTACCAAGTATCACATATTAGTATTTTGGAGACTAAAATATGAAAAGAAATTTTGGAACCCGAAATTGTGGTAATAAACCAAGGGTACAATGGTCATTAAGCAAATGGATATGGAAATTAGAAACAAATTAGAGACGGGCCATATTAGAAATTGAATAAGTTACAATTGCACAATTAAGAGAAGAGGGCTAATTTCAATTAAGGAAAAATATGAGGCTAAATGTGAGACAAACAAAATAACTCATTTTGTCTCATACTCTAAAGGTTCACCATTTGGCAGAGTGATAAAGAGAGCTAAGAGCAAGAGGAAGAAGAAGAAGAAGGAAGAGGGAGAGGTTCAAAATCAGGTATGCCTTTGTCTTAGAATCAAGTGTATGGGATTTCTAGGGCTTTGGTATGGAGATTAGTTCTCCTTTGGTCTAGGTTTGGTGCAAAGAGCACATTAAGCCTTTGAATGGTTGGGGTTATGAGAGTAAAACCCCAATTGATGTAAAAGAAACTTGGAATCATCAAATTACATGATGTGTAGAAGAATTGGTGGACCTTAGGTAGTGTTCTTGGATTTTTTCACCTAAGGTTTTGTGTTTTGAGGTTCCAAAGCACCAATTCAAATGTTGTGGAGTGGTTTCTTTGTGGATAAATTCCAAGTTGGTTTTTGAGGTATTATGAATTAGTTATATGGAGGATTTGGCATCAAAGTGGAGAAATAACAAAACTGGGCATTTTCGGGTAACTTGTACCGTACAATTTGAACTTGTACCGGCATATTTTATCTTGTCATTTTTGTTAACTTGTACCGTACAGTTAGACATGTACCACAACCTCCGCTCGGGTTTTCCTGCTTCGACCAGCTTGTATTTTCGGGGCCATAACTTCCCATTTCTTATTCATTTGAGCGGATTCAAGTGGCTACATAAAATAGACTTCAAGGAGGAAAAAATTAAGAAGTAGGAATTGTCACCCTGATCCTAAGTGGCCTAAAATTCACTCAAAGTGGGGCCATGTGCAAGAAAAAAATTCCTGCATCAGCTTGGACATAGAGTAGTACGGGTTGTTTTGACAGACTCGAGTTTCTGCGGTTCGAATCAGATTCCAGTTAAATAGAACCCAGCACCTTAGCTTTAAAAAGAGTATGAAGAGGTGACTAAGTCTAGAAGCAATGTTGCTATGCGATTAATTTGTCGTCGTATTCATGTAGGTTAAAAGTAAATATGGATAAGTGTGAACCGTGCCTGCTACAAGCAAAGAAGTGAGTGTTCTAAACTCATTTTTCCAAATACTAGTGTATTGTTATTATTATTATAAATTGTTTACACTGGTATTTCATGGTTTAATGCAAACCATTTTCAAGAAGCAAGCGCGAATTAGAAAGCAAATGGTTTTGAGTTAAACCATTTTTTGCAAGAAAGCATTGGTTTTAAATTGTAAACCATAATTGGCAGTAAGGGCAAGCAAATGGTTTCAAAAGTTAAACCATTTTTCGTTAGCAAGCAAGAATGGTTTTAAATTGTAAAAAACCATTTTACAAAGAGCAAGCAAGCAAGCAAAGAAAGTTTGTGAAAACAAGGCTTCCCTAGTTTTAAGCAAGCAACCGTCGAGGTATCCCGTACGCACGGTATAGGGATTTACATATTGTAGTTCTTTGCCTGGTCGGCAAACTTAGACATACATCATGCATTTAAAGGAGACCGTGGGCACGATAAGGTATATAAGGTTATGAGTTTCAACTAATTATATGATGGCGACACGAGGTCAATTCCACCATATTCATCGGAAAAAGGTGACGCGACAAAGGTCCTTCCACTGGCACGGTTGAGCACAGGTTCCCGTGTTCACTACGCCGCATAGCAAAGCAAAAGGAAGCTCATTGGTTGATGTTTACAACATGATATACGCTTTGAAAAAGCAACTATTGGTTCCCTTGGGCCGCTGGCTTCCTGAGTGTTTTAAAGCAAACGTTGAGCCAGCTCCTGCTTAGATTTCAAAACGATCGGCAAGCCCCGTGGATTTTATTTTCAAAGCATGCTGCTGAGCCCTGTGCTCTGATTTTATGAAAAGTTTTGAGAAACTTTTAAAGCAAAAGGTTTGTGAAAGGTTTTAAGAACCTTTTCAAGCATGATAAAGCAAGCAAGCAAGAAAAAGTTATGAGAAGTTTTATAAACTTCTAAGCAAGCAAGAAATAAGAGTTTTACAAGCTTTTAAAGAAAAGCAAAATAAAGCAAGCAAGTATAAAAGCAAGCAAGCAAAGAAAAGTTTTAGAAACTTTCAAAGCAAGGCAAAGAAAGAAAAGCTTCGAAAATAATCGTAAAGAGAGTTTTTACATTTTGAGATGTTTTCCGGAAAGCAAAACCTTTTATAAAGCATACACTCACTGAGCTCGTTTAGCTCATTAGTTTGCATTTAAAACTATTTTCCGTGCATGGTACAAGACTGAGCACAATAGATTGGTCCCACATCGCTTAAGTGTTTGGTGGTATTAATAATATTTTCGTAAGAACATACTTTGAATTTGTATATGGAACATATGGTATGTGGCATAGTTTAGTGTGATGGGAATGTGATGGTATGCTAGTTGCCATATTTTGGATATAGTGTAAATTGGATGTATACAGGATTTGGAATTAGACTATGTGCAGCCGTCATGCTGCCGAAGTTTTTCCGCTGTTAAGATTTTACCAAATCCTAAGTTAGAAAATAAAAGAAAAATTTTTATAGGAGGTTTAAGTAAGCAATACGGCTTCGCTTCACAGGGATTTCTAGTCGTTAGAGGTAATGGCTGGGGATTTCTGTGGAGCGGTCGGCACGCCTGCCGTCGGTAGGAGGTGGGTGTGTGTCAGTAAGCCCTTGTTTGGAGACCAAAAATAACTCATTTTTGGTCTCCCTCTTCTACTTATAATTAAACTTGTCTTTATTTGCTTTTTAGTCCTCAACTTTTGCCCATTTGTATTCCAATTTCCCTTTATTTTATTTTGGCCTCTAATTTCATTAATTCATGTCTTTGATGCCCCTTTTTGACAAATTACACTTTCATTCTGAATCTTGTACACTTCCGGGCTCAAGTTTCCATGTTTCACATTTAAATTTACTAAAAATTCACTTTATGCCTACCAAATAATTCTAAACATGTTGGAAAACAACTAGTGTGATATTTCGGCGCTGCTACACTAACTTGTCGCGACATGTGTAATACCCGTCACCCACATAGTGTTCCGTAACTTTGTCGCGACATAATTACACTCTGTCATGACATAAAAACCCCCGGTTATGACCAACCTTTGTCGCGACATGAAAACTTAGGTCACGACAGAAAGACCTATCGTGACAATTCTTTATCGCGACATAGAAGAACTCTATTACAATTGAAAACGTCCCTTGGTCGTGGCCTTGTTTGGGCAAAGAAGTTGGGGATCCTCACAGACATTGTCGACAAAGGTAGGAACTTTGTCGCGACATAGAAACCCTCTCACATGATAATCACCCTACCATAGCCTTTCTACTCTGGGCACTTAGCCTTCTCGACCTCAGAACTTTAATGCACAATGGCCTGGTCCTTCCGCGGACCAAAAACAACACACTGAGATTACACAAAAATTTACATTGAACAAGCTAAGGAGTTTAATTACAAATCTTGTCCCTCGCACAGACAGAAACTGGATAAATAGTCCAGGATTTTACAAAATACACAATAAAGCCATAATCTGGCCTTCTTCAACACTAAGGTCTTAGATGAGCTCCATCTCCTGGTGTACCCCTAGTACTTGAAATATTATCTCACGACGAGGTGTGTGACGCCCCAAAACCGGGGTGTCCGTTGACAACCCGTCAACCCATGGAATACTTGTGGATGTCGGGTAACCTGACACCACTCATGAAAATCGGGCAGAGTCTCCTTTGTACGGGGAGCTCTACTCAAGGTACATAACCTGTCCCAACAATCAACAATGACCACACCGGGTCCATATACAATTAAATGAGTAAAAATGGCCACTTGGGCCCATGCATCAATACTCATCAAATACATATCAACTATATAACATAGCTAAAGAGTTATTACATTTCTCTTAATTCAACATATATTAAAATTTACAATTCGAATACATGTTATACAAAATCAATACCAAAGCCACAATCTGCCTTTCTTCTAAATGCGGCCTCTAGTGAGCGCCGTCCTCGTGCACACTTCCTGTACCTGAAATAGTGATCCCTCGACAGGGTGAGCAAAGCCCACTAGAGATAATTTCCTACATGGGTTACTCCCCACCTAAGTTCACATGCATGGAAAACAATCACATTCAAGCAATTACATGAACCTACTCGAATGTCTACTTGACCAATCCCATATCCCGAGTCCTTACCGACTCACTCACATATGCCTAAGCCGAATGATAGTAAAAACATCAGCTTTCAAAACAAAACTTGTTGTTCTCGAAAACACACTACTGAATTTTGGTAAAAATATTGGACCACCCTTCGAGGCGAATGTGTTGGAGAACCTTTCAAAACAATTCATGGGCTCCTTCGACGTGTAATTGTTGGACCATCTCCCAACACAATTCTCCAGAAAATCATCAATTGAAATTCCTTTCGCAACCATGTTCATTTTTCTTTTCTTTCATGTCATGCACTCACACCTAATATTCTAGGCTGCCCTAGTGCATATGGACTACATGATGCCAATCCCAAAACTTTTATGTTAATATATTCACATGCATATATATTAACATAATTAATCCAAACAAATCATGTTATTAAATTCACATCAATAACACCAAAATTAGCTCACATGGGCTAATTAGAAAACACAAGCAATTCATTTTGAATTACTCAACATCACAAAAATTCACACAAAAATATTCATGTTACTATTCACATGAACAGTGAAACCCTCGAGTTACTGTTCATGGCCACACAAATAGGAATTTTCTTCACTCGGTTCCAAGCTTTTGAGACCGAATTTAAGGCTAAAACAAGCCCCAAAACATTCCTAACCATTTACATGACTCTTAGACAAAGATTAACACAAGTAGGAAAAGGTCCCTACCTCTTGGAGTTGTCGGAACTCCACCAAATTGGTGTCCACGCCGTGAGTTCTCACCGCTGCAGAATAACTTCTTCCTTCTTGTTCAGAAACCGATGGTCCCAGCGGTTTAATCTTAGAGAGAAGGCACACTCTCTCTCTCTCTAATACACACAAAATCGCGACCTATCAGATCCTAATTTCATTCTATGTTTTTCTCCTTTTTCCATTTGAGAAGACAACTATTCAACATTTTGTCTTATTATCTCATTAACAATTCTCATAATTCCACTTATGTCCCCAAGTCTTGGATTTTTTACACTCGGCACTATCTAGGTCATCCATTTCATCATCTCTCTACTCTTGCAACATGTGTCACAAGAGTACATGTAATAGGTGACTTTCGTCACATCACATATCTCTCAAACCCTTTTTTTGGCACCCGACATCATCCGAGATCTAGAGAAATTTCGAATT
Organism: Tetrastigma voinierianum; assembly: GCA_016808115.1. Taxonomy (NCBI): domain Eukaryota; kingdom Viridiplantae; phylum Streptophyta; class Magnoliopsida; order Vitales; family Vitaceae; genus Tetrastigma; species Tetrastigma voinierianum. The sequence continues at coordinate 106,294 of JAEQBH010001441.1, read as the reverse complement.
TTTACCGAAATGACCATTTTGCCATTTTTCCGAAAATTGGAATTTTCTCGGGTCTTACATTCTCCCCTCCTTAAAAAGAATTTCATCCCGAAATTCCACGCGCATACCCATCCAACCACGTGCATATGTAACCTCACCCAACTCTAAACCATGCTCCGTATGACAACCCAGCCTAAGGTCCCACCATCACAACCCGATGGTCAAGCCAACTCATCCATGTCAAGAATGACATCAACACCCAATACGCCTACCAATTCTAAGGTCCACCATGAGCGTAATCACCGAGATCCCCCCGACCTCACGATCTCGACACATCTGACCTACTCTCGCCCTACATCCTAAGGAAAAATTTCCCATCATCTCTCTAAAGGCCTCAACCTCTAAGCCCAAATCTATCACACGCGGTGCAACAATGGTGAACATGATGCAAAAATAATTGCAAGTATAAAACGTACCATGCATGTCCGGTTGATCTGCATGCTCAGCCTTTGGCACAATGGCGTAGACACGCCCCTGGGTCCTCGACATCCTGGCCTGCAGGCTCTGTACCTGACCTCGACCCACACTCTGGCCCCTCTGGCCCATCTGTGCTGCCGAAGGTGCTTGTATAGCACCCTGCGACTGAAACTGGTTCCTCTGACCCATATTAGGGTGTGGTGGAATGAACTGCACCCTCTCTTGTCCTATGTCTAACTGGGATTGTGCTGTCCCAAAATCCTGGGATCCCTGTCTCTGTGGGTAATCTCGTCTCATATGTCCAAGCTACTGGCAATGGTAGCACAATTCATCCGCCACCGACCGTAACTCGATCCGTCCCACCCGATGGTTTCGCTCGAACCCCGCGGAACTAGAAGCCTTGGGCTTCTTCCCTGAACTAGAAGAAGACTGACTCTCCTTCCTCTTGCTACTAACACTCGCATCCCGAGTGCTCCGAGCATCCTCGATCTCTCTTTCTATGGTTAGGGCTATCCCAACCATGGAATCCATGTCCCGTAGGCAAAGTCCTACAACCCTACCCCGAATGGACAACTTCAGCCCATTCTTGAATCTCCTAACTTTGGCCATGTCCTGCGGGCCAATGAAGTCATCAGCAAACGAGCCAGCTCCATGAATTCAGCCATATAATCCATCACATCTTCACCGTCCCTCGCCCAAATTTAGGAACCCTAAGCCTTCGCATGCCTCGCAGTATCCAGAAAATACTTACCCATGAATAGCTCTTGGAACTCTGCCCATGTCATTGCCTTTAGGTCTCTGGAGGTCTTTGCCCAGTTCCACCATACTTGGGTCTCACCCTCTAGCTAGAACGCAGCTAGTCTAATCCTAGTCGTGTCAAAGGTAATCTCCATAGCCTCTAACACCTTCTCGACCTGCATGAACCAATGGTCTGCCACCATCGGATCTCCTCCCCTTGTGAATGTCGGAGGATGATACGCCCTAAACCTCTGGAGGTTATCAACCTCCCCGGGCTACCGCTACACCGCTTGAGCAATAAGAGCCGTAATCCCCATCACCGCCTACAAAGGCCCGCTGTCAACATCGGGTGGTGCTTGGCTAGCACCTCGTGGACACCCTCTACGTCCTCGCCCTCGACTAGCCATCTACACTTGTCAAATGGCAAGTTAAAATTCAATGCAGTATCTCTAACGCATAAACACAGCCCCGAGACACTATTCATATACAGAAAAAATATTTTATGTACAATTTCCATGCATTCATAGGTAATGCAAGACAATTATTCAATATATTAAATCAAAATCAACAACAAAAATTTTATTTTTTGAAAATTTCCTTTTAAAAGATTTGATTTGATTTGATTTGATTTTAATTTATTTTAAAAATATTTTATTTTATTATATATATATAGTGCTCATGAACAAAGAAAGTTCATGAACAAGGTCACAAACAAAGGACTTAAACAAGGCAATCGGTCCAAACTAGGTTGGGTGCACAAGTGCACACCCAACGGACACGGCCGCGCTGCAGACAGCCCCGTGCCAGCGCGCATCGCGCCCGCCGCTACGCGATTAAGTACCGTGTCGCGGCGCCGCAAAGGGCACCGCGGTCGCAGCGCCCCCGTCAGGTCGTGAGGAGTCCTCTGCCATGTTGTGGCCGAGCCCGGCCGTGTCGCAAGCCTGGCTGGCCGTGTAGCGCATTGTATCGCCGCGCCCATCGTATCGCCGCGTCAGGTCGCACTCGTGACTGCGGTCGCGAGACTATCTCATGATATAAACCCAGCCAGCCGGCCGCCCAAACACGTATACAATATATTGTATCAAGTGATGATAGTCCCCACCTGCCGCACGTAGCGCCGGCCACCGTGTCGCCTTCCTTCGTCGTATTGTAGCCCTCCTGGCCAGATCATGCAATGGGCCGTGTCGTGGCTCTCGACTACGCCCAAAGCCAACCTTCCTGTTCTATGTCACGATACAAATTGTTGTATCAGGACCCAAAGGTATGCCGAAATGGCGTGAGCTCCGCAACGCTTTTTTTTTTCATATCCTTTTTTTTTTTTTTCATTCCAGCTACTAGAAAAACCACCAAAAATTATATATATATATATATATATATATATATATATATATATATATATATATATACAGTATATATATATATATATATATATATATATATATATATATATATATATATATATTTTTTTTTTTTTTTCATTTTCCAATAACCCAAATAAATTTATTGAAATTTATTTTATCGATTTTTTTTCTAGTTTTACACACTGTAAAACCTTAGAAAATTTTTTCTTCTCGTCATCTTTTTTTTTCGTTTAATTATGGACTATTTGCCCAAAATTCCTCAACAACTTGTTCTCACACTAAACCTAGTGTTTAACATCTTTCCTATGCTATTCACCAAGCATACAATTTCAATCACAATTCATACACACAACAATTCATGTTATGTACACCATTCACACATCAATCACAATAATCACAACAATCACATAAAACACAATGCATGTAGTGTTCTATTCTTGTCCCGTGATTGTCTAGGTAATCACATACCTAACCCTAACATTGAGCTATACCAAGCTATGATGTTCTTATACCTCAATGACCGTGGCCTAAGCCCAAGTCCCTCAATCTCTAGGTTTTCATTTACCTACGCTATACACCCACCGAGCTCCCAAGGTAATCATTTACCTTAGCTATGATACCAAGCTATAAAGCGGGTATCAGGACTAAACTTATGGATACCCAAACCTGAGCTCCCTAGGTAATCATTTACCTAAGCTCTGATACCAAGCTGTAAAGCTGTTATCAGGACTACACTTATAACTACACCCACTGAGCTCCCAAGGTAATCGTTACCTTAGCTCTGATACCAAGCTGAGACGCCCCAAAACCGGGGTGTTCGTTGACAACCCGTCAACCCGCGGAATACTCGTGGATGTCAGGTAACCCGACACCACTCATGAAAATCGGGTAGAGTCTCCTTTGTACAGGGAGCTCTACCCAAGGTACATAACTTGTCCCAACAATCAACAACGACCACACCGGGTCCATATACAATTAAATGAGTAAAAATGGCCACTTGGGCCCATTCATCAATACTCATCAAATACATATCAACTATATAACATAGCTTAAGAGTTATTACATTACTCTTAATTCAACATATATTAAAATTATAAAATTCTAATACATATTATACAAAATCAATACCAAAGCCACAATCTGGCTTTCTTCTAAATGCGGCCTTTAGTGAGAGTCGTCCTCGTGCACACTTCCTGTACCTGAAATAGTGATCCCTCGACAAGGTGAGCAAAGCCTAGTAGAGATAATTTCTTACATGGGTTACTCCCCACCTAAGTGCACATGCATGGCAAACAATCACATTCAAGAAATTACATGAACCTACTCGAATGTCTACATGACCAATCCCATGTCTCGAGTCCTCACCGACTCACTCACGTATGCCTAAGCCGAATGTGAGTAAAAACATTAGTTTTCAAAACAAAACTTGTTGTTCTCAAAAACACACTACCAAATTTCGGTAAAAGTATTGGACTACCCTCCGAGGCGAATGTGTTGGAGAACCTTCCGAAACAATTCATGGGCTCCTCCAACGTGTAATTGTTGGACCATCTCCCAACACAACTCTCCGGAAAATCATCCATTGAAATTCCTTTTGCAACCATGTTCGTTTTTCTTTTCTTTCATGTCACGCACTCACACCTAATATTCTAGGTTGCCCTAGTGCATATGGAATGCATGATGCCAATCCCAAAACTTTTATGTTAATATATCACATGCATATATATTAACATAATTAATCCAAACAAATCATGTTATTAAATTCACATCAATAACACCAAAATTAGCTCACATGGGCTAATTAGCAAACACAAGCAATTCATTTTGAATTACTCAACATCACAAAAATTCACACAAAAATATTCACGTTACTATTCATGTGAACAGTGAAACCCTCGGGTTACTGGTCATGGCCACACAAATAGGAATTTTCTCCACTCGATTCAAAGCTTTTGAGATCGAATTTATGGCTAAAACAAGCCTCAGAACATTCCTAACCATTTACATGACTCTTAGACAAAGATTAACACAAGTAGGAAAAGGTCCCTACCTCTTGGAGTCGGAACCCACCGGGCCGTATCCATCGCCAGAAGCCCGCCGCGTAGAACAACTTCTTCAGAACGCTGGAGAACCGACGGTCCAATCGGTCGGAATCCTAGAAATAAGGCACACATTCTCTCTCTAAAACACGAAATCTGCACCTACTGCATCCCAATTCTTCATTCTGCACGTTTGCTTCTTTTTCCATTTGAGAAGACAACTATTCAACATTTTGTCTTATTATCTCATTAACAATTCTCATTATTCCACTTATGTCCCCAAGTCTTGGATTTTTGACACTTGGCACTATCTAGGCCATCCATTTCATCATCTCTCTACTCTTGCAACATGCGTCCCAAGACTACATGTAATAGGTGAATTTTGTCACATTACATGTCTCTCAAACCCGTTTTATGGCGCTCGACACCAAGTGCCTCGAAAAACGTGAAATTCTTACTGTCTTGGAATTCAATGAAATTTGACGTGGAAACTAGATTTTGTGAGATGATTCCAACGGTGAAATCCTTTTCATCATTCGAGATCTAGAAAAATTTCGGATTTTTACCGAAATGGCCATTTTGCCCTTTTTCCGAAAATTGGAATTTTCTTGGGTCTTACAAGGTCAGAAATGGCCAGTAGAGAAATTCTCCTACAAGGGCTACTCCCCACCTGAGTGCACATGCAATGCCATGATTCAACATTTATAAACACATTAAGCAATAACATATACATTCCTACATGGATGCTCACATGTCATGCCAATATCCCGAGCCCTCGCTAACTACCTCACACATGCATATGCCATGTATGAAAAACTTCATTTCAAAAAAAAAGATTTTTGTTTTCTAATTCAAGTCATTGGACAACCACCGATAAACTGCTTTATTCAAAAGCCATGTGTTTTTTTGGGTAACGAACTTTCTAGGGTCTCACCGCAGGCATCGTGCGCCTTCCGACACTTTCGCAAGCTTTCACCATTGGATACATATATCAAACTAAGGATGTGAGACCCCAAAAAATTCCAATTTTCTGAAAAATGGCAAAATCGTAATTTTGGTAAAAAACCAAAATTTTTCTAGATCTCGGATGACAAAACAGACTTCACCGTTGAAATCATCTCACGAAATCTAGCTAACCCGTCGAATTTCGTCAAATTCCGAGACAGTCGGAATTTGCATGTTTTTCGAGGCACCAAGTATCGGGTGCCGTAAACGACATTTGATGTGACAAAAGTCACCTATAGCATGTACTCATGTAACACATGTTGCATGAGTAGAGATATGATGGAAATGGACGGCCGAGAGTGTGCCAAGTGTCAAACATCCAAAAGAAGGGACATAAGTGGAATTTCTGGAAATGTTAATGAGGAAAAGGACAAAACATGAATAGTAGTCTTCTTCTTCAAAAAGGAAGGAGAAAACATGCAAGGGAAGAAAAAAATGCAGGAGCTAGGTTTTTTATTTTTTTAGAGAGAGAGAGAACACCTTCTCTCTAGATTTTCGGTCAATTGGACTCCGCCGCATTTCTCTGAGCAAGAAGAAAAGTTGTTTTACGTGGCTGGGGTGGCAACGCGCTAAGACCGGGTTTTGAGGAGTTTCAACAAAATATGTGAGGTAGGGGTTTTATCCTACTTAAGTTACACTTTGTTTAAGTGTTTTGTTGATGATTGAGTTGATTAAGGCCGTGAGGGGCCGTTTGATCAGTCCCAAAACTTGGGACCGAATTGTTGAAATTTTTGGAGCCCATTCGAGTAGCTTTAGCACGAGCTCCACGGACCGGCTTGGGCAATTGGTATAATTTATACAATAAATTGTGTGTTGATGCGTATGAGGCCGGAAATGGTCATGGAAATCGGTTTCAAAAAGTGGAACAAATGTTTGATGTGTGGGCTGCCCAAGGACAACCCACTTGCTCTGTTTTGGGACTGTAAAAACAGTCTCAGTTTGTATGAAATGGACCAGAAAACGTCCATGTTTTGGGTGTAGGAAATTGTTGGAAGTGAATGGCTTGATTGGTGTGGAAAAGGATAGGTTAATGCATGAACTTTGTGTATTAGCAGGATGTCACAATTATATGGAATATAATTGTGTTTATAGGCCATTGGAAATGGAATTGAGATTAGTTCAAGTGAGCTAATTTGGGAGTTGCTTGATTAAAATTGAATTACATGTGGTGTGGGATTGTTAAACAGAGGAATATATGTTATTTGATATATTGGTATAAAATGATTGAAAAGGCATGATGCATTTTCATATGCAAATCGGGTAACCTAGAAGTTAGTGAGTGCATGACATGAATTTTCTTCCAAAACGAACACGGTTATGTAAAGGAATTTCACAGATGATTTTCCGTGAATGGGTCGGGGAGACACCCAACAGATCATTTCGGATGAGGACCATGACTGTTTAGGGAAGTTCTCCAACACATTCGCCTTGGAGAGTAGTCCCATATTTTTACCGACATTCGATAGTGTATCTTTAAGAACAACAAGTTTTGTTTTGAAAATGGTGTTTTCTCATACATGGCTAGTAAGTGTGAGGGATCTTATGATGACCTGCATACGGGACGGCATGCAAGACATTCAAGTAGATCAATGATTTACTTCTAAGTGTGTGTTTACTTTGGATCATGGCATATGCACTTAGGTGGGGAGTAACCCATTTAGGGTGATTCCACTATCGGCACAGCTCACCCTGTCGAGGGAATATTTTTCTCGTGCAATGTGGGCGTTTCTCGAGAAGACGCCTGTCTGGGGAGGCCGATTTTGAAGAAAGATGGGTTGTGGCTTTGATGGTTTTTGGTATAACATGTATTATAATTGTAATTTTAATATATGTTTGTATTAAGAGTAATGAAATAATTCTGGAATTTGGAACAGAAGGTATACATTTGATGAGACAGGCTGGGCCATGCCATTTTTATCAGGTACGGGTCTCGTAATACGAGACGTATAGATTTTCAAAGAGGTCGACCTGCAGTCAACTTGACCCCCGGGGCTTTAGGGCGCTACAAAGGATGCAAGCCTTCCAATTTGAGGGTGTTTCCATCCTTTCAGCATTACTCCGACACATGATTAAACTGAGGTAACTCTGTGGATGTTGTCCCTTAGACAGAGCCCACCATTAAACACCAAACACAATGTTAATTCATGTCATGCACTCACACCCGTTTAGCGTGATGTCCCCGTGCATATACCATGCAAAAATGCCACTACATGTTATTTCATGTTACATGCATAATGAGAGCTACATGCAACATTTACAAATCATGGATAATTATATCTGCTACATATAATTCAAATCCATCATATAACCCATGTTAATACATCAAATAAGCATATATCAACATGATTTTCACATAATCTGCATGTCATTTAATCAAGTAACAACATACAAACTGAATCTTCATGTTCAGACCCAGAAACCACATATACAGTTCAGCATGTCAATCCATATCAAATAATGACACGCCACAAAATCATCACACTCAAATCCCATATTTTCCAACAAACATATCTCATTTTAACTACGCCTGAATATAAAGACCTGTAAACTCGGTCCCAACGATCAATAATTTGATCATTAACTATTCTCAACCTAGCCCCACTGTTGTGGCTATACCTCACACATGAATGACTTAGGCAAAGAATAATCCGTAGGAGAGAACCCCTACCCTTGGAGCTAATTATCACTTCTCAACTGCCAGAACTGTTTGCTCAACACCTGAGACCGTGAGAAGCTGAACCTCCTTTCCTCCCATTTTCTTTCTTTTTCTTTCTCTTTTCTTCCTTTTTTCTTTCTCTTCTTTCTATTTTTTATGTTCCTTTTCTCATTCTTCCCCATCGAACTCATTTTGGTCTAAGTGTAGAACACCTTTCTCAATCATCTTGACACATGGCAATCACCATGCCATGTGTTTCTCATGCCCCTTTTCTCCCCACTTAGTTTATGCATGATAAAAACATGACACTTGGCTTCCCATGTGCCAAGTGTCAAGTGTCCACTTGTTTGGTGCCAGATGGAACGTGTCACCATGTCGTTTGTTCACTTCGCCTCGGAATACAAGAAATCCAGACTTTTTTGAAATTTGACGTAATTCAACTATGCAACTAGATATTTCACGAGACGAACTCAACGGGTGTGGTCCGTGTAGTCATCCGAGATCTAGAGAAATTCCTAGGCTTATAGTCTGTACTGTAATGGTAATATATCGTTTTGCTCTACCCAAGCTGTCACATTCTTCCCCCCTTAAAAGAATTTCATCCCTAAATTCACACACACATATACATATAATCACATGCATATGCAACAGTCATTTAACATTCAATGACTGACCCACGTACCTTCGTCCTCAAATAAGAAAGGATATCTGGTATGCATCATGTCCTTGCGTTCCCATGTTGCCTCCTCCACTCCTCGGTGCTGCCACAACACCTTCACTAGACTCACAATCTTATGTCGTAAAACCTGATCTTGGCTATCTAAAATACGCATAGGTCCCTTCTCGAAGGTCCCATCTGCATCTACAACAAGCTCGACCCAATCCACTACATGAGCTGGATCTTAAAGTACTTTCAAGCATGGAGACAGGAAGACCATGGACACCATAAAACCTGGGCCGGGTAAGCAACCGACACGCGAACTATGCCCCACCCTCTCAGCATTCGGCGTCCGGAGATACATTGGCGACAATTTTTCCCACTTTTCGAACTCCGACCACTCCTCTCAAGATTACCTTCAAGAAGACATGATCACCTCCTCAAACTCTGGGGTTACGTCCTGCCGGCGCAATCCTCTCGTCTGGCCCGAGCCGTGAGAAGATGCTTTAGTATCAAACCCACCTTCTCAGAGGTGTCTCTAATAAAATCTGGACCAGTGGTGGGCCTCTCTCCCACCTTCGTCCAAAAAATCGGAGATCGACATGGTCTCCTATATAATGCCTCGTAGGGTGCCATCTGTATACTCGCCTGATAACTATTGTTATAGGTGAATTCCATTATGGGCAAATGCTCTTCCCAACTACCCTTAAAATCCAAGACACAGGCTCGCAACATGTCCTCTAAAACCTGTATGGTCATCTTCGACTGACTATCTGTCTGTGGATGAAATTCAATGCTCATCATCAACTGTGTCCCCATGGCCTTTTGGAAACTCTTCCAAAAGTGTGTCGTGAATCTGGGATCCCTGTCTGATACTATGGACACTGGTACTCCATGTAATCGAACAATCTCTCGCACGTATAACCTATAGAATTCCTCCAATGTGAAGGTCACTCGCATTGCTAGAAAATGCGTCAACTTAGTGAGTCGGTCCACTATCACCCACACCACATCATGCCTCCACGATGTTCGTGGCAAGTGGGTCACAAAGTCCATCGTGACGTTGCTCCCACTTCCACTCAACTACCTCCAATGGTTACAGTAACCCTGCTAGCCTTTGATGCTTAGCCTTTACTTGTTGACACTTGAGGCATCATCAAACAAAGTCCCCAATGTGCCTCTTCATGCCACTCCAATAATACTAGCGACAAAGATCTCGGTGCATCTTCGTGCCACCCAGATGTAATATAAAACGAGAGCAATGGAACTCCCTGAGGATCTCCTCTCTCAAGTCTACTAACTGAGGAACCACAACCCGTCCTTCGTACCGAAGACTACTATCCGCATGAATAACCCAACCTTTCCACCAGAACCTATCTGTACCCTTTTAGTCCCTGATGGCCACTACCTCAGATCTCCGCCTCGAGACTCAATAACTCTGCTCAGTAGGGAAGGCGTAGCCACTAAACTTCCCAAAACACCTTGAGCCTGATCATTGTATTATAGTCCAAACTGTCCCATAATCTCGAGCATCTGCCACTCCTAGGAAGTTACACTAGCCAGTACTCCCCATGACTTCCGACTAAGTGCATCAACCACCACATTTGCCTTACCAGTATGGTAATGTAAAGTGAAGTCATAATCCTCTAGATACTCTATCCATATGTGTTGCCTCGTGTTGAGGTCCTGTTATGTGAAAATATACTTCAGACTCTTGTGGTCTGAAAATACTTCAAATTGCTCACCATATAGATAGTGGCGCCAAATCTTTAAGGCAAAGACAATGGCCGCCAACTCCATGTCATGTAAGGTAATTCTGCTTATGATTCTTTAGTTGTCTAGAACCATAAGCCACAACCCTCTCGGACTGCATTAAGACACATCCCAATCCGTCCTTAAAAGGCATCATAATATATTGTGTACCTCTGTCCCCTTTCCGAAACTATCAGAATAAGAGCTGAAGAAAGCTTCATTTTCAATTCCTAGAATGCCCTATCACACAGGTCATTCCACTTGAACTTGACCTCCTTCCTGGTCAACCTTGTCATAGGTGCCGTTAGCGAGGAGAAATCCTCAATGAACCTCTTATAGTACCCTACCAATCCCAAGAAATTGTGTATCTTGAAGACTGACTTCAACCCCTCCCAACTCATAACATCTTCAACCTTCTCGGGGTCTACTAACACACCTAAAGCCGACGCGACATGTCCCAAGAATATCACCTCAATAAACCAAAGTTCACATTTACTGAACTTGGCATACAACTGATGGTCTCTCAAAACTTGCAAAACGACCCTCAAATGATCCTCATGCTCCACCTCAGACTTTGAGTATATCAAAATGTCATCACCAAAGACTATAAAAAACTGATCCAAATAGGGTTGGAATACCCTATGCATGAAATCCATGAATGTTGCTGGCTCATTCGTCAATCCAAAAGGCATCACTATGAACTCAAACAAATCATCAATCCTCAGTAAAGGATATCGATTCTTGATCGAACCTGGTCTCAATTGTCGAGTTAATGGTCAAATAAAGGGTCTTGTCATTCTTCTTCGCAAACAAAACCGGAGCGCCCCATGGTGAAGTGCTCGGTCTAATGAAACCCATGTCCAACAATTCCTGTATCTGGACCTTGAGTTCCTACAACTCAACCAGCACCATCCTATGTGGAGTTATAGAGATGGGCGACGTACTAGGGTGTAACTTAATGACAAAGTCTACATCACTCTACGGAGGTAATCCCGATAGCTTGTCCGGAAAAACGTCCTCAAACTCACAAACCACCCGAGGTAGGCTCAAACCCTGTCTTGCCTTGTCCTCCAAGGTAAGGCTTGTGTAACACCTTGAAAATACCCTAACAATTTGATAACATGTTTAGGGTATAAAATAAATTAAATTGTATTTTTCGGCGTTTAAATTGATAAAAAAAATTGCAAAAACTCAAAAATTAATTCCCAGAAATAATTAAAGTAGAAATTTACCAATTCAAGACACCAAGGTCATAAATAAGAAATCGATATACGAAAGTGGAATAATGGTTTAAGTTGAAGTGTATAATGAAATAGAACAAATAACAAATAAGTGAGTGAATAGAGCAATCCTATCTTGAGAAAGACCAAAATTGGTCTTGTAAATGAGGAGGTTTCTCATTTTCACAAGGAAGAAAGAGAGACACGGGTAGAGAGGAGAAGGAGAAGGCAATTCCTTGGTGTTTTCTCTCCATCTTGTAGAGATCAAGCTTGGTTCAAGAACAAGAAGAAAGAGGCTTGTAAGAGATTAAGGTATGGAAACCTAACTAAAACCCTTATTTTCTTGTGTTTGGGTTTGGAGAAAAACCCTAGTTTTGTGTAAAGTGTTCTTGGATCATTTTAGTTCAGTTTGAGGTTGTTTTGCATTGTTTTGATTGGTTGGATTGGTTTGAGAGTATGTATAAAGGAAATGATGAAGTTTCAAAGAAGTTCTTTGTGTAAAAATTTAAAACCACTATATTTTAGCTATAAGTTAAGTTATAATAATCCAAATTTAGTGATTTCAGTTGTTAAAGAACCATAAGAGCTAGAACTACAAATGTATAGAAGAGACTAGGAGCAAAATTTAGCTCTAAGGCTCCCGAATGTGGGCTTAAAGGTGAGTTTCGGGTAGCTAAAGGGTATGCTCTGTTTTGTGTGTAGTTGTGGTGTTTTGGTCGTAAGTTGAGTTTCACTCATCCAAATTTAGTGATTCAAAATTATGGGTAAAATATACTTCTAGGAAAATAATTTACTTGAAGGAATTATAAGAAATTTGTAACCCCAAAGGGCCCAGAAACCTGTCAAAGTGGAGCTATGTGCAAGAATAATCTAATTATGTTTTGCAAATTAGAGTAGTCTGGATGTAAAATGCAATAACTTGAGTTTTGGTGATCTAAATTGGATGATTCCAATTGGAGAAGAAACCTTATAGCCATAGCTTCAAATGCGTAGAAGGAATCATTATCAATTTATGGATTTAAGACCCCTGAAATCTAGAATAATAGTAGGTAACCAAGTGAGTTGAACATACCGACTAGTTTGGCATTAAAAGGTTGTAACTTGAGTTTGGGTGATCCAAAGGAGATGATTCCAATTCCTAATGAAAATAGACTCATAGAGCTATCATTTTGTTGAAGGATATATGAAAAAAACTGGCTCATATGTCCCCAAAAAATTTTGCAAGTGAAGGTGTATTGGGTAGACATCAACCCTAACCAAAAATCCTAGAATCTGAAGCTGATATTTTTATTGTAGATTTGTTCTTTGATTGTGACATATTTGTGATGGATTAGGGGTTGGTGTGGCTTGATCGAGCGGGATTAGGGATAGGAATCGAAGAGCGACAACCTTTCTGAGTTTTCTCTTCACACATCTTTCCTTGTTTCGGTTTTGTGTTTTGTTTGACAAACTAAATCTAAAAGGTTTAATATGAATATGCATGTGTGCTCCGTTTGAGCCATAAATGAATTGGTTTTTTCTCCACTTATCTCTCTATTTCTAAAATGTTTGAAGGATTATGAAATAAGTGAATTTATTGAAATGAATTGCGATAAATTGCATATTGATTTGTTTTAAATTGATTTGATACAACTGATTGTGAAATGAATTGCACATGAAAAAGAATTGCATGAGTATTGGAAACCAAGTATTTGGATCATGAAATGTATATACTATTATAAATTTCTATGAATGATTTGAGCATACTTAATAGGATGTTTGCAAGTAAATTCGAGTTAAGGATAGATTGGTATACCAATAAAGGGTCAAATGAAGCCGATCTTGTGCGAGGCAGTAATGATGTGTCTGCCGATCCGTAGCCCAGGATGATATTGAAGTAGTGTTCACGAAATGATTTTTAATAACCAGTTAGTAGCCCAACGAGACTGTATTGTGTTATAAAACCTTTTTTTTTATACCAGCCTGCAACTCAACAAGACCATGCCGGTGATTCATTATCCTATGCATGAAAGCATATGTTAAATTCGCTTAATGGCAAAATGAAAAGAAAATTGTGAAATGCATAATTTGTATTAGGATGATTTATTGCACATGGAACTGCATGATTGAAATGACTAATGAATTGTAATTTGAATGTATATGAAATGAAAATATACATATATGTATTGTACCGCATTGGTCATTGAAAAAATTATACAAAGGCATCGATTTAGAAAATGCGTGATTTATAAGCGAAGCCAGAGAGAACTATATAGAACCATAGGCATGAAATCGCGCCCGACTTTGTTTTATCGTCGTGAGTGCAGAGTGAGCAGTGCGAAGGAAAGACCGCGGGGATTACGAGGTCAATGTCAAGGAGCCTCACGGAGTTGAGTAAAGCTTTGACCATGCATTCATGAAATATGTGACACTTTATGTACAAACTCTAATTTTGTTTTGTTAATATTTTGGTATTAGTAAACATATTGTGTAATGTGTGTAAAATCTCATGGTAAATGGACGAATGGGTATTATATTATGTATTTAATGGAAAATGTGTATGAAAAATAAAATGATGGGCCCCCTTTAAGTTGAATTAGTATATACAAATATATTTTCATAAAGATAAATATCCTTTACAAAATGAGCATTGGAAATGTGTTTTATTGATAAAAGAAAAAGGAATTGGATTCGAAAGAGGGCTGGGTGTCGGATCGGGTTCGACCTCTGAATTAGGGTGAAATCTGACCCGGTGCGAGGGCCGTCACTGGCATTTAGTGGTATCAAAGCCTAGGTTTAGGTGGTTCTACAAAATGATTTTGAAATTTTTTTTGTAAATGATTTTGAATTTTTTTTTGTAAATGATTTTGAAATTGTTTATGACATGCATTGCATTTGCATATAAAAGATGACGTGATTCTGATGCGGATCTTGTCGGTCTTGTGGTGGCATGGATGGTTCGAGGGACCTGGGGTCGAGGAGGTGACTCGGGGAAAATCGCCCAGGCTAAGCCTGCTAGTGTGGAAGGTGGGCAAGCGTCCCGTGCTCCATCTATTCGTGAGTAAGGTCAAACAACAAGAGGTGCTATGGATATCCTCCAACAGTGCTTCGAGGCCTTTGCAAAAGAAATAGAGCACAACCGGTTTACAATTGTTCCTCAGCAGTCAGCTATAGAGAGAATGGCAAAATACCGACCCATAGATTTTCTTGGGAAGAAAGATGATGAGCCTTCCATGGTAGAAAATTTGCTTAAAAGAACTGAAAGAATGTTTCGACAAATGCATTGCACACAAGAGGAGAATTTAGAGTATGCGACCTCTTTACTACAGGATGAGGATTACCAGTGGTGGGTTTTTTTTTTTTTTTTTGTGACTAGGGCGCACCAGGGAGGAGTGTTACATGGGAGTTCTTTAAGGCGGAATTCGGGAGGCTTAATATGTGGGTCGTGATCTATCGAGCAATATGTAGACGAGTTTCATAGTTTGAAACAAAGGCAGGATGAGTGTGACTAAGTGTCGGGAGAGGGAATTCACCGGTTGAGCAAGTATCTTTCGCGAGATGCTAACGGTGAGGAAGAGAAGAGAGAGAAATACCGCGAGTTTAAAGATGGCTTCAATGACCATATTCGGGCCCATGTCAAAGGATTTTTCCATGATGACTTTTCTAAAATTGTGACATGTGCTATAAATGTTGAAAGAGTAAAGAAAGAAGAGAATGAAAGAAAAGAAAGAAGACATGGTAAGAAAAACCTTGGATAGTCAAGTTCTTATCAACGCCAGAGTAAGAAATTCAGAGGACTACAGGGTTCTAATCAACTTATAGCTCAGGGATCAGCTCAGGCTATCGGTAGTAAGACTATTCTACCGACACCATCAATTGCTAGTGCACTAGGAGGTTCTTCAAGAGGACCAACTCCTCCTTATTGCACACATTGTGGGAGGAAACATAAAGGAGAGTGTTGGAGATTGACAGGTGCTTCTTTTGTTTGTGGATCCAATGAGCACAAAGTGAAAGATTGTCCTAGAGCTCATTCATTCACAACACCCCGGACTGGGGGTACATTTTTAGCAGTATAGAATAGCAACAAGGACAATAAGAGTGTTGCATCGCGAGTCACACCGAGACAATGACCACGAGACTATGGGTAAACGAGATGCTCGTGCTCGACCCGGGCATATCTGATGAAGGCAATGGAAGATAAAGATGCACCGGATGTGATAGTTGGTAATCTCTATATCTTTGAGACTACTGTACATGCATTGATAGATCCAGGTTCAACCCACTCTTATATTTGCACTACCATTTCGAGTTTGGGTAGTTTAGCGAAGAGTAAAACCGAGTATGACATTTTGATGACAAATCCACTTGGGCATAGTGTCATTATGAATAGAGTTTACAGAGATTGCCCCATTAGAATACGAGAGTATGAGTTTCGGGGAGATTTGATCGAGTCCCAACACCAAGTGGTAGTTGATTGTAGAATGAAGAGAGTGACCTTAAGGACACCGAGTGGTGAGGAAGTGACTTTTATCAACAAGAGGTCGAACCATCTCTCTGATGTGATATCCGCTTGCTACTACTAGAACGATGGTTCGAAAGGGGTGTGAAGCCTACTTAGAGTATGTGATAGATATGAAAAAGGCAGAGCCTAGTTTATCATACATCTCTACAGTTTGTGATTATCCGAATGTGTTTCCGGGGGAATTGTCAGGATTGCCTCTATAGAGAGAGATTGAGTTTGCAATTGACGTTGTTCCTGGGTGTCACTTCGGCATCCATTACACCGTATAGAATGGCTCCAGTGGAATTAAAAGAATTGAAGCTTCAGTTGCAAGAGTTGTTAGAGAAGGGATTTATTCGTCAGTGTATCCTGCATGGGAGCTCCAGTCCTCTTTGTTAAGAAGAAAGATGGTACACTTAGGTTGTGTGTTGACTATAGGCAACTGAATAAGATGACAGTGAAGAACAAGTACTCATTACCCAGTACCTGAAATATTTTCTCACGAAGGGTGAGCAATGCCCAGTAGAGAAATTATCCTACAAGGGTTACTCCCCACCTAAGTGCACATGCAATACCATGATTTAACATTTATAAACACATTAAGCAATAATATACTACATGAATGCTCACATGTCATGCCAATATCCCGAGCCCTCGCTGACTACCTCACATATGCATATGCCATGTATGAAAAACTTCATTGCAAAACAAAATATTTTTGTTTTCTAATTCAAGTCATTGGACAACCTTCGATAAACTAATTTATTCAAAAGCGACGTGTCTTTTGTAGATTAACGAACTTTAGGGTCTCGCTGATAAATGCGCCAGAGCACTTTAGCGAGCTTTCTTGTTGGACCGTATGTCTAACCAAGGATCTGAGCCTTCCACGAGGGTGTCTATCCCTTCTTGTTACTACCCGACACATAATTAAACTGTGCGACTCTAAGACGTTGTCCCTTAGACAAAGCCCACCATTAAACACCAAACATAGTGTTAATTCATGCCATGTACTCACACTCGTTTAGCGTGATGTCCCCGTGAATATACCATGCAAAAATGCCACTACATGTTATTTCATGTTACATGCATAATGAGAGCTACATGCAACATTTACAAATCATGGATAATTTTATCTGCTGCATATAATTCACATCCATCATATAGCCCATGTCAATACATCAAATAAGCATATATCAACATGATTTTCACACAATCTACATGTCATTCAATCAAGCAATAACACACAAATTGGATCTTCATGTTTAGACCCAGAAACCACATATACAATTTAGCATGTCAGTCCATATCCAACAATGACACGCCACAAAATAATCACACTCAAATCCCATATTTTCCATTGACACAACATGTTAGGAAGCTGCAGTTGCAGGAACATAGACCTAAGCTGATCCTTAAATCATCAACAGTTTGATCACAACTATTCTTGAACCAGCCCTACCATTAGGGCAATATCTCATGGCCATTGAACGACCCTTAGGCAAAGAATAACCAGAGTAGGAGAGAACCCCTACCTCTTGGAGCACAAACAAAGCTCACTTCGGACCTGCTCGAACCTCGTTGTTCGAACCTTTGGAGATTGATGGGAAAATTTGAACTTTCACTCCCATTTATTTTTCTTTCTATTTTCTTCCTCTTTTCTTTCTATTTTATTTTCTATCTTTTTGTTCATTTCTCCATTCTCACCCACCGAACTCATTTTGGTTTAAGTGTAGAACTTACCTTTCTCAATCATCTTGACACATGGCATTGACATGCATGTGTTTCTATCACCCTTTTCTCCGCTTAGTTTATTCATGATAAAACAGCACTTGGCTTCCCGTGTGCCAAGTGTCCACTTGTTACAGTGTCGCCCATATCATTTATTCGCCGCCTCGAAATACATGAAATTGATTTGTTATAGGTCGATATGTCGACTATCTTGTTGATTAGATTTCGCGACGAGCTGTGATTGTGGTCGAGTGTTGTCGTGCGAGATCTGAAATTCTCGGGCTTATAGCTGTCTTTGCAACAGTAATCCATCATTTTAAGCTTTACGGGCTTTCACAATTAGAGAGGCTTGGGACTCAAGGATTGAGAATGGCCCATGACTATAAGAAAAATGAGATATAGAGACATAATTTTAGTTGCGGTCCAAAAATTCTACAACTAAAGCATATTTTTAAGGGGTGTTTGATTTTTTATTGAATGCTCAATTGAACTTTTATTTAGTTAAACGCTAAATAAGACTTAATAGTATTAAATATAAAATTATTTGTTTTTTTAATATTGTATTTCTATTAAGTATTAAGTTGTTTTGTTTTTTATATGCTTAAAATTAACATCTTAATTATATCATGAACAATTTGTTATTTAACTTTATTATTATCATAAATAAAATATACGCATAATATAAGTATAACATCTTAACATATTAATAAAAAATTTAAATGATAAAATTATTATTATAATCATTGTTACAAAAAAATAGTTATTTTTATCTATTTTATTTAATTAAAATAGAATATATAAAATTAATGATTAAAAAATTAGATTGATGAAACCAAAATTACATTACACAAAAATAATAATTCAAATGCATATTTTCACAAATCCAAAAGAAAAAATATATAACTAGGCCCAGTAAGCGAATTTGACTCGACCCATCTTGGGGCATGGGTCAAACGAGTTAAATTTAATTTGACTGTGTTATTCGAGCTAGTTTTCGACTAGCCCAGCTCAGCCCAAGCAGGTTGCGGGCCAAAACGAGCTAAAACCTTAAAAAATGCTAAAATTAATTTCTGAATTCGTAAATTCTTGAATAAAAATAAATAATAATTAATATATAAAATGATTGAGTCTAAACAATATAATAATAGTAAATAAATAAATAATGCTAGAACACTATTATAATCAAAGTACCAAACTAACTAGCTAAATAGTATCAAAACAATAAAGAAACAACTTAATAACCTATATGAAAAAAGCAACTCCAAAGTATCAAATGAAATCTCATATGCCTTTAACCTTCATCCTCATCCTCATTATATCTAATAATTATATGTGGTTCCACATTAGAAAGATGTACATCCTTAATGGTGGTTTTAGTTATCGTCATCCATTAATTAATTTAAAATGTTAACAACATAAATTTCATTTATGTTTGGAATAAAAAATATTTTTTCCAAAAATGCATCTCAATCGTATAATAATCAAATATCTTATTTGTTTGAAAATTTATCTTGTAAAGATATAATCATATTAGAAATAAATTAGTGTATAATTTTTTGTTGATTATTTAAAAATAACATTATTTTTTATTAACACTTGTTTAAGTAATAAAATTATTTTAAAATATCTTGATAATTTGGTTATTAAATTTAATTTAATTTATAAACTAGTACTACTTCATTTTTATCAAAAAAACTTATATGATTGAATAAAATTTAAATGATAAATAAAAAATAAATTGTAAATATTTAAAATATGATTCATGAGATAAATAAAAATATATTCAATATTAAAGCCCATGGCTATATTTATTCAAATTCATTTCGTAAATTTTCATACAAAATTTTAAATATTAAATTATCATATAAATTATATTAAAATTTACATTTAGAAATTAAAAATAAAATAGTTAAAAAAAAGTTTAATATATTAATCATATATTATAGTAATAATTATTCTATGCTATGAAAGAGATAACCAAAATATCAAATTTTATAGATTAATCTTTGAAAATCTTAATAACTAAGCTAATTACGTAAAAAAAAATTAAATAAAAATTTTAGGCTAATCGGGCTGTCGAAATTGTCGGACTAAGCTTCGAAACAGCCGTATAGACTGCGGATCAAAGCAGATTAGTACATTCCAACCTCCAAAATTTCGGGATCAAGTGGGTTAATCGAATTTAGATTTCAGCCCGTAATATCGAACTTTAATAACAATGCGATACATGTAATATCTAAAGACATCATGCAAAATTAATATTTAAACATCTTATTTTATATATAATAAAAGTTGAAATGATAAGTGATGGTGAAGCCCATTGAAGCAAAGAATAAGCAGGCTATAGTACGAAGGAATAAGAGATGGCGATGGGTTGATGATCGGATTGTTCATTTAAAATATTCAAATATTATGATTATTCTTTTAAAATATTTTGTGTGGATTTTAAAGATTTTAAAATATTGTGATTGTTCTTTTAAAATATTTTGGGGATTTTAAAGATTTTAAAATATTTTGGGAAGATTTTAAAATATTTTTGGAAAATTTTAAAATATAGTTTTTTCCTATTTAAAATATGACTTTTTATAAATAGAAAAAGTAAAATATTTTGGCTTTTTTAATTCAAAAGAAAAGATTAAAAATTCGTAAATAAGTTATACCAAAATAAAAAAACAAACCGTGTAAATTTTGAAGGCAAATTGTTTTAAAAAAATGCCAAAAACAATCGTCTATGTTTTTCTTATTTAATTAAAAATAATCACAAGTAACTATTGATCTTTTATAGTTGTGGGAAGTAGTAGGGAAATATGGTGTCCCAATTGTCACAAATACCCTTCCAAAGTAGTCCAATGAAAGATAAAAACCCTCATAACCTAGTTTGAACCCTTTTCTCTCCGTTTATTATTAATACTCTCTCTCTATCTGTGTGGACGAAGATCAACGCCATTTGCTTCTGATTGGTGGGTGTCTTTTTCAATTTCTTAATCTAGATCAAACTCCCAGATTCTAGGGGTTCATCTATCTTCTCTTCAAAACTATCTCTCATCCCAATCGCCAAGACTTTTGCTTAGATTTCCTCCTCATTTCTCTCGCTTTCGCCTATCATTTCCTCATTCGTGGACCTAATCATTAATGGATGGCTCGCTTTTGCTCGAGCCCGTACTTACTAGGTCGTCGCTTCCAAGTGTCAATTCTTCATGGCAGGTGAACTCGGTTCCTGCTTTTTTGAATTAAAAATTTTCGGATTGGATTTGAATGAGTGATGGTGTTTACTTTGATATTCGTCTACTTTATTGCTGAGAACGTGGGCATTCGTCTAATTTATGTATAAATTTCTAGCAATGTGAATATTGGATACACTGAATATCTGGATTTATTTTCTTTTTCTTTTTTTTTGGCAATACAAGGATTTATTTTATTTTAACAATATGGATATTTGGATTTATAAATATTGCTTCAAATATCCATTTGTTTATTTATTTTTCTAGTAAAATGAACATTTGGCGCTGAATCTGACAATCTAGACTTGGATTTTGGAGAACAATGCTCTCTTTTGGCTGGCTGAGAGAATTTGGGAAGAAATGCCCTGATTTTTAGGTGGAGAGCACAATCTTCTTCATTGTCCTATGTGATTTATTTGTCTATTTTTGCCCCTTTTAATGCTTTGTTAGTTTGTGTGCTTGCATCCTCCCTTTATAATATTTTATGTGATGATTCAGTTTGTTGCCATGTTTTGAATCTTTATTGATTTCATTCATGGTTGACGACTCACAATGCTTTTGCTAATTTGGGGGCAAAGTCGGGGACTGGGTGTCCGATACTAACTGTGACGAACCAACAAGACTCTATTGCCAGTCAGCTTAAAGTGAGTTCCAAATACTTCTTTTCGTTTGTGAAGCAAAAATTATATGGACAATAGTTGTTGAAAGCAAGAAAAATGTTTCCAAAAACAGCTGATTAGGCCTTTGGATTTTTTTATTATTGTTTTATATTGCCTAGGATGATTCAATAAATTAAAAAACCTTGAGGCTACATATCGAGTAATGCTAAGTTTAAAGGGCCCTTGTTGATGAGAATATATGCAAAGTTTTCTTAATTGGAGGGTTTTGATTCTTCTAAGTATTCAAAACAATGAGAAAAACCAATGTTGGTGTTTTTTCCGATTAATACACCGTTTAATCTATTTTATCAAACTTGGAAACAAATTATAAGCAAAACAGAGAAGTTAAATCGTTGTTTTGACTTGATTTTTTTCTTCCTCAATAACCTCTTTTGAGTTTACTATTGCATATATGACACAGAGTTAGTAGTTAGGGAACAAAGCTTAATTGGGAGGAAAAGATTGAAAGAAAATTGTCAATGATAGAGGAAAGAAATATCATATTTGGCTTATGACTCGAGATTTTATTTAGAGCATCGAGATTAATGAAAAGTGTAGGTTACAATTCTTCGACCAACTACTTAGTTTGTGACGCCTGGGGTGGGGTGTCCATTGACAACCACAACTTAATATCCACAGTGGTTGTTTCGTATCCCAACACCACTATGAAAATCGAGCAGAGTCTCCTTTGTACGGGGAGCTCTACCCAAGGTACAAACCTGTCCCAACAAGTTTACAATGACCATTGTGGTCCATGCAAGTAAAATAATGGCCACTTCACCCCCGTGATCAATACTCACAAAATACATCAACTATATACAATAGTTAAAGAGTTAATAATTTACTCTTAATACAAACATATATTAAAATTGTAGAATTCTAATACATGTTATACAACAATATCAAAGCCATAAGTCGACTTTCTTCTAAACGTGGCCTCTAGTGAGCGTCGTCCTCCTGTACACTCCGTATACCTGAAATAGTGATCCCTCAACAGGGTGAGCAAAGCCCAGTAGAGATAATTTCCTACATGGGTTACTACCCACTTACACATGTCGCAGCAAAATGAATCTGTGATTCAAGGCAATTTCTATGAACCTACTCAAATGTCTACATGCCTAAACCCATGTCCCGAGTCCTCAATTAACCTCTCACATATGCCTAAGCCGAATGCGAGTAAAATCACAAACAAACAAAAGTTTAGTTTGTTCCTGAGAATTAAGACTACTGGGTTTCTAAATATTTGACAATCTCTCCGAAAGAATATGTCGATAACCCTCCTAAACAATTCATTGCCCCTCCAAAGTGAATTGTCGACAATCTCCCAACACAATTATCCGTAAAATCTTCATTAAATCTTCTTCACAAATATTTTCATTTTTGTTTCATTTCATGTCATGCACTCACCCTAGATATTATAGGGTGCCTCAAGGCATATGGAACATGATGCCAATTCCAACAAACTAATGCTAATATATAAAACGTATATATACTAACGTAATTAATCCACATAAATCATGTTATGCAATTTCACCATCCATTACACCAAAATTAGCTCACATGGGCTAATTAACAAACACAAGCAATTCATTTTGAATCACTAAACATCATAAAAATTCACACAAAAATATTCATATTTGATTTGAATTACATGAACAAAGGAAACCCTCAGTGGTGACCGTTCATGGCCACATAAATAGGAATTTTCTCCACCTTGCCTAAAGCTTTTAAGACTAAATTTGTTTCGCCAAAACAAGCCTCTGTAACATTCTAATCATTTACATGGCTCTTAGCCAAAGAATAACGCAAGTAGGAAAAGATCCCTACATCTTGGAGCGTCGGAACTCCACCAAATCGTGTCCACCCGTGAGTCTCTGGCCTGTAGATCGACTCTTTGCTTTTGTCTGTCGAGAACCGACGGTCCGAATGACCAAAATCTAGAGAGAAAGAGCTCCTCTCTCTCTAAAAATCACAAAATCCCACAACCTACTAATACCCACGCTCCTCCTGCACGCTTTTATCTTCAATGAAAAGATTAAATTATTTGCTTTTGTCTTTTCCTCATTAAACATTCCAAAATTCCTATCATGTCCCAAGCTTTGATTGACACTTGGTACAATCTAGGTCCATTTCCATCATTCTAATCTTGCAATATAAAATACAAGAGTACATGTAGTAGGTGACTTTTGTCACATCACATGTCTTCAAACCTCGTTTTACGACAACCGATACTTACAGGCCTCGAAAAACACGAATTCGAACGGCCTCGAAATTCAATAAATCTCGACATGTTAGCTAGATTTCATGAGAAAATTCCAACGGTGAAGTCCGTTTCGTTATCCGAGATCTAGAAAAATTTAGAGTTTTGACCAAAATTACCGTTTTGCCATTTTTCAAAAAATTGGAATTTTCTTGGGTTTTACATTCTCCTCTCCTTAAAAGGAATTTCGTCCCGAAATTCTGGACAATCACAACAACTCACATGCATATGCAACATGCACTCTACCATGCATGTAAACTAGTCGTTTAAGTATTAAACGACCAAACACGACCTTCATCCCAAACAAGAAGGGATAGGTGGCCTCGTGATCGTATCCTCGCCTCCCACGCTGACTCCTCCACCACCTGCTGCCATAGCACCCTCACTAACCTCACGGTCTTGCATCGCAAAACTTGATCCCGACTATCCACAATGCACACTGGTCCCTCCTCAAAGGTCCCATCCGTGTCAACCTCTATATCTCCCCCATCCACTACATAAGCTAGATCTGGAGTGTACCTTCAGGGCATGGAGATGTGAAATACCTCGTGGACACCTGACATGCTGGGCGGTAAATCCAATCGGTACGCTACAGTGCTTACCCTCTCGAGTATCTCGAAGAGCCCAATAAACCTCGGCGATAGCTTCCCACACTTGCCGAACCTGACCACTCCTCTCTTAGGCGTCACCTTCAAGAAGACGTGATCTCCAACCTCGAACTCTAAGGGTCGACGTCACACATCGCGATGATAGCTCTTCCTCAAATTTCCGAGCCATGAGAAGACGTTGTTGTATCAAGCTCACCTTCTCTAAGGTGTCTTTAATCAGATTAGGACAAGTGATGGAGCTCTCTCCCACCTTGGTCCAACATAACGGTGACCTACATAGCCTCCCATACAATGCCTCATATGGTGCCATCTGTATACTCGCCTAATAACTGTTATTGTAGGTGAATTCCACTAAGGGTAAATGCTCTTCCCAACTACCCTTATGATCCAGGACGCATGCTCACAGCATGTCCTCTAACACCTGTATAGTCCTCTCTAACTGACCATCCGTCTGTGGGTGGAAAGTTGTACTCATGGTCAGTCTTGTGCCTATAGCCTTTTCGAAACTCTTCCAAAAGTGCGCCGTAAACCTCGGGTCTCTATCTGACACTATGGATACTGGTACTCCATGTAGCCGAACAATCTCTCGAATATACAACCGACAGAATCTCTCCAATGTGAAGGTCATCCGCACAAATGAAAATGTGGCCGACTTCGTGGAGCCATCCATCACCCATACCGCATCATGTCCATGCGGTGTTTGTGGCAAGTGGGTCACAAAATCCATCGCGGACACGTGCTCCCACGAATTCCACTACCACCAATGGATGAAGTAGCTCTATCGCTTCGGTGCTCAAATTTTTAACTTGTCGATACACGTAAGACATCAAGCCGAACAAAGTCCCTTACATCTCTTCATTCCGCCTCCGCAGTACCCGGCGATTTAAGATCCCGATACATCTTTGTGCCACTTGATGCACTCCGCAATCGAGGCGGAAACCCCCGAGAATCTCCTCTCAAATCGATCAACCCGGAACCACTACCCGTCCGCTTATATCAAGACCAACACGGCGTCAATGGTCCAAATTTCGCCACCAGACTGATCAGACTCCAATCCCCGATGGACATATCTCCGCCCCGCCCCTAGGACTCACAAATCACCGCTTCAACAGACCTGCAGTAGCAACTAAACTCCCCAACGCACTTCGTGCCTCGCCGCAGACAGAGTCTTCCAAATCAGTCCCATAGTCTCGAGCATCCACTACTCTCGGGAAGCTATACTAGCCAATGCTCCCCGTGACTTCCGACTAAGTGCATCAGCCACCATATTTGCCTTACTAGGATGATAATGCAAAGTGAAGTCATAATCCTCTAGGAACTCTATCCATCTACGTTGCCTCATATTGAGGTCCCGCTGCGTGAAGATATACTTCCGTAATTTTTATGGTCTCGAGTACACCTCTAACACCACTGAAAGAGAACACGTCAAATCTTCAAGGAGAAGATCACTTACGCTAACTCCATGTCGCGGTGGGGTAATTCGCCTATGATTCTTCAACCGATGGGAACCATAAGCCACTACCCTCCCGACTACATCAAAACATCCTAAATCCGCCAAGGCACTGGCAATGAGAACAGGAAATTTTGGCCCCCGTCCGACTATCAAGATAGATCAAGTAAGTCTCCTTTAACCTGTGAATGCCTCCTCGTGACGGCCATCCCAATCGTTCTTTCGTCAATCTCAGCCCTAGTGTCGCTTAATAAAAGAAATCCTCAATGAATCTCCCGTAGTACCCAGCCTAATCCCAAGAAACCGCGTATCTCAAAGACCGACTGGGCTCCTCCTAACTCATCACTCGCCGACCTCTCGTGGTCTACTAACATGTTCGATGTCGACACCACGTGTCCCAAAATCTCACCTCGCAGCTTCAAAACTCGCACTTACTGAACTTAGTGTACAGTTGATGGTCTCTCAACAACTGTAAAATGATCCTCAAGTGATACTCATGCTCCCACTGGGAGTAGATCAAGATGTCATCCATGAAGACATCTGCATATTAAACTGATTCTGTGATGTGGTCGGGAATACCCTACGATGAGGTCCATGAATGCCGCCGCGCATTCGTCAATCCAAAGGGCATCACCGTAAACCCAAATTGCCCATAACGCTGGCCCTAAATGTTGTCTTAGGGATATCCGTCCCTAACCTCTAACCTATGATATAACTAGTGCGAAGGTCTATCTCGAGTAGACTCGCGCCCTCTCAACCGACCAAACAAACTGCCAATCCCCAGAATGGGTATCGACCGTAACCTTGTTCAACGCCAGAATAATGCACAACAAGGGTCTTGTCCTTCTTCTTCAGAATAGAACCGAGCGCCCATGGTGAAGTGCGTTCACCAATGGAACTCTTGTCTAGTAACTCTTGTAGCTAGACTCTGAGTTCCCGCAACTCAAATGGTGCCATCCTATGTGGAGTCATAGAAATGGGCGAAGTACCAAGGTGTCTACAACCCTCTGCGGAGGCAATCCCGGTAGCTCATCCAGAAAAACATCCTCATACTCGCAAACTACTCAAGGTAGATCTAAGTCCGGTCTCACCTTGTCCTCTAGAGTAAGGCTCGCTAGCCAACTTGCCTACTGTCCATGACACTTAGACTCGTACACCGTTTAGGGCAAAATATCATGCTTGTCCCTTGAAATACAACAATAGTACCGTCCTGCGTGTAGGCGGTAACCCTCCTACGCTCATAATCGATGACGACCCTGTAAGTTGTCAACCAATACATCCCCAGGATGACGTTGAACTTTGACATGTCCATGACCCTCAGGTCCACTGTGAGTAGAATCCCCGAGATCCTAACTCTAATCACTGGTATATCATCCCTATCCCCGCCCTAATCCCTAGGGGAGAACTTACATACAAAGGCTCCTCTAAGGTCTCAACCTCTAAGCCCAACTCTATCACAACTGATGTAGCATTTCTAAAGTGTAAACACAGCCTCGAGACACTATTCATATACAGAAAAAATTTTCATACACTATGTCCATGCATTCATAGGTAATGCAAGACAATAATTTCATATATTTTAAATCATATGCAACAAAATAATTTTATTTTAGAAAATTTCATTTTATTTATTTTTTTTTTTTTTAAATTATTTTATATATATATTTTTTTCATTTTCCAAGAGAATCCAAAATATTTGCTTTAAAGTATTTTTCCTGTTTACATGCTGTAAAAACCAAAAAAAAAAAAAAAAAAACTCCCATCTCCAAAGAGCCTCCTTGCTACTCCTAAATGTAGTAAAGGTTGACTGCACCAAAACATCTCCTAGAGAAATCATTTTCACATTTGTTTCGCCTAATATACCCAAGTGCACAGTCGACAAGTAATAAATTGATTTAAGTCCGTATATCGATCCCAATGTAGATCTCAAGAATTCTAGATCAACTACCCTAACTACTCAAGCTTTTCATACTATTCGACTATAAATGACATCGTGGTTCCACTAAGAAGCCGTAGAATTATACAAGTATATAATAAAAGAAATGAACAATCGAATTAAACTCGAATCTAAGGAATAATGAATAACGAATAGTTAAGAAAATAAATGGAAACTGAGTAATTATCGTTTAGAGTACACATTAAGATCAATGCTATTGTGAAGTATCAATTCTTGTTGTTAACACTGCACTTCGTTGTGTATTTCGTGTGTTTTAAAATCCGTCCAAGGCGTTTAGTAGTACAAATGGATTCCACACTCCACATTTCATTATCTAATCTTTACCCGATCCTCTCAATACTGTGGAATGAGATAACTACTTTTTAACAGACTCACTCGTATTTTTCTTTGCAACATCACACCATTTTTTCGAACTCAGAACCTTAGCCCTGCTATCTGGCCAAGCAAGGATATACAACTTCCAAAGTTACTCTTCCTCAAAATTAGAATAGATCACCCTCTCCTTGATTAGATCTCGCCTAACACTGATTGGATTCACTATTCAAATCGAGGTGAACTCCCTCTCGCTTGTTTAAACTATAATCCATTCACCCATTCTCGATTTTAAGTGAGAGAGGATTTATCAAGTAAACTTACAAAGCTCATTAGATCACTAATAGCAGTTAATATACCTTCAAAGAAATGTCTATAACTCCCAGGATTGTCATCTTTGGTAGTCACTCGTAGAGGACCTCCTTGAAATCGTGAGCAATGAAAAACAATTCTTAATAATGTATAAGAAACTCCGAGGCCCGACCAAAAAATTAAACCCATAACCGAAAGTAAATTCATAAACTGAAATTCGCAATTTGCTGGAAACAACTACAGGAAAATTAATTTCTGACAATAGCCTTCACTTAATGGAAGCTGGGTTCCTCAATTACTGAATTACACACTACAACATTCCTCTGATCATAAGAATAACTGCATTATGAAACTGGAGGAGCCGACCAAGAACACCTGAATCTCAAACATTCCGTAGTAATTTGAAAAGAATTGAATTCTCGCATTCCACCTTCCGCTCAAAACGACAACATCCGGCCTAAAAATAAAACGAAAAACTAAAACGATAAATCCAATATAATCTCTAACTATCAACATTGGAAGAAAAGAAAAAGAAAAGAAAACTAAAAGAAAAATAAAGAAATGAGCCTTCAAATACCCGTGACCTCTCGCCTCGTGTCGCCGCCTAAGCCGCTATGAGTCAGCCGCGTATAGGGTTTCGGCCAACCCTAATCCCAATGCAGTCTTTGTGGATTTCCAAGTGGACTGGCCCATGTTAATGTTCAGGTCGCGACTTCAAATCCCTTGTAGCGACATCATCCCTGTCGCGACCTCGATCTCACGTCGCGACATCAACTTAAGTCTATGCATCCTTGAACTGATGTCTTCTGATCTTCGATGTCGACTTCTAGCCCCTTTGTCGCGATATCACTTTATACCTTGCGTGCTTCACAGTTCCTCCGATGTCGCGACATCGGCGTCTCGGTCGCGACATCGCCTTAATTCTTCCGTTGTGAGCTTTTTAATCAACGTCATGATGTCCCGACCTCACCCTTGTCGTGACATCATCCATGTCGCGACATCGATTCGTCAGTCGCGACATCGCCAGGTCTTCCGCGCCTCTTCAATCGATGTTCGATGTCGCGACATCGATCCGTCGCGACATCACTTCGTTTTTGCAGTGTTTCAACCCAGTGGAATTCGATAGCTGACACTTCACCTTTAAGTCGCGGATAATAAACGTGCCTGTAACTTAATCGAAGCTTTCCACGTTAGCGGCAATACCTCATTGTCGGTATACTCAACTCCGATCAACGCGATGTCACTAATCTCGTTACCACTTGTTCAATCGTCGCTCTCGCGCCTCACGAACCAATCCCTTGGCTGCCAGCAAGATCTCGGCGGCCAGCCTTCAACCGGCTGCCAAGGTCGTGGTATCGACATTAACTTCTGGTCGCCACATCAAATAAAGAACTTACAAGCTCACCGATTGCTTTGTGTCGCACGATCAATCTCACGCCGCATACCGCTTAGTAGTTCAGCCACTGATGGTTCCCCGCTGTTTGGCGACGATCTCTTGGTCGCCATCACTTATATTCCGCAAATTTTGACTGGTGTTCTTGGTGTCGCGACCTTAGCCAAGTCGTCAATCAGCCTTCAAGTGATGCCTTGTAGATGTCGCGACATCAACTTAAGTCTTCTGCTCAATCTTCAGCTGCCTATCTTGTGATCCCTGTCGCGACCTGCATTAAAATTCCTTCAATTTTCCTGATGTCGCGACCTCATACTGGACTGTGCAACCCCAAAACTGCAACATTAATTAACCAGCTTGTTTATCATTTCGCCTCTACTATTTTCTCGTATTTTTACTCCGCCATTGTCGAGATTTTTCCACCGTATTTTCTTTCTTCTTTATACCCCGCAAATAACAAATTCAGCGTAGTTTCTTAATATCGTGATCTCAATTATTCCTTTTACATTAAAATCAAACAGAAAAATGGACTAAAAATAGATGACTTTTAAGCTCATCAAACTCCCCTAAACTTAAAATTTTGCTTGTCCTCAAGTAAAGAAAAAGAAAGATTTGTTTGTCCCCAAACAAAATAAAAGAAAAATTTTTTAAGGACATTTTTCTGATTTGTTCGCAAAGGGTATCTGATCACCATTGAAATACAATGTATGCATTATTTTCTCGTACATCTAGCCTTCAAGTCCGGGGCTTCAAGGTTAGTTTCTACTCTTATAGTATAAAACTAAACTGTTGAAATTGTTTTACAAACAACATAATCATTAGATCCTGTTGAAAAATAAATTGTTTTCCTTTCTCATCTTCATACTGAGTCACTTAACTCCCTAAAGTCTTTCATAGTTTTGATTGTTTCCATATTTCCAAATTCCATAAGTTTGTTTTTCATATTGATCTCCACTAATGTAGGTGATTTCATCCTTCAAGATCAATCAGTCTTTGGGCTTATATTGTTAGGCTTAGTAATGGTAGCATGGAAGGAATTTTAGGTTAAGATTACCTCGAACCTTTTCTTTCCTCTTCCATCTTTCTTTCTTGTAGTCTTCCTAATAAACTCCCTTAAACTTTCATGTTTAGGCCATCTCTTTGATTTCTTCAATTCAGAACTGTGTGCCCCCCATTTCTCACTTGTAATTCCACTGGGGAAATTTCCTTTGTTCACACCATTCAGGATAGTGCAAGGTTTTAACTTTTAGGCTTTCTAACACTCTTAGCTAACTTTGGGTTAGTAGCCCCATACTGTATGGCATTAGGGTACTAGGTGTTGAAACACCCCTAAGAACTTAATTGTTCAAGAGAGTTAGGCCACAAGATAAACTTATCCCTATAATCTTTCTTTCACTCAGATTTTCATTCTTTTGTTTTCTTTTTTCTTTTCATTCCCTTTTGAAGCTCCTCAAAACACACCCCCAAACTTCATTTCTTTCTTCCTCCTTGAATTCGGTAATCATAGGTTCTTATCAAGGATCGATTTCTTGAGATGAGCTCGTCTATTGGTTTATTTTTGAAAATAAGCTTGTCACTCAATTTGAACTAAAGTATATGCATCAAAGATATGAATAGGGATGGCTAGAATGGCTCAAACTATCCAAGAATGGCCCGCATCATCTCTGTCACTGGGACACGCATTTCGCCTCAATCAATAATCTAACAAATTCTAGAATTTGATCAGTCAGCCAGACTAATCATAAGGAGTAATTCCCAACTTCATTTTGTTGATGAGTAGTTAAATTAATTGATATTCAATAGGTTCCTTGACTTATTGTTCATACCACAAACTCAAAAATATGTTTTGTTCCTTCTATTGTATTACTTTTCTCTATTCTGGACTTATCAGTTAGACTTAAGTAACTTTTACACCAGGTTCCCAATTAAATCAGATTCATTTTGCCCTTATTCTCGCAATTTTTCTCGTATTTCAGCTTATATTCCTATAATCTAATCAGCTTTCATTCAATTCAGCTCAAGATATCTCGCCAGCTTTTTATTCGGAACTAATTTCTACTTTAATTTCTAATCATGCAACCACAAAGCAACACAAATATTGAACAAACAAATTCAAAATAGCACGTACACAACAATTCAATTCAATTTTCATTTTATTTCGATTCAATTGCAACATTGATACAATTCAAATGGGAATAAGAAGGTAAAGAAGAAGTGTGTGAGAAAGGTCTATTTTTTTCTTTGAAGTAGCCGAGCAAAGATGTTGGGGGATCTAGGTCCAAAGGTAATTTAAATGAGTCGGGAATTCAAAGAATTTTCAATTCTCTTCTTTCCTTTCTTCTTGGTTTCTCTCCATTTGTTCTTCAATGAAATCTCATTAGAGAGATCAACCTTTTTGTTCAACTCATCTTGCCTCTTCCCCTAAAAACCATTCATTGTATTCTCTATTTCAATATGACCTTAAAAATTTGGAGAGATTATTGTTAATCGGATCCAAATTTTCTAGCCATTCTTTTACCTAAGGATTCAAGATCCTGCTTCTTGTCTCTATCATCCAATTTATTTTCAAATCCTTCTGTAGAGAGACTTGTATAGAACTTAGCCCTTGATTTGTCCCCAAATTTAGCTAGTCAGATTCCCTTTCTTTATCAATGTTAGAGTTGAGAATCACGCCTCAAACCGATTGTTATAAAAGCTTCATGACTTAGTTTGAGTTTCTCAGAATAGACAGGGATCTCTTTCTTTCATTTCCTTCTAAATTCCCTCCTGTCAGCTCAAAATTTTCCCATCCTGTTCTCCTTCGTCAAATTTCTTCTCCCTAATCGTTGTTCCCTCTTCTTTGTAGCTCAATCTCATGCTCCTTTTCCTCTGCTTAGCTCTTCCTCCCACTCCGGGTCTCTTCTTCAATTCTTTTCATAAATGCCTTCTCGAATTCCTCGCTTTAGGTTCCACTCTTTCTTCAATCATCTTCTCAGACATGGCATCGAGCTTCCAATATCGAACTGTTTCTCAGGCTCCCCGAGCTTTCTCCATGTTGGAAATTTTGTTCCGTACAGGAGGAGAACCGGCTAAGGGAATGGAGAGACTATCGGGCTGCCTTCATCCCGCCCTTCACAGGTTTGCAAAAATGAAATCATTGTTGTCGTGAGTTTTCCGTTGCTCGCTTCCCTCGATCAAGAACCTCCGAGTCTCCTTTCTAGTCTTCCCGCTGGGCTTCATCTCTTTTCTACCAAGACCCTTTTCTTCCGGGTTTCTTACCTTGCTAACTCCGTCGAAGGGAGTGGTGAAGCTCAGTACTTCTTTTCGATTCCCATATTCTTCCTTTCACCCCAAATTTCAAACATAGAATAAAGATCATTACGGGTGAGGAATAAGACCTCTTTTGTTCTTCATGATACCTCATGATAGAATTCTCAATGACAACTCCTATATTGATCTTGTATCCTTTTAGGATGGTATACGGCAACACAGCTTCTTGTTCTCTCACTGTGCACACATGTTTTGTTGGAACCAAAACGTGGCCGTGAAGTAAACCATACCTTCGCTTCTCGCTAGGCTTCCCGTTCACCGCGTTTCGGGCCTTCCTTCTTCTTACGAATGCACCTTACCATTAGCAGCTTCGCAAACCTTTCCAAAATCTGGTTTCTGGGAAAGTTTCTTAAATTTGAACCATGTCAGGCACTCCACATGCCATAGGCCTCGTTGATGGCCTCGCTTCATGAAACCCGCATCTAACGAAACCGCTCCATCCTTCCTTCCTACCAAATTTGAATAAAATTCTACCAAAGGTCAGATACCCCGACATTTTTTAGTGTGCCCGTAGACGCTCCCATCCTCTCTCGTCTATCATCTCCTCAGTGCTGGGCATCAGGCTCTTGAATCTCCCTCTCTCGCGACAAAACCCCTCATAAAGATAATATTTTTCCACTGGAGTACGTCGTCTCGACACGAAATCTTCTACTTCTTCTTCTTCTCTCATCTTTCCCTTCCCTTTCTCGCTTCTTTCGGGTAGGGTTGCCGGTGCTTCTCGAGTGTTTCGATGGCACCCTCCCGCTTGTTCTTCGAAGAATCTCATCAAACCGGCTCTTGGCGAGTTTCTTCTTCTCAAGGTTGTCTGGTGTTCCCCAAGTGACTGTCAGGCTATAATTAGAGGGAAATTTCAGCCATGGAAACGGAAGAAAGCTTTTCGTAAGGTCGAGCTAGGTTTTCTGGGGTTGAGATTCGTAAGGGAGGAAGAAGGTGAATAGCTATGTGGTTTGGAGTGAATGTGAGAAAGTTTCCACGCTTGCAATTCAATCAATGTTTGTGGGCTAATTATCGCTTTCATTAAGAACACGTCGCAACTTCAATTTTCGCCTTTTATTTGAGATCATTGAAATTCCAGGTGGCTTTTAAAGTGAGTGAGTGGCACTCGTCTCTTTTATGTCACATACTAAGTTTGTCGACATAACTAGGTTTTCTAGGAATTGTTTGATTTTCGTTGTGACATCTATTTTTTTTTTCATTTTGAAACTTAATTCTCTCACATTACTTCACAAGCAGAGTTCACATATACCTTCTTCCTTACTCACTCGCTTGCCCTTTCAAATGTGTCATGACATCAATGTTTTGTCGCGACACGACTTTCTATGTCGCACATGTCCTTTCTGGCGCGAATTCGAGCCCTTGCAACTCAATGATCTCAAGAATCTTTTCTCTGCTCCTAACCCTTTAGACATTACTCGCATCTCCAAGCAAAGATTTAACAAACACCCAAGTATATTCCACATGTAATTGATTAGGATAAAGTTGTTACCCTTTTTCTCATGTTGTGACTTCTCTACAAGTTGGTCGGAATTGTTCTCGTGATCGCCTTGCCATTCATGTCTTTGAACTCAAGTAGGCTACCGTAAGATTCAAGAAAAATCTAATTAAACTACAATTGATTTCTAAAAATTAAATCTATCCTTATAAAAACAACCACCTAATTTAAGCAACTAAAAGAAAATATTTCAAAACTTAAAACCGTAAATTAAATCCTTATGGGTTGCCTCCCATTAGTCGCCTTCGCTGAGTCCTACCGGACTCATTGTCATGTACTTCTTCTTTTTCCTCAAGAACCAGTTGGAGTTCTTCATTTTCCTCTTCCCTGTTTAGATAATGCTTTAACCTCTATCCATTGACCTTGAATTCTTCGCCAGTATCAGTCCTCAGTGTCACTGCTTCAAATGTAGTACTTGACACCACTGTGTATGGCCCACTCCAATTGATTTTACTCGAAACAATTTCGGGCCTAGAATTAAACAGAGCAATCTGCTCCTCTTCGAACTCTTTCAAATTCGATCATGCCATTTCTTTGTCTTGTCTTTGTATATTCTAGCATTATCATAGGCTTCATTTCGCTCTTCCAATTCAAACGCTTGGAGACCTTTCCTTCAGAAATTTAAAATCGAAGTTTAACTTCGATGGCCTACATTGCCTTATTCTAATTCAAGAGGTAGATGACATGGTTTACCAAAAAACAACTCAGATAGGGACATTCCAATGGGGGTTTTGTATGCAAATCTCAGAAGCCCCAAAGTGCATCATCAAGTTTGGAAGACTAATCCTTCCCGCTGATGGGCCTCACAGCCTTTCGGCAAGTATTCTTTGGATCTCCTCATTGAAATTTCTCGTCATTCATCGGTTCCTGTGGATGATAAGCTAAACTCATTACATGCTCGATCCCATACCTGCTCATGAGTTTTGCAAATATTTTGTTTGCAAAGTGGGTTCCCCCATCGCTAATGATAGTTCTGGGTGTTCCAAATCTCAAAATATTCTTTTGCAAGAAACTCACAACTGTATTAGCATCATTCCTCGACAAGCCATCGGCGCTTCCACCCATTTGGAACGATCGCAGCAAAAGATATAGGTTTCCAAATGATGGTGAGAAGGGTCCCATAAAATCTAATCCCATACATCAAAAAAAAATTTGTATCACCATACACTTTCGAGGGCATTTCATTCCCGCCGTTAATATTTCCAATCTTTTGGCATCTATCACAATTTAACCCACTCAAAGACAATCTCCTCAAGATATGGCCAATAAAACTCGATTGAGTATCTTATGGGCTGTTTTCTCCGTAAAATGTCCCCAGGATGCATGGCATTCATTTATAATGTTGCCTTGTTCACTTTCCTCGCACACATCTTCTTATTATCATGTCGACCTCTCACAATAAGGTCATCCCAAATATAATACACCCGCCGTCGCCCAGCCTCTCGCTGTAGCCGACTCAAGGCACATTCCAGCCGCCGATAATTCACAATATCGCATACCAGTGGAAGCTGGGAAGGAAACCTAAACAATTGCCTCATCCGGGAAGTTCTCTGTTAACATCACATTTTCCTCTTCATCACTGCTTCTTTTGACTCTTGACAAGTGATCAGCTATCACATTGTCACATCCCTTTTTATCCTTGATTTCCAAATCAAACTCCTACAACAGCAGCACCCACCTTATCAATCTTGACTTAGCTTCCTTTTTTGACATCAAGTATTTGATTGTTGCATGATCAGTGTGAATTACCACATGAGATCCTAAAATGTATCGTTTGAATTTTTCAAGGCTACAAGCAAATACATTGCACAAGATCTCCTTTCAGTTGTTGAGTAGTTCTCTTGTGCTTCATTGAAGGTCTTACTAGTATAGTATATGGCCCCGAATACTTTCTTTTTTCTTGCCCCAACACAAATTCTCCCATGGCAAAATCACTCCGGCATCACACATTATTTCAAATCCCCGATTCCATTCCTATACCCATTATGTAAGCCAGGCTAACTGGATCTTGATTTCTTCAGCATCCCTTGCGTGAGTCAAAATTCAACCTTGTATCTTTCCCAAAGAACTAGATATGGTCCGGGCTATTTGAAAAGTCTTTGATGAATCCCTGTAAAATCCAAAGATGCCCCAAGAAGCTTCTTACCCTTTTACTCGTGGTAAAGTAAGAGTCTTGATAATGGATACCTGACTCCGGTCAACTTCTGGTACCCAAAGAAATAGAATTTTATGCCCAAGAATACCTTCACCATAAAAATGGCATTTTTCCCAATTCTAGTCGCTTGTCTCTGCATCTTTGAAGCATCGCTTCCCTGGTTTAAACATCGATCAAATGATCCATACACAAGAAAAATCATCCATGAAAATTTCCATCACTTCTTCAACCAAATCGAGAATATAGGACATCATACACCTCCTGAATGTAGCCGAGCATTATATAGCCCAAATGGCATCCTTCTAAAGGTTATAAGGGCATGTGAATGTGGTCTTCGATCCTCGTGCAATACAACTGATTATATCCCGAAAAGTACCCATCCGTAAAATACATGCGAGGGTGTCCCGCTAACCTCGCCCAACATCCGATCAATGAAGGCAAAGGGAAATGATCTTTCTCGTGGTCGTGGTTCAGCCTTCCCCGTAATGGCATACCTCCATGTCACACGCTCTGTTGGAATCAATTCATTTTTTCTCTATCATGATCACAAGAACCCCTTTCTGGAACCATGGATCGGGCTCACCCAAGGATCGTCTCAAATAGCATAGATAAAACCAAAGATTCGTGACACTTGGGCACTCCTTTCACTACTTCCTTCATCACTGATTCGCTTCCTTTGGTGTTCCATGTGATGGTTTTCAAGTCTTTCTAGCGAAATCTTATGCATGCAAATTGATGGACTGATACCCTTCAGCTCTTCAATGGACCAAGCTAGCGATTCCTTATGCTTCCTTAATATTTTCAGCAATCTTTGTTCCTCAGCATCACCGAGTCTGGCTGAAATGATTACTGGTTTTTTCTTTGGTAATTCTAAGTAAGCATACTTTAAAATGATACGGGCAACTCTTCTTTCAAAACTAGCCCTTTCAAGACCGTTTCTCGATGAATTTCCTCTTGCCAATATTTTCCCCATTATCGCTTCGCTTTTTGTTTCAAGCTTAATACGCTTTATAGAATGAAAATCAACAGATGGAAATTCGTATTAGACATCTTCAAGATAATTAGGAATTCATCTCTTTTTCATTGATAAAACCGGAGTGTTACAATCAACATAACATCGATCGAAGCATAGACAAATCAAAGTTGAGATTGCAATCTTTCCTTGTCTCCATTTGTTTTTCATACTTTTTATCAAGTTAAAAGCAGTTGCTTCTTCTCCAACCCTCAAGGTAAGAACTCAGATGTCAATCGTGGCACCAAGAGGCTAGGAAACGGTCTTCTCCCAATAGCAGGGGTAATTGCGGAATCTCTTCCATGTCTAGAATGACGGTCTACCTGGAAAACACCTCCTGAATAAGATCCAGACATCTCAACGATTCTTCTGTGGTTTTACCATCGATCCATTCGCCATTTGAAGAGTACAAGCCAGGGGAGTAAGCTCCCAAACTTAGTTTTCGGCAACGTAAAGAGGCATCAAATCGGGATACTAGCTCCCGAGTCACAGAGCTTCACTCCTCCAATAATACAAGGAATCGAGAAGCCCTGGTCTTTCATCTCATCGGTAGTTCTTTCTCGACATCGCATCAAGTGGCAAGTGAGATTCACTATTCTTCCTCTACTATTTTCTTTCTCGTCGCATGTCCTTCGAAATTTTTGCATGCAGTGGCATTTGGAGTTACCACTCAAGAAAGGCATACCGATTTCCACTGAAAGTTTTCAAGAACTCCTTGCTAACTCCGCTTCCCATCCTTGACTTCTACAAAGCTTACAGGGAAATGTAATCCAGGCTTTGATCCTCTTGGATGTTCTTCCTTCTACTCTTTCTTTTCATTCTCCGCACTCTTCCTTTCTCGGGCTTTCTTCTTTACTAATCGGCCATTTTTCTCTTTCATCTCTTCTAATTCCTTCCCACTTAAGCCGCATTTGAACATGTGCTCTTTGGGTTCTTCCTTGTGTCACTTGGGAAGGCATCTTCTCCGGGCTTTCAGGTTGGGGT
Organism: Tetrastigma voinierianum; assembly: GCA_016808115.1. Lineage (NCBI taxonomy): Eukaryota > Viridiplantae > Streptophyta > Magnoliopsida > Vitales > Vitaceae > Tetrastigma > Tetrastigma voinierianum. The sequence continues at coordinate 67,080 of JAEQBH010001441.1, read as the reverse complement.
GGGCCACCGCTCTACAGAAGGTTCCGGTGTTCTCAGTGGATGGTCAGGAGTTCTCAAAATTGAGAATTGCAGCGCTGAGCCCAACTCAAATTTTGTTCATGGAGATTAAACAGCTTCTTATTATCCCCATGAACTGGGCAAAGATCCGGCTCTTCAAAAGATCGGGCCCTCCTCTCGACCGATATTCATTTCGTGCTCATTTCCTCACGTCATTGAACCTGTGGTTGTCGAGTAACCCCAAAGTGGAGGGTTCACCCATGCCTGGGCTCAGGTGCCTCTCCACCATAAGAGAAATTCTCATGGTTCCTCGCTGTCGGGTGTGATAGGCCAAACAAAGGTATTAGTATCATTTAAAATGGTAGTTTCTTAGCTCACCCGCATAATTAACCCTTCAAGATCATAGAATTGTTCTTCGCTTACCCCTAGCACTTCCCTTCAATAACTCTCTAATTGCTCCTCAAGCCTCATGAGTAGTGTGTGTTTTCTTCTTACTTGTCCAACTCCGTGCATAATGGCATCCAACTTGGCCTCCATGGCTGTCATCTTGCTCACCTCCATGATCCCCTTTCTCTTCGCTTTTGAAAGCTCAAGGAGTTTTCATGGGTATATTTAGCCGTGTCTTCAATCACTTTTCGCCTCTTCAAAGATCTTCGTTTGAATGCTCCACGCGATGAAGCATCAATGATCCCTTTGATTTATCATTCAAGGCATGATATACAATGTCCATCCGAGTCTTCGCATCTATCCCATGCATTGACATCTTCTCAAGAACCGCTTGAATCTTTCCTACTACATGCTTTCATCTTCTCGTTGGAACACAATGATTTCCCTCCTTCTTCAGTGTGAGAGCCGGGGAAAGAATCTACCTAAGTAGGCTCTACTAATTCTCCCAAGTATCAATTTGTAACCATATGGTAAAGGATTCATACCATGTAGCTACTGTATCTCTTAGGAGAGAATGGGAATAGATGCATTGATGACTTTGCCCCACCCCATTCAACTTCACTCCAGATGAATATCCCGAAATCTTCCCAGTGCTCGCTTTGGGTCTTCTTCAAGTGGAAGATTAGTAAACCCGATGCCGTTGGACCATCAGAATCGCTACGGGGCTTCAGCTCAAAATTATTAGCATCAATCGCAGTCGTCTGATCGCCGAGTATTCATCCCGTATAATTGTCTCCCAAACAAGTCCCTCCATCAGACGACTTGAGGTCTTCTCAGCTTCTTCTATATGTACCATCCCGATCCCGCCTTTCTCGTCTCGCCATGGTCGGAAGTTTTCGCCCTCTTTATCTTTCTCAAGCTTCGAGTGTCCTCTCTGCACTCGTGTCACCGAATCGATCGTTGTTCTCGCTTCCTATGCATTAAATTTCGTCCTCGAAATCAAAACACACTTACATTATTAGATTTATTCGTCAACAAATATTTTCAATATGGTTTGTTAAAGGTTAGTGGCTGCACATAACTCACACGCTTGAAAAGCTATTTTTGTTCTTTTCTTCAAAATGCTCAAATTAGTAATTCTTCTTTCTTGGTCTGAATATTGATTTAATAATTCTTTCGGGATTCACCCAAGAATCCGCGCCATAAAACTTCAGAATATGCTGACTAGACCAAAACATCTCCTAGAGTAAATCATTTTCAATATTTGTTTTGGCCTAATATAATCGTATGCACAGTCGACAAGTAATAAATTGATTTAAGTCCGTATATCGATCCCACAGATCTCAAGAATTCTATATCAACTACAAGCTTCATACTATTCGTTGGACTATAAATGACATCATTGTGTTCCATTTAGTCAGGAATTATACAAGTATATTAAAAGAATGAACAATCGAATAAACTCGAATCTAAAGAATAATGAACTAATAGTTAAGAAAAAATAAATGGAAACTGAGTAATTATCGCTTAGAGTACACATTAAGATGAATACTATTCATGTATCAATTCCTCATATTAACACCGTTAATTTTGCCTTCAGTATTTCTGCAAAGTTTTGAATATGTCCAAGGCGTTTAGTAGTACAAAATGTGGATCTCTCCACACCTACATTTCATTATTCAATCTTTACCCGATCCTCTCGAATACAAGGAATGAGATAACTACTTTTTACCAGACTTCCTAATTCGTATTTTTCTTTGCAATACTATACCCATTTTTTGGATCAGAACCTTAGCCCCAAGTTATCTCTGGCCAAGCAAGGATATACAACTTCTAGGTTACTCTTCCTCAAAATTAGAATAGATCACCCTCTCCTTGATTGGGATCTCGCCTAACACAGCAGATTGGTTTCACTGCATTTAATTATAAGAACTCTCCGCTTGTTTAAATTGATAACTCTATTCAACTTCATTCTACTCCTGCGAGTAAGAGATTTATCAAGTAAACTTTACAAAGCTCATTAGATCTCTAATAGCAGGTTAATATACCTTCAAAGAAAATGTTCATAACTCCCAGGATTGTCATCTCGCGCTACCTGCAGGACCTCCTTGAAATCGTGAGCAATGAAACAATTCTTAATAATACGGGTATAAGAAACCGATATTCGCATCAAAAACATTAAACCCATAACCAAAGTAAATTCAAAACTGAAATTGCAATTTGTCGGAAACAACTACGTGAAAGATAATTTCGACAATAAATTTCTTCACTTAATGGAAGCCGGGTTCCCACCATCGAATTACACACTACATCATTCCTCCGAACATAAGAATAACCGCATTATGAAACCGGAGGAGCCGACCTTAAATTTGTCTCGAATCTTCAACACCTGTAGTAATTTGAAAAGAATTGAATTTTATTCAATTTTCAAAACGATAACATCCGGGGCCTTAAAATAAAACGAAAAACTCAACCATAAATCTAATCTAATCTCTAACTATCAACATCAAGAAAAGAAAAGAAAAGAAAACCAAAAGAAAATAAAGAAAATGAGCCTACCCGCATCTTCCTCGGTCCGTGGTCGCCTAAGTCACGCTATGAGCTCGGGTAAATGCATATTTATGTGGCTCTCGGGCCCTAATCCCAATGCGCCAGGATTTCCGCGGACTCCGCCCATGTTAATGTTCAGTCGCGACTTCAATCCCTTTGTCGCGACATCATCCCCGTCGCGACCTCGATTCAATACCGCGACATCAACTTAAGTCTATGCATCCTTGAACTGATGTCTTCTGATGTCTTTTGATGTCGCAACCTCGGTCCCTTGTCGCGACATCACTTTATACTCGCGTGCTCTGCTATCAGGTTCTCCGGATGTCGCGACATCGATGTCTTGTCGGCATCGCCCTCAATTCTTCTCGTAGCTTTAATCGAACGCTCATGATGTCCTCGACCACCCTTGTCGCGGACATCATCCATGTCGCGACATCGATCTCTTCTCGTCAACACCGCCGTCTTCTGCAGCCTTCAACCTGATAGCCTGGATCGCGAAGATCGACTTTGTCGCGACATCACTTCATGCCTTTGCGTGTTTCAACTTATGGTTCCCGATGACATCAATCTTTTCACGCGACAAATACCATGTTCTTGTAACTTTTAACCGAAGCTTTTCTCGATGTTGCGACAATGTTTTATTGTCGGACATCAACTCCGACGAACGATGCTTCAATCTCGTTACTTCACTTGTTTCTTTTTCAACTGTCATGCCTGATGTCGCGACATCAATTTCTTTGTCACGACAACATCTCATGTGTTTGCAAAATTTCAATCGTCGCGCCGTGGTTGTCGCTGACATTAATCTCACGCGACATCGCCTTAAGGAACTTATGCTTCCACGATCGCTTCGTGTCGCGCTTATCAATCTCACGCCGCGACATCGCCTTACGGCTCGAGTTTCACTTGATGGTTCCCGTTGTCGCGACATCAACCCTTTGGTCGTGACATCACTTTATGGCTCGCAGCCTTTGACTGCGTTCCATGCCGCGACCTCGGCTTAAGTCATCTGCAGCCTTCAACTGATGTCTTAGGATGTCGCGACATCAACTTAAGTCTTCGCTTCACCTTCTTCACCGCCATTCAGGACTTCTTCGCGACCGCATTAAAATTCCTTCAATTTTCCCGATGTCGCGAATTTCATACTTTGACTGTGCAACCCCAAAACTATGTACATAAAACATTAATTAACCTTGCTTTACTCGCCCGCTATTTTCCTCATTTTTACTCCGCCGCTTGTCGATTTTCCACCGCATTTTCTTCTTCTTTATACTCCCGCAAATAACAAATTCGTGAGTTTCTAATATTTCAAGATCTCAATTATTCCTTTTCCATTTAAAAATCAAGCAAAGAAATGTGGACTAAAAAATAGATGACTTTTAAGCTCATCAAGTAAATTTGAATACCTGTTAATTCACATAATAAACTAAAATTTCTAAGAGCTGAATGCTAAACTTTTTCTTGTGCAAACTGAATTTTTCTCCAGAATTGCATAACCACAATCCGTTCATGTTCAAAACTGGAGCTACTGTCCAGAAATTTTTTTGCTTTTTTTTTTTCGTTTAATTCTGGACTATTTGCCTAAAATTCCTCAAACAACTTGTTCTCATACTAAACCTTAGTGTTTAACAATTTTTTTTCCTATGTGCTATTCACCAAGCACACAATTCACACAATATTCACAATAATCACACAATCACATAAAACACAATGCATGCCGTGTTCTAATCTTGTCCCCTGACTTCCTAGGCAGTCACCTACCTAAACCCTAACATTTTGCTATACTAAGCTATGATGTTCTTAAACCTTAATGACTATGGCCTAAGCCCAAGTCCCTCAAGCCCTAGGTATTTGTATATCTAAGCTCTGATACCAAGTTGTGAAGCTTGTATCAGGACAAAACTTATGGATACCCAAACCCGAGCTCCCTAGGTATTCTTATACCTATGCTCAGATACCAAACTGTAACGCCCCAAAACCAGGGTGTCCGTTGACAACCCGTCAATCATGGAATATGCCTGTGGGTCATTTCTGCAACCCGACACCACTCATGAAAATCAGCAGTCTCCTTGTACGGGGATGCAATTTCCAAGGTACAAACCTGTCCCAACAAGTTTACAATGACCACATAGGGTCCACATGCGAGTAAAATAATGGCCACTTGGGCCCTTCCATCAATACTCACAAAATACATCAACTATATACAATAGTTCAAGAGTTAATAATTTACTCTTAATACAAACATATATTAAAATTGTAGAATTCTAATACATGTTATACAACAATATCAGTTTCACAAGTTGGGCTTTTTTCTAAACGCCCTAGTGAGAGTCATCCCCGTACACTTCCCGTACTTGAAATAGTGAGATCCTATAGGTGAGCAAAGCCCAAGAGATAATTTCCTACATGGGTTACTCCCCACCTAAGTGCACATGTCATGGCAAACAATCACATTCAAGCACTTTCATGAACCTACTCGAATGTCTACATGCCCAAACCCATGTCCTGAGTCCTCATCGATTCCCTCACATATGCCTATGCCGAATGCGAGTAAAATCACAGTTTTCAAAACAAAAGCTATTTGTTCTTGAAAACACACTATCCAGCTTTTAAAATATACAACCTCTCCCAGCGAATATGCTGGATAACCCTCCGAAACAATTCATAACCTTCCGGCTTGTTCTCTCGAAAATCTTCACTAATTTCCTTCATAAACATTTTCATTTTTGTTTCATTTCATGTCATGTACTTACTCCTAATATTCTAGGGTGCCCCAGTGCATATGGAATGCAAGATATCAATTCCAACAAACTAATGCTAATATATAAAACATATATATACTAACGTAATTAATCCACATAAATCATGTTATGCAACTTCACCATCCATTACACCAAAATTAGCTCACATGGGCTAATTAACAAACACAAACAATTCATTTTGAATCACTCAATATCATAAAAATTCACACAAAAATATTCACATCACTATTCACATGAATATTAAACCCTCGGGTGGGCACTGTTCATGACCATACAAATAGGAATTTTCTCCACTTGCCTAAAGCTGAGACCGACTTACTCATAAAAACAGCCCGTAACATTCCTAACCATTTACATGGCTCTTAGCCAAAGAATAACGCAAGTAGGAAAAGATCCCTACATCTTGGAGTTGTCTAACTCCACCAAATCGTTGTCCACGATATTCTATAATCACTGCTTCTTACTTCTGTTGAACCGACTATCCGAACGATCGAAAATCTAGAGAGAATGAGCTCCTTCTCTCTCTAAAAATCACAAAATCCCACAACCTGCTACTCACTACCCTCCTGCACGTTTTTGGTCTTCAAATGGAGAAGACAACTATTTGCTTTTTATCTTTTTCCTCATTAAACATTCCAAAAATTCCCATCATGTCCCTAAGCTTTGGATTTTTGACATTTGGCACAATCTAGGTCGTCCATTTCCATAATCTCTCTAATCTTACAACATGTGTCACAAGAGTACATGTAGTAGGTGACTCTTGTCATATCACATGTCTCTCAAAACCGTTTTACGACACCCGACACCCGGTGTCTCGAAAAACGTGAAATTTCGACTGTCTCGGAATTCGACGAAATTTGATGTGTTAGCTAGATTTCGTGAGACGATTCCAACGGTGAAGCCCGTTTCGTTATCCAAGATCTAGAAAAAATTCGGGTTTGGACCAAAATTACCGTTTTGCTCTTTTTCAGAAAATTGGAATTTTCTCGGGTTTTACATAATTTGTTCTATCCCTTTCTCTCCCATCCAGGTGATAAACATGGCTACCTGGTTGCTATCTTTTTCCAGTTCTATTTATGCATAAAATCTTGTGTTTGTGTGAAAATTCTGCACTAGATGCATCCTTTGATCAATCTCATTCTGTCACTTCCCTGAGGCATTGTATCATCATTATCAATGACCAACTCAATATATTTTTATTCGTGAAGAAACACTGAACTGAGTGACCATGATACCAGCATGAATGAGTATATAAAAGAGGCATTAAGGGAATGCTTTCTTTGGCCTGCAGACTTCTATTAATAAGATCGTGATGAACTGGCAGCACTGCTGATATGGCTTGTTCATTCATTAGTTCGAGGGGGATTTGAAGTATGAAATTCTAATAAGGTGATCCATAGGATTGGAACAAAGTTAGAAGCTTTTTTGCCCGGGTTCTTGCTTTTTCCAGCTCTCATGTGTCATGTTTTTTTGCTAAAAACATTGAAGAACCTGAAACTTGGAAGAGTAAGATTCAAGTTCTTCTTTCTATTCTTGTTGCATAATCATCATGCTTCATATAGGATATGATTTTTGGTGAACGAAAATCAATTGAGTCTTTCTTTTTTATATCTATTTTGAGATTCTTGCAGATTTTAATGCTTTCTAGCCCACATACAGGAGGCTGATGACAAAACCTTGTGCAACCTTGGAAGAATTAAAAAGTGGAAAGTTGTCGCCAGAGGAAATCTTATCACTTCCAATATTTAAGGTATTGGAATGAAATGTTTAAATGTGATTATCCCTTGAAGGAAATACATGCAAAGAGCATGAATCAAAATCTGGTGGTATAAAATTTTCTAATCTTAGGTCGTATAGCCCACAGGCCACAACAATTTACCTGTCTATATTCTATGATCCACTGAGTATCTACTCCTCTTCCCCTTCTCACCAACACAGACACAGTAAGAAGATGTTGGAAGAAAAAATGGAGAGAGAATGGCTCTGCTTGCACCCACTAGGCTTGAGGCCATCAAGTCCTGTCCATTACCACAGAGGACGGTTTGACCACAGAGGAAGGGGTGAAGAGGCTCCAGATCTTTGGCCCAAACAAGTTGGAAGAGAAAAAGGTAAATTCTCTATATATGTTCTTGAGCATTGCCCCAGTTTCATTTTGTTAATAATACAGACAAAATGATCTGTTGGGAACAATTTTTTTTTGGGAAACAGGAAAGCAAGTTCCTCAAGTTCTTGGGCTTTATGTGGAATCCCCTGTCATGGGTGATGGAAGTTGCTGCTATCATGGCTATTGCTTTGGCAAATAGAGGGGTTGTCATCTTCCCTTTGCTTTCCCTCCACCCACCTTTTTTCTTTTCTTCTGGTTTTTGGGTTTTCTTTTCTTTTGTTTTTGCTGGGTGTGCTCAATGTGAAAGAATCTAGATTGGCAAGATTTTATTGGGATTTTAGTGTTAAAGCATCTACTCCACCATCATGTATAGAATAGAACAATGCAGGGAATGTTGCTAGCACTACGGTTGTCATCCCAATTTGGGTTTTGATTTAATTCCTAGTTTAGATTCTGATAAGGTGAGTGTTTGACTATCTGAGAGATTGAAGATGGAGGAGGCTGAATAATTTAAGAATATATAAGTTTCTAACTAATTTTATTTATATTTGATTTTCTGAGATTTTTTATTAGATAAGAAAATCATTTTTCTTAACATTTTTTTTCTTTCCTTATTATCAGTTGATAAACACAAATCATATCTTGTTAGATATTCTTTATTCTTATTATTTGTAGCCTAGTTTTGCTTTAATCATTATTCTTGCAAGTTTTGTTTTTGAATTATGTTCCTGCTCTTTTTGTGGTCTATAATCTTCCTATGTTTTCGTTTCTGTCCGCAGGACCATCTGGAAATATATGAGAAGAGTGAAAACGAGAGTTTGTGCGGCAGTGCAGCGAGCAATGTAAATTTTCCTTTCTTCTGTTTTTTTTCCTTCGAGATATCTGACAAGAAGCCATCTATAGGTATCCTCAAGGAACTTATATATTTGTGTAGTCCTATCTTGGGTCATTTTGATATTGTTGTTTGTAAAGAGAGAGTATCCCTATGTTTTGCTTAGGTTTTAGTAGTTTTATGAGATAAATAAGTGTCATAATGCTCTTTTTACTCAATTTTGTGATTAGGCCAACAATTGAGCAGAAATAAATGAAATCGAAGAAAAAATCGGTAAAGTCATCATGCCACCGCAACAAACATGTGATCCTTTTGTCAGCGTGAAGTCCTTCCATGGCTCCCTCATTGGCATTGGCAGATTCTAGACTCCGAGGGTTTTCCATAGTCAACAAGATCACGTGATTTGGAGTCCGGATGGCTTGAATCAAACATAACAAATTCAGGTTAACACAATGTGCAGGCCCATATTTTGTTAAACCAATCTTAACTCTTTGTTTTGCATTCATTGTAACAACAAAATATCTTTTCAATCGTTTAAACATGATTAAGGCCATATTATAAGTGCATTTTAAATTTTTATGATCATTATTTCTTCAGTAGAAGAATTGAGCCGAATTTATCTGAATCTGAGGTAAAGAGTACCAAAATTTATTAAGGCAGGACACAATGCTTATAACACTATAAATTTATACATGAGAAATATAATAATGATTAATTAAATGCAATGAAAGGTAAAAGGCTTATTTTATAAGGAAATAGTATAAGTTGTGGAGGCAAATAGAAAGAGATGGAGACAAAGTATGGCCAAGAAAATTAAAAATCAAAAGGCAAAATATCTCAAGTGGTCTCACTGGGAGATCTGTGAGATGAAGAGAGAGGAAGAAGAAGAGGAAGAAGAGGAAGAGGAAGAAGAATAAGCGAGAAGGGTGTGGATTTTATCTGGCCCCAATATGAATCTTATAATTTTGTATGAAGCTACTGAATTTTAGTAGTTATCATGATTTTGGTATGATTACTCCTTGGTAAGTATGAGGTTAAAAAAAAGTATGAATCTTTGACTAGTACCTGTTATTGAACTTTTGGACTTTTGGTATGGAAAATCCAAGCTTACCCTACCTGATCGTTTTGATTTAATTAAAGAAGCCTCTTAGTATATTAGTTGTGTTTTGGACTTGGAGTTGGAGTGATTGTAATCTCAGTGAGAATATTTGTAGTGAAATATTGGTTTGGAAGCATTTATCAAAATTTTTAACTAGGATAAATCATTATTAAGTTGGCTTTTGTTGGATATTTTATAATTTCTATCGGAAATGTTTTGAGTTTAGATAAATTATATAATAGCGATGAGAATTGATGTATTAGTCAAATCATGTGCATGATGTTCTCTTGAGTTATCAACAATGATCATTTCCCATTCGTAGAGCCTTGACTTAGGCAGTGCTTGTTCTTGATCAAATCCGTTTCGGATCATTCTTGAATTTCTACTGTGGAAATCCTTTGATATCGAATCCATATATCATATATAAACCCAGTGATGGAACTCATTAATGGTCGAAATCGCAAAACGATGGCCATATTTGGTTATGTAATAGTGTTCAAGTGACTTCAACGGGGCGAGTCTTAATTTTCTTGTCGAACTCTGTTGGATGTTCTTGGAATTTATATGGAAAGACGCTGAGTCGAATCATAAATATATGACGATGAAATTGGGCTATTAGACAAAGTAGTGAAAAATAGTAAACCTTGTTGGTTATGCTCGCGATATTCGTGGAAGCCTTCAACTGTGACTTTGTTGATTTGTGGCTGATTCGGATGTTAACTGTTCTATGGAGGAAGCCTTTGAACATATGATTCTGTTATATGTCTTATTAAAAATTAGATAGTAATATAATAATATGGCATCACGTAGAGCGTAGTTGTTATCGTATAATAAATAACGAAAATCGATAATCTGAATAAATGATTCATAATATAAAAATGATTGGATAATGATAATTATCTCATGAATGTTATGGAATATATCTTTGAACAATAAAATCTGGAGAATGGTTATCTACTTTGACGCAGTAGAGGATAGATGGCGTCTTTTGTGGGAAAAACAAGTCGCGCTTATCTTTGATTAGTTGGCCCCGTTTGGGTCATTACAGCGCCTTCGGGCCCTTATAGATGGTCATTATCTGTCTAGTATTGTACCGCAAAAATTGCATATAGATAGTCTATGCCATGTGATAATGCTGTATTTGGCGCTATAGACATTATTTGTCTGAGTGATGCAGTCTTAGTATTATAGTTTCTTTATTAAAAGGAAGAAGACATGAGCAAACAAAACAAGGTTTATGCGGGCGTGACGATTAAACAAATGACTTGCATATGACATATGAGTATTATAGCCTTGATGAGGAAAGCGCCTGTAGCTTGTTATCACGATGACCAAATATATTATGACAAGAAGCGCTTTGACTTATTTTAGCAGTGTGGCGGAAAATAGTGTGAGTATTCAAGATGTTGAAGATGGAGGCATGTTTGTAGTAAATAAATATAGAGATATGTATAAACATGTTTAAATGATATGATATATTAGATGTATATGCATGTATAGAAGTGTGATGATCTGTGAAATAGTAGTCGTACGAGTTTGTCGCCCAGGCGTAAAGCTTATGTGAGGTTTTTCATTCGTGTAGGTACGACGAGAGGCAAGAAGGTGGACTAAACATCGCTGGTCTCCAAGGTCAACACATATTTGAATTACCTTTGGAAGACTTTTTGATCTATTTTGTATATATAATATTCTTGTTTGTAAATGATATAAGTTTTGCCTTGAGTTGATTGATGCTCCCGTTTATGGATCACGTTATATTTTGTAATCCGCCATTTAAATATCTGTGGCGTACCCAGTTAAAATCAATTTTATCCCGTTGTAACGGATGACTAGAGCACAGTTTAGTAAGTTGTGGCAGGAAAAGTGGCACCCCTACTTGTGCGGCGGATCTAGGGTTGGGGCGTCGCGCCGAATAGAACAAAATTAGGAGGGGCTTTGAAGGGGAGGGGGGGGGGGTGGTGGCCATGGTCGTGGAGGAGGAAAGAGATTCTCTTGACTGCAGAGGAAAAGAGGATTATCTGGCTCTGAAAGAAGACACTTTGGATGGAGCACTGAGCTTAGATGAACCATGATATTGGACCTTTACCTTAGAGAAGAAGAAGAAGAAGAAGAAGATAATAAATAGTTTCATCTTACTCTTCCCCTCTTTTCTTACTTTCTTCTTTCTAATAGAGAAACGACGGGCTAGCTCATTTGTTTTAGCCTAGCCAGTGATGTGGAGACAGGAGTATTCTATGGGCGATAATATGACCCGTTTTATTCGAGACGACTTGCAGGTGGCGACTTGACCCTAATGGGCTGCGGGTTTAAAATGGGTTAAATGGGCCAAAATATTAAAATATATATTCCCATCATTTCAGTTGTCCGATGTATTATTATTTTTCACTACACTATTTCTTTATTTTAATTCTTTAGTGTCCCGTGATTAACCTCTCCATAATGTAGTGCTTTTATAAATAAAATATTCAATCAAAGCAAAATTGGAAAGATGTGACCTTTGGCTTAAGGATTTGAACAAATCAAAAAGAAAAATGTTCATTTAATGTTTTATTTATCACCTTGACATACCCCATGATTCAAGTTTCAAGTATTTTATAAATAAAAATATGTGGAAAATCTAAAAGCATTGAAAAAGACATTGATTGTAAACATTTTGGCTTAAGATTTGAATAGAAGAAATAAAAATGGAGCTAGCTCGTACCAAAAAACTGATTGGCTTTGCGGGCCCTAATCGTGTCAAGCCAAATGGCTTGGGCCTTCATTTTTATTTCGCCTCTAATTAATATTTGTTTGCTTTTGGCCGTTGATAATTTATCATTCACATGTCTGTACTTTGTTTATTTTACTACCTTTTATATCTGTTTGACCTAATTCATTTCAGAGTTTTTGATGTGATTAAAAACATTGAACATTCTGGTGTTTAGCTTTGATTTGTAATCTTTGATGTTTGAATTTTCTTATATATTGATCTTTATTCAATTCTATGTATATAGTTCGTCTGTTTGCGACTGATTTTATTTGACCTCATTTGATAGAAGCAATAATTAGGTAAATATGGGTAAATGTCATGTTTCTATAAAATAGAGATATTTGGCAATTTAGCCATGTGACCCAGTGGTTTCTAATGTAGCTAAATCATGGCGTAATATATAGTTTGAGCGTCCTTGGAACCAAATTGAATCTCACTATAGTTATGGACCAAATCAAACTAAACACTCTTGTGAAGTACATTTCTACCATATAACAAGATCTATCTTGATTGTTTGTTTCCATTTATATTACATACATTATTCAGTCTGAAATCTGAAGTTATAATGTTCTGGTTTTGGTGATTAAGTAGCTAATCTATGGAACTGATATAATCACTCATCACTTTCTCTTGATAAGGCGTGATGTCTTTTAGGCGTATAGGCTGTTTTATCCAACGTTGAGTCCCTCCCTCTTCACTCATCTGATGATGATTAGAGCAAATAATCATAATGTTTTGAATTAATTTTATATATTTATATATTATATTGAGTTGAGATTTTGTTTTAGCAGATGGATTAAAAATTGCCATTATTAGTGACGTTTAATGGGATCATTATTTGTTTACCTTTCGTCAGCCCAACCTGATTCTATTCTGCTTGATTTTGTTCAGTTGTTCTTTCAATGTTCTTCTAACATAGTGATCAGAGAGGTTGATTAGGGGAACTCACTTTGATCTTCCATTAGTGCATTTTCTTGATTTGTCTCTTTATTAGTACCAGTCTAAATCAAACCTCTACCTATACCTATAGTTCAGCTGCCATATAGCTTCTGTGGATCAATATATCATCTCATAGCAAAACTACTTGGATGATGGCGATTTCTTAAAAATCTGAATGAGGGCCGGATAAACGTATGGCTCATGTGGCGATTGTATATGTGACGAACTGAATCCACATGGCGAATTATTATGGTGACTGAGCTTATGACCGGGAAGGTCGAGCGTACTATAACTTCAATGTATGTAACCTTGAGATAAAGTAAACAGGTAGCGCGTTGTCTCGCCAAATAACATTCTGACGTGGTCAATACCAATTAATGATATGAGATAGAGCCACTCATGGTGCGCTTATACCGTAACATCATATTGCATGTGTAACCTCTTGGCTTGCAGCCTTTACTCTTAAACGACGGTTTAGTTTGGACTCAGAGGCGACCATTCAAAATCATGCCTGTATTATTTCATATACTTATTTTTAATAGGATATTTAATATCCATTTTAATCATATTGTCTATAATGTCTCTTGCCTTTAATAAATGCGATGTAACCTCTCTTTCCTTTTCTTGCCATTATACTGTTAAAATCACGTGCATCCACGAAGCTTCAAATCACGCGAGAGAGACAATTAGGTCAGGAGAGAATATGGAGAAACAGGTGAAACTTATTGTTGAATGATGAAGTCATTAATTAACTGCTTCTCATGCGAAACAATTCACACCAACAGCCCATTTCTCGTGAAAAAATTAAAATCGTCTTATTGGTTATCCGTTGTTGTTTGGCATTTCGTGGATCTATGCTTCGATGGTTGGTTGGACAGCCGCCTTTCGAAGAAACGAAGATTATTACCAATAAAGTTTCGTTCTCACAAGCCGTGACGCGCTGTGATCAACGGTTCATTTTTCCAGCGATTCAACATAGTATTAGACTGATACATCACTAGTCAAAGTATTCAATTTCATTCCTTCATTTATACCGCGCACTTACTTCTACCTTACTAACACTTTCTTTCATTTGAACTGATGTGTTTGTGTGTTGGTTTTTTGATTTTCTGGTGACGGTGTGGAAGACCAGTGTGTTTTTATCGTTCTTTCGCGTCAGTGATCCAGTTGCCATCCTGTCGACTCTGTATTGTGGAAAATCCCTGAGAACTTCAATCAGATTCCTCCCCACCCCGCTGCCTCATATGGATCCCTCTCTTCAGTGATGAATCTTTGGCCATGCTCTCTCGACGGGAGGATGGTCGATATTTTACATTTCTCGTGATGAGTACGACATAATCCCTCGGATTATGTAGTTTAAATCTGCAGGCACGTACAATTCTCAGTGCTTCCCACGATCTAATTTAACACGAACTTATTATTAATCCTCATTCAGAAGCTTTATCACGTTAGAGTGCATCTCTGTTTTGAGCTACGGACGCCTACCATTCTATTTGGGATGCCGAAAACCAAAAACACTGGACATTATAAGAAAAGCTGGCAGATATTATACAGACCCTTAAGACTTATCTTCTGTACTGGAAACGCGAAGCCTGTTTGTTGTGAAAATCCAATACTGTTCTGCAGTGCACTGATTCACTGTGCGAAGTTATGGGCAGAATCAGACACACGAAGGTTGAAAAGCGTATATGTTGTTGGCCTACAGTGAACCACAAGAAAGATGTAGAGTGCATTTGTTCTTTAGATAGTGAGTCAATACAGCCCATTGAATATCTGGTCTCATTTATAATTGTGTTGATGACGCCTGTAGTTAAAATTTCTGCTTCCTCTCCTGATCTCTGTAAAATCTCTAGCTGATTCATGGTTTTGGATTTGCAAAGCCTGGCATTGCTATGCTTCAATCTGCAGAGGAGTTCGAGAATGGAGATCAAAATGGGATCCAGATCCGTGAACAAGACAAATTATGAAGTCAGATTAGGAAAGATGAGAAAGTATAGAAAATTCAAAGGATCCATGATAAGCTCATAGTTCATTAAACTCAAAACAGAAGACGATGAAAGAAGCGCTTCCTGTGTGGTAGTGGAGCTCTTAGAATCTGGGACAAGATCGAGGGAGATGTAAGAGATTTGAGTTCTGTGACAAGGTATATGGTCTACAGGTGGAAAATAATAATGTGAATTTTACTGAGATAAACTTTGCTCAGAAATAATAATGATAGATTGATTAATGGTCAAGTGATGGTTTAATGAAATTTAAAAGGTAATTTTAATGAATCGCATTGGTATAGTTAGATCAAGAAAAGAAAATCGATGTTCTGATATTCTTTTTAGTTTCTACATTTGGTAGAAATTAAGAAAGGGCGTCAGAACTTTGGATCTGAGTTTGAAGAGCAATTTATACCGAGTGAATCTTGTATTTTATTTTACAGATTTAACGATGTAGATTAACTGTTTTCTTTACAGTTGGATGTGACGGAAATTACGATTAGTTCATTGTTCACGCAATGATAGGAATGAGAATTAATGGTGGAATAATAAACATATTTCAATCAGTAGAATTAGCGTTTGGTATGAGTGAAAAGTAAAGAAAAAAACATAGGTAAAGATTAAATTAGAACAGTGACCCTTAGTATATGTGTGGTTATTGAAGTTCTAGATGATTATGTTATATGGTTTCTGTGATTCGTATAAAGTAGAAAAGAACCAAGGGAGTATTATTAAAAAACCCGAAAGTTATTTATGAAATAAATGCTTGAAAGGCATTATAAAAATCTAGAAATTGGATTCAGTAATGGTCAACTTGCCGAAAAAAAGAACGATATTTAGATATTTAGTTTATTTTGAAAAAAATAAATATTTAGATATATTTTGAAAATAATATATCAAACAGTAAGATAAATTTAGAAAGACTGAAATTTTATAAATCTATGTTGATGAGTGATAATATTTATGTATATATATAGTATTTTAACTATGATATTCTGTATTTTGACAAGTAAATATTTTATTAAGAATATCGATTGAGTTTTCAGAATAAATGGTAATCTGAATCTAGTGATTCTTTCTTATTATTTGGGAGAAATCTTGATGAGGTGAATTACTGATTAGCTCTTCCAGAAAGCTTTGGTACTCATTTGAGGTAGAAATAATGTGAGATCTTTAAAAAAAAGAAAATTGTTTGTTTTTATTCGTTTGAGGATGAGTGTTTATTTGATTATATATAACCTTAGTTTATATGAAAAAATTTTACTTTATTATTATTGGTTATCAATGGATCAAAAAAGTTTTTGTATGATGGTACTTTTGAGATTTAATTTTGTTCTTTTAAAGAAAGAAAATGTGGAGATGATGTTTGTAATTTGAACTTTTTGCAGATAAATCATTGTTTCTGATTGATTATTATCAACGGGAATAATAGTTGACACTATTGTTTATATCAATGAGATAATAGTTGACCTTCATTCTATAGTGGCGAAATATATTAGTTGAACCAAGCTCTGGGTTTAGTTGAAGATTATAAATATAATGTTGTTGTTTTAATTCTTCCAAAGAGCGATTTGGGCTTTCTTACCCTGTTGAAGAATCCTGATCTTAGGGTGGTAAGTTGATCTTTTGATGAAGTGAAAAGGGAGGGGAAGAGAATATGTTTGAGTATATTTGATTTTGAACGATAACAGTGTTTGAATCGGGAAATTTGATATAGTGTTTGGATCACATTTACATTACTGTGGCCCGAAGTTGAAATGGATGTGAGAATGTTTTTGAAGTAATTATTAATGTTCGACTCCATTTTATAGATCAAGTTTTATAAAACCATCTCTCAGTAATATTAATAATAACATTATGGATTAAATACTATCATGAAAATGTATTAGTCTTTCTGATCTTTAAGCTCAATAATAGTTGACATGTTTTGAATAAATTGATGGATCGTTAGAATACGTGTTGTGCATTAACTGTGTGCGGTTATCAGTTTAATTCAGGCACATGTTGGATCATGATAAGACTTCATAGGTTCAAATGTTTATATGAAATTTTGGGTGGTTTGAAAATTCATTGAGAATTCACTTGGATAATAACATTTATTTTATATCGTCATTACAAATCGGATTAGGAGATCCCACTTCTATATTATTATATTAAATGACTTTACTGACATTCATAATTGATTTGAATCATTGTGTAATAATTTTTATTGGCAATTTTGAATTTGGAGAATTTTGAATTTAAAGTTCTTATTTTACTTTGGTTCAGTGTTGGTAATTGAATGAATGGAACAGAGAGTTGATGGCGTTTATACTTCAACTTGTTTTGAAGACTTGAGGTAATTAATGATCGTACTAGAAATTGGGTTGGCGTGGCTTGAGTGATATCAAACCTAGTTATGATCTAAATGGGAACTCGTTTGGTTTACCGCTGAATAGACAGGTGATGGAAACATTCCAACTTAAGTTTCAACTTCATCTAGTATGATTCCTTTAATTCACACTAATGGACTTTGGCATGGCTGCCTATCTTGTCAATTTGATTATACCTTTGCTTTATAAACACCATGCCAAGGGACCTGCATCTTCCCAAAATAAATCAGTCAGATATTAATGTGTATAATAAAACTTTTGAGGCTTTCTTTGTGTGGGAGATCTGAAGAACGCCAGATATTTGGGACTTTGGCTACCGTTAGCGATTGAAGCGGCTCGCGCTCTTTGAAATATGGTCGAAGGCCTGATATTTCTGGCCGAAATTTGTGGCTCTTTATAACAACGCATTATGTGCTCGACTTTATTGGTCTACCTCATTTTGATCTCGCTATATGACGAGCTTAGGTGAAGATACGGCGAGAAAAATTCTGCGTATCATTGGTGTTCTAAGGCTCTTCTTGCCTCTTCTCTGTTTATACGGGCGAAAGCGGATGGTCAGTCTGGTGCTCACGTGCTGAGGCTTTTGCTGGGATCGGACTCTTATGTTTGGGCGGTTGAAGCGTTTGCAAAAACATGCCTTTCCTACCTGCAAATGCATTCGAGTAGAAAAAAGGTAGAAGTTATCAGTTTACCCCAGACGAAGGATTTGGCGATGGCCCGGGCGATTTAGTTTTAGCGACTATCATCGGTTTTACGATTGATTGCTCTGAGAGGAAGGAAAAACATTCATTTAGGATAGACTAAAAACCTTATTTGAATGCAGATGTCAGTTAGAGATTCGGGATTTGTTAGGAGGGTGGTGACAGAGGCCACTTATTGCAGAGGATAATGAAAGCTTCACGAGTATAGAGAACGACAAAGGAAGAGAGAGGAATAGGAGTGATGGTGCTCCTGTTACCTTAGAATCTGAATAAATTAAACCAAGTGGAATCGAGCAGGATTTATTATCTTAATGAGACATTTGGTTTTATTATTACCTGTGGGGATAGTTGAACTTAAGTGTGTTCAGTTGATGGATTCCATATAGTTTGAGTATTCTTAGCATTCTTTACAAGGTGTGTTGGAATGTGTTTGTGATGACTAGTTAAAGTTCTCTTTCTTGTTTCACTCCACTTCATATTATTTATTGGTTTTTAGTGAATATGCTTTTATCAATGTAGTTGTGATTTGAATTTATCCTTCTATAGAACTATTATCATTATGGACAATATATGGTGGTTTAAGTTATTTTATGTGATTAGTGAAAGGATGTTGATTTGGCTTAATACTCATAAGCATTAGAGTTTTTGTTAGATTTGAGGATGAATTAAGGAGCTTACTACTTTTATTTGTTGATTGTTTTTTGAAAATATTATCTTTCATATTCATAATTACATCTGAGTTCAGTTGAAACATGTGAATAATTATTACTCATAGCTGCCTTACAGAGTAGTATTTAGTAGAAATGTTGTATTAAGTCTTTTTAAATCAATGTGATGAGTGAGTAAACAATTTGAACTTAGGGATGCGATGTTATTAACTTTAGAGTTTTATTGGGATTTCTTTGAATTACTACAAATAAATTATTAAAGATCTCTAAGATTATCTTATATTTTCGAAGTGACATAGAAAAGAAGTTAAGTTGGATTGAAGTTGTCTCTTTATGCTTGTGGCTGCAAGGTTGAAGAACAGTGTTATTCATATTTTAATTATTTCCATTGGGTTTAAGCTCTTATTATTATTGATTTTGTATGAATAGATAATACTGTTAGTTTATATTATGATTCTTGCTTGGCATGGAAAATTGATCTCCTATCATATCGTTTGAAATTGCAGATGAGAAAGCTGCCCAGCAGTATGGATGAGTTAGTCAAATGGAGTTTTTTTCAGATATAATTTGTTTTTGTATGAATCTGCTCATGGTCTTGAGAGGGTTGAGTCTTTAATATTCTTAGGTATTTTAACAATGTGATGTGATACAGTGTAGAGCCATGATGCATTATTGGAATTTTAATAAAAGAATGAGATCTGATTGTGCTTAATGGAATGTTAGCTCTTGGGGAGGGGAGGGGGGGAGGAGGGGGGGGGGTATTTGGTTATCTTAACAGATGTATAGTTGGGGCGATATTTACAAAGACCATGTCTTTAGTTTTAGGGTTCTTATCATGAGCATTATAATGCAATAAACTTGTTTGGAGAAATTAGTCTTGCAAAGAATTATTTGAAACTAGTTGAACTTTTAGAACAATTGTTTTGTGTTTGTAGATAATAGATCTTGAAATTTAGGATTAGACAATGTCTTAAATAATGGAGACATATAAGGAGACAACTTTTGAAGGAGGTTTATTACTTTAAACTACACGACGATCTACCTAAAAAGGTTACCATTATAAATCATTAAAAGACAGAATTTTGATGGTCATATAGTAAGGTATTACATTATTTGTGAATTTGGGTTTAATGTGATTGTATATGGAGAGTTTACATCAAAGACCTAATAGTACTTTGTAACTTCTTTATATCTCACAAATAGTGTGAAACTTATTACCATGGATTTTGTGATAAAGTTACCAAAGACATAAGAGTAATAATAATGCGATTTGGGTGATCGTTGATCAATTGACAAAGTCTGCTCACTTTGCCTATGAAAGTCAATCTTTCAGTGGACCATTTAACTATCTTTGTATTAAGGAGATTGTGAAAGTAGTGAGTACACATTTCTATAGTATCAATGAGATGCATTTCGTTTACCTTCTAGATTTTGGCATAGTTTACATAAAGCATTAGGTACTAAGTTGAGTTTTAGTACTGCTTTTCATCTGCATACTGATGGCCAATCAGAGAGGATAATTCATATTTTGGAAGATTTGTTGAGAGGTTGTTCTTTGGACCTAAAAGGTAATTGGGATGATTATTGCTCTATTGGAGTTGCTTATAATACGTATTTCAAGCTACCATTAGGATGACATCTTTTGAGGGTTGTATGGTAGGAGATGTCGATCTCTGTTTGTTGGGATAGCGTAGGAAAGGAAACTTTTAGGGCCTGAACATTTGCAATGGATGGATGAAAGATAAGCGCCAGATTCAAGAAATGTAACATTTCAGAAAATTATGTATTGACAATCACGAAAATTTGGGGTTGAAGTGGTGACATATTTTCTTAAAAGTTTTATGATCTGTGATGAGATTTGGGAGAAAAGGAAATAGTCCTCGATTTGTGGGTCCGTTTGAAATATTAGAAGTAGGTACCTTGGCGTATAAAAGTAGCTGCTGAAACTCATAAATTTATAATGTGTTTCATGTTTGACCTTGAGGAAATATGTTTTGATGCTTCTCATCTTGTGGAGTTGGAACTCTATTAAAATTACTGAGGACTTGACCTATGAAGAGTGCCTGGACTCAAATTGTGGATATGATGGACCAGGTTCTAATATATGTTGTTGTCAAGTTGAAGAAATTTGAAGTCCAATGGAGAGATCATAGTATCTGAGAGGCCACTTGGGAGTTAGAAGAAGAGATAGAAGAAGAGATGAGAGAAAAGCATCCTTAATTATTTCAAGACTCAGGTATGTCAAGTTTAGAGGACTAAACTTTTATAAAGGAGGGGAGAATGTAACACCCAGGAATTTGTATAAGTCTAAGTTAGGGAAAATAATAATGACAGGAATTTTTATAGGCATACGTTATGAAAATAATAATGATAATTCAATTAGTAATTAATTAATTAATTTAATGAAAGAGGGGTAAAAAGGTAATTTTCTTAATAGATACCTCAGGTATAAATTGGAGTAAGAAAAGAAAATCATTTCTATTCTTCTTTGAATTTCTCTCTGATTTGAGTAGAATTCTGAAAGAATGCAGATTTTGGATCTAGGGTTTGAGAACAAATTTCACTAGTAGATCTTCCTTGTTTATTTTCTAGATTTCTTTGATATGATTCTTTAATTTTCTTTCAGTTAGATAAACCACTGAAGAAGTCAGATTTAGATTTTCACTCTCGTTCTTTAAAAAAAAATGAAGTAAATAAGAAATTGGTGGTGTAAATCTTGAATTGCTTTGAGTATAAAGTGAAAATAAAAGAAAAAAAAAACATAAATTAGGAATTTGAAGATGAACATGTATATGGCAAGTAGGTTGAAAGTCAAAATGATGTATTTGCATGATTTTGGATTGGTATAAGTGAAAAGACAAAAGGGAGTGTGGTAAAAAACCAAAAGTTCTTGTGTAAAATAAGTCTTGAAAACTTAGGTACTAAGAAATGCAGGAAATTCAATTCATGGATATGAGAAAAGAAAGAAAAGAGCAAATGTTAGATATTCCAGTTTATTTCAAAAAAAAAAACAAATATTTGAGTATAAATTTTAAAAGAAAATAATAATAAACAAATAAGATAAATTTGAAAGACTAGAATTTTTAAAAATATATATTTAATAAATGTTTAAGATATATGTATTTTTGGCAAGTAAATATTTTATTAAGAATATCAAATTATGAAGTTTGAGAATAAATAAGTAATGATGATAATTTCTTTCTTACCATTTTAGGAGAAATATTTTCATTGAAATTGAAATTCTTGAATTGATATTTGAAGCTTTTAATTACTCCTTTGAGGTAAGAGATATTAATGCAAATCTTTAAAAGAAATTGTTTGTTTTACTTCATTTGAGGATGAAAATTGTTTTTAAGCCCAGATTATATATAACCTTGGTTTATGAAAAGTTTACTTTTTATTTATTTGATTATCCATGGATCAATGTGGTTTATACATGTGATATTTTCAGGGATTTGTTACATTCTGAAAGAAAATGTGGAGATATGATGTTTTTGTAATTTAAACTTTTGAATGAAATGTTGACAGTTGTTGAGCCTTGTCAACGGGAATAATAGTTGACATATTATTCGCCAATCAGAATAATGATTGACCTTACGATTTCCTTAGTAGCGGAATGTAATTGGTTGAACCCGAGCCTGCAAGGGGTTCACATTCACAATTCTTAGTCTTAGTAGTGTTTGGTTTAAATCCTACCTTAAAAGGAACAATTTGCGACTAGCCACCCATTTGAAAGTCCCATATTGTTTGTTGATATTTGATGGCCAGGAGAAAATATATTTGAAATATATTTGATTTGGACTTGATAACAGAAAGTGTTGAATCGAAATTTGATATGAAATTGTTTGGATCACATTTGATATGAAAGCCCGATTTGAAATGGATGTGAGAATGTTTGGAAGTAATTTGTTAATGTTTCCAGCTTATTTTGAATCAAAAGTTTTTATGAAAAACATCTCCTATTTGTTATATGATTGAAAACTTTTTTATCCATGAAAATGTATTAGTATTTCTTATTGATCTTTAAGCTCACTCCCATTCGTTGACATATTTTCAGGATCATTAGGATTTGAGGTTAAGGAAAAGCATGTTGGATCATATTGAACTAATAAGTTCAATTTATGTGAAATGTTGGGTTTTGAAAGTTAATTGAGAAGTCACTTGGATAATAACATTCGTTTTTATATTAGTACAAAGTCGGTTAGGAGTCCCAGAATATGTATAATGCGAGCGACTTTATCAGCGACATAATTGAGATTTGGATGTTTTGAAGTAATTTTTGTTAGCAATTTTGAATTTGGAGAATTTATGAATTTAGAAAGTTGTGCATTTACGCACGGGCAAGTGTTGGTAATTGAATGAAAATCCGATTGAGGAAGGTTAGTGTCGTTTCATACTTGAGCCTTAATTTGAAGGCTTGGTGTGAATTGATGATCTTACCCCCTAGGAGTGGAGTTTCGGCGTATGATTCCAAATGACTTTGAGAGGAAAAAAGAGTTTATAGATATCAGAACTGAGTATCGTCGCCTGGTTTAGCCTCTGGATATTGCGAATTTCTTCCGACACTCCAAGGATAAAGAGACAGGAGCGTACATGATCATCAATGAAGCACGGCCGGACCGATATCTATTCATCCAATGCTGGCTCGAGCACCACGAAAAGAAGCCGTTCGAATCCCTCTCGGAATCCCTTTTTTGGGCTGATGTAGAGCAACTTGGCATCGACATTAAAAAGAAGGATAACTTCAAGAGATTGAGGAGAGGATTCAGCGGGTGGAGAAATCGTCGCGTGGATTGGTGATAGATCTTTACCGACGGCCGTCATGTGTTGGAGAAGACAGCCTTTGTTCAATGGTGAAGAGACCTCTCATTAGTACAAAATCAGGAATCGGCATTTAGAAACTCATCGTTGAGAAAGCTACGGTATAAATCAAATCGAGCGAGTCATCCCAGCATTGCGGCAGACTCAGAACCACCGGAATGTAATCATGAATTGAGGCCATTATTCACTTACTGAATGTACGATATTTTTGCTGAGCGTGTGCGATGTGTTATTGAATGAATTGTGTAAAATCTAGAGGCTTGGAGGCTCCAATGGTTATAAAAATCTAGGCGTTGATGGGATTCTTTGTGATACTTATGTGAAAATCTTTTGTTGGCGTGAGTTACTGCAATTATTGATTAACCAATCATATATTTAGAAATCCCTTCACTTTTTTCCGAGGTATAACATGATTAATATTGTAAATATTGTATAGACATAGAGTAACTTCCTAAAATAATTTTTTTATCTCATATATTGTACATACCATTTTACTTGAATGAAGAGAAAAAAGGTATATATTTGACATAGTATCAAAGCAAGATCTTAGGCTCCTGTTTACCCCTAATCGAGCCAAGGTCAAATTTTGCTTGGTCTCTGGCAGCTCCATAAAATGTTCTTGATAATTTAGCATAAAATGACGGAGGTCTTGGCCAGGAGTCGGACCTCTCCTTATCCCACCACACACACACATCGTGGTGCCCCAGTGGTTCGATGTATCCAAGTTGGATGGCTCCAACAATGGATTATAGTCCCAGGTTGTTGAGATCATTATCTCAGGAAGAATAACTTCAGGATAATCAATGGAGGCTACACGACCACTAGAAACGAGCCCCTCACTTTCATAGATGGGCGCGAGAATGCCATGGTGAAAATTTGGTTGATCGACTCCATGGACCATTCCTTGGTTGCTGAACTTTATTAGCTACCCGGCCCAGCTAAGCAGGTATGGGATTACATTGCCACAGCGCCTTTGATGGAGCCGATACCTCGCGTTATCTGAGCTCAAGCGTCATTGTATCTCGAATGAAACAAGCGGTGAATCATGAAAAATGACCATATTGAACTACGGGATTTTGTGGCGAGAGATGCGATTTTTGTCGATGAATCTAATGAAATGTTCAATTGACGCCTAGAAGCTGCTCCATGTTACAAGAGGGCAGAAATATATTTTTTTCTCAACGGACTAGATGATGATGTCGATTGGATCTCTACCTCTCTCTCTACTCTCTTCTATCTTACCATGTGTTGGAGGCGTGTTCTTATGAAACCTTTCCCTTCAATTGAAACGGGCATATGCTCACGTTTTGAAAGGGAAGATGTTCTGCTCATTTGATCCTGTGGTAAATATTAGGAGCAAAAGTAGTAACTAATTGGTCTTTGTTATGGCCACCAAAGGCGTGAGATACGGCGATCCTAGAGAGCTTTCGCTAAAGTCAGGTCCTGCATGAAATCGAGGAGTCATTTTGATGAATAAGTGCACTCGTGTAGAATTTCTAAAACATACCGGGAGACTTGTTTCAAAGTCGCTGCACTAATTTAAGTGGCATGAATTAGAAAGCTCGAAAGAAGCGAGGATACATCTGCCAATGAAACGATTAGAAGTCGAATGTGATGTATGGTGAATCTCGCTTTATCATATTCAATGGCAGACATGAATCTCAACCCCATATCAGGTAATTGTAGTCCAAGTTTTTTGCGGCGCTCCACTTCTCGGAATGATGGTGCCACAGATTAGCCAAACTCAGAACAGCGGTTCATTTAATTAGTACCTAAAAATATGGCTATTTTCTGGTCTATTTGAATGGAGTTTGAGTGCTTTTTAGTACTAATCATATGAATTAAGCCGGTTGACGTATGCGGGTCCACCGTTTAGCATTGCGATTTGTGTCGAGGTTGTTTTTAGAAAGCGGTTTACAGGTTTAGGAACCTTAGCCTTCATTCATGCTTGGCTTAGTATGTCAGTCTTGAGATTCATGAATTCTAGTGATTTCATTAAAGTAGGGATGAAGAAATGTCAAGTGAATGAAGAAATGGAGAATTTGGTGATCTGAGAAAGCAATGCGAGGGAGTGCGGGATTACCGCTATGGCATAGCGAAAATTTATGAGATGCGAAAATTTATAACCATAGCGAATTGCTGTCCACATAGAAATTCACTATGCCTGATTTTTCGCTATCATAAGCGAAATTTCAATTCCTTATATCTTTTTCCTCTATGATAGCGAAATTATATTTTATGAATTAGTTACCCTCTATTTTGATCAAACGACCTGTTTTGTATGAACATTTGCCCTCATGCAATTATATATTTTGGTATTTTTGGTATTTCACCTCTTGTAGTAGCTATATAAGCCACCTTATAACTTTGTAACCCTAACTCATTCAAGCTTTCATTCATGACTTTTTGTTTAGGTTTACAGTTTTCTCTCTTCTCTCTCTCTTCTTTCTCTCATTTTCTTGTTTGCGAACATCACAGCTGAGGATGACAACTCAAGGGATGTTTGGCTAAGCCTCAAAGCCTTGAAGAGAGGTTTGCTAGGTTGGTTAATGGTGGTTTGCGGTGGTCCTCGGTTTAAAATGAAAGCAATTCTGCATTATTGTTAAACTTTTATTGGGAACATCTTTATTTAATGTGTTTCTTTTGGTCAATACTTGTCATGCTTTGGGGTTAGTGTATTCTTAATGGTAGATACAACGACATTCTTTCTAGATGCCATTCTGAGCCAGAGTCGGGTTAATGTTTGCATTCTTCAAAGCTTGCTGGAACATTAAATGCCATTAAGTGTTTTGGGAGTATTTTAGGTTGATTTTAAAGTTAAACAAAGATCCGATTTGCTTAATGACTATATGTCATTTCTAAATCTGAAATCTTGAGTTCCCCTATATAACCCCATTTTATCAAGCTAGTGACCCAAGCCTTGAGTCTCCCTCACACCTCATTCAAGCTCATTTGAGTTACACCACTGGTTAGGAAGGATCGACACAGTTAACCTCCGCAAGACGGGGAGTGTAGAGCGCTCCAGCGGATATGAAACTTCCTCAAAACTATCAATTAACATCCATAGGCGAACCCCTTTACAATCCTTAACATATCTTTAGAGAATAATCACGGAGTAAATTTGGTAAAAAAAATTTTCTTTTCTTTTCTTTCTTTCAAACACTTAGATTTTAATCGACGGAGTTCTCGTTTGTGGACTTTCCCAAATTTACAAAACTGTAACTGTTAAAAACACTTCTAAACTTCAAATTTTCATTTCATATTAGGACTCCCCGTCCACAACCCAATCAAACCCAATAGACATACATATACATTTATTTACTTCCAAATCATCAAAATATTCAAACCTTCTTCTATTCCATGGCTATTTTTTATCAAAGATCTGGGGCTTAAGTCTAACTTTTAAGTGCACCCGCATATCGCATTCCTCAGTCCAATCGAGGATCAAAGCCCACTTAGTTCCTTTTCAAAATTTATATATATACATATATACATGACAAAATATTCAACATATACAATATGCAAAATTATATATACAATGAAATCACAAGAGTCGTCTCCCCGATGGCTCGACTCCATCGCACAGTGGGATGCTCAACCCCACCTATCTCGCTCTAAAATGTTTTCAAACATACGAAAATAATGAGCTAAAGGAGCCCAAAGTTGAGTGTACATTTTCATTAAGATAACATTTTCAGTATATATCAAAGTAATAAATACTTATACAATTAAAATCAATTTATGCCTTAAACTTTCTTTCTTTCTTTATAATAAATATTTATACAATTAAAATCAATTTATGCCTTAAACATTTATGCCTTAAACTTTCTTTCTTTCTTTATTTTCTTCTTTCTGATGGAACCTGTGCGATAAACACACCGACCGCTCCTAGCATTCAACGGTGAGGGATTGGGGCCCCATTCCAAATACTATAACCACTACGTCGCGGAGAAACTCACGCTGCATAGGGTTCAAATTTCATAGTACTTTATCACGTGTAAGGATATTACTTCTTAAACACCTATTTCCCTCCCTTTCAGCTTAGTAAATCTATAACTTTACCCTCTAAATCCTTACATCGCTTAAAGTACTCGACCGATATCACTATAATAAATATATAGGGTTAGGTTAACCATCAGTAAAACCTTTCTTCAAAATACATTTCTAAATCCATTTAAACACTTTACTTTATTATTTATACATTTATGCATCCTTTACACATTTTTAAACTTCTATAATGTCTTAACACATGCATACATATATAATTTAATATACATATATATTGATGCAAGATAAAACATTTCCATATGCCTTTTAACATTTATATAAACATTTTACGAAACTTTCAACATTAAACCATTCACTTTAAAACTCAATTGTCAAAATATCATTTTTACACCTCACAAACTCACCGCTCAATCCCACATGCTTCCGCCGAGTTCCTATTTCCCGTCCGATACCCTTTTAACCTTTTCAAGAAAACCCTAACTACACATTAACTATAAATTCCATTTAATCCACCATACACACTCATTCCTATATTATTATTCCTCTAGAATCTATTTTACTTAGAATCGAATCAATCCAATTCCGATCATCCTAACTAAAGTTATGGCATTTTCATGCCAACTAGTCAATGTACCGATTACACTAG
Organism: Tetrastigma voinierianum; assembly: GCA_016808115.1. NCBI lineage: Eukaryota > Viridiplantae > Streptophyta > Magnoliopsida > Vitales > Vitaceae > Tetrastigma > Tetrastigma voinierianum. The sequence continues at coordinate 38,460 of JAEQBH010001441.1, read as the reverse complement.
GGACAAGCTTGTATTACTCTTTTTCCATCGTCTTAACTTCATATTTGACATTATCTCTTTTCAGACTATTTTAAAGCTACAAAGTAAGGGTTCTCTCCGATTGAATCACCCAAATCGGAGCACCGAAATCCGAGTTACGCTCCTAAACACCCGGGAGCACCTATGTTCAAAAGCCGACAGAATTAGCTACACATACCTTCACTTTGAGTGAATTTTTAGGCCACTTATAATCAGAATTTGATGATGCCTATTTCTGGATTTTGGTTCTCCCTGAAGTCTATTTTAATTAGCCACTTGAATCACTCAAATCGGATAAGAAAGGAGCAAGTTATGACTAAAATACGAAACCTGGTCGAAATAGAAAATAGAGCATCACATGTACCAATACTGACTCACCAAAGACATGTCGCCCAAATGACCACCATAACATGTACTGGTACATGTTCAAGGTGTACCAGTACATGTCACCGAAAAGTGCCCGGATTGTGTGTTTTGCTTCCATTTTTCCATATTTTCCCATCCAATTCAACTCTATAGTCCATATACACTTCAAAACCATTTCATATTCATCTTGACATCTCTTTTCTACTCAAATCCTCTTTCACTACTTATCTTCTTTCAAAACCTTTCCATGAATTTCTCCCAATACCATTCTAATATGGGTTATGACCCATACTCAACCCAAATATGATGATTAGTTAGGGTTTGTTTTAAACCCTACCTCAATTACTCTCAATTAACCCATGAATCCAACTTAAAAGAGAGGATTCTATAACTATCTTGTACCATATGGGGTTTTACCAACCCTATTTTCAAGAAATCCAAGGTTATGATGCAATTCTATCAAAACCCTAGCTTTGGAGACAAGCTATTAACCATACAAAGCCTTAAAATTACATATCCATACTAAAGTCATAGCTCCATACCTTTGAACTCGCTTTTCTTCTTCTTCTCTTCCTCTTCCTTTCCTCTTCTCCCTCTTCTTCTTTCCCTCTTTCTCTTCTCTCCCTCTCTACGCTTTCTATTCGGGAGACCAAATTCGCCCTCTTATCCATGTTTGTTAAGGCCATGTTTGGCCAAGTCAAAACCCATTTTTTTTCTTTCAACTTTCTTATTTTGTACCCTGGGTCCCCCATTTCTCTCCTATTTCTAGTCTAACTTTCTAATCATTTTGAAATCCATAACTTCTTCTATTTACATTTCATATATTAACCCCTAGTCTTTCCCTTTTATGACCTACTTAGTCCCCTCAAGTGGTAAATACATATTTACCCTCTTGGCTTTATTATTAATTCCGGTCTCTCGTTTTATAATTTCCACTCCCCATCTCCAAAATATTACAATGTAACACTTAGTGCTCGTATACGCCCTACAAAGATCAGTTGTGTACGCACACTCTCTCTGACTCGGCGCTACAAAATCCCTCCCACCTTTTAGAACATTTCGTCCCCGAACGAATAAACTAAACTCCAAAAGAAAAGAGTGCGAAAAATACCTCATTCGGAAAATAATTGAGGGTAATGACGGTGCATCTGAGCCCCTGGCTCCCAAGTAGCTTCCTCTACTGTATGACTCCTCCACAATACCTTCACAAGCGGAATAGTCTTGTTGAGCAGAACTTGCTCTCGACGGTCGAGGATCCGGTGACTGTTCCTCTTCGTGACGCCACCCTTCCTCAGATTTCCACTAGCCGCTCCTGGCCATCACATGTGAAGTGGTCCGTATGTACTTGCGGAGCATAGAAACATGGCATCGTGAATGCGATCGAGGTCGATGGCAACTCCAATCGATATGCCACCTCCCAATCCTCTCAACTCAGATGGCCCAATATACCGTGGACTCCGCCTTCCACGCTTTCCCAAATCTTAGTACGCCCTTCCATGAGGAAATCCTCAAAAATACCATATCCCTACATCGAACTCAGTCCCTACTACGATCGTCTGCATAACTTTTCCGCTTCTGGGCTTTGTGCAATTTTCATTTCATCCCTTATAACCTTGACCTTATCACAAGTCACTTGACAATTTCCGAACCTACTAATTTCTTTCACCTACTCCTCGTCCCAACAGACCTGGAATTAACATTTCATCCATAAAGAGCTCCTATAAGGGGCTGCCACATACTAATACCGGCCCGATGAATCAAGTATTGTATGCAACCCATCGTAGGTAGATAGGTGTCCCAGTTCCCTCTAAACTCCATAACACATGCCCTAAGCATATCTTCTAAAGTCTGTATAGTCCTCTAAGATTGGCCATCCGTCTGTGGATGAAAAGTCGTATTGAAATGTAGTCTAGTGCCAAGGGGCATTCCCTGGTGAACTAAAGCCAAAACCGTGAGGTAAACCTCGGATCTCTTCCCCAAACAATGGAAACTCGGCGTACCATGCGCTCCGATAATTTCTCTAACGTATAATCAGCCAACTTATCCAATGAATCACTATTCCCGGCAGGTAGAAATGGGCTGATTTCACAAATCGCCTATAATCACCCATATCGTATCATGACCACTACGGCAACGTGGAAGTCCTACCACAAAATCCATAGTGATTCTCTCCCATTTCCACTGAGGGATCGGGAGTGACTGTAATAGTCCTATAGGCTTCTGATGTTCGGCTTTTACCTGCTGACATGTGAGACATCTGGAGATGAACTCTGCAATATCCCTCTTCATACCTCCTTCCCACCGCAGTGTTCCTTAGGTATGATACATCTTTCAGGTTTCCCGGATGCATATTAGCATGCGGAGGAATGGGCTTCCTCCATAATCTCTCTCCTCACATCACCTACATTCGGTACACACAACCTCTCTCCCATGACAACGGTACCATCCTCTCTCAATGACAAATCCCCTCGTTGCCCGTGACTTACTTCACCCTCTCAACTCACCATCCGCGGATCCCGAACTGGCTTCTCAACCTCGTCCCATCAATACAGACGACACATGAAATGTGGCTAACAAGATTCCCGAATCGTTTCAGCCCAAACCCACACCCAAGGACCTTAATTCTATGAGTCGAGGAAGATGCACGGTCCTCAAGTGCGATAGGGAACTCATGGGTCTCCTACTAAGAGCATCTACTACCACGTTCGCCTTCCCAAGATGATATTCAATAGTACATTCATAATCTTTAATCAATCTTCAATCCATCTCCTCTGCCCCATATCCAGTTCCTTCCAACTTAAACAGACATCATGAGGATCCTGTGAAAATCCTACAAGGCACTCCATATAAGTAATGCCCATAACCCAAGGCAAATACTACGGCCGGCTAGCTCAAGGTCGTGCTGTGAGATAATTCCCGCTTTATGCTTCTTCAATTGCCTAGAAGCATATGCAATCACTTTGTCATTCTGCATTAATACACAACCTAGGCCTTGCCTAAAGGCATCACAATACACTGCAAAGCCATCCTGCCCTGATGGAAGTGTGGGGCACCGGAGCCGAGGTCAATCTCCTTCGCCCATCAAAACTCAAGTGATAAGCCTCCGACCATAGAAACTGCTCCTCTTCTCACAATCTAGTCAAAGGTACGACTATCTTGAAAATCCTCAACTTTAACTTACTTAATACCGCCAAACCCGTAAAACTCCTTATCTCCTCGGGTAACACCTCGTAGGGAGGTTTCCCAATTCAATATAGCTTCAATCTCCGCGGATCCACCGAGACCCTCTCGTAAATTACGCGTGTCCCAAAAGGCAACACCTATCGAGCCAAAACCACACTTCAATGAGCCTCGCATATAACCGACAAAACCCAAAGAATGCTCGCAACTATCCTCAAGTGCTCTGCATGTTCTTCTCCACTGCCCGAATAAATCAATATATCGTCCATAAATACGATAACAAACTGATCTAAGTAAGGCCTAAAAATCTTGTTCATGAGATCCATAAAGCTGGGCTGGGCATTCGTAAGTCCAAATGGCATGACTAGAAACTCAAAATGCCTGCACCGTGCTCCGAATGCCGCCGGAACATCCTCATCATGAACTCTCAACCGATGATAGCCTCGACCAAATCAATTCGAGAATACCTTAGCTCCCCTCGTAACGGGTCAAAGAGATCATCAATCCTCAAGAGGATAACATTTAAGTATTGTTACCTTATTCAACTCTCCTCAGAATCAATACACGCATGCTCGCTCTTTTCTTCATAAATAAAACCTGGCTCTGCTGAGACGTTGCTCTGGCCTCGATGAAACCCCTTGCTGACCATTTCTTCCACCTGTACCTTGCTCTTTCAATTCGCAGGGGCTATCACATAGTGGCGCCTCGAAACCTGTCCCTGGTCCCGCGGGCTAACTCGACCTCGAAAATCAATCTCTCTATTCGGGGGTAATCCCGGGAAGATCATCCGAAACACATCCCGAAATTCTCTCGACTCACGTAATGTCTTCCAATTTCACATCCTTTCTCACCTCAACTACATAGGCTAGATACCCCCGGATATGACTTTCTAGCATCTTCCCGTACCCATCACATGCATATACTGCACTGAGGACAATATCTTCCTCCTTACCCCACAAAAAGTAATCTCCGGGTTCCTGGCCTACGTAACTTAACTTCTTTCCCGAAGAATCCACGGTGGCGTGACGGCATTAAACTACCCATCCCTAATATCACATCAAGTCCCGAAGTCCAACACACTAAATCGCCATAAACCATGGCCCTCAATAATCACTCTACTACCCATGTATACTCGATCCGCTATAAGTGAATCTCCTGTGAGGGGAAGGGGAGACTACCATACTACAATCTGGCTGGTCAGGATTCCCATGTTCATCAGGCAATAAATTTCAGAGGAAATAAACGAAAGTGAGTAGCACCCTGGATCTATCAAGACATAAGAATCACTCATCAAAAACTCAGATAAGACTGGCCATGACCTCTCTATTAAGACCGCCTCCCGTCAAGTGAGACTCCGCAAACCCTTAGCTCAGGTTCTCGAGGTCGCCTCATCTCGTCCTCCGATGTCCGAATTTACACCCGCCGGTCCTCCCTTGGCCTTGCAAATGCAGTGGGGCCTCTACCCGTAGCCCCTCTCCGACTCCGACCCTCGACCTCTACCAACACAACCCGCTCCCGTCCCGTCCGTCCCACTTCCGATCCACCGCCAACTACCAGAGGCACTCTTTCGCGAAATATCCCGACCGGGTCCGCACTTAAAGAAATCAAGCCAGGCCCAATCCGCACTCACCATAATGGTTCTTCCCACACCGAGCACACCGCTTGGGACCCCTTTCTTTGAGCCAATTGCCTCGCTGGCCTCACCGGGACTCCCCGGCTGGGATCAGGCTCTCGATCGGCCCGCCGCCACCGGCCCACCGTGGTCTTTCCTCCCCTGAATCGCTTTACTATAACCCCCGAACCCATGTCGACCCACTCACTCCCGCTTCGGCCTCTTTGACCGGGGCGTAGCCCCGGGATTTCAACCCCATGCCCTCCCCAACCCTAACCAGGCCCTACTACCCGCGTCAGACTGCGGCGTGGTCGGCCGGGGCTACTGGTCCTAATCGCCAGATCAAGACCTACAACAAACCCTTAGTCTCGAAACTCATCATCCCCGATAAATGGAACATATCCAGCCAGCCTGTAAAACTCCGCTCATATTCTCACACAGAGTGTTCCCTCGTCCACTCTAAAGAACTCTCAGCCTTTGCATCTCTGTAATCGGGTCTAACAAACTTATCTCAGAAACTCTTCCTTAAACTCGTGCCTGTGACACCTCCGGGCATCTCCTCTGAACTTCCCTCCACCACTCTAACGCTCTGTCCCGTAGGAGAAAGGCAAAAAAAGTGACCATCTGCTCATCTGTACACTTCATCACCTGATAAACCCACTCATTTCCCTCTAACCATGACGGTAGTTTCCTTCCCGGTCTCCCGTAATCCATCAAGGCTCCGTGTCTCCCTAGCCTTTTAAATTTCCCTCTCTATAGAAGCCACCTAGCTCCTGGTCAAGCCTGTGAATGCAAAGGCTAAAAGCCGAGCCATCCGCTCTAAAGGTAATCACCCTCCCACGACCCGAGGCTGGCGCTCCGTCTCTCGTAGTGGCTCTGAAGGCATAGGGTCACTATGTACTGTGGGTGGAGGAACATACGCAGACTCACCAACATGTTCCGCGGGTGGTGGTACTAATGCCTCAAGAGCTATCCTGGTGGCGTGTCAGCCTCGACGACGCATTTTCTATGAATTCTAAAAATTTAATATGTCATGTAATGCATATATGATTTTAAATCACATAAATAATTTATGTAATTTTAAAATAAAACATTAAAACAATCATATGAAAATAAAATTTTCCAATCTTTATAACATTTTCAAAACCGTGGCTTTGATACCACGTTGAAGGATCCCGATCCGAATTAACCTCATGAACCCGAGGACCTCCCAAGACTCCAATCCGATATAGAAACTTTTCCTCAAAACAATCAATTAAAATCCATGGAGCGAACCCCTTTACAATCCTTAACATATCTTTAGAAAATAATGCGGAAGTGAAGTGGTAAAATTTTTTTTTTCTTTTCTTTTCTTTCGTTTCAAATAATTAGATTTTTCGTAAAATCTACGTAGTTTCCTCCGCTTGCCTGACTTTCCCAAATTTACAAAAAACCTGCGAAAACATTTAAAAACACTTCTAAACTTCAAATTTTAATTTCATATTAGGACTCCCCGTCCACAACCCAATCAAACCCAATAGACATACATATACATTTATTCACTTCAAATCATTAAAATATTCAAACCTTCTTCTATTCCATGCATATTTTTTTATCAAAAGATTCGCTTGAGCCGACTTGGCCGACCACCTACGTACTCGGGTCCACCGGCGATCAAAGTTTGCCCCACATGGGCCGTTTTTTTTCAAAATTTATATACATATATACATGACAAAATATTCAACATATACAATATGCAAAATTATATATACAATGAAATCATAGGCGTCGTCTCCCTGATGGCTCGACTCACTGCACAGGGGGATGCTCTACCTGCGCACCTATCTTAGTTCCTGAAAATGTTTTTGAAACATAATTTTAAAAGAATGAGCTAAAGGAGCCTTAGTTTCGAGTGTACATTTTCATTAAGATAACATTTTTTCAAAGATATATCAAAGTAATAAATACTTATACAATTAAAATCAATTTATGTCATAAACTTTCTTTCTTTCTTTATAATAAATATTTATACAATTAAAATCAATTTATGCCTTAAACATTTATGCCTTAAACTTTCTTTCTTTCTTTATTTTCTTTCTTTCTGATGGAACCCAGGGGATAAACACACCGAACAATTTCGGTACCGACCGCGAGAATGTGCTCATTCCAATATAACAACTATGTCGCTGGAGAAACTCACGCTTGCATAGGGTTCCAAATATAGTACTTTATCACGTGTAAGGATATTACTCTAAACACCTATTTCCTCCCTCGCTAGGGTAACCTATAACTTTACCCTCTAAATCCTTACACGCTTAAAGTACTCGACCGATATCAATCATGGGTCACTATATATAGGGTTAGGTAACCATCAAGAAACCTTTCTTTAAAATACATTTCTAAATCCATTTAAACACTTTACTTTATTATTTATACATTTATGCATCCTTTACACATTTTTAAACTTCCATAATGTCTTAACACATGCATACATATATAATTTAGTATACATATATATATTGATGCAAGATAAAACATTTCCATATGCCTTAACATTTATATAAACATTTCCATGAAACTTTCAGTTTAACATTAAAACCATTCACTTTTAAAACTCAATTATCAAAATATCATTTTTACACTCACAGTTCACCGCTCAATCCCGCATGCTTCCAAATGAAGTTCCCGTTTCCCCGTCCGATAGTCCTTTTCAATTCCTTTTCAAGAAAACCCCAACTACACATTAACCATAAATTCCATTTAATCCACCATACACACTCATTCCTATATGCTTATTCCTCTATGAATCTATTTTACTTAGGAATTAGAATCAATCCAATCGAATCATCCCAACTAAAGTTATGGCATTTTCATGCCAACTAGTCAACGTACCGATTACACTAGGGACAGTTTGTATTACTCATTTTTTTTCTAGGGTCTTAACTTCATATTTGACATTATCTATTTGTAATATTTTAAATCTAAGGTGCTAAGGGTTCTTCTCCAATTGGAATCACCCAAATCGGAGCACCGAAACTCGAGTTACGTCCTAAGCACCCGGGGTTAATCTATGTTCAAAAGCTAAACCAAAGAATTGGTCGCATTACGATTTCAATTTCTTTGAGTAAATTTTTAGGCCACTTTTAATCAGAATTTGATGATGCCTACTTCTGGATTTTGGTTCTCCTTGAAGTCTATTTTAATTAGCCACTTGAATCACTCAAATCGGATAAGAAATGAGGAAGTTATGGCTAAAATATTTAAAACCCGGGTCGAATAGAAAACAGCATCGCATACCAAGACACCCTGACTTGTACTAGTACATGTCAGCCCAAATGACTGTATCCTTAACATGTACCGGTACATGTTCATAGTGTACGGCATATGTCACCGAAAAAGTGCCTGCATTGTGTTTTGCTTCCATTTTTCCATATTTTTCCATCTAATTCAACTCTATAGTCCATATACACTTCAAAACCATTTCATATTCATCTTGACATCTCTTTTCTACTCAAATCCTCTTTCACTATTTATCTTCTTTCAAAACCTTTCCATGAATTTCTCCCAATACCATTATAATATGGGTTACGACTCCATACTCAACCTTAAATATGATGATTAGTTAGGGTTTGTTCTAAACCCTAACTCACTAACCCATGAATCCAACTTAAAAGAGAGGATTCTATAACTATCTTGTACCAAATGGGGTTTTACTCAACTTATTCTTTCAAGAAATCCAAGGTTGGGGATGCAATTCTAATAAAACCCTAGCTTTGGAGACAAGCTATTAACCATACAAAGCCTTAAAATTACATAGATCCATACTAAAGGTCATAGTTCCATACCTTTTGAACTTGGCTTTTCTTCTTCTTCTCTTCCTCTTCCTCTTCCTCTTCCTCTTCTTCTCTCTTTTCCCTCTTCTCTCCCTCTCTACTTATCTCTATTCGGGAGACCAAATTTGGTCTTCTCTTATCCAGTTTGTGCCATAGCCAAGGCTCAGCTGGGTCAAAAACCCTTTTTTTTTTCTTTCAACTTTCTCATTTTGCATCTTGGTCCCCCATTTCTCTCCTATTTCTATTCCAACTTTCTCTAAATGCCTTGAATCCCATAACTTCTTCTATTTACATTTCCTTTTTAACATTTTATATATTAACCCCCAGTCTTTCCCTTTATGACCGCTTAGGTCCTCAAGTGGTAAATTACATATTTACTCCTTGGCTTTATTATTAATTCCGTGTCTCTCGCTTTATAATTTCCTAATTTCCTCATCTCCAAATATTGGCTAATGTGTAACACTTAGTGCCTCGTATACGCCCTTGGCAAGATCATGTACTCATACACTCTCTCTGGGATCTATATGCTACACTAGTGACCCCAACACTCACACTTTTTAATGCAAATCCAAAAATCCAAAAGAAAGCCTCACCATTTTGAACCATGTTTCAAATCATTTGTAGGATGAAAACCCATCCCCGTGTTCGACCCTAGACCGCTATACTACAAGAATGACTACCACGAGTGGGCGAATAAACAAATTTTGTTGATTCCGGATCACCCTACCGTGGCACGAATCAAATGGCGCCGTTGCCGGGGATGGTGCCAAACTACAGATGATGAGTTGATATGTACTTGTAATCCTCATTACAAGTATTGGTGACCTTTTTAACCCTTTTTGAATTTCGTTTGTAAGAATTTTAAGTTTTTTTTACTCAGCAATCTCTGCTGGGTTGTCTTTATTACTACAGTCATTTTATTTTGGCTAACACTGATCCTTTTTGGCAAGCCTTGTTTGTGGTCTTTGCTTTGTCTCATTTTGTGTTACTGTGTGTTTCTTATGCAAAGACTGGATAGTAGAGATATATCGTAGACTCCAAAGAGTCGGGTGCACCCGCCTGAAAGCAAGGTCAGTGAAATCGTTGTGCACAAAGGATCGATGGATCCTCTACCTAAGGAACATCAAAGTCAGCAAGGCACTCCAGTGAATCCAATAGCATACAAATCAATGAGGGGCCACATACACCCTCCTAGAGTGAGTGCTCCTTCCTGCATCATACCACCTGCTGAGGAAGTAGCAGTGAGACCTTATTTGGTGCCCCTGCTTCCCACATTTCATGGTCTGGAGAATGAAAATCCATACACCCACATACGGGATTTTGAGGAAGTGTGCATAACTTTTAAGGAAGGTGCAATTGATATGGATTTGTTGAAGTTGAAGGCATTTCCATTGACCCTCAAGGACAAAGCCAAAATATGGCTTAATTCACTGAGACCAAGGACCATTAGAAGTCAAGGTAGCCGCGCAGCGTAATTTTAAAAATTCTTCGCTCACAAGACCAACAATTTGAAGAGGCAAATCTACATGCTCACGCCTATGACAATGAGAGAGGTTCTATCAGCTAGAGAGGTTCATGGAGACCATCGTTGTTTGTTCACATCATGGTTTCGACACTGATGCTTGTAAACCACTTCTATTGCAGTATGTCTCCAAACATGAAGCAACTTTTGGAAACAATGTGTGTGGAGGGGACTCTAGCAAGCACCCGCATGAAGCCATGGATTTTTAAATTATGTGGCTAAAACTTCCAAGGGTCGGGATGGTTTCAAACCCAAGGGAGGTAGAGAAAATGAGGCCTTCAGCCCACCAAAGGGGAGGAATTTATGCACTTTCCGAAGACATGGAAATGAAGGCAAAACTGACCACTTTGACCCGAAGGTTGGAGGAGCTGGAAATGAGAAATCGGCATGAAGTGCAAGGAGTAGATGAATTGCTTGCATCTCATCCATCCTGTTTTAATTGTCAGTCAAATAGCCACCCTGGGGAGCACTGTCCAAGAATTCCTCTCAAGAGGGACTCGATGCAAGAGCACGCCCAGCACCCTGGGTTAATATAAGCCACCTACAAATGCTCCATATGGTAACACCTATAACCCCAACTGAAGAAATCATCCAAACCTTTCATGGAAGCCAAAACCCCCTGCATATGCCCTCCAGAGCACAAAGCAGCTAGCTAAGCTCCACTTTAAGACAAAGAAGAAGAACCTCCACCTTCTTTCCTCCCGCTGAAAGGTGAAATTGTGAATTTAAGCAAAGTGGTAGGCACGTTTGTAAAGGAACAAAAGGTGCTGAATACCCAAAACCAATTTAAAATTGAAAGAAAGAGGATGTACCACTCAACAAGAAGATGCATTAAAGATGTAATATGAATTGCAAAGTTCCATTACTGTGCTCGTTTGCTGCCAGCCAGAGTTCTAAAAGTGGAAATTTCCTTCCTGCATACAGCAAAACCCTAGAGTACCGAAATAGGCCTGTGCCCAATGATCAAAATGCGAGAATTGATGAAGTCAAAGCAAGAGGACTTTGAGAAGTGGTCAAGAACCGAGGCCGCAGCCTCAACACTCAAATCCAAAGCAGCCCCCACACAGCTCTAATCCTGCTAGAGGAAGAACAATCAGCAAAAAGGGAAGAGGTGAAGCCCAATGTACCTTCCTTCCCACTGGGCACTCGTGAAAAAGAAAATTCAGTCAACTAAACCGAAATTTTAGGAGGTGTTACGACAAGTGCAAAGCACATTCCTCTTCGGGACATGATCAAACAAACCCCACATATGCAATTGGCGACTCTATGTACAGAAGGAAAAGAGGCCTCAATGTGAACAAGAAGGCCTTGACTAAGCAAGTGAGTGCTATCATTGAATGAAAACTCCCGTGAAATATGACCCAGATGTCCTACAATCTCGCTTAATACTGAGGTCAGCAGAAAAGCACTATTAGACTCGGGAGCTGCTGTAACCTACTACCATATTCCATGTGCCAAGCAAATTCTTGGTTTGGGAGAACTAGTGCTCCACTTCCATCACATTGTGTCTTTAGCCGATAGGTTCATTAAAATATCGGCGGGATTCATTTGAGGATGTTTTAATACAAGTGGACCAATTCTACTATCTAGTGGATTTTGTCGTACTTGACACAGAGCCGGTTGCAGTGGGAACCAATCATGTACCTATCATATTGGGAAGGCCATTCTTGGCTACTTCGAATTCCATAATAAACTGCCGGAATGGGGTTATGCAACTCACATTTGGGAATATGACTTTAGAACTCAATATCTTCCATTTGAGTAAAAGGCATATGCATCCAATGGAAGACGACTGTGAAGAAGTCTGCATAATAGATACAATTCTTGAAGAACAGGCCAATGAGCAGCAAGTGCAAGATGTGTTAACCCCGGAGTTATCTGAGTGCCTTGGAGAGCAACAAGAACCTCAATGCATAAGCTTAGTGCAGGGGTACTGGAGAAAGAAAATAGAAATTCTACCTCTATTGACTGGTGATGAACCAAAGGAACCTCAACAGTTAGAGCTCAAACCCCTACCGGTTGAGTTAAAATATGCATTCTCAAAAACAGCAATCTCCAAGCCAGATATCATCACTCACTACCACTTCACAGAGCATAACTCATCACTGAAGGGAATGCAAAGTGCTGGGGGTGGAAAACGATTTAAAAGGCATAAAACCCAAATAACTGCACTCACCACATTTATTTAAGAATTTTAAGGTTAATATAAATACTGAGAGATTGAATCACTTACAGGAGCTGGTCATGATGAAGTCCTAAAATTACTCGTTTCAGTGATCATTTACCCCATATCCATGACACTTGGGTAAGCCCAACCTGTGCAGTCTGTACAGTTTGTGACACAACTTAAAATGAGTATGCAGGAATTGTCTAACTCGAATTTACTACCTAAGTTGAGGGTGTGCATAGATTATAGAGGCTCAATGCAGTAACAAAGAAAAGATCACTTCCCACTGCCCTTCATTGATCAGCTTCTTGAGAGAGTTTCTAATGACCCATTCATTGTTTGATAATATTCATATACTTAAATAGAGATCATAATGAGGATCATATAGAAAAGAATTAATTCTTACTTTGTTCATTTTGGTGACTAATATGTATAGGATGCCTTTTGGTCTTGCAACGCCCCGCCTACTTTTCGTAGATGTATTTAGTATGTTTAGCTGTATATGGTGGAGCGCATAATGGAAGCATACATGGATGATATCACCAGATATGGAGGCAATTCTCAGAATGTTCAATTAATCTGAGGGCACACCCCAGAGGTGCATAGAAAGAACCCCAGTTTAATTAGAATGCTATTTTTATGGTGAAAACTAAGGAATTGTACCAGCATATTATTTCCTAGTGAGGGACAGTTGACAAAGCAAAATTGAACTTATTTCCAAACCGCCATCTCCAATACAAAATGTAAAAACAATTAGGCAATTCCTTGTCATGTGCTTTTCTGCGTAAGATTCATCAAGGACTTAAGATTGCTAAACCCCTTTATAAGCTCCCGGAGAAAGTATGATGCTAAATTTGTTTAAAAAGAATGTCGTGAGAGCTTGAAGAGCTGGAAGTCCCATTTGGCCACGCACTAATAGTAATGGGCACCCAATTGGCGCCACTTTCGAGCATGTGATGCAGCGGATTCGCTTATTGAGCAGCCAAAGTAGAAGATGGAAAACCCATGTAGTCTATTACACAGCAAACCTTGAATGAAGCACAAAGAAACTATAATAATGCATGTGAGAAGGAATTGTTAGCAAGATTCACACTTTGTAATAAATTTCGAGCATACTGGTTGGGTCCGATATAATCATTTTGCTGTACCATCTCGCTTGAAATACCTCCTACCAAGCAAAATGCTGGCAAGACTTATCCGATGGGTTCTTCTCGTCGTGAACTTAACTTGCAAATTAAAGACAAAAAGGGGCAGAGAATGTGCGGCAACATCATCTTTCAAGATTAATAGCCTATGACACTCATAACCCACCCATCACGATGAATTTCCTAAAGAATCTTAATGCATCCTAAAAAGCTCCTCGGGTATGCTCACATTGCCAATTTCAACAGAGAAATCCTATCCGATTGAAGGAACAGGATAGGAAGTACTTTTTGGCAAAGATCCATTCCTATTATTGGGAAGAGCCCTTCTTGTTTAAATATTGTGCAGATCAGATAATCAGAAAGTGTGTGCCTGAGGAAGAACAACAGGGAATTCTGAGCCACTGCCACGAGAGTGCCTGTGGTGGTCACTTTGCTCCCCAGAAGATGGCAATGAAGGTGCTGCAGTCTGGTTTCTACTGGCCTTCTTTGTTTAAAGAAGCACACCAACTGTGACAAGTGTGTGATAGATGCCAAAGACTCTGAAATTGTCTCATCACATATGATGCCCTCGAACCCAATTTTAGTGGTCGAAAGCATTCGATGTTTGGGCATCGATTTCATGGGACCTTTTCCACGCTTCTTGGTCATACGCATATTGCGGGAGTAGACTATAAATCCAAATGGGTCGAGGCAATCCCCTCGCAAAACCAACGACCACTATGGTGGTGCTCAAGTTCTAAATCAAACATCACTTTCTTAGGTTCTGGTACCAAAAGCCATTATTAGTGATGGGGGTTCACATTTCCTGTAACAAAACCTTCAAAACCTCATGGCTAAATATGGTGTGAAACACAGAGTGGCCACCCCCTACCATCCTCAAACAAGTGGTCAAGTAGAACTGCTAATGTGGAGATTAAGACCATTATAATGAAGGTGGTGAACAAAGAATAGAAAAGATTGGTCCATCAAACCCGCTTGATTCATCAGTGGGCCTACAACAGCTCAAAACAATTTTAGAAATGTCCCCCTTATCAGTCGGGTTCATGGTAAGGCACACAGTCACCTTCTAGTGGAGATTGAATATAAAGCATGGTGGGCGATCAAGAAGCTGAACATGGATCTAAGTAGGGCCGGGGTCAAAAGATTCCTTGATCTCAATGAGTTGGAAGAAATACGAAATGATGCCTACTTGAACTCGAAGATTGCAAAAGAAATATCAAAAAAATGGCATGATCAAATGATAATTGGCAAGAATTTCAACAAGGGGGACCAAGTCCTCCTGTATGATTCCAAACTCCATCTATTTCCGGGCAAGCTCAAGTCGCGATGGACGGGTCCATTCATAGTTCAGCAGGCACACCCCAATGGTTCAGTAGACCTACTCAATCCAAATGATAATAGGGTGATCAAAGTTAATGGACAGAGGGTGAAGCCCTATGTTGTGCAGCAGACCGTCAGGGAGGAAATTCTCCTTCGAATCCTCCTTTGAGGCCCACAAAGCCACACAGAGCTTAAGGGTGGCTCCTCGCTTGTAACGTGTCACCACTTTAATTGCTTAATTTTGATTAAGTTTCTTTTGTTTAAAAATTTTTGTAGTGATCGTAAGGTTTGCATTTTTGTTTTACTTCTTTGTGTTAACAAATGCAGTGAATATCAACCACTAATAACAAAGACTCAAATTTCGTCTTGTGTCGGGGATGATCCTTCTCCTGCCACCATGATTGAGGAGGTACCATTCCATCCTCTAGCTTTTTCTATTCCTAGCTTCTGGCCACTGTAGGTAATTTTCATATTTTTAGAATTTAGTTTTTCTGTTTATACATGCCTTGCAATACCCAAATTCGTTTTTTCTTTACCTGTGATCATTGCGCTCTGCCATTTTGTGTTTTTACTCTGCCTTCCGTTGAAGAATTGAAGCCCTATATGCTGATCATAATGTTAGAACAATTCCATGCATGATTAAGTTTTGGTCGACTGGTCTAATGCATTCAACCTCGGTACATCCCCCTTAGCTAATCACACACATTGCACACGCTTTACCATCAGTTGAGAAGCTATATACCCTTTTCACTTTCTTGCAAACCGGCCTTAGATCCTGGATCTAATCTACACAGCTCTAGTGCCATCTGGCCAAAGCAAGCACTCCAATGCGCCTTCCATATGAAAAAAAGAAAAAGCAAAAAAGAAAAAGAAAGAAGAAAAGAGATATGAAAGCCGTGACACTTCGGGCGCAAACCCTAACACGGCCCGAGGGGTTTATAGCTAAAGCCTTAAAGCCCGCGGCCCTAAACCTTAATTGCTGGAGTCATCGACTTTTTAGTGTTCGCACGGGTGGATGGGTGGAATTTAGCGGTTGTAGGTGCTTAATTTTGAAAGTCATTCAAGTCTCGGGGTGAAGTTCAGAGTTTAGGTCATTGATACTTTTGGCTCATTTGCTCTAACCTTACCTGGCTGGAGTTATCGGTGGACCCCCATTACACGGACTTTGGTGAAGTCGAGTTTTCAGCATTGCACCCTACAATACAATCAAAGAAGGAAATAAGAGTGTAACTAAGTCTATTTAGGTTGGTCAACAGTTTAAGGTCCGGCAGAGCTTGGTCAGGAGTGGAATAGCTTTCAGCCTTATTGGTTCAAACTGTTACCTTAAGAACACTTAGATTTCGTGATGCTTAGGTTGACTTCTTTGGAATTGATGTTGCCCTCAAACTTGGTCTTATATGGAAATTGTTCTCTCATGATGGTATTTGTACAGAGTCTAAGTTTTTCATACTAAAGGTAAGCCTCACTTGTACACAGTTTTTTGATAGCATACACTTTTTGCAAAAGCACAGCATGCATACCCTTGATTGTTTTTAGCATTGCTAAGGGACTAGCAACGTACGGTTCACATTAGTACCCAAAAGTGCTATTTTGAGTCCTATTTAAGATAGGTTTTGAGTGCTTTTTGCATACTAATCATATGTGCGAATTAAGCCGATTGACATGTGCGTGTCTGCTTAGGCACTACCGATTTTGTTCTCGAGGTTGTTTTTAGCAAATGGTGTTTTGGGAACCTCAGCCTTCATTTCAAGCTTACTTCATATCTCGTGTTGATTCATAAAATTTCAAGCGATTTCATCGCTTCTGATAGAAATGTCAAGTGGAACTCAAGAAATGGAGGTCGAACTCGATGCAGTAAGGTAACGCAGGAGCGCAGATTTTCGTTATGGTATAGCGAAAATTTCGCAAGGATTGCGAAATTCTCGCGAACCATAGCAAAAATTCTCAAGTATTCTCGCGAAATTTCGCTATACACGCTTTTTTCTATGATAGCTAATTTCGCTTATCATCGTCATCATATTAAATTAATCGTGCATAACGAAAATTTCCAATTTTCCCTATGTTCATTTTCGCTTATGATAAATAAATTCACTCATGCATACGAAATTGGTCGCCTTTCGATTTTGATCCAAACGACCGCTTTTGTGTAATCCCCATTCTTGCCCCTAATGGAATCATATATTTTTGGTATTTTTGTATTTCACACCTCTTGTATGGCTATATGTGCCCACCTTATAACTTTTTATAACCCTTAACTTCTATTCAAGCTCTTTCATTCACGCAGCCTTTGTTTTAGGTTTACGCTTTTCTCTTCTCTTCTTCTCTCATTTTCTTATTGGCCAAACACCCCTTTGAGGATGACAACTCAAGGGATGTTTCGCTAAGCCTTAAAGCTCCAAAGAGGAGGGCTGGGTTAGGTTGGCTTAATGGTCATAGTGGTCCCCGGGCTTTTAAAATGAAACAGTAATCGCATTTATTGTTCCAAACTTTCAAACTAGGGGGTTTAATGCTATTTAATGTGTTTCTTTAGTCAATACTTGTCAAGTTTTTAGGTTCAAGCAGGTATTCTTACGGTAGATACACCCATTCTTAGATGCCATTTAATGAGCGCCATCATAAACCAAGTTAAATGGTGCATTCTTCAAACTGCTGGAACATTAAATGCTCAGTAAGTGTTTTGGCTCAAATAGGAGTGTTTTTAAGGGTTGGTTTTTAAAGTTAAACAAAGATCCGGTTTTGTCAATGATTATATGTCATTTGCCCTAATGCGAGGAAATAACCCGAGGACACCTATATAACCCCATTTTATCAAGCTAGTGACCCAAGCCTTCAAGGTCTCCCTTTCACACCTCATTTCAAGTCGTTTAAGGCAATTCAGCGACCCTTAACACCCACATTCTTTTAATGCAAACTAAAATCCAAAAAGAAAAGCCTCTTCACCATTTTGAACCATGATACAAATCATTTGTAGGATGAAAACCCATCCCCGTGTTCGACCCTAGACCGCTATACTACGTAGGAGGAAAATAGGAAACAAATTTTGTTGATTCCGGATCACCCTACCGTGGCACGAATCACATATGACATTTGACCCAAATGACTTCTCTAACACAACTCCTCCACGGAGGACTTGCATTGCCAATGCTAATGGGGCAACCTACCTAGTCACAGGGGTTAGAACCGTGCCATTGTCTCCCTCTCTTTCTTTAGCTCACACACTTCTTGTTCCATCTCTCTCCAACAATTTGATGTTTGTGAGTCAAGTCACTAAAGAGGAGAAAGCAATTGTGTTGTCTTGATCTACTCTACTTTTATCTTCTTCGGGATCTTCTCCAGCAAGGATATTGTGGGCGTGAAATGTGCCAAGAGGGGGACTATACTACTAAGATGATTTCAGCCCGGAGCAAAGCCTGTCATACGCGCTACCATCGGACAGTGGCAGAGCGTGATTTGGTATGGCATAGGCGCTTGGGGCACCCATCATTTAGCTATCTCTGGCATCTATTCCCATCTTTATTTTCCCGTCTGCAGAATGTGGACTTTAAATGTGATACATGTATCAAGGCTAAAATCCAACGAGTCTCTTATCCGGTTAGCTTAAATAAGACTAATACTCCATTTGCATTGATACACTCTGATGTGTGGGGACCGTCCCCGATAACTACTCCCTCTGGTCACCGTTGGTTTGTAATTTTTGTCGACGATTGTACTCGAATGACATGGCTCTATCAGCTAAAAACCAAAGAAGAAGTTTTCACACCGTTTTGAGCATTTCATGCCATGGTTCAAACTTCGATACTCTTCATAGATAAAAATTCTTAGTTCGATAATGGTGGAGAATTTCTGTCGAAGATTTCAGGCCTATTTCCAACAACATGGCCTCCTCCATGAGACCTCATGCTCTCAAACACCTCAACAAAATGGTGTCGCCGAGAGGAAAAATTGGCATATTGTGGAAACATCCCCTACTCTTCTCCTCAGCGCACATGTGCCGAGTTGCCATTAGGGGGATGTTGTGGCTACTGCCTTGTTCCTAATCAATCGTATGCTAGCTAAAATTTTGCACTTTAAAACCCCTTACAAATCCTCTCTACCCATATATCCCTTCCTTCACTATTGATGCTTCCTCCTAGAATTTTCAGGTGTGTTGCTTTTGTCAGTCTCCACAGAATCAACATTACCAAACTAGACCCATGTGCCATTCAATGCTTGTTTTGGGCTATGGTTTACATAAAAAAGGCTTCAGGTGCTATGACCCCGATACCCACAGACCTATATCACCATGGATGTTACATTTTGCTTGAGTCAGGAATTTTACCTTCACACATACTTGGAGTCTCCCTCTCTTGAGAGACTCGAGTAAGTGTCAAATTGGTTGATGGCTAATGGGCCGGAAATAGAGGTTGAGCGACATGAGGCACCACCGGAGAGTGAACATATCAAATTGAGAAATGAAGTCGCAAATGAAAGGCAAGAAAAAATGCAAAGTATATAAATCCCCTCACTCCTCTCCGTTACCCAGAAGGCCCTCCCTCACGAGAATGTCCACACGAGGGTAAGTACTCCTACTACACCTTTACATGCTAATATCTTGGATTTTAGACATAATCGTGGGAAACCATCGAACAGATATATCCCAGATGAAGAAGAAAGAAAATCCAAGTACCCAATTGAAAATTATGTATGCTTCGAGTTACGTCCCGAAGCGGCTGGGAGCTTTCACTCAAGCACTATTCTCCAGCCATATTCCCAATACTATTGAGGAAGTGTTATCTGATCCAAAGTGGGTGCAAGCAATGCAAGAAGAAGTAGAAGCCTTAAAGAAAAACAATACTTGGAGGTTGGTCCCATTACTAGAAAGAAAAAAAATAGTGGGATGCAGATGGGTGTCCTCTATAAAATACAAGGCTGATGGATCAATTGACCGATACAAGGCGAGGCTTGTAGCGAAGGGTTCCTAAGCATGGCATAGACTACTCAGAGCCTTCTCACCAATAGCTATTGAATACTATTAGGGTGCACTATCTCTTGCGGCAAATTTGGGTATGCCATCGAGCGGGCGTAAAGAATGCTTTCCCTTCCGACAACCTTGACGAGGAGGTATACATGGGGATTCGGGGTATACATGATCGATTGAGACCAAAATTGGGCATAAATTGGAGAGAGATTATTTGTATGGACTAAAACAATCACCATGAGTGTGATTTGGACGATTTAGTTCAGCTATGAGGAAGTATGGCTGTACTTAGTAGCTGAATCATACTCTTTTCTTGAAACATCGCCAAGCAAGGTGACAACATTAGTCTATGTGAGTGATATGATAATTACAGGGGATGATGCTGAGGAGATATCGAGGTTACAAGAACAATTGTCTGCTAAATTTGAAATGAAGCATTGGGAGGGCTCAAGTATTTTCTAGGAATAAAGGTGGCGAGGTCAAAAGCGGGAATGGAAATATGTACTGGACTTATTGACGGAAGTAGGATTACTAGAGTGTAAACCTGTGGATACGCTAATTGTGCAGAACCATAGGCTTGGGAAATATTCGGACCAGGTGCCAACCGATAAGGTGAGGTATCAAAGGCTAGTGGGGAAGCTCATTTACTTATCACACTAGATCCGGGACATTGCTACCTTGCGTAGAGTGTGGTAGCTTGATTTATCATGGTCGGTGAGGCCATATAGGTGCCGTGGTCGGAATTCTCCGCTATCTGAAGTCATCACCAAGGAAAGCACTCTTGTTCTCCCGAAGCGTATTTAGATATTGAAGGAGCACACGAGATGCGGGTAGGCTAGGGAACATCTTGGATAGAAAGTCTACCTCGAAGCTACTTTATTCGTGGTGGGAAACTTAGTTATGGAGGGGAGTAAAAAAGCAAAGGTAGTGGCATTGTCCGCCATTTGAGGGCTGATTTTTCGAGGCATGGCGAAGGATTGTGTGACTTCTTTGGCTTAGAAATTTGCTAACAGTCGGTTTTTCCCCCTCGTTACGCAATGAATTTGATACCTTGATAACAAGCTACCATTGACATACCTCGCCTTGATTCAACATGACGCATCAAACATGTGGAGGTAGGCGAGCATTTTCATCATACATAACGAAGATTATTCAATTCCCTTTGTTAAATCGAAGATCAGTTAACTAATATACTTACCAAGGCAATTTCCAGTAGAAACTTCAATGACTCACTTGACAAGTTAGGTGTTATAGATATCTACACACCAACTTGAGGGGGAGTGTTGGCGTGAGTTTTGCAATTAGCCAGTTATGGAAATCGTATATTTAGGAAATCCCTTCACTAAAGGGTACAACATGATTGTATAGACATAGAGTAACTTCCTAAAATATTTTTTTTTATCTCTATATATTGTACTCTATTTTATGGAATGAAGAAGAGAAAAAAGGTATGTTTGACAAATACTATGACAAAGGGCAAGTCACAGTTAAGGGTGTAATCGAGTAGGGTCAATACAAAATCAAACTCGAGCTCAATTTAGTTAACAAAACTCGAAGCTCAAATTCGATCAAGTTTTTTCAAATGTTCGAAACTCGATTCAAAAAATAATCGAGTTATTCGAACTCGACTCCACAAAGCTCAAATCAATTAAAAAATTAACAAATAAATACTATGACATAGGGCCAGTGTTTCAGTTTGGGGAGTAATAAGTTAAGTGATACAGTCAAGATCGAGAGCTATACTGTTGAAAATTTGACTGAATAGGGTTTTTTGATCGTTTTGAAACTTCAGAGCAGAGAAACAGACTGCCTCATTTTGCAAAACCTGACTCGATTCAACTCGAATAAATTAAAGAGATCTAAGATTTTATATTATTTATATAATGATGCTATAAATGTGATTTAATAAATAATAAAATAATAAAGCTTAATTAAGTTCATGAGCAAATAGAATCAGGTATTATTATACTCGAACTTGATAAGCCACTTAAGCTCAACTCGATTAATTTTGAATCGAATTCGAGTATTTTACAGGTCGAACTCGAGTAGATTGACTCATTTACACCCTAAGTCACAATTAAACCAGAACTAATTCCTTCCAAGTTGACAGAAATTAATCCATATTTGAGCAAGAAAGAATAAGCAAGCATCATATTCTGATGGTCCCTACCAAATACCATCACCTGTTACCGTAGAGATCTGCCTTTGAGGAAAAATGAAGGCAACTACAAAATAGCATAGACTTTTCCTAAGACCTCCATTGACCAGAAAAGTAAGCCTTCATGAGACTTTTGCAAAATGCTTGGCTGAAGGTGATAAAAATCAAATTTGAGAGAATTATGCTTCATTTTTTGGTAGGTATGGTGAGAATTTGATGTTTGACTGCAAGATCAACAGTAGAGTGAAAACTGCATTGAGAATTATGATCTTTTTTTCTCTCTTTCTCGGCCTAAAAAAAAAAATTCATAAATACAAAAGGTTGAGAAATATTCTAAAATTTAGTACTTTTTCTTAGCGTAGGCATCTGCTTAAAGAGACACTTTCTAAAATTATGAAAACCTTCAATTTTAATTAAAAGTATCTTTTGAAGAAATATTTTTGTAACACCCGGAATTATTACAATAGCTAAATATTATTTTTCCGAAAATAAAACGATAGACCTGAGTTTAATACTAGAGCCAAGGGTAAATTGGTAAATTTACCACTTGATGACCCTTGGATCATTAATGAGAAAGTCTAGTGGTCAATTTATAAGATTGGGAATGTGGTATGAAAATAGAAAGAGTTAATGAGCACAAGTGCTTTATTAGTGAAGCTTTAAAGTCGAAATGGGTATAAGGCTTAAGCGAGTCACATGAGGATAGTTACTCCATTTTTTGCTCAAAATAGGGGGTTAGAGAGGCGAACGTGAAGAAGAGAGGAGAAAGGGAAGAAGAAGAAGAAAGAAGAAGAAGGAGAAAGGAAGAGAAGGAAAGGAGATTGAGACAAAAGGTAAGGGTTTTGGTTTGATTCTTGTAAAATGGTTCTTTTAAAGGTTGGTTTGGGGAACTTCTCAACCCTAGATTTGAAAGGATATGGGGTGGTAAAACCCTAATCATAGTTGTTTGTGTAAGGATTTGAGGGGATTTTTGTATAGAGGGGTATGATTCATGGATTCTACTCTTTTTTGAAAGCTAGGGTTTCATCACAACCTTAGATTGGTTGAGTGATGGGTTGGCAAACCACCAGATTAGCTGTTTAAAAAGATGTGTTTTGGAAGATGTTTTGGGTTGAATGAAATTGGCTTTGATGTGTGTTTGAGTGTTGGGGTTGATTTGGTTGGAAACTTATGGAAAAAAGTGGGGAAAATCATAAATTCTAGGCATTTTCGAGGGCTGGATTTTTCTATTATGGCCAGTGTTAGTATTTTGGCCATAACTTGGTCATTTGCAGGTGGGTGATTCAAGTGGGCATTAAACTAAACTTCAAGGAGCACAAATAACCTGAAATATGTGTGTCCCCGAATTCGTAACCCATTGGACCCCCAAAAATTCCATTCCAAAGTAGGGTTATGTTCACATGACATATCGAGGTTTCGGTGCTGCGAGATTTGGTGATTCAAGGATGGAAAGAACCCTTAGTACCTTATCTCCAAATGAGTAATATGGAATAGGAATACAAGAGAGTGTTTTGTGTTGAGTGTTGTTTGTGTAACCCTAATAAGAGGTGTTAAATGTTGATCTAGTAAGTGTAAGAGAGAGTGCACTTGGGGGATCAATGTTTGTAATATGGGAAAGGTATTATAAGAATATATGTGAGTCGAGTGGTGATAAAGTAATAGACCACTTGAGTAATTTTTATGTGACACTGATTGTGAGAGGCTAAGGAATCTTATGACTTATTATTTGCAGATCCTTTGGAGTAGCCTTGGGTTTTGACTTCATTAGAGGAGACTTGGATTTTGAATCAAAGGAAGGTGGGAGATCTTATAACCTTCTCACAGCATGCGTGGTTTGATGTTGTGAATTACGTATCATTCTGTGCTTTGACTGTGTGATTTTCTAGTGATATATAAATGTATATTTTTATATATATGGAAATATTTGAATTAACTGGTACATGATGTTTTTAAATATCCATGTGGTTGAATGCTTTGTGAAATAGTTTTAAAGCATGATATGGGTATGAGATTGTGTGAGAGTCCGGATTGATGTAGTGGACACGGGACGATAACTAGTCCCTGGGTTGTAGTCCCGGAAAGGGTCACGGATATACGGGATGTGGGCATATCCACAGGTGGTAAGTCAAACAATTTGTCGTTATACGGGATGTGGGCATATCCACTGGGTGGTAAGTCCCGACAATTTGTCGTTGCAGGGATGATCGGCTAGTCCACGGGTGAAAGCCAAAAGAGTCCCAGCGATGAGGGTTGAGATGGTGGTAGTATTGCATTCATGTGTTTCCATCATCAACCTATTATTTGTAAAATGTTCATGTTTTGAGATATTTTGAATTATGTATAAATTGAAATGTTTTTATGAGCATGGCTTGTTTTGGGATTAACTACTGAGTTGTCGAACTCACCCCCATTATTTCCCTCCACCTTAGATGCAGTGCGAGACCGTGCGTGACATGAAAGTTAGACTGCGGGAGGTTTGAGGATGGGAAGTTCTTATGCCAACCTTAAGCTTGTTGGTGGTTAGGCGCCACGTTTTGATGAATATTTAGTGTTATGTGGATATTCCTGCTTGTATATTTAGGCAGTTGGTATCTTTTGTGGAACATTGTATATTTGGCTTGTGTAGCCACTAGTTTTGGAACTTTATTGTAAATGTTATTTTGATCAGTGTAAGTGTATAGTTTTTGGGTACATGAGGATTAACTCACGTAGATATGTGTGTATGTTTGAGACCTGGGTTGTGTTTGTTCACGTTTCCAGGTGATTACTCCCAAGTGGAATTTGGAGCTCAGAGTTGTGAAAATCGGGTGGTAAAATAGTAACATAAATCCCAGGTGGAATTCGAGTGTAGCAAAGTTAGTATCGAGCTAAGGGATAAATCCGCCCCAGGAGATTAAGGAAATTCAATAGATCTGAGATTCCTAGGCACACTTTAAGCTATGATCATGGGAGCTTAGGTTTTTAGTGCTAGGATTCGTGCTATTGAGGGATGATATGATTTTCATATATGGTATAGGGTTTCCTAGTAGTGACAGCTATTGAAGGGTATTTAAAGATAACATGTTTACATGAGACTATGTGATAACATGTTGGTGTGATTGTAAGCATGATATAACGAGTTTAGATATTATAATGCTTGTATGGAATTTTTCCATGTGGTGTTGAATTTAGTGTGTAATGATTCTTATACCATGTGCAAGCGTCACGAGATGGTAAGATATGTCAATAGCGGTAAAGATTATATCTATGAAAAATTGATCAGTGAGAACCCTTGAGTTATTATTGGTTCTTGTACCATGACATTGTGATAACTAATTGTCTTTTTCCATATTTATAGACAATGATTAGAGGAAGAAGGAGTGGACGACCAAGGGTCAAACAACTTGTGAGATCCTCTTCACCGGTCTGAAGGACGGATGGAGAGGTGGTGTTACCTCAGGGTCATTAGAAGAAGATGAGCGTGCGAGTTGATCCAAGGATTTCAAGGCACTTGTTCCCTCGGTGTTTGAGGTGTGTCGACGCTACCTTGAGGCTAAGCATTGGCTAAAGAGTGAAGAGATTATGGTCTTGGGGGTCCACGAGGGGCGGAGGTATCTCTATCCTCCTTTATGTTGAGGACGAGGGCGGCGGTTGGTGGGATATGGTTAAGAGCACCCATGATGTGCCACACGTGGGGTGGACTCGATTCGAGGAGTTACTCTGGCGAGTATTTTCCACGAGGGCTGAGAGGCAGAAGAGATCGGGTTGTGCACCTACGCTGGGGGTATGGCGCTGGCGAGTATGCCTCCCGATTTACTGTTATCGAGGTATGCCTGACATATGGTGAGTAGCGACGGATGAAATGACAGTTTCAAGAGATTACATTTGAACATTCGGACTCGAGTGGTTCCTTGCTATGCTTACCCTACAGTGAGTGGTGGCTTGAGCCCGATTATTAGAGGAGGCGACTTGAGGTACAAAGGAAAAGCAAAATTCAGTTTGAGACTTCGGTCGGGATAAGGGCTAGCGCGAGATGAGCGGTCTGGCAGTTGCCATTATGAGGGCAAGCCGGTGAAGTACGATTTGGGACATGGGGCCCCGGGCGTGTTATGAGTGTGGTGCGGCGGGACGCGAGTGGTGCCACTAAGTTACATCGGTAGAACGCAAGCCTCCTCGAGGCGGTTTGATCGATGCGGCGAATTCAGCGTGTCGGAGGGCGGCCTCGCGAGGAGAAGATCGAGGAGATTGCATCTGCCGAGCCAAAGGGTCTCGGGCGGAGTTTCGCTATATGGCGACCCGAGATCGAGCCTGTGTGCTACGTGGAAAATATGGCTTTATGTTGCCTTGCCCAGGCACATGTGTTGTTTGATTGGTGCATCCGGAACAATTATGTCACCCGCCATTTGCTTATTTTGGACTTAGAGGTGCACCACTCTCTTATCCCTTTGTTTGTTGAGACACATGGGGCGTGATGGAAGCAGTGGGGATGCCGTGGTTGTGTGTTGAATGTTGGGGGATCGCAGTGTGGTCAAACGTACTCATATGATAATGTTTGACGTGATTGTGGGAATGGATTGGTTCAGCCCACATCCGTGCGGGTCCCTGAACTATTTTTCGGTGGCCTTCCCGGATTGGTTGTGGGTCACGTGTCGGCTTCTATCTTGGATCGAGGGGGTGGTCAGAACTCGGCCAGTTGATGAGATGGAGAAACAGTGGTTGGGAAAGAATGGGGATCGACACTTCCTTTTACTATGCGAGGGGGATTAAAGGAAGGTGGCGATGGATTGTATTCCACAGTGTGTGTTTTCTTGGCGTATTTCTGATGAGTTTCGAGTTACCTCCCATAGAGATGGATTTTCTCGCGATTTGTATCTGATGCAGATTCTATTCGGTAGCTCCATTAGAATGGCTCTAGTTGAACTTAAGGAGTTGAACCTACAACTGCGGGGAATTGCGGGGTAAGGGTTCATCGGTCAGTACCTCGCCTTGGGGTGCTCGGTATTGTTCTATGAAAAAGAAAGACGGAATAGCTACGGTTGTGTGAATTCAGGAAGTTGAATAATTAACGATTGAAAAACAAGTACCCACTTCCGCGCATTGAGGATTTGTTTGATCAGTTGAACGGGGCTTGTTACTTCTCAAAAATTGATTTAAGATCTGGGTATCATCAATTGAGAGTACGGGACTCAGACATCCCTAAGGCGCTTTTATGGTATGGACGCCGAGTTTGTTGTCGTCGCTTGGATTGATAATACTCCAGTGCCTTTATGGATCTGATGAATAGGATATATCGTCCATATTTGGATCAGTTTGTGGTAGTGTTTGTGGATGACATCCTGATATATTCCAAGGGTCAAGCCGAGCATGAGCAACATTTACGAGTTGAATTTCACAGTGCGAGAAATGAGTTGTATGCCAAGCTGGAAAAGTGTGATTTCTGGTTACAAGAAATCCAGTTCCTAGGGCACATGGTGTTTAAGGAAGGTATTTTAGTGGATCCGGCAGAGGTTGAGGTCGTGATGCGGTGGGAGTGACTCAAGAGTGTCTTTGAGATACGTAGCTTTCTCGGGTTGGCTGGTTATTACCGCCGGTTTATTGAGAACTTCTCCCGGATTGCATGTCCCATGACTGGGCGACACGTGGGGTGAGCTTATTTGGAATGACAAGTGTGAGGAGTCTTTCCGGGAGGCTGAAAAGGGTGGCCTCTGACGCCGGTGTTGATTACTCCGGTGAAGGTGGGGAAAAGTACACGGTTTTACGTGATGCCTCGAGAGAGTTGGCAGGGTGTGTACTTATGCAAAAGGTCAGTGGTTGCACATGCCTCTAGGCGATTGAAGAAATATGAAGAGAGAATTACTTACATGGATTTAAGGCTTGCTATAGTGGTGTTTGCCCTAAAGTTATGGAGGCACTACCTGTATGGTGAAAGTTTGGAAGTGTTCTCCGACCACAAGAAAATGTGGTTGCTGATGCCTTGAGTAGAAAATCAAGGAGCATCCTTTCGGGTTTAATGGATTATGAGTGGAAGATGTATGATTACATCAGCGAGTTCCACCCATGCTTTGATGGGGATGAGCCTAAGGCATGTTTTTATATGTTGCTAGCTCAGCCAACAGTTTTACTAAGAGTCATCGAGGCTCAGAGGAGTGATAAGAAACTTGGGGAGCTGCAGCTCCGCAGTGGTAGGCGGGGATGCACACGGGTGGAGCATTCGTGTGGAAATCCCTATTTCCTCAGCAAATTGTTTATACGATGATGCACGGTTGAGAGGAGGTGATGAGGAAGCTCATCACTCTCGGATCCACGGCATCTGGTGAGACAAAAAGATGTACCCACTGACTTGAGCACTGTTTGGTGGCATGGGATGAAGAGAGACGTAGCGAGTTTCGTCTCTAAGTGTTTGACGTGCCAACAAGTGAAAGTTGAGCACCAGAGACCAACAGGGCTGTTGCAGCTGTTACCAGTCGCAGAATGGAAATGGGATCATGTGACGATGGACTTCGTGACTGGTTTGCCCAAGACTCACCAGGGTAAAGATGGTGTTTGGGTGGTTGTTGACCGGTTGACTAAATCAGCACATTTCTTGGCAATAAGGACCACTGACTCTATTCTTACTTTGAGCAAGTTGTATGTGAGGGAGATTGTGAGGTTGCATGGTGTACCTCTCTCCATTGTGTCAGATAGGGACTCGAGGTTTATGTCCCGATTCTGGCGGTCTTTGTAGAAAGATTTGGGAACATAATTGAGATTGAGTACAACATTTCACCCTCAGACTGACGGGCAATCTAAGAGATTGATTCAAATTCTGGTAGATATGCTTAGAGCATGTGTGTTAGACTTCCAGGGGAGTTCGATGGAACATTTTCCTTTGATTGAGTTTGCGTGTAATAACGGTTTCAGAGCGGTATTGGGGTGCTTAATATGGAGCTCTTTATGGAAGGCGTATGGATCGCCTAATAATATTTGGGTAGATCGGGAGAGCTACTTTGATTGGTGAGTTGGTACGGAAGCGACAGGAGAAGATAAAGATTGATCGTGACAGGGCATTTAGCGGCTTCATGACGAGAAAAGTTATCGCGACCACGGAGAGACATAGGGTTGGGTTGGGGACCATGTGTTTTGCGAGTGTCGCCTGCGAGGATCATTTTGGTAAAGGAAGCGGCTAGGTACATTAGTCCATTTGAGATTCTCAAAGTTGAAGAGGTAGCTTACCGAGTTGAGCTCTTCCGCCCACAGTACTTAGTATACGACTATTATTCCACGTCTCCTTGTTGTGGAAGTTATGACGGAGATGTTTCGCACATAGATTGCGGGCGAAATTGCAAGAGAATATGAAATATGAAGAGCGACCCCCGAGAAGATTCTAGATGTGCAATAGCAGCGTGTTGCGAGGAACAAAGTTATTCCTCTAGTAAAAAGATGTTATGGGAACATAAATGTAGTGGAAGAAGCTACATGGGAACTTGAAGCGGATGTGAAGAAGAGGTGCCGAGGAACTCTTCTGAGTTAGTACGGTTTAATTTCGGGGACAGAAATTCTTTTTTAGGGAGAATGTAACACTGGAATTATTACAATAGCTAAATATTATTTTTTCGAAAATGAAACGATAGATCGGGTTTATCTTAGGAGCGAGGGAAAATTGGTGAATTCTGCTTGAGGACCCTTGGATCATTAATGAGAAAGTCTAGTGGTCAATGTATAAGATTGGGAATGTGGTATGAAAATAGAAAGAGTTAATGGCTTAAATTGCTATTAGTGAAACTTTAAAGTCAAAAATGGGTATAGGAAATTAAAAACTAGTCTAGCAAAGGGATAGTTCTCATTTTGCTCAAATAGAGAGTTAGGGCAAAAACGCGTGAAGAAGAGAGGAGGAGAAAGAGGAAGAAGAAGAAGAAGAAGAGAAGAAGGAGAAAGGAAGAGAAGGAAGGAGGTGAGACAAAAAGGTAAGGGTTTTTGGTTTGATTAGCAGCAAATGGTTAACTTTTACAGGGTTTGGTTAGGGAAGCTTCTCCCCAACCTAGATTTGAGAAAAGGATATGGGGTGGTAAAACCCTAATCCTTGGTTATTTGTGTAAGGATTTGAGGAATTTTGTATAGAGGGGGTATGATTCGTGGATTTCTCTCTTTTGAGAGAAGCTAGGGTTTCATCTAACCTTAGATTGGTTGAGTGATGGGTTGAGTAAAACCTTAGATTCACTTGTTTAAGATGTGTTTTGGAAGATGTTTTAGGTTGAATAGAATTGGCTTTGATGTGTGTGTTTTGAGTGTTGGGGTTGATTTGGTTGAAACTTATGGAAAAAATAGGAAAATCATAAATTACAGGCATTTCGAGAAATTTGAATTTTAAATTATGGCCGATATTAGTATTTTAAGCCGTAGCTTTGTCATTTGGCTCAGAATTGAGTGATTCAAGTGGTTGTGTAAACTAGACTTCAAGGAGCACAAATATCCACCCGAAATATGTGTGTCAAAGTCGTGACCCATTTGACCCCGAAAATTCATTTCAAAGTAGAGTACATGTTATTTAGGACATATCTAGGTTTCGGTGCTCGAATTGGTGATTCAAGTTGGAAAGAACCCTTAGCACCTTATCTTCAAATAGGTAATATGGAGATAGGAATACAAGAGGTGTTTGTGTTGAGGTGTGTTGTTTATTAGCCCTAATGAGGGTGTTAAATGTTGATCCTAGTAAGTGTAGAGAGTGCACTTGGGGATCGAGGTTTATGTCAGGAAGGTATCTGAATATATATGTGAGTCGAGTGGTGATAAAGTAATAGACCACTTGAGTAATTTTTATGTGACACTGATTGTGAGAGGCTAAGGAATCTTATGACTTGTTATTTGCAGATCCTTTGGAGTAGCCTCGGGTTTTGACTTCATTGGGAGACTTGCGGATTTTAATCGAGGAAGGTAGGAGATCTTATAACCCTCACTGCTTTATCTTTGTGGTTTGATGTTGTGAATTACGTACCATTAGGTGCTTGTTTGTGTGATTTTCTAGTGATATATAAATGTATATTTTTATATATGTGGAAATATTTGAATTAATTGGTACATGATGTTTTTAAATATCCATATGGTTGAATGCTTTGTAAAATTGTTTTAAAGCATGACATGGGTATGAGACTGTGTGAGAGTCCGGATTGATGTAGTGGACACGGGAAGATAACTAGTCCACAGGTTGTAGTCCCAAAGGTCACGAGATATGGGATGTGGGCGCTATCCACTGGGTAGTAAGTCGACGATTTGTCCTTGCCTCTGGGATGTGAAACGTATCACCCAGGTGGTAAGTCCGTGATTTGTCGTTGTTACGGGATGATCGAATTTGGTCGCGGGTGGCACGAAAAGAGTCAGCGATGAGGGGTTGAGATGGTGGTAGTATTGCATTCGTGTGTTTGGCGTCATTAAACCTATTATTTGTAAAATGCTCATGTTTTGAGATATTTTGAATTATGTATAAATTGAAATGTTTTATGAGCATGGCTTGTTATGGGATTCACTGCGAGTTGTGGAACTCGCCCCATTATTTCCCTCCATCTTAGATCACGGTCACGAGACATTGCGTGACATGAAAGTTGGTTCTGGGTTTTTTTTGAGGATGGGAAGTTTGTATGCCAACCTTAGCTTGTTGGTGGTTGAGCATACATTTTGATGAATATTTAGTGTTATGTGGATATTCACACTGTATATTTGGACAGTTGGTATCTTTTGTGAATCATTGTATATTTGGCTTGTGTAGCCACTAGTTTTGGAACTTTGTGTAAATGTTATTTTGATCAAGTGTAAGTGTATAGTTTTGGGTACATTGAGGAATTAACTCTGTACCAATATGTGTGTATGTTTGGAGACCTAGAGTAGTGTTTTATTTACATTTCCAAGTGATTACTCCAAGTGGAGTTTAGACTCAAGTTGTGAAAAAAAAAAAAATCAGGTGGTAAAATAGTAACATAAATCACACCGGTGGAATTCGGGGTGTGACAATTTTCTAAAAGTTTTAGAAATTATAATTTAAACTAAAAGTATTTTGAATAAATACTTTCTAAAAGTTTAAAAGTATGAATTTATATTTGAACTTATTTTGAAAATTTTGAATTTGAACAAAAAAGTATCACTTGAAAAAACATTTTAAAATTTCGAAGTTATGGATTTAAATGGAAAGTTTCTTTTAAAGTGAGAATTTGGGAGGGGACATACTTGAGTGAGCAATTGACATCACATTTGAACCAAAAAATGAATCTCATGTGGTAGCCACATACTCCCCTCTCTTCTCGCAACTCTCTCCTTATCTGACCACACCCCGAACCCACCAGAACCCCATTTGGTCACTTACTTGTATTTAATGTGCTTGTATGCATCGTTAATGCTTATTTATTAAATCGAGCTCATGTACTTAAAGCACTAATGTAACACTTAAAGAATGTGTAATGCCCAAAAGCAGCTAATGTAACATACTTAAATCACAATGTGGCGATTCTTGTCATTAATCTTAATATTATCTTGGCTAATTAACACCCTTAAAATTATTATAAATAAATATATTTATAAAAAAATTTAGGGGAAATTGATGAGTATCTTAAATACTCATTTTATCCCCATGTTTTGCTTAGGTTTTAGTAGTTTATGAGATAAATAAGTATCATAATGCTCTTTTTACTACTCAATTTTGTGATTAGGCCAACAATTGAGCATAAATAAACAAAATTGAAGAAAAAATCAGCAAAGTCATCATGTTGCCGCAACAAACATGTGATTCGTTTGTCTATGTGATGTCCTTCCATGGCTCCCTCATTGGCATGGGCAAATTCTAGACTTCGAGGGCTTTCCATAGACGCCAAGCTCGTGTGATTCGAATTAGAATGAGCAAGATACAACATCTGCAAAGTGAAGAAGAAATGAAGGGCGACTTTAGCATGAGTGCTCTCATGCTTTAGCGTGTGAATCTTTTATGGAGTCATTCATGTTCTGACGATGAGTTAGCTTTAGAAAATTCGATAGCTCCTCGTTTTCTCACATCTTTGCCAATGCATACGCCCATCTTTGTAGTGTGGATATCGCGATAATAATGAATATATTGGTAAAATGCAACAAAAAAATCCTGTGACATTCGTGTTTGTTCGGCCCAGCGTGGGTTCACGTGATATTGTCGTTGATGCTCGACATGTGGAGTATATCGATTTTGATCTAACCACCAATTTTCCTTCATCTTCAGAAACTATTGTATCGCGATATCGTGTCGAGATAGTTCGACCAGCGAAATGTCTGATATATCACGACATTCCGATCTTGAATTATAGTAATAATAAGTAATTCTTATTTTATTATTAGTTTTTTAAGGAATCCTTTTATTGTAGTTTTATTATAACTAATAATAAAGCGAGTCCTGCCCCAACTTCTTTTTTTTTTTTTAAGTAGGACATGGTGCCCTGACAATCAAAACTCATAGAGTTTCCCAAGAAATCTCATTTTCACTCCCAAAATGGCATCTTACATACTTAGAGATGATGGGTAGCATTGAAGCCACGACTACAAAAAGCGTCTACATTTTATTTCAGAATCATTATTCGTTAACGACGATTCGTTTTAAAATTAGAATATTTTAAGAATAGTATATGAAAATAATTTTACTTATATTTAAATATAAATATAAAATTATATTAAATAAATAAACATATATTAAAAACCTAAAAATGCATTTTAAACTAATAAATTATTTTATAGAGCATCATATTATATTAGAAAATAAAGAAAACATTAATAAAAGCTACATACTAAAAATACATTAACCAAATGATAAAAACTAATAAGATGGTAAATCACGTCCATAATTTTCACTATCATATTAATTACAAATTCTTAAAATTACCATCGGCTGGGATGACGATCGCATTTGTTGGGATTTGGGAGTCGTTTTTTGATAATCTCCGTTTTTTAACGGCGTCACCGGCGTTGGTCGTAAATTGAGTGAAGATTTACTGTAATTTCTTTTCTTTTGTCTTTGCGTTCATTCGTATTTGTTGCGATACCGTTTCAACTTGTAGCATATTCATTTAGTAACATTTCTATGATTCTTTGGTCATTTCGGCAAACCGTTATAAAAATATATAATAATAATATGTTATAAAATAAAATAATTATTTTATTATTATGATAATAAAATAATGAAAGAATAGTACTATAATAATAAAATAATAAAAGAATAGTATTTATTAAGATGTGAGTCTCATCATCTCTTTATATAGAGATAGAGTAAAAAATAGAGTTATTTTATAGGTGCTCTTAGATAAGGAGGCTAATAGGGAGCTATATCCCAATGTATTGTAACGAAATACCAAGTAATTCTCTACTAATCTAATCTCCACAACATTGTTAAGCGATAACTAAGTAAAAATCTAAGTTGCAAAAATACCTCTAAATCCAATGGACTTAATTAATATATAACAACAAGGTTCCTATGTACGTACTCACTCTCTAAGTTTCCTCCCCATTGTCTATTCTTATAAATCACACTGCATCATAGCTTCAAAATCACATAGAGAAAATTTGCAGAGAAAAATGGGAGAAACAGTCAGGAATCTTATTGGATTGAATGATGAAGTCATTCACCCAGCTGCTAATCTAGCCGTGGAAGCTCATAATTCCCCTAGCAAGCAATTTCTCGTGAAAAAAATTAAAATCCGTCATGATCTTTCATCCGTTGTTGTTTTTGCATTCAGTGGATCTATGCTTCCTAAAGATTGGTCTGGACAGCCGACTTTTGCAAAAACGGAGATTGCTACCGGTGAGTTTCGTTCGCTTACAAGCTTAAACGATGGCGGAGATGCTGTGGTCAACGGGTCGTTTCTCAACGATTCAAAGACGTCATAGGCAATTTATCGAAGGCCAAAGGGTATTTGAATTCCAATTCCTTTCTAGACATATATATATATATATAACACTCTCGTGAGTTGAAATATTAATGTTGGAGGTTTGATTTTCAGTTGAAGAAGCGACTGAAGAAGCCGTAGTTTTTGCCGGCTACTCGTCGGGCGGTCCAATTGCCATCCTGGCCACTCTATACTTCTTGGAAAAACAGACTCCCTCACCCCGCTGCCTCACTTTCGGATCCCCGTTAGTTGGGGATCGGATCTTCGGTCATGCTCTCAGGCGGGAGGGATGGTCGGACTATTTCACACATTTCGTGATGAAATACGACATAATCCCTCGGATTATGCTTAGTCCTTCATCTACTGAGCATGAACAAATTCTCGATTACTTCAAATCTAGGGTGACAGAAAAGAATATTAATCCAGCTCCTCCATCCAGGTTCCTACCTCTCACCGTGATGGGGAGCATCCTCTGTTGCAAGCTACGAAGCCTGCCGTCTAATGTGGGATACGAGAAACCCGTCACTAGACATTATAAAGGCTTCATTGAGCTCAGCCACGCCTTACAACAGCCTTCGGAACTTATGTCTTCTGTACTGGAAACTGGAAACCTGGTTGTTGTGAAGAATCCAAATGCTGTTCTGCAGATTCTGATTCACTGTGCTGAGTTGGGCAGAGATCAAACACTGCAGAGGTTGAAAAAGCCTGGATGAACATTCAGCCTACAGGTGAACTGAAAGATTGCTTAGGAATGCAGGCTGTAGTTTCTTTAGATGGTGGTCCAGCCACGGCAACATTGAATGATCTCGGCCTGGTGAGCCTTCTTTCTTAGTTAATTTCTTCCTCTCACCAAATCTCTGTAAATCTCAGCTGATTTTCTAAAGTTTCGGATTGCAGAGCCCGCAAGCGATGCTATGCCTTCAAGCTGCAGAGGAGTTCGAGAATCGCAGATCTAGAAATCTGGAAAATTTCCGTAAGTATTTGGAAAAGGTTGAGGTTGAATTAGAAAAGATGAGAAAATACAAAGAAAATGCCCAGATTAGCAGATTAGGCTACTACGATTCCTTCAAGCTCCAAAACGAAGACGATGACTTCCACGCTAATGTGAGCAGGCTCGAGCTCGCCGGGATGTGGGACGAGATCAAGGAAATGTTAAAAGAATTTGAACTTCCAGATGACTTCGAGAAGAAACGAGAGATTATAGATCTCGGAACCAAGTACCGTCGCCTGGTTGAGCCTCTGGATATTGCGAACTTCTACCGACACTCCAAGGATAAAGAGACAGGCGCGTACGTGATCGGCGGGGGGCCGCGGCCTAAACGATATCGATTCATCCAGCGCTGGCTCGAGCACGACGAAAGGAGGACGTTCGGATCCCGCTCGGAATCCCTTTTCTGGGCTGATGTAGAGCAACTCGGCATCGACATTAAAAAGAAGGGATACGTTCAAGAGATTGAGGAGAGGATTCAGCAGGTGGAAATCTGATCGCATGGAGCATGGATTGGTGATGATCTTTAGACGATGATGTGTTGCTGGAGAATTCAATCCTTGTTAAAATGGTGGAGAGACCTCCCTCCTCAGCACCAAACTTCAAATCAGATCGCATTGAGCGAAACTCATCGGTGAGATGTCTGAACGTGTTACCGATATGGCACTCAAGATATAGCTGCCACTGAATCGAGGCCATTATTTACTTACCTAATAAGATGTCTGATATTTTCTTTCTTGAACGTGTGCAATGTTATTGTTATTCGAATCCAAGCCTTAGAGGCTTTGATCCAGTTATGTAAAAATCTAGAATCTTTGAGCAAGTATTCTAGCTGATATGTATATGCAAATACTCATACAGTGGCAACAACACTCAGCAGCATGTAATTATAGGTCCAATACAAAATCAAACTCGAGCTCAATCTTCGTCTTAAAAACTTGAAGCACGATCTGATCAAGTTTTTCGCAAAATGTTCAAACTCCACTAAAATAATCGAGCCTTATTCGGTACCAACTCGACAAAGCTCAAATCAATTAAAAAATTAATAAATAATTATACTTGAACTCGGATTTAAAATCGACTTGAGTTCGACTCGATTCAACTCTAATATTAAATTTAAACTTAATAAGATATATGAGTTTTCAGGGTTATTTATATATTGAGTAAAACTCGAAGAAGCTCAAAAGCACAGAACCCAAATTGGATATTGCATACTTTAATTCAGTATTTTATGAATCAGAACTTGAGTAGCAATAGCTTGACTCATTTACACCCTCGGGCCAATTAAACAAGAAACCGCTCCTTTCAAGCTGACGTAACTAACTATATTTTGTGCAAGAAAGAATAAGCAAGCATCATATTCTGATTCTCCCTAACAAATACCATTACTTGTTACCTTAAGAGATATGCCTTCTGAGGAAAAATCAAAGCAACTACTATAAAGCATAGACTTGTTGTAAGACCTCCATTGTCCCTCTCATAAGAGAATGCTTAGAACGAAAGTGCTAAAAATCATATTTTAGAGAATTATGCTTCCTCTTTGGTAGATAAGGTGATAATTGATACGATCGCGAGATCTACCAAAGAGACCGAAAAACTATTACTGGAAAAAATCACGATCCCTTTTCTCCTCTCTCCTATGTTCATCACATGTACTCTTTCCTCCTTTGTGGGACCAAGGTAAAACCATTCTTGATGAGGGAGCCAACATTGTTTCCACTAATTATTTCCTTTAATTTATCATCCTCTCTTTCCTAACTTTTCTAGTTTCTCGTCACGAATCCTTCTCATATCCTTGACGACTCACGCTAATCCATTCTATCCTCAAGGAGGAGCATTTTAATCACCAATTTTTCATCTCCTAAATCAATGGTTTCAACCGAATATGGAAATAAATTATTAAAAATAAGAGAGCTCAACCATCTCAATTAAATATTTGATGTTTATGTAATTAGTTTTAAACGTCTTATGAACATTAATTTCTCATCTTCTCTTTTCCTAACTTTCTTTATTTTCGTCACGAATCCTTCTCTCATATCCTTTGATGGGACTATGTTGAACGATTCTTAATTAAGGAGGAGAATATTTATCAATAATTCTTTTTCATCTCCCAAATCTAATGGAACAAGTGGAATATGGAAATAAATTATTAAAATAAGAGAGCTCAAATTATCTCAATTAAATATTCGATGTTTATGTAATTAGTTTTAAACATCTCATGAACTTTAATTTCTCATCCTCTCTTTTCCTAACTTTCTCTATTTTTGTCACGAACCCTTCTCTCATATCCTTTGATGGGACAACATTGAACGATTCTTAATTAAGGAGGAGACATATTTCTATCAATAATTTTTTCATCTCCCAAATCAAATG